>VSWD01000005.1:33260100-33887600 GCA_033119305.1 Pinctada imbricata | reverse complement strand
TAACGTCGTGCCCACGAGATATAACGTCGTGCCCACGAGACATAACGTCGTGCCCACGAGATATTACGTCGTGCCCACGAGATATAACGTCGTGCCCACGAGACATAACGTCGTGCCCACGAGATATAACGTCGTGCCCACGAGACATAACGTCGTGCCCACGAGACATAACGTCGTGCCCACGAGTTATAACGTCGTGCCCACGAGATATAACGTCGTGCCCACGAGATAATACTGTCGTAGTCACGAGATATTAAAGAGTGGCCCCAAGATAATCATGTAGTGGCTAAGACTTGGTATCTCGTGACTACGACATAATTGGAAAATTGCACACGTCCCCTCAATACTTCCGTTTAATTCAGATTTGAAAACGCTTTTTGTAAAATTGTTACATTAGAAATAAAATTTCAAAGCAGTCATTCAGCTTTTTGATTTTTAATCATAATGTAAAAGATAAGCACAAAGTCAAAATCAGAAAAGAAATACATTACCAATATGCACACAAAAACAAAAATCACTAAAGAAAGAACTTTGTTTTTAATTCAAGTGTCCAAACTATGCTTCCAGAGAACAACTGCCTGGGCATAGCTATTCTGGATGATGCATGATGTATAGAAAAGTCAACTCATACGAAATGAAACTGGGTTTAAATGATTAATATGTATCATTATTTATCTATACCTTAAATAATTTTCTCATTTCACTGATGACCCTAAATTCTAGCATGACCATAGTCAATAATCAATGAAGTTTGTTTCATAATATTTACCATTTTATTCGATCATTCCACATTATGTCTATTGATACACTTTTGTTCCGAATTTTTGTTAATATCCAATTATGTTTATCAATGCTAGTGCTTTGTTGATAACAATGCTGTCCGATCTAGTATAATAATGCACGAAGTCTTCCATTGAAATATTTGGGTACATGTCATGTATAGAGTGTGTTCATATTTGAATTGCAGGGTTTAGTAATTAATCTTTTTGTGTAATTACAACTATGAAAACATCTCTTTATTTGATGATACTTCAACTTTGTGCTTCTTCACAATTCGATGAAAAATCGATATTTTACAAAATGACCAAGTAAACATTAGAAATAGAAATACTTCCATCCTTGTCTTGTAGAGTAAGGGAATCCTTATTTCAAGATCAAAATGTCAATTTATTCGCCTGCATTATATCTTAATTTTGTGATAATTGGCTATTTTATTTTCGGATGTATTGGCACATTTAACGGATCATATACACGTATTCCAAGTATGGACAATAAAGTACCATTGTATGACGCCTCTGATGTGATTCAAACTGACAACATGAGACGGTGTTGTGCTATGTGCACTGGCCTTACATGTACTGGTGTGTACTTCAACAAGACGTCACAACGATGTCTGGTGCAAAGGAACAGTATGTTTGATCCAAACGTAAAGAATGAGACGGGATGGATATATTTTCTGAGGAATGTTCCACCAAACTACTCCCAATCTGATGGTAGGTGTACTAAATTAGCGCATGAAATACCAAGGCGAAAAGCTACTCCTAGAAGATTTATGTTTTTCTGTGATTTGACGTTCCTTGTACTACTGCGTCTCTTTCTGTGCGTGAATTTTTGTGTTTTACAGTGGATGTTTTGGGAGGTTGTTGTTGGTGCTTCAACTGGGTGTTGTTGGAGATCCCCTCCTTTCCTAGAAGAATGAATTTTCCGCTCATTCCTGAAATTGTTAATTTCAGGTGATAGAATATTTAAAACAAAGGAGGAGATCTCCAACAACATGAGGTTGCAGCACCCACAGCAAAACCCCAAAACACCCAATGCAAAACACAAAGCAGACAATCACAGAAAGTGACGCATAAGGGACAAGGAACGTCAACACACAACACAGAAACATCAAACATAAAGGACTATACATAAACCAACGAGACCAATGGGCAACCGGTGCCGACTTAGGACGGCCATCTGCCACGGAAATAGCAGTAGGTGTGGTTACAAGACCTCCAGTAAATAATTATTCTGACAATCATGCTGGGTAATCATAGTGGATGTGGCTTCCATAATATAATTCAAGTTTGCTTGAACTCATGAATGTTTTGACAATTGTTGTTCGCGAACAGGAAATACTGTAAATGGGCTTCTGATTTTATATCCATCCGCGATTCAGTTTGTTTACTTTGCAAAACATTCAGTTCATTATTCGGTTTGGTTTTGCATGAATTATTAATTTGAAATTTGAATTTTACTTCTGTTTTTGGTGAATTTATAGCACTGTTCCTTCTTTCGAGCATTCATTTTGATAAATGATAAAGACAATTTCAGCGAAAGTTAAGATGTCCAGTATATTTTGTGAAAGATTTTGCACGAACAAGCATAAGTTAAACAAAGGAGGTGATCTCAAACAACACCAGGTTACAGCACCCTCAGCAAAACCCCAAAAAAAAACCACTGCAAAACCACAGAGCAGACAAGCACAGAAAGAGACACAAAAGGGACAAGGAACATCAACGATACACTATGTCCAATGATGTTCCCTGTCCTGTTTGTGTCTCTTGCTGTGTAAGTCTTTATCTTTCACTGATGTGTCCTTGTCCCTTTTGCATCTCTTTCAGTGGGTGTCTTCTCTTTTACGATAACCGAAGGATTTCTCCGGTTACTGGAATTATGAATGTCGAAGTGCTATGGACCAATCAAAACTGGGCGTTCACATTTTCAAGTAACTTAATATCTACCTTCGCACAAAATGAAGACATCTTCAAGAAATTTCCAATATATAAATGGGTAAATCATTTAATTTCCATTGTCATTTTCAAGCAACGAAGATTCTGATTGACTAAGAATTGTATTTGATACATCGATCAACACAATTTTTCACGGAAGTCTATTTATAGCACTATTTTCAGAATCGGGGGTTCCATCAAACACGAATGAACTCGTTGCTGAAAATACAATTTGTTGATGTTTGCTTATCATTTCAAGGGTACCATTTCTTTTCTACTTACTTAAAAATTAATTGTGCAAGTAGAATTTGCTGAAACTGGTCTTTATTCCAAAGATATAGAGAGACTATCGTTCGATGTTTTATTAATGGCAACTGCCTTAACTTGTTGAGGCAGACTTATCACTGCGAAATCCTCCGAACTTACGACATATTGTGCGGTAATTGGTTGTTTTTAGATCCAAGAAAACAGTCTGTTTTCCATAAGTAGATGATCATAAAATGATAAGAACTGAATCTTATATATTTTTTTCTGTTGATGCAGGTATTATCCGAAAAATTGGACAGAAAACTTTTGCATCAACGCGCTACGCGCATTGATGTAGTTTTCTATTCAATTTTTTCGGGTGATACCTGCATCAACTGAAAAAAAATCTAAGATTCATTTCCTAAATACTTCATTAATACTTTAAATGAGAAGAATCTGAGAATCATGCATTATATATATATGACTTGCACTCTGACTGACTGTGACGGCGAGACTCCATGACGGGCACTGTCCAAACCTCTTTAGAGAAGACAGGGCCCCGACCACCTGTCCTCTCTGAATGTCAGTCGGACTCCTCGGGTGATAACATACATGAGCTCGCTACAGCCGGCAGAGCACGGACTGTATTACGCATGCCCTCTTTTAATATCCATTTACATATTCATCTGTGTCTCTGGGGCCTCTGCGTTTCGCGGTCTTGTTTGTGTGAAGTCATCTTACAGTAAGGAGGTTGTTTTACACCACAATTGTACGTTCTTCGAGACCTCTGGGTAATTAGAGAAGTCAGAGGGTTGTGCGCACGTAATCCAAGATAACCACACCATTTGCTACTTGCGTGACAAATGGCCGTCCAAAGTCGGCACCGGTTGCCCATTGGTCTCGTCGGTTTATGTGTAGTTTTTTGTGTTTGATGTTTACATGTCGTGTGTCTCTTTTCCGTCTCGTGCTGTACTCGTCTTTTGTGTTTTTGCATCGGGGTATTTTGCTGTTGATGCTGCAACGGGGTCTTTTTGGAGATCTCCTCCCTTGTTATATACAAATGTAAAGAAAAGTCTATCTTTGAACTTAACACAAAAACTATAAGCCTGAACTTTTAGCAAAGAAGATGTTGGCCGAATTTCCGGTAGCGCGACCAAAAGCATCTTTGCTAAAAGTTCAGGCTTATAGTATGTAAAGAAAATATACTAGTAATTAAGAAATAACAACTAGCAAGCCGTGATTTATTGTTCAGTAATTCCACGACTCGCATGAACCAATCAAACTATCACCGAGCCGAGATTGGAGATTTTATACCAGGCGAGTTCTATGGTACATATAGGGAGAAAATTTCCAGTCATATTAGAATTATAATTAACGCACAAATTTTAGCCGCTGCAAATTGAATATTTATCTAAATCCGCGATTAAACTTCATCATATTTCTGGGCAAAACCTTCGCCTAGATGCATGAATCTCAGATTCTTCTCATTTAAAGTATTTATGAAGTATTTAAGAAATGAATCTTATATTTTTTTTCTGTTGATGCAGGTATCACCCGAAAAATTGGACAGAAAACTGTATCATTCTAGGCGAAGGTTTTGCCTAGAAATATGATGAAGTTTAATTGCGGATTAGGATGAAATTCAGATTGCAGCGGCTAAAATTTGTGCATTAATTATAAATATACCGTATATCGGGAATTTTTCGCGTGTGTCTAATTTTCGCTAAGTTCACAGGCATCATCAAATCGCGAAAAATGGACATAGCGAAAAAAAGATACAAATTAACGCTTCTAAAGAGTGTCTCGAGGTATTAGTGAGTAGTCGTCTGATTAAGACAATTATGATTATTATAATTGATGTTTACAGATAACATGTAGAATTAATGAATTTGATTACCCAGTGCAAACATGGAAAATCAAACAATCACTGATATGAATGCAAGTCGGCTTTTATTTGAAACCACCTGTTGTCGTTCTTTAATTATGACATTTAGCGTTTTGGTAATCCGTGTATTTCTCACAAGAAACTAAATCTAAACAATGATTTGGGGGTTATGCCAAACTATATGACTTCTTGCATGGGAAATCAGGAATTATAAGCAATGGCTTCAAAGAAGCCGGCATCGTTTATGCTTTAAACGAGTGAACTGTATTATGTACATTCTTGTATACTATTCTACATGTATACGTAAATCCAGCAGAAAAACGTTCACAGTTATATGATCGAATTTCATTTCACATTAAATAAATCTTTGTACAAATTTTAATTTTTGGTATTTATAGATTAGCAAAAATTAGAATCAGCGAAAGAAGACACACCTTTTTAGGGTCATTTTCGCGAAATTTGCCCGACGCGAAAACTACCCGATATACGGTAATTTCTTTAAATATAAGTAAGGTCGGATTATAAAAAAGACGTGAATATCCATATCAGATTTGTGTACTCTCTTAGAGAATTTCTATTATCTATTTCTTCCGCTTTTGTTTTCAGAATTATCGTTCCGACTGTACACGTACGTTCCACCAGGCATTCATGATTCGGCCGGTTACGCTGAATCCACATGTGAATCTGCGGTCCCGGGTGGTAGGTTACTTAGGGTTCTAAGTCATTTCCACCTGACCGTTATATGGCAGTGTGTTGGTAGGTGAAATCACTTATCTCTAGATTTATTTGTATTCTAATTGATCAATCTAAACCAAACTGAAACACGAAATTTAGAAATTAAGCGAGGACACTTTAACCTCTAAAATGTATGAATCGCAAACGATATAAGTACCCTACCGGTGTTATATAGTAGTCTTCCCCCTAGCCATCTTTCCCTCCGGAAAAATGGCTATATAGTGGCTTTCCCCCCGGAAAATCTACTATGTAGTAGTTTTCCCCCGGGGGTAATTCTGCTATATTGTAGACTTTCCGCCATGGTATAGTACACATTGACATAAAAACTTTACAAAAAAACTTGGTAAATTTCAAGTATTGCAAATTTTGTCCTTCGCCCTAGAGGATTAGCCTTAACTTAGAGGTTTAAACTGTACCCATACATTTGAACTTGAGATAATTTTGATTAAGAATTATTCAATGACAGACATTCTGACTGACAGATAGGCAAACAGATATAGATGTCAGACGGAATGGCAGATAAACAGTAAATCAGACAGATAGACATACGCAGACAGACAATTAACGGCACACAGACAGACACATAAATAAAGGACTGGTGCACTAAGACAGACACATGAATAAAAGGACACAAAAAAGACAAACACAAAGAAAAACTGGCAAGCATATAGAGATAATGACTTTAACAGACACACATGGATGGACAAACAGAAAAATGCAAAGATAGACAAACAAACAAAGACGGACAGACACAAATACAAACATAAATAGAAAGTCACAAAGAGGGAAACAAAATTAGACAGATTAATAGACACAAACACAAATGCAGAAAATCTCACAGACATACATATGGACAGACTGACAAACAGACTAACAAACGGACAGACACGACAGACCGACAGACACATAGTCAAACACACTCACCGCACAGACAGTCAAGGATTTTTTCATTGAAAGAAAGGAAGAAACGAAAGGACATACATAAAAAGAAGGGAGGAGATCTCCAACAAGACCCCGTTGCGGCATCAACAGTAAAACACCAAAACACCCGATGCAAAAACACAAAAGACGAGTACAGCACGAGACGGAAAAGAGACACACGACATGTAAACATCAAACACAAAAGACTACACATAAACCGACGAGACCAATGGGTAACCGATGCCGACTTTGGACGGCCATCTGTCACGCAAGTAGCAAATGGTGTGGTTATCCTGGATTACGTGCGCACAACCCTCTCACTTCTCCAATTACCCAGAGGTCTCGAAGAACGTACAATTGTGGTGTAAAACAACCTCCTCACTGTAAGATGACATCACACAAACAAGATCGACCGCGAAACGCAGAGGCCCCAGAAACACAGATGAATATGTAAATTGATATAAAAAGAGGGCATGCGTAATACAGTCCGTGCTCTGCCGGCTGTAGCGAGCTCATGTATGTAATCACCCGAGGAGTCCGACTGACATTCAGAGAGGACAGGTGGTCGGGGCCCTGTCTTCTCTAGAGAGTTTTGGAGAGGGCCCGTCATGGAGTCCCGTCGTCACAGTCAGTCAGAGTGCAAGTCTCAAGGATGCGCTTGTACAAGACTGTAGATTGGTCAAGTACCAAACCTAGTGTCCGTCTGGTGACATTAGGATCATACCCACGGTATAAAAGGCGTTTGATGATTCTGACGCATTTTCGATGGTTATGCTGCCTACTTTTGATCCTTTTTATTTTGTTTATCATATCACCATAAAAGACAGGTTGTGTAATACCCATAGTAATGTACTCTGTTGCATGTATAGATCCGAATTTTAAAAGAAGTTGACTGTAATTTTTGTTAAATTTCCAGAAAGTCTTAACTAGTTTATGAAAGCGGAAACCTTGACCTAAATGTTTTTTGGTAATTTGTAAATTTCTACTGTGAAAATCCAAAATATCAGTACATGCTCTAGCGTACCGGATGAGCTGTGATATGTAAATGCCGTATGACGGTAATCTTGGAACATCACCGTCAAGCCAAGGGAAATTTACTATGTTGAATCCAAAATCATCCCTTTTGTCATATACACTTGTATGAATCTTTCCGTTTACAATTTTGATATTTAGGTCCAAGAAGGGTGTTTCTGTATTTGAAAGGTTTGCCTTGTTAAGGGTTTATTCATGTGGATAAATTTCATTCTTATATAATTCAAAAGCAGGATTGTGAATGGTTAGAATATCATCCAGATACCTAGAAGTATTATTGAAACATTTCAGCTCATAAAATTTTCTTTGCTTTTGAAGATTTTGGATAAATTCTTTTTCATAAGTGTATAAAAATAAATCTGCAACAAGAGGCGCACAGTTAGTACCCATAGGAATTCCTACAACCTGCTTGTATAGATCCTCACCAAATCTAACATAAATATTGTCCAAGATGAAGGACAAGGCATTACACAGGTCACTACATGTCCATGATTTGTATGATTTGTAGTCTGTCGAGGAAAAGAAACCCTTCGATTCAGATGTAAAAATGTAAGTTTTTCGCTCTCGATCAAAACACCATTTAATGAGATTAGATAATCGATCATTAATTTTGTCATGAGGAAGTGTGGTGTACATATTAGAGAAGTCGTATGAAGAAATCGTATTGGCTTGGAAATTTCCAGATCTCATTTTTTCAATCACATCCCCTGAATTCTTAATAGACCAAAATAAATTTACATCGTTCCTGTTTATAACCGTTTCACAATATCTAGTTATGTGCTCTTTAATAGCAGTAAGTGCTGACGTCAGATTTCTAGACAAAATTGTAGTGGAGCAGTTACTAGAATTAGCAATAAATCGAAATTTGTAAGGAGACTTGTGCAGTTTCGGTATGCAATATAGTGTTGGGAGATCCAATTTAGAAATAGAGATATTGAATGAAGACAGTTCACTGTTATGCTTGCCTAAAATGTTAGATGCACTTTCATTGCTTTTGATATATGTATTAGTAGACGAAAGTTCCGAAATCAAAGTTGATATGTAGTAACGTTTTCAAATGATAATGGTGTTGTTGGCTGCTTTATCAGCTGGTGCAAAGACATATTTTTCATGTAATTTACTTTGTTTGGATTTGAAATATCTTTCTGATTTGGAACGTGGATTTTGAAAAAGATGAGGGTTTTTATGGAAGTTATCTATTCGAATATCCGTTATATCTAAAATGAGGTTTTTCCAGTCATTCAGAGCATGCGGTTCGACTCCTTCTGATTTACACCATCTTTTCGTATAATTATCTAAGGCTTCCGTAAGCACTTCACGGCATTTGACAAAATCTATCTTGGATGGGATTCTATACTTAGGTCCTTTTTTTAAGAAGACCAAGGAGCTGTCTGTCTTGGATAATTGAAAAGTCACCAGTAACAACATGGCCAGCTGGTTTGTAGAGATATTTAGAAGTTGCACATTCTCAAATGAGTTAAAGAAGATCCTGACGATAATCTCAACAGCACTCGCAATAGAGCACAACATTAAGCATCGACGGACCCCTAGCAAGCTAGAGGTGGGACCAGGTGCCCGGGAGGAGTAAGCATCCCCTGTTGGCTAGCCGCACCCGCCGTCGATGTTTAAGCACGAAAATGAAAACAATATCTAAAATTCATGCACTCTCTGACGTTATGTCTATATAGAAAGTGCTATGGTGACAATGTCAGGGAAATATATTCAAAACACTTACTGTCAAACTCAAGAAGCAGGACACGATTCAAGTATGTCAGGATCTGTTGTAACTTTATTATAGTTAAAAACAAAGTTTCGAATAGGTTTCTTGTACTTATAACAAATAAGAGGTGGCTCTAAATTTTCAAAATATTGAGGAATGGTACTTTGTACGCGATGATCCCGAAAAATATTAGAGATGTTTAGAAGATCAAAACCTTTGTTAATAAACGGGATTTTTATGAATCGTCTTTTCAGTGAGGTGTTTTTCACATTAGGATAAAGTTTATACTATGCGAATGAGACAATGAAATTAAGTCTGAATCAGTCAGTGTTTCTTAAGAATGCAACCTATGCTTCATCCAAGATAGATTTCAAGTGCATAACTGGTATTGACGACAGAGCATGTGACAGTTCATGTCTTCCGCCATTGCGTGCTATAGTAAGTAAATCGTTGAGAGAGCGGTATATTCTGGATCGTTTTCTTTTTTGTCTGTTTCGTCTTTTCCTGTGTGACCTGTATTTCCTTTTAGTGTTTGGGCGAATTGAAAAGATGTTGATATTGGTAGAAGCTGAGGAAATGTTTCCTTGTCCATAAATTTGATCGTTTAAACCAAGAGGGTACGCAGTCTGAAGTTTGGTGATCCAGGCAAGTTCAGCTTGTAGTCGGCGTTTTTTAATTTCGGTCTTACTTTCATTTTTACGTTTTGGAAAAGTCTGAACTGAGGTAATGGTGGTATCCGAAATAGCATGATTATATTTAACAAAGTGATTATAAAGAAAGTTTCTGTGTTTTTGTTGACGTGAGGTTCTGATCTTATAAGAATGGTTCCTAAAACGAGATTTTAAAGGTTGGCCTGTCTCACCTACATATTGTGCGCCACATCCCCTGGCATTTCAAGTCATTACGTAAATAAGATCTTGAGACGATCGATCGATGTCTTGGTCTACCTCGATTTTGAATTTCTGCCCATTTACACTAGATGTTATTATGGAGTCGCAGTTGATGAGGTGACACAACGAGCATCTTTTACTTTTGCACTTAGAAATAATTGAGAACCCTCTGTGTCTGTTGTTGAATGTAGAGCCTGCAGATGGAGTAGTGCGTAAAATACGACTGTGGGGTCTAAGTTTGAGAGATGATAAGAGAATTCTTGGTGAGGAAAAAATGATGGTAAAGTGACTGTAGTGACAGAGGGTAATCTCAAGGGGGTTATTTTGATACGAGGCGACCTTAAAAATGCCATAATGCGATAATGGAAGAAAAGTGAATTAGAGTCTTACGTAGAAGACACTACATAAAGATAGACACGAACAGACTGATAAACAGACAGATACACAGACATATAATATAAGACAAAACGAGTGAGCTTTTCGAAATCAAAATCTCTATTGAAAGCAAAATAATGAAAAAGATAAAATCCAAACCAGTAACGGTAGGGGGAATCTGCTATGGGGGAAAGACTACTATTTCGCAGTTTATCCGCCATGGGGGAATTCCACTATATAGCAGTTTTTTTCCGGGGAGAAGCTACTATGGGGGAAAACTACCATATAACACCGGCATTAATCCTTGTCCTGCAACTATGTTTTGACGTGTACTTTATACCTACAGGGAAAAGAAAACTTGTTCGTCTTGTTAACCCCTTTGTCAATATTTTGTGAACCACAGGATCGATAACATACATAAATTCTTTACTTTTTAACCAAAACTATTAAAATATTATGGATTCTCCTGTTTCTTAAAAGCAAAGAAAGGAAATAGTATAGGATATTCTATAGTACTTTGTGCGCACTTAATACAGGAAAACCCACAGCGTCTGCGCTACTGACGTGGCAGATGGCCGTCCTAAGTCGGCACCGATTGTCCAATGGTTTCGATCGTTTCTGTGTTGGCATTCATGTTTGGTGTTTCTCTGTGATATGGCGTTCCTTGTACCATTGGTGTATCTTTCTTAGCGTGTCTTCTGTGTTTTCACAGTTGGTGTTTTGAAGTTATGCTGTTGGTGCTGCAAATAATTGTTGTTGCAGATCCCTCCTTTCTTTTACACCAAAAGATGAATGCCCACATGAAAACAAGTGTAATGTTTAACGTCTTCAAATTCAATAGCATCATTTAAGAACAGATATGTGTATTAGAAAAGGTCTGGAAAACAGAAAAATTTCATGAAATTTGCTAAGGGGCCATAACTTTTGTAAAAGCAGGTCAATCAAAACCCTACTAAATCTGTATCATACTATAATGTATCTACATACAAAAGATCAGTTCAATATCTACAACAACAGCCATTATAAAAGTCCGGGAAACTGAGAATTTCATAAAATTTGCTAAATCCAGGGACAATAACTCCTGTACAAATGGGTCAATCCCAAAACCATACTCGAACTCGATCTGAATGACATAAAGATATATTCAAATATTATTTCTTTTATCAACATCTGCATTAAGATGGCAGAAAAGTCCGAAAAACTGAGAACTTTATGACATTTAAGGACCATACCTCGTGTAAAAATGGCTCAATGCAATTGAAACACAATCTTGATCTGTATCACACTGAGATATATTCACATACCAAAAAAAAAATCAATATCAGCCATGGAAAAAACGTCCGGAAAACTGAGAAATTAATGAAATTGGCCAAGCCCAAGGGCCATAACTTTTGTATAAATAGGTCAATCGAAACTAAACTCGAACCTGATCTGTTTAACACTAAGATGAATTCACATATGAAAAAAATCATTTCTCATTTTTACACAGTTCAAATACGGGAAAACTATAAGGAATCCGTCACCAACTTTCATTGATATCTCAAAAATCTGTATCAACGAAACATTTACTTGAATGTTCTTCATCTTTGACCAGTTGACAGGTTGAATCTTAAATCTTTCCCTTCTTGTCTTTTGACGCGTGACATTCGATCACAAAGATCACCGGAAGTAAGATTGGACAAGTCACTTTAAAACATTTCATACCAGGGTACATCTTTACTAACGCGAAATAGCTAGTTGGTTAGTTCTTATATAGATTAAAATCTAATTGTTTGGTTCTTATATATTAAGGTCATTTCAAATGCAAATATGAATATGCCTAAGATATATTGAAATAAATTATCCAAAAAAAAAAGAAGAAAAAAGTGCGATGATGAGATGGCTTGCTGTACAATACAAATTGTATAGCCTATATTCATGTTATATGTAGAACTACATAGTAATTTAAATATATGTTAAACGTCTTCAAATTCAATAGCATCATTTATAAACGGAAAAATTTGCAGCATGGACAAGACATGCACGTTTCGGGTACTTAACCCTCGTCAGTGATCCTCAGTCTGAACAATGAAATATGGCCAAAAATGTGTGAAATTATGTCGAAAAATGTACCGAAAGATGTAGCAGAATGGATGGGATATGATGCTACAGGACCCAGGTTTTAGAAATTTCAAGAATTTTAGTACCAGAAAATTTTGAATGCGTTGAAGAGACAGACGATCAACCGAAATTGATCGAACTTGGCTACATGAGCCCTCGGGGACTCCTGGTCCACCAGCAGTGACACTCACCAAGTAGTTCAAATGTTAAACGTCTTCAAATTCAATTGCATCATTTATAAACGGATAAATTTGCAGCATGGACCAGGCATGCACGTTTCGGGTACTTAACCCTCGTCAGTGATCCTCAGTCTGAACAATGAAATATGGCCAAAAAGTGTGAAATTATGTACAAAAATGTACCGAAAGATGTAGCAGAATGGATGGGATATGATGCTGCAGGACCCAGGTTTTAGAAATTTCAAGAATTTTAGTACCAGAAAAGTTTGAATGCGTTGAAGAAACAGACGATCAACCGAAGTTGATCGAACTTGGCTACGTGTGCCCTCGGGGAGGGCTATTGATAGTATCTGATAGTATTCTATCAAAATATAACAACTAACAAAGCTAACCTTCTGCACACATAAATAAAGTTGTTATACATTGTTCAGACAAAGAGCCAAAGACTGAGCAGAAAAAATATCATTTCAATTTCAGCAATACCATGCAAGGAACGTCCGGAAAACTGATAATTTCATGAAATTTGTTCAAGGGTCATAACTCTTGTAAAAATAGGACAATCAGAACCAAACTTAAACTTGATCTGTATCACATCAAGGTATACTCACATACGAAAAATGAGTTCAATATATGCAACAACAGCGAAGGAAGTCTGGAAAACTAAAGTATGACAGACGGACAGCAAAATGGGGTGGAAACTATAAGTCCCCTCCGGCGGGCCGGTAGGGGACTAAATAAAGGCGTCTAATAATTAATACTTTTTTCAACTTTTTGATCAGTTTGGAAGAAAGGAACACTAATGAGGATTCCTTAACCAAAACATGCACGCCTCTTGTACCATATATATATATATATATATATATATATATATATATATATATATATATATATATATATATATATAAAGTATAATCAGAAATGTTCGCGAGTATCAAATTTCGCTATTTTACGGTAAAATAGGGTGTCTTTATTTTCGCGAGTATAATTTTTCGCGATTCCAAAACAAAAACAAATATGTACATATTATTTCACTGTTTTGTACTTTCAGTTATTTAAAAGTTTTCGTTATTTCTGTCATAAGAAGATAATCGATTTACGTCGCTTAATGCTCAGTCGGGAAATGTGAAGAATGATACATGTACAATAAAAATAAATGCGGCTGATATACCAATTTTAAGTTATACCTTACCAAACACATTTTTCACGAGAATAATTCTTCGCGATTCCATATCACTCGCGAATATAGCGAAAAGTTCTGGTTATACGGTAAGACATTTTGTCAAGAAAGCGGCTCTTTATCAGAATTAGACAAATGTGTATCTCAAGTAAGCGTTGCACATCCATTACATGTACCCAATTGAAGAATGTAAATTAATTGATTTCTAAACACATTTTTTTCAGATCGGTATTTAGATGTAAGTGGTGCTGATGGACATATAATTATTATGAACGGTGGACAACACTCGGATGACCACAAATGGTACTACCATAATGGTGAACCAGTACAATACCTGGAGTGGTCGGAAGGACAGCCCAATAACTGGGGATGGCAGACCTATGGCAATCAGACTGTTCTATCACTTCATATGGACTATAGAGACGGTCTACATGATATACAAAATTACTATTATTATCCTGATCCATTGTGGTTTTTCTGCGAAGAATAATTATTGATTTTATAGTATATGTCTGCTCTGCAATCATGTTGATATCTCGCTGAAATCATGTCCATCTCAATTAAGCTACAGATCTCTTAAACATAGTTTTACCTTTCTTCAATAAATACTCCTTAAATCAAAGCTACAGATGACTTTGCTACTATTTGGTATTTCTCGACATTTCTCATGAATTTTGGCATGTTTGCCTATAACGAACTAATCAAACAGTATAAATCATAACACTTCAGCTCAGACAGGAAAATGTTATTTTCTAAAATTGCAAAATTAGAAATAAGATTTTAAAGCAATCACTCAGCATTTTGATTGTTAATAATAGTGTTTTTAAAATTAACACGCAAAGCCAAAATCAGACCCCCCCCAAATAATCATAATCACGCAAAACCTTGAAAAATTCATTTCTCAAATGAGAATTCTGCTCGCTTCAAACAACCGTCACTTTAGTCACGTGGTAAAGTAATCATCGAAGAAAACCCATCAGTTATTCAGTCTTAAAGTTGAGGAGGTTAGGCAAAATCATTAGAATTTCAATCGTAAACCCCGCAATAAACAATGTACGAAGTGTGATCTGGTGCCCGTACAAAATTCGATGAATATTCATTCTAAAATAAGAAAATATACATTCTTTGTGGGTACCTCAACTAGTCTCACAAAATGATTTGGGTGTTTTGAATGGTCATTGATTATGATTTTACAATTATGATTTTGGTTTTGTCTTTTGTCTTTCATATTTACTCACTGATTATAGTAACTATACATTTCTTCATATACTATGTCATAAATTATAGGACATGACTTGTGTAGCCCTATAAATAATGTTGTCGATATTTGTAGTCCCTTACAAGTGGAACAGAAGTGAATTTAGGGGTTACCATGCGTGTGTTTTACAAAAACTAACAGGGTATCGGCGAATCCCCTGTCAGAAATTGAGTTTTATCACGAGGCGTCAGCCGAGCGGTAAAACGGATATTTCTGACAGGGGATTCGCCGATACCCTGTCAGTTTTTGTAAAACATCAGTATGGTAACCCTATTCAATGCTTAGTCAGTAAGAAGCTAGAAAACGTCTGCTTTTAACGACGTCGCCATAGCAACGCATGACGTCATAGCAAAAACTGCAGTGAAACGTGAATCCCCTTGCAGTTTTTTAATCGCTCAGCCAATCAGAATGCGCGTTACAAACGGAGTGCATTAGAACAAAGGTTTGCTAATTTGATTTTACTTTTTCTCTGTTAACTGTTTTCTATTCCGGGCCGTTCCGTTGATTCTGATTATAATGGCAACTTAAACGGTCAGTACAATATGTTATCGGGATAATTTGTTTTCACTTTTGATAGCAATATTCATCTGGCACTGAATTCTGCTCATTCTTTTCTCTAAAAGAGCACTTGTCGAAATTCAAAATGGAATCACACCTTCTTATAGTGACGTCATAATGAGAGAGACTGCCAAACGATGTTGACTTGGACATTTTGAACTCAATTACAAGACCGGAAAAAGATATATATAGGTTGGCATTGATTTAACAGTAAGTAAAGACTTAAAAGTACACTTCTACTATTTGCGGAAATTAACATGAAAGAAATCGGATTTCTGCAACTTAAATGACTGGGCAAACGTGTAAAGAATGTCCGATTTATTAAAAGAAAACAAAGAAAACACTGACTCCTTTTTATTCTTCATTTACCAATTCAATAGGAACTCAGCGGATTGAATATAGATCTGGTCATCGAATGACTAATTATTTACATTACAAATTGAGCATGAAATTCATAGACACCATTATTGACACTTCTATGCCAATTTATTAGCTTAAATATTTGTCAGGAAGCATAAAAGAAAAGCTTTATCCTAGAACAGCGATAGCGCCTTTTAAAATTCCTTTTAAATAAAGAGATAAATTCAGTAGCATTATTTGTAGGAAAAATCATTTCTTCCATGAAAAGGAACCATTGTGACATTGAAGTGGGTCAAAGTATGATAAATTAAATCAAAACATCAATTCTAAAATAAACAGGCGTATTATCTGCCGCTACCCTTCTCTGTTTTTCTTTCCTTAACCTCTAACAACGTTTAAGGATGGGAGTCAAACTTGTTTTTCTAGTATTTATGATTTTCGGACAGATCTTTTTCTCATATGGAGTGATACAGAATATATTTCTCCCCGACAAGAGCATGTATGGTAGGTTGATAGACGCTGAAAGTGAGCCGTTTATAGTAGGCATTTCACTGGAGGATTGTTGCTCTCACTGCATGCCAATGAGTTGTTCAGCAGTCTTCTACAATACACTAACAACAGAGTGTCTTCGGCGTAGGAATGTAGACCTGGTGTCTTCTTACATGTTTGGAAGTCACTGGACTTACTTTACTCGCTTGGTTCCAACGTTCGATTTCTCTACTGGTAACGTATGATACAATACATTTTTATATACATATGTCAAATATTTTCATAATAATTGTCAATATTAAAATATATGTACTACCATGACATTTAAGTGTACCGTATGCGCATTTCAAGAAGTTATGTGATAATAAGATAACATTGCTTAGACCTTTCAGCTAGGTATCGACTAAAAGTAATGTCAACTCATTAACCATAACTAATGCTTATTTGAAATTTTTTGTAAGGTACAAACGATGTTTCTTTCGACATTGAAACATACTGTACTTCTATACTTTACTTAGATTTTCCAGCATGAGTGTTGGTTTTCAAAATCTGAGACACTATTCCTTGATAACACCTTGATTTCCATATTTCCTGCATTTTCTTGCTTTGTCCTACGTGCGGAGTATCTCAAAATTTGTAAATAAGGCAATACCAATTTAATCTTTATAGTTCTGCGTTACCTAAAGCACCCGATTTTTTCGATTTCAAATTTAGGTATTTAAATCTAAATCCCACACCTTAAACGGCAGTGACCGCTCCGTGAAAATTCCTGAACGTAAATATCCGTTTTTGGTTTGTATTTTAACCGCTGAATTGCTGAAAACGAAAGTACATCCCATCGGTGAAATCTCTTGATAGCTTTTATGCCTTCAATCTGACGCCCTTGGGAAAATTTTTCGTTCAAATAGGGCTTTTAGACAGGTGATAAAAGACGGTTTGACAAATATAACACACATTTCGACATGATCTTGATCATGCTTTGCCAGATTGCAAGTAGCCGATGAATCGGCCCCGGTGAATGTTTTATGTGAACAGTTTATGAAACATTGCAAGGAATATTTGTCATGAATGATCAACTTTGAAACAACTTGATTTAAGGTTAAACATAGAATAGTCATATTATGCTAGTCTCTTTTGAAATTCATGCATGAACGTGTTAATTTACTATCATAATGCTTTTTAAACTACTACGTCTGCTTAACAATATAGTACCCGAAACTCGCATGTCTGGTCCATGCTGCAAATTCATCTGTCCTTAAATGATGTTATGAATTTGAGGACATTTAACATTTGGCCACTTGATGAGTGTCACTGCTGGTAGAACGGGAGTCCCCGAGGGCACAGGTATCCAAGTCCGATCAGCTTCGGTTGATCGTTTCTTCAAACGCATTTGAAAATTACTGTTCACAAAAATTTCTCGAAAATTCTGAAAAGTTGGTCCTGTAGCATCATATCCCACACATCCTGCTACGTTTTTCGATAGTTTTTGGACATACCTTTCTTTGGTCATATTTCTTCTTTTAGATTCAGGATCACTGACGAGGGTTTGGTACCCGAAACGTACATATCTGATCTATACTGTAAATATATCTGTTTTTAAATGATTTTATGAATTTGAAGACGTGTAATATGTAGATGCGTGTAGGAATGAATTTTGATGATGACTATTCATGTATAAAATGTTTATCATTTTAAATTGTATTTTTCTTTTTTAGAGAAACGATTTGAAATAATACGATACATCCCACACTCGACTCCTGATATATATGCATATTGTGTAGATCGGTGTACCCAGGAAAACGGGAGGCTTGTACGTATACAGAGCTCGTACCAACACACGATCGTCATACAGTATCTTGGTATCAGAATTTTGACCTTTCAAATATTTTGCATCTGATCTGCGATTTTCGTTATTCTTACGGGTGTTACATGCTGTTAAGATTGTCGTCAGGATCTTCTTTATCCCCTTTGTGTCACACTTATGCCCTTTGGCGTGTGAAGCTCTTGAGAAAGTTCCCGCGAGGGGATTGACAGTAATTGTTTTCTATGTTATCCCTGACATAATCGCCATAGCACTTCCTATATAGACACAACTTCAGACAGCGCATGTTTTGTAGAAATTGTTTCATTATCGTGCTTGAACATCGATGACGGGTGTGGCTAGCCAAACGGGGGATGTTTACTCCTCCAGGGTACCTGGTCCCACCTTCAGCTTGCTAGGGGTCCGTCGATGCTCATTTTGGTGCTCTATAATGGGTGCTGTTAAGATTGTCGTCAGGATCGTCCGCATCACATGCAAATAATGAGACGCTGCATCTCTCCGTGAACCTATTTTTTTCCGGATACCGTATATTGTTTCTTCCAATTCTAATGATTTTACATGCTCACTTGACTTTAAGACTGAATAAGTGATGGATTCTTTTTCTATATTTATTTGTCTGATACGTGTTAAGCTCAACTGCACATCATACCGATGCAACGAATGATGTGACAATGGTTCATTATTCATTCGACGGGTGTTGCATGCCAGCAGGAGATGCTGACTCTTCCTGGGTGTTCGCTTCTTTTCATGTGGTGGATGTTTTTGTTTGCTTTGGTTCCTTATTTTATTTTTATCCTGATTTTGTATTCCTTCGTTTTGTGATTTTCTGAATTATCGATTTGTCATTTGTACTGTGTATTAGTTTCATTTTTATGCGTGAAAATTGACGGCGGGTGCACGACTAGCTAACAGGGGATGCTTACTCCTCCCGGTACCTGGTCTCATATCTAGTTTCCTAGGTGTCCGTCGATGCTCAATTTGGTACTGTAATGTGAGTGCTGTTGAGATTGTCGCCAGGATCTTCTCTATCTCAATTAATTGGGATATGGTCATTGTTCATATCAGTCAAAGAAACAGTTCTTTGTTCTAAAAGACTTAGCATTATATTCTATGAGATCGGAATGAGAACATGCCTGTAATTTGATTTGTTTACGCTCTTTAATCTACTAAGAAAAAATGACATAATTATGACATTATATATTCAGAATAATGACGGTATAGATTTTAAAACATTACGCATTAAGGCATTGAAATCATATATCTGTCTTAAATTGCACATTATGTATAATACCATACCGAAGAAAAAAAATAATCGCTTTCATAAAAGTCACTCATATGAATGTGCTTTAACATTGAAAATAAGTACGGCGCCGCGTTTAAACAGCGCCATCTATGTACAGTGCTTTCCACATTTGCACTGGACTCAGGAGATTGTTTATCATATAGAGTTTTCCTTTGTGTTTCTATGGAGATGTATCGTTGTCTATGTTCGATCTTGCACTGTTTCTTTTCTACTGAGAAGTTCTGTTTTAAGCTTAAAAGAATCTATAAGCCCTTTGATAATGGTTTTTGGTGTATGGTTTTGTTTTAAAAGAAAGGAGGGGATCTCCAACGTCACTCGCGTTGAAGCACCAACAGCAAAACACCAAAGCACCAATACAAAAACACACAGCAGAAACGGTGAGAAAGAGGAGCAAATGGGACAAGGAGTACCAACTCATAACATAGAAATATCAAACAAGAAAAAATGTTTGCACACTATTGATAATACCATACCAAAGCATCCAGAATCGCTCTCCGAAGAACGATCAACTAAAAGAATTCCAACCAGGTAGTAACGCAACGAAAACTTAGTTTAATTAGTTTAAACAATATTTTATTCAAAAAATTTGAAAAGGATTGGACAACAGGCAAGGCCTATATAAGTCCTCTCCCAACGAAAACTTATGATCATAATTAACCCCAAATGGAATTAAGTGCCAGAGAAGAGTTAAATTTTTCTGTCGAAAACCCGCAGATTAGTAGGCTTTACTCAAATCCATTGGACGTTTTGTTTTCGTTTATTATAAGGTAATCTAGTCATGCAATGCAGAAATATTCTATTTCTATCTGCAGATTGGTATTATACAAGCACTGGTATATATCAGGACGTTGACACGTACATCGTTATTGATGGAACCCAGAAACCCGACAGCAAATGGTATGACAGTGACGGGTCAGAAGTTAAATACCTAAACTGGATGTATAATCAGCCAAACAACCTGGACTGGCAAACGAAGGGAAACCAGACAACTTTAACGATGTACAGTGTTGCTAATTATAAACTGAACGATATATGGAACGTTATGCATGGTTATCAGTTTACTTACTGGATGATGTGCGAATTTGATTACTAGTTTGATGACATAACAATATATACACCATCGTTATGTAGCCTGGCATGACGAAGCTATGAATTGCATGACCTTGGAAACATTAATTTTGACAAATTAATTGCAATGTTTATATTCTGCTCAACAATAGATTGATATGACGGACCCCTTGTCAAACTAAAGGTGGGACCAGGTGCCCGGGAGAAGTAAGCATCCCTGTTTGGCTAGCCGCATCCGCCGTCGATGTTCACGCACGAAACCTAAAACAATATACACAAAACATGCACTGACTGCGGTTATGTCTATATTTATATTCAAGTATATCAAAGAAAGTTAAAGAAGATCCTGACAATTATCTCAACAGCACCTAAAATAGAGCTCAAAATTAAGCATCGACGGACCCCTTGCATGCTAGAGGTGGGACCAGATGTCCGGGAGGAGTAAGCAGCCCCTGTTGGCAAGCCACACCCGCTCATCTCTCGTTCATTCAGCCTGGTGCAATAACTCCTGAATATTACGTTAAACTGAATCATGCACCTTCGTAATGACGACATTTCTTAGTATGATGTTATAAAATGAAAGATAACAAAAAATGAAAATAAATAATTGTAGTAGACTGTATATACATTTTGTATATGTATTCATATAGTTATCATAATTACTCAGTCTGTGGAAGTGCGAAGATAAAACCCCCAACGTTAGCTAATAAAGCAGCCAACAACACAATTATCATTTGAAAACGTTACTACATATCAACTTTGGTTTCGGAACTTTCGTCTACTAATACATATATCAAAAGCAATGGAAGTGCATCTAACATTTTAAGCAAGCATAACAGTGAACTGTCTTCATGCAATATCTCTATTTCTAAATTGGATCTCCCAACACTATATTGCATACCGAAACTGCACAAGTCTCCTTACAAATTTCGATTTATTGCTAATTCTAGTAACTGCTCCACTATAATTTTGTCTATAAATCTGACGTCAGCACTTACTGCTATTAAAGAACACATAACTAGATATTGTGAAACGGTTCTAAACAGGAACGATGTAAATTTATTTTGGTCTATTAAGAATTCAGGGGATGTGATTGACAAACTGAAATATGGAAATTTCCAAGCCAATACGATTTCTTCATACGACTTCTCTAATATGTACACCAAACTTCCTCATGACAAAATTATGATCGATTATCTAATCTCATTAAATGGTGTTTTGATCGAGAGCAAAAAACTTACATTTGTACATCTGAATCGAAGGGTTTCTTTTCCTCGACAGACTACAAATCATACAAATCATGGACATGTAGTGACCTGTGTAATGCCTTGTCCTTCCTCTTGGATAATATTTATGTTAGATTTGGTGAGGATCTATACAAGCAGGTTGTAGGAATTCCTATTGGTACTAACTGTGCGCCTCTTGTTGCAGATTTATTTTTATACACTAATGAAAAAGAATTTATCCAAAATCTTCAAAAGCAAAGAAAATTTGATGATCTGAAATGTTTCAATAATACTTCTAGGTATCTGGATGATTTGGATTTTCACAGTAGAAATTTACAAATTACCAATAAACTTTTAAGTCAAGGTTTCCGCTTTCATAATGACAGATATGGATAATGACCATATCCCTGTATAAAGCACAAAATCGATAATTCCGAAAATCAGAAACCGAAGGCATCAGGATAAAACTGGAACCAAAACTAACAAAGAAAAACCTCCACCACATGACGAGAAGCGAACCCACAATATTGGAGTGAGACCAGGTGCCCAGGAAGAGTAAGCATCTCCTGCTTGCATGCAATACCCGCCTCTTCAATTCGGTAGAACTGTCACATCCGATTACTTCCATTTTGGAAGATATAAATTCTAATCTGTTGCTTGACGGTACAAATGGTCTATGACAGAATATCATCAACCATTCTGGAGAGTGGGACATCAAAGTGTATGACGAGTTCCCCATATCGACCGTAGAACTTCCTCAGTGACGATGTTAGTCGGTCACAAACATATCCCTGACTGAGAAGCCTATCTGAAAGACGCCTTGCTCTCAGAACAAAATCCGTATATTTGGTACTTGCTCTGGCATAGTGTATCAACTGAGATATGAACACGCCATAAGCAGGCGATGAAGGGATGTTGCTACTCAGAAAAGGAAAAATTGTAATGCTGAAATTGAAGTCGTCACGTTCGTTTGTCATAGAGTGAGGTATTCAAGTGACCATCAGTGTCGTAGGACAACATTATGTCCAAATAGGATGCTGAATTATTTGTCTCTGTAGTTTCTTTGACTTCAAGCTTCGAAGGATAGATACTGCTCAGGTAATCCGCGAATTTTGGATTATTGATGGACAACACATCGTTTATGTATCTGTAAGTGAAGTTGAAAACAGAAGCTAAGTATTACTAGTTAAGACTTTCTGGAAATTTTACAAAAATTACAGTCAACTTTTTTTAAGATTCGGATCTATACATGCAACAGAGTACATTACTATGAGTATTACACAACCTGTCTTTTATGGTGATATGATAGACAAAATAAAAAGGATCAAAGGTAGGCAGCATAACCATCGAAAATGCGTTAGAATCATCAAACGCCTTTTATACCTTGGATATGATCCTAATGTCACCAGACGGACACTAGGCTTGGTACTTGACCAATCTACAGTCTTGTACAAGCGCATCCTTGAGACTTGCACTCTGACTGACTGTGACGACGGGACTACATGACGGGACCTGTCCAAACCTCTTAAGAGAAGACAGGGCCCCGACCTCCCGCCTCTCTGAATGTCAGTCGGACTCCTCGGGTAATTACATACATGAGCTCGCTACAGCCGGCAGAGCTCGGACTGTATAACGCATGCCCTCTTTTTATATCCATTTACATATTCATCTGTGTCTCTGGGGCCTCTACGTTTCGCGGTCTTGTTTGTGTGATGTCATCTTACAGTGAGGAGGTTGTTTTATACCACAATTGTACGTTCTTCGAGACCTCTGGGTAATTGGAGAAGTGAGAGGGTTGTGCGTACATAATCCAGGATAACCACACCATTTGCTACTTGCGTGACAAATGGCCGTCCAAAGTCGGCACCGGTTGCCCATTGGTCTCGTCGGTTTATGTGTAGCCTTTTGTGTTTACATGTCGTGTGTCTCTTTTTCGTCTCGTGCTGTACTCGTCTTTTTTGTTTTTTCATTGGGTGTTTTGCTGTTGATGCTGCAACGGGGTCTTGTTGGAGATCTCCTCCCTTCTTTCAGTGAATTAAAAAATAACAGACAGTTGACTTAAAGAGCCAGTAACAACTTAAGCAAAGATTCTGAAAAGGAGCAAAGGAGCAAACGGTTATCTATAATGCAGATAATATCAAGTGCCCGGGGGGAATAAGTATTCCCTGCTACTCAGTAACATCGCTCACTTTAGTCTTTGAGACAAGGTCATGCTTATGTTGAATATTTTAATCCCAAAAGCGGCTCCAAAATGACACAGGAAATGTATGATACTTGAGTGATGCACCTTTGATTATTTTTCAAGCAAATATTTGTGGAGTCACAATGTGTTTTGTCAATTGTTATTAAGGGTTTTATTCAGAAGTGTAAATGAATGAAATATTAGGTACCAGGGTGTAAACCTAAACTTAGAAATAATTTAAGGTAAGCGAAAAGTTTTCAATACAAATCTTATTAGACATTTTTTTGTCTGGGGCTTAGCATTTCGAAGGATTTACATGCATTAATAATCAGAGTGCAAGTCTTAATGATTCGCTGGTTCAAGACTGTCGATAGGTCCAGTACCAAGCCTCGTGCTCGTCTGGTGACATTAAGATCATATCCACGGTATAAAAGGCGTTTGATGATTCTGACACATTTGCGATACCTATGCTGTCTTCCTTTGATCCTTCTCATTTTGTTAATTACGAACATTCGTAAATCAGTTTATTTTTCACAAGACAGGTATTCTGAATCAAAATAAAACAATATTCAAATATAGTTTTTCATATATAAGAAGCTCGAATTTCAGTTGAAAACAATTATAAAGCAAAAGAAAAGCGTAAATAGTTCAGAATGTTTAGTTTTGATTACAGTGGAACCATTCAACTTATAAACATACATTCCCGGTTCAACAACAAACCTGTATAGTTATACAACAGATGAGTGTTTAAAAGATAGACGCCATTTGGTTCAAATCAGAGACCAAGTGAAGCATGATCTTGTAATAAATTTCATTGGTATGTATGCCGTATAAACTGTTTCAATATCCCAACATTTGATTAAAAGACTCTACATCTTTTGTGTATGATAAAAGTTTTCAGAGCTCTAGATAGATGACATACTAAATATCTACATAAAAATAATAAGAAGAATATGATATTGAGAATAATACGGAAGTGTTCCAACTCTATACCTTCTTGGAGACAATTTCAAACCATTTTTCATGCACCAGACACGTGTTTCGAATATTTCAATGATTCTTATTAGTGATGCTCCCAGTCAAAGTTCTTTTTAAAAGCAGCCCAAATTCATTTCACTAGCACCCTCTGGCTTTATTTTCAGAATTTAAAGTTCTGCATATACTTAACAGAGAGTATGCGGCTCTACATTTCTTGTAAGGTCGATTCAAAAGCAAATCCAAATAGAATCTATGTTCAAAATGGCATTAGAGGGATGGTGCTAAGATGCCAAATTCCTTTACTTTTGATGAATGAGTTTAAGATGATCCTGACGATAATCTCAACATCACTCACAATAGAGCACAACATTGAGCATCGACGGACCCCTAGCAAGCTAGAGGTGGGACCAGGTGCCCGGGATGTTTAAGCATCCCATGTTTTCGCTAGCCGCACCCGCCGTCGATGTTCACGCACAAAAATAAAAACAATATCTAAAATACAAAAGGAATCAAGGAATTCTAGTGTTAACGATTTTTTTAAACAAAAGACACTGTGCATATTTCATGGGATTTTTTGGGCACACAAATTTTTTAATAACTATCATCTCTATTTGATAAAGTTTGCTGTTATGATCAAAAGTGCAGTTTTGTCCACTAATGACATTTTGTTTCATCCATTGTGGACAATTATATATACATTATTTCAACAAGTTTCCATGGAGATGTTGCGACGGGTGTTGTTTGCTGTTATGATAAAAAGCGCAGTTTTGTCCACTGATGACATTTTGTTTTACCAATTGTGGACAATTCTATATACATTATTTTAACAAGTTTCCATGGAGATGTTGCGATGGGTGTTGCATGCAATCAGGAGACGCTGACTTTCCTCGGGATGTGGTCTCTCTTCGGAATGTTATTCATTCCTAGATTCACAACCGTTCTAATTGGAATTCTAATGATTTTGCCTTGTCTTCTCGACTTTGAGACTCAATAAGTGATAGGTACTTCTTTTATGTTTACACCAATCCGAATTGTATGTCAGAATTATTATCTTTTGATAAGGTCTACTTGTGATTATACAGACCTGGTCAGATATTATTTTACCGATGTTAAATGCCAGGGAAAGAAAGGAGGGGATCTTCAACAACACTAGGTTGTAGCACCCACAGCAAAACTCCAAAACACCCACTGCAAAAACAAAGAGTAGACATCTACAGAAAGAGACGCAAAAGGGACAAGGAATACTATTAAAGTCACATCATAGAAACATGAAACACAAAATATTGGTCATGTACAAAGCCTAGTGTCCGTCTGGAGACATTAGGATCATATTCACGGTATAAAAGTCGTTTGATGATTCTGACGCATTTTCTATGGTTATGCTGTCTACCTTTGATCCTTCGTATTTTGCTACTTATGTCACAATAAATTGCAGGTTGTGAAATACCCAACGTAATATACTACGTTGCTTGTATGGGTCCGAAAGTTAATCTATACCTGACCAGGTATATATGTCACGAGTAGACCGAAATCAAAAGGCAATATTAAATTGTTTATTCAATCATAAAGATTTTTCACATAAATTACATTGTTATGGTGAAAGCTGGCATCATAGGTAACACTACAACGCGCACTGGTTATTGTAACGTCACTGAACTCAGGGTCCCGATGGCGGTCTACATTATCCGGAAGAGACCGCATTTGAGCGTTAGCGGTCAACTAACTATTAGGTACAATCTTTCAAACTGCGTCTCAGCCAATCAGAAATGAGCAAAATTGGCAATTATTTCTGATTATTTGATAATGTGTAATGAAGGAGGTTCAATAATTATTTCTTCAGATTCCCATCTGGTGTCAACTGGCTCGATTGCGCCAAATGAGCTATTCATTTTCATAGATGGTCAACTTGGCAATGACTCCAAATGGTATTTCAGTAACGGCGAAGAGATGTCATATCTAAACTGGGCATCCGACCAACCAAATAACTACAAGTGGAGCACCCGTGGTAATCAAACTTTGATGACACTTAGATACAAGGAAGGGTACAAAATGAATGACTATTGGATTTCTCAGAAATACGTTTGTAATGTACAGAGAAGAACGAAATAAAGCCGGTTTTTTTCAGTTTCCGGATTGCTGAGATTGCCGATTACATCAATTTGATATTATAATTAACTCAGAGTTAGCTTCTCTTTTCCAATTTTGACATGAAAAGCCAACAGAAGCATAATAAACATAAAAAGATGTAATATATACATTTTTGTGCATTTTATTCTATATTCGCGCGACGTTCTCTGCAATCCGGTAACTGAAAAAACGGCTTTATTTCGTTCTTCTATGTAAATTACAAACGTATTTCTGGCGCAAATGTAAACGTACATTACAAACGTATTTCTGGCGCGAAATACACACGATGTAGAAATAGACAAATTTATTTCCTTCCAAACGGTTAAATATTTGATCGGAACAAACTATGAATACATGTAGATTGTTCCATGATATAAAAAGAAAATGATGGCAATTATAACCTACTTTAAATATCGCTTTAGAGATAAATTTTAAAATAGTCATCCATTCCCCCTCTTTTCGTATTTTGCCTGTGGGACATTATTTCCCCCCTCGCTTCAGAACCCCACTTGGCCAGAAAATGTGTTTTATTGATATACACCTTTGGCGAAAGTGGCATTGTAAAGCGAGGGGGGACGCTGCTGTGTAAAAGCGTTTCAGTTTTCCATTGTTGTCTGTGTAAAATGCTTATTTTGACACAAATATCGGTCTTTTCTTCCAACCAACCCCCCCCCCTCCATGATAGAGCTGGGAGAAATGTTGAATCCTTTTGTGTTTATGTTTCCTTTTGGGTATTTGCTCTTTTGCCCTGAAAGTCCGTTTGGGTTCCTTTTGGGTCCTTTTGGGATAATGATAACCCGAGTCTCAAAAATGTTTAATCTTGGTCATCAGAATGTTTATGATAACGAAATCACCACATAACGAAATAAGCACCGCATATAATGTACTCACCACCCCATATAATGTTCCTAGCACCGCATATAATGTACTAAGCACTGCATATAATGTACTTAGCACCTCATATAATGTACTAGCCACCACATGTAAGGAACATACCATCCCAAATAATGTATTTAGCACCGCATATAATGTACATACCACCCCATATAATGTACAAAGCACCCCATATAATGTTCTTAACACCGCATGTAATGTACTTAGCACCGCATATAATGTATTAACCACCACATATCATGTACTAACCACCCCATATAATGTACTAAGCACTCCTTATAATGTACTTACCACCGCATAAAATGTTCTTAGCACCGCATATAATGTACTTAGGACACCATATAATGTATTAAGCACTTCATATATTATACTTACCACTCCATATAATGTGTTTACCAACGCATATAATGTACTTACCACCGCATATAATGTACTTATCACCGCATATATTGTACTTACCACCGCATATAATGTACTTACCACCGCATATATTGATTAAACCATCCCATATATTGAAATATCTCATTATAAGACAGCGATGGCGTTCCATATACAAGTTCCTGGTCGTGAAAAGGAGCGTTCCTACACTATGTAATAGGTCTCTATGAATTATGTGTACTGCTTGGTATAGTGTGTTCTAATACCGTCTATATTGGTTTACCTTCTTTGCACTTGTTGTGCTTGTCAATCGTGTTTTCTTGTGTGGAATTTTATGTGTGGTCTTTTATGTGTGATCTTTTATGTGTTTTCTTGTGTGGTTTTTTATGGTTTTCTTGTGTGGTCTTTTATGTGTGGTCTTTTTTGTTTCATGTTTCTATGGTGTGGGTTGGTGTTCCTTGTCCCTTTTGCGTCTCTTTCTGTGGATGTCTGTTCTGTGGTTTTGCATTGGGTGTTTTGGGGTTTTGCTGTGGGTCCTGTAACCTAGTGATCCCCTCATTTCTCTTTTTGTTGCTGAAACATATCCCCCTTCTAAAATTCATTCTTTGTACGCGAAGACATCTATCTATACCTTGTGAAACGTCATTAAGATGGTTTCCTATTTTCTTTTCTTGTGGGGAAGTTCTGCGTGATATTTTCAAGAATTTTTAAGCATTTGATTGTGATTTAAGGAATATGATTTCTGTTTTGTTTTTTGTTTTTTGTTTTTTTGACTTTCATTCATTGATCTTCATTTAGATTATGATAACGTTTTGTTTGGTATATAATTATCAAACGAAAATTTATCATGATCATACATTTGATGTCGACAGTTTTAAATAATTAGTATTGAGTTTCTAATTACTTTTTATGTAATCTATAAACGTTTCCCTTGTGGGGTTTTAATCGTGATAATATTTATAAGCAAGTATGCATGTAATGTCTTATTCACTTGGTCGAGTATATATTTTTTTGTTCACAGGGCTGTTATACGAAGGTGAATTATGATATAGACAAGTGAAACTTTAACAACTTATAAGCAGATATAAACTCATCATAACAGAAGAAGAATAAACGTTAAATCTTTTTTGAATGAGTGGGACTCGTTCCATTTGCGTTTGACTCTGCAAACAAGCATTTTGATCTAACCTGACCTTTCCCGCCTTTAGAATTTGCTATCATACACGACGGGTGTTTGTGTGGCTTAATATCGTTGTATTTTACAGTTAGTGAACAGTGCACTAACGGATTGAGAAGAATCCTCTAATGGTGTCACACTCGCCTGGATAGTGAGGATGGTTTCTATATGGCGTGAACAGTACACTAGTAGATAGAGGGGAATGTTTAATCTTGGTCATCAGAATGTTTATCATATCGAAATCACCACATAACGAAATAAGCACCGCATATAATATACTCACCACCCCATATAATGTTCTTAGCACCGCATATAATGTACTAACCACCACATGTAAGGAACATACCACCCCATATTATGTATTTATCACCGCATATAATGTACATACCACCCCATATAATGTACATACCACCCCATTCAATGTTCTTAACACCGCATGTAATGTACTTAGCACCGCATATAATGTATTAACCACCCCATATCATGTATTAACCACCCCATATAATATACTTAGCACTCCTTATAATGTACTTACCACCGCATAAAATGTTCTTAGCACCGCGTATAATGTACTTAGCACACCATATAATGTGTTAAGCACTTCATATATTATACTTACCACTCCATATAATGTGTTTACCAACGCATATAATGTACTTACCACCGCATATAATGTACTTACCACCGCATATATTGTACTTACCACCGCATATAATGTACTTACCACCGCATATATTTTAAAGATTTTAAAGAATTCGAAGGAACTTTTAGAACATCTGAAATCCACTCATTTTAGTAGAGTCCATTCGATCAAAGCCTTTGATTTTTCGACACTTTACACTACAATTCCACATTCTAAATTGAAAGAAAGACTCGCAAAAATTATAAGTCATGCGTTTACAAGTAAGAACGGTAATCGCAAATACAAATTTATTGTTGTTAACTATGACAAAACCTACTTTGTAAAAGAAAAGTCCGATTCTGATAATAAGTACACTGAAACAGACATTATTCAGATGTTAAACTTTCTGATCGACAACATTTTTGTGGTGTTTGGAGGAAAGGTCTTCCAGCAAATTGTCGGAATTCCAATGGGGACCAATTGTGCCCCACTCCTTGCCGACATTTTCCTTTACTCGTACGAAGCTGAATTCATACAATCTTTGGTCTCTGAAGGGAAAAGATACTTAGCTTCTGACTTTAACTTCACTTACAGATACATAGACGATGTGTTGTCCATCAATAATCCAAAATTCGCGGATTACCTGAGCAGTATCTATCCTTCGGAGCTTGAAGTCAAAGAAACCACAGAGACAAATAATTCAGCATCCTATTTGGACATAATGTTGTCCTACGACACTGATGGTCACATGAACACCTCACTCTATGACAAACGTGACGACTTCAATTTCAGCATTACAAACTTTCCTTTTCTGAGTAGCAACATCCCTTCATCGCCTGCTTATGGCGTGTTCATATCTCAGTTGATACGCTATGCCAGAGCAAGTACCAAATATACGGATTTTGTTCTGAGAGCTAGGCGTCTTTCAGACAAGCTTCTCAGTCAGGGATATGTTTGTGACCGACTAACATCGTCACTGAGGAAGTTCTACGGTCGATATGGGGAACTCGTCATACACTATGATGTTCCACTCTCAAAAATGGTGGATGATATTCTGTCATAGACCATTTGAACCATCCAACCAAAGATTGTACTCTATATCTTCCAAAATGGAAGTAACCGGATGTGACAGTTCTACCGAATTGAAGCGACGGGTGTTGCATGCAAGCAGGAGATGCTTACTCTTCCTGGGCACCTGGTCTCACTCCCATATCGGGAGTTCGCTTCTATTCATATGGTGGAGGTTTTTGTTTGTTTGCTTTTGTTCCTGTTTTATCCTGATTTTGTATGCCTTCGGTTTCTGATTTTTGAATTATCGATTTTGTGCTGTATACAGGGATATGGTCATTATCCATATTTGTCATATTGATTAAACCATCCCATATATATAAGACAGCGATGGCGTTCCATACTTAGCAATTTTGATTGGTGCCATACATATACAATGTACGATAAATACATTTGAATTTGAATTTTATTGATAATGAGTTAAAGAAGATCCTGACGATAATCTCAACAGCACTCACAATAGAGCACCAAATGGATAAGTATTACCGAACCTTTTTAAGTATATTTTCCAGTGTTATAATTATGTTGTTTTATACCCCCTATAATGAAGTCGAAGGAGATTTACTGGTGTGCAATGGGCTATTAAAATATGATAAGTACAGAACTCTTACAGTGGCTGCATATAACTGCACAGTTCGTGTTTACTAAGCTTTATGTAAACGTCTTCAAATTGAATAGCATCATTTAAGAACAGATAAATTGGCAACGCGGACCAGACATGCACGTTTCGGGGATTCAACCCTCGTCAGTGATCGTCAAATCTAAACAATGTCATATGCCAAAAAAGTATAAAAGTTACCATGTCGAAAAAGCGTACCGAAAGACGTAGCAGGATGGGTTGGATATGATGCCACAGGACCCACGTTTTAGAAATTTCAAGAAATTTTGATAACAGGAATTTTTGAATGCGTTGAAGAAAAGATCAACCGAAATTGATCGAACTTGGCTACACTTCTATAAATATACAATCAAGTTTGTGTTCACGAAGTACTAGGTTATGTAGGCTTTCTTTGAATATGGAACTTGTCACATTGGACACACCTAGGGACTCAAAAATCACAATCAAACGGTAGAATTTATGTATTCCATTGATTATATTCTTTAAGTTGCAATTTCATGGCAATCTAATAAATTTAAATTACGAAGTACTGCCTGTCTATGAAGTAGTAATCTTAAGGAAATGTTCTGTACTGAATCTATAGCAGTATACCTTCTAGTGCTTACGCGATAGATGGATATTAAAATGACAAATGTAAATCTCTCGCTTATTTCGTACAAAAGCGTTCCTACACAGTGTATTAGCAATCGGAGCCGACTAAAGACGTTTATCTACTACGTTAGTATGTCAAACGTCTTAAAATTCAATAGCGTCATTTAAGAACAGGTAAGTTTGCAGCATGGACCAGACATGCACGTTTCGGGTACTTAAGAAAGGAGGGGATCTCCAACAACACCTAGTTGCAACACAAACAGCAAAACCCCAAAACACCCACTGTAAAACACAAAGCAGACACGCACAGAAAGAGACGTAAATGGTACAAGGAACACCAAATCACAGGGAAACATGACTACACATAAACCAACGAGACCAATGGGCAATCAGTGCCGACTTAGGAAGGCCATTTTCCGCGTTAGTAGCAGACCGTGTGGTTATCCATCTTCAGTGATCCTCAATCTACGGTTTACGATTTTATTAGTACACTCTGGCTCTCTAGATTCCTAGGTGTCCGTCGATGCTCAGTTTGGTACTGTTATGTGAGGGCTGTTGAGATTGTCGCCAGGATCTTCTCTATCTCAATTACATGTAATTGGGATAGGGTCATTGTCCATATTTCTCAAACAAACAGTTCTTTGTTCCAAAAGACTTAGCATTATATTCTATGACATCGGAATGAAAACATGCCTGCAATTTGATTTGTTTTGACGGAATAGATTTTAAAACATTACTAAATTAAGGCATTAAAATCATATATCTGTCTTAAATTGCACATTATGTATAATACCAAAATAACCGCTTTCCAAAAATCACTCATATGAATGTGCTTTAACATTGCAAATAAGTACGGCACCGCGTTTAGACAGCTCCATCTACAGTGCTGTTCCACACTTGCACTGGACTCAGGAGATTGTTTATCATATACAGTGTTTCTATGGAGCTGTATCACTGTCTTTGTCCGATCGCTCACTGTTTCTTTTCTACTGAGAATTTCTGTTTTAAGTTTTAAAGAATATATAAGCCCTTCGATTGTGGTTTTTGGAGTCTTGAGTTTGTTTTTAAAAGAAAGGAGGGGATCTCCAACGTCACTCATGTCGCAGTAGCAACAGCAAAACACCAAAGCATCAATGCAAAAACACAGAGCAGAAACGGAAAGAAAGAGGCGCAAAAGGGACAAGGAATAACAAATCATAGCATAGAAACATTAAACATGAAAGACTGTTTGTACACTATTGATAATACCATACCAAAGCATCAACAATCACTCTCCGAAGAACGATCAACTAAAAGAATTCCAACCAGGTAGTAACGCAACGAAAACTTATGATCATAATTAACCCCAAATGGAAACAAGTGCAAGAGAAGAGTTAAATTTTTTCTGTCAAAAAACCGCAGATTCGTAGGCTTTACTCAAATCCAATGGACATTTTGTTTTCCTTCATTGTAATGTAGTCTAGTTATGCAATGCAGAAATATTCTATTTCTATCTGCAGATTGGTATTATACAACCACTGGTATATATCAGGACGTTGACACGTACATCGTTATTCATGGAACCCAGAAACCCGACAGCAAATGGTATTACAGTGACGGGTCAGAAGTTAAATACCTAAACTTGATGTACAGTCAGCCAAACAACCTGGACTGGCAAACCAAGGGAAACCAGACAACTTTAACGTTCTACAGTGTTTCTGATTATAAACTGAACGATATGTGGAACTTTACGCATGGTTATCAGTTTGCTTACTGGATGTTGCGCGAATTTAATTACTAGTTAGATAACATAGCTATATATATATCATTCTTATGTAGCCTGGTACGACGAAGCTAAAAACTGCGTGGCCTTGGATACATTAATTTTTGACAAATGAATTGCAATGTTCATATTTTGCTCAACAATAGATTGGTCTCTCGTTCATTTAGCCTGAAAAATATATTAAACTGAACCATGCACCTACGTAATGACGACATTGCTTGGTATGAATATATATATATATATATATACATATATAGACAACAAAAAGGGAAATAAATAATTGTAGTAGTGTATATACATGTATTCATATTATTTAGCATGTGAACTCTATTTATGAATACTTTGTACATATTGCGCAAGTATATTCATCACGATCAGACGTTTTAAAAATCGTAAAAGCGCATAATAATTTACGCGCATTATTTTCATGACGTCTTGTATTTTTCAATGTTTCCTTCGTTACAGTAAAGCGCACTCAATATTTTCGCGCTATATGTATTGATGACGTCATTATATATTGTTTGCAAAGCTCCTGATGATACCAATGAACCGGTTGAGTTTTAATTCGGCGTTTGTTATTTTCTAATATATTGAAACTTGTGGAGAGACTTATTGACTGTTTATTGATACATGTATTCATAGTTATCATAATGACTCAGTCTCTGGAAGCACCCACAGTAAAACTTCAAAATACCCAATGCAAAAAACACAGAGCAGACATCCACAGAAAAAGACGCAAGTGGGACAAGGAACACCAACACACAATAAAAACTTAAAACATAAAAGACAACCGGTGCCGACTTAGGACAGCCATCTGCCACGTACGTAGCAGATGGTGAAATTCACAATGTGTTTTGTCAATTGTCATTAAGGAATTTATTCAGAAGTGTAAATGAATGAAATATTAGGTACCAGGGCGAAACCTTAAATTTGAAATAATTAAGGGTAACCCAAAGGTTTTCAATACAAATTCAACTAGCCATTTTTATTGGTCTTGGGCTTTGCACTTCGAAGGAGCTGTGTACATGCAAAAAATGATAGAGTGACAACGAATACATAATGTATTCCGGGAACAAAAGTTCTACATTTAACTTAAACGTGGGTCCTGTAGCATCATATCCCATCCATCCTGCTACCGCATTCGGTACTTTGGACACACTCTTTCGCCATATTATATTGTTTAGATTGAGGAGCACTGACGCATGCGTCAACTTGAATGGCCACGAAAATTTTCGCTGAGAGATAGAAAGTGAAATATGGTGTAAACTGGCATATTGAATATTTGGATTTAACGAAGTGATATGAGATTTTGATATGATGAACTCCAGTGTAGTATTTTTGGACTGTATTTGCAGTTTGTTGCAGTAAGACGCATTTTGATCACTTTCCATTGTTCCGATAGAAAGGAATGTGAACTGTTGTCAAGATCGGTGATGGCCATATTAAACTGATTAGTATTGAACTCAACTACCATAGCATTAATACCTACCTGAGATCATGGGGAAGTCTAAAAACACGCCCAAAAATGTACCTAAAAAGGCAAAACCATCTAACAACGCAGAAGAGGAGAGTCAGTCGGAGTTAAGTCCGAACGTGGATGTCTCTACTTGTAAACTAGGAGAGAGCGTTAAACGCAAAAGGGATGAATTGAGCACAGACGATACGCATTCGAGCTCATCGTCTTTCATGAGTAGTTTGATCGGAGCTGCACACAACGTTCTGTATAGGCATCAGCCAACAGCTAACACCGTAGTCACCTCTACTCCGATACCCGTCCCTCGTGATGACATGGCGAATTCAGTCGCTGATATCAGACTGCAAAATTCCGCCCTTCATACAAAGCTTGACGAGGTGCTTGCTAAACTATCTAAACTAGATATCATTGAGACCAAACTTAACCAACTTGATATTACGGTTGTTTCATTGGATAAAAGGGTTAGCACCATGGAAACTAAATCCTGTGACCTTGAAAGAAGCGTTACGTTTCTGAGTGATACATTGGACGACACGGTGAATAAGATGAGGAGTCTTGGAGAGCGTACTGATGTGGCTGCGTTGCAGAGGATTGAAACTGATTGCTCACGTCATGAGCGTACTATTGAAACCGTATGTAAGAATCTCGATCAACTACGTAGAGAAAACCGTGACCTGGAGGAGAAAATTACAGACTTAAGGTGGCGCTCCATGAAAAACAATTTAGTTTTCACCGGATTCCATGGAGAGGACAGATATGAAAATGCAGAAGAAAAGTTACGCCATTTTATACATTATGAACTTGGCATAACGAAACAAATTTCATTTGGGAATGTGCATAGATATGGGCGCCGAGTCAGGGGCAGACCTAGACCCATCGTAGCGAGGTTCCATTTCAATCAAGACCGGGAACTCGTGCTCCGTAATGCCTATAGGCTACGAGGTAAACCGTACGGGATTAGGGAACAGTTTCCCGCGGAGATGGAAGAAAAGAGGAAATTCCTCTACCCGGTGGCTCGAGAAATGAGGAACCGAGGATGTCACGTAAAAATGGTCCGGGATAAGCTCTTTGTCGACGGACAGTTATACGAGGAAGATGTTGATTCCAATTACTATTACGACGAGGAGCCTTTCGTTGACGCGTCCAGTGAACCAGGGCAGATTGTTTGCGTCGGTCCAGTAGTGCGCGATCAGAGTGACACTGATCCTAAACAGTTAGCCGGTTCCGCTCCGTTAGTGCGCGATCAAGGTAGCACCGACCCAAGGCAGACTTTACCTGTAGCTGGTTCCGCTCCTTCTGTGCGCGATGGTAGCATGAGCGTAGCTGATCATACAGATCCATCAAACATGAACAGTGGAAGGTAGGATCTTTTGGAGAGTGGTAACCTAGAACTCTCATTTATTTCATGGAACGTTAACAAAGGGCTTAGACAAAAGCTTAAAGACCCTGAATTTGTAAATATTGTAAATAACTACGACATTATTTGTTTGTTAGAATGTTGGGTTTCAGAAAATGACCAAATAGAATTAGAAGGGTATGAACAACACATATTCCCCAGATCCAAAGGCAGGGGTGGGGGCATCGCTATCTTCTATAAATCAAATCTTTCTCATAGGGTAAGCATTGTAGAAAATATACTTAATACTATAGTTTGGATAAAAATTAACGGTAGTGATTTTAGTAAACCTATTTTCATTGCTGCATGTTACCTCCCACCTGAAAGCAGTGTTTTTTATAATCGTAATGATATAGATATATTTCATGAGTTAGAAGACACTGTGTGTAAATATATGTCACAAGGAAGTGTATATGTTACTGGAGATTTGAATGCGAGATGTGGTGATAGTTTAGATTTTATTGTAAACGATGATCTATGTAACAATGTGTCCGATAATTTGCAACCTTTAATTAGATATAACCCTGACTTAGATACTGATGACAGATGTACCACTGATAATTATGTGAATCAATTTGGTAGAAGGCTTTTGACTTTTTGTAAAAGTTCCAGCTTACGTATTGTAAACGGAAGACACAGAGATGACCCGAATGGCAGTATAACTTTCTATAGTTCAAACGGCACTAGTCTAATTGATTATTTGCTATGTTGTAGGCAAAGTATGTCGAATATTGTAAAATTTTCTACAGGTAAACGTTTAGTTTACTTATTTCTGCACCGACTATCACTCTACAAGGACATGAAGATAGAAATAACGATAATTCATGTAGAAATTATAGTAAAACAATAAGATGGGTAGACGAGAATAAAGATAATGTTAATTCTACTCTGAGAGAAAACTGGCGTATTATTGATAGCTGTCTTGATATTAGCTTTGATAGGCAAGAAAATATCGATGAATGCGTAAAACGTTTTAGTGAAACTCTTTGTAACCTATATTTACCTCATTGTCACGTGGTTCAACATTCTAGTGGGGGTGGTGGGGATAATAGGAAAAGTCAAGGGGATAAAGTCGATAAGCCTTGGTTTAACGAAAACTGCAAGAAAAAGTATAAAGCATACAGAGAAGCTCTTCGTCTCTTTAATAGTAATAAATCAGAGGAAAATAGACGTGTTTTGATACAGAGGAAAGGGATGTACAAAAAGTTAGCATGTAAACTTAAGCGTGAATACTGTAGACATGAGGGTAATAATCTTGACTATTTACGTAAACATAATCCTAAGTTGTTTTATAAAAAGTTCAATAACAACAAAAAGAAATTTATTAGATCTAATATCACAGGGGAACAATTCCTTGAACATTTTAAAGAACTAAGCTCATCGACGAATTTGGACTCTGAAATTGATAGTTCTGAAATCTCCGACATTGATCTTGCGGCAGTGTACTCTGAGCTTGATGAGCCCATCACTGAATTCGAAATCACTAAGGCAATTGAACGCCTCAATACTGGTAAAAGCTGAGCAGAAGATAACCTTATAAATGAGTTATTTGTCAATACAAAGGATCTTATCGTTCCGTATCTACACAAGCTCTTTAATTCAATATTCACTTCCGGTTTCTACCCAGAATCGTGGTCTACAGGCTTTGTAGTTCCTATTTTCAAAAAAGGTGATATAAATGACGTTAACAATTACAGAGGCATTACAATTATGAGCTGCTTAGGAAAAATTTTTACTTCAGTTCTGAATTCTAGATTACATGATTGGGATAAAAGAAATAGTGTCATCACTGATGCACAATTTGGATTTCGTCCGGGATCTAGTACTGTAGATGCAATATTCGTAATGCAATCTCTTGTAAACAAGTATCTCAAACAGAAAAAAAGACTTTATTGTTGTTTTATAGACTATCAAAAAGCTTTCGACTCGATACATAGATCTGCTCTCTGGACAAAATTGATAAAACTAGGTATAACCGGAAAAATGTTGACTATTATTAGAGCATTATATACCTCAGTGAAAACTTGTGTTAAATTCAATGATCGTTTCACTGAATACTTTAGAAGTGAAACCGGGCTCTTACAGGGAGAAGTCATGTCCCCGATTCTATGGTCTTTATACGTTAATGATTTTGAGTTGCATTTTCTAAAAGACTCTTGTCCCTCTATCGAAATACAAGATATCAATTTGTTTCTACTAATGTATGCAGATGACACGGTTTTGATTTCTCAGACGGCTGAGGGGTTACAGAAAATGTTGGATTCTCTTAAGAAATATACTGATAATTGGCACCTAAAGGTTAATACAAATAAGTCAAAAATTGTTGTTTTCAGAAATGGGGGAAATTTGAAATCATTTGAAAAATGGACTTATGATTCTAACAAACTGGAGGTAGTTGACAATTTTAGTTATCTTGGATTGTTATTGAACTACAATGGGAAATTTAACTTGACTCAGAAGCATATAGCTGACCAAGGAAGAAAAGCTTCATTTGCAATATCCAACTCCATTAAAGACTTTTCATTCAATATTGAGACTAAATGTTCAATTTTTGATATTTATGTTAATTCTATTTTGTGCTATGGTTCAGAGATTTGGGGATTTCACAAAGCAGCAGACGTTGAAAAAGTTCATACCTCTTTCTGTAAAAATTTATTAGGCGTAAGCAGAAACACGAGTAACAATTTAGTTTACTACGAACTCGGTAGACTCCCGTTGCAAGAGCGCAGAAAATTGAGAATTTTTAAATACTGGCTAAAATTGAGAAAAAGTGATAATTGTATTCTAATGAAATGCTATGACGAAATGATTGCAAATAATGATAGCTGGGTAATGAAGATAAAACAAGAACTTAACAATTTAGGATTAGGCTTTATCTGGGAAGCTGAAAACATTAGAGAAATAAATTATTACCGTGTTATTGAAAAACGATTATTGGATGTATATAGTCAATCACTAGCAGAGGATATACGAAATTCAAGTAAAGGAAGACTTTATCAACATCTCGTAGATAATTTTACTTTACAATATTACCTTACAAAACCATTAAGTTATATATGTAAGAAGAATATAGCACGTTTGAGACTGTCATCTCATAATTTGAACATTGAAAGGGGGAGATATAGAAATGAAAACAGAAATACTAGGTTATGTACATTGTGCAGTCTCCAAGACATTGAAGATGAATTCCATTTTGTATTAAAATGCCCATTATATGATCAACTACGTAGAAAATATGTAAAACCTTATTACTATAGAAAGCCGAGTGTTTTTAAATTGGTACAATTATTGAGTGTCCAGAATGTTCGGGAATTGTGTAATTTAGGAAATTTTTTAAGGTTTGCTGGTAGATTAAGATCCGAAACAATGGGGTAGCTTAGCGGTCCACTCTCCTTGTATCTGTTATTTATTATGAATTACTTCGAATAGAAGGGGGGAGGGGTGGTATGCCACATTATATTATTTCCTTGTGTATGCCTCGAATTCATTAATTCAAATATAGAAAAAATAGTTTATAAATACGTATCATGCACTTGGGGTAGCTTAGTGGATTGTGCTCTATATATTATTATGCACTTGTATAAGTTATGTCTTTTTCATGTATCTCTTGTACTTTTTTTTTTCGGTAATGAAACAATGTTTGTTTATGTCATGTATAGTATAACCGTCATGATAAGTGTGTTGTATCTATAAGCTGTATGGCTTTTGAATAAATTGAATTGAATTGAAATTGAAATTGAAATTGTTAAGTACCATCCTTTCCTAAGTACCCGAAACGTGCATGTCTTGTCCATGCTGCAAATTTATCTGTTCTTAAATGATGCTATTGAATTTGAAGACGTTTAATATTACCTGGTAGGGAAGTATGCTTAAGTTCTCGCCTCTTTTAACTCAATGTGTGTTCAAATGTGCCTATTTAAATCGCCAAAGATTTCTTTGACACAACCCTCTTAAAGCAAGCGAGAGGTGCATAGTGAGAAATCCGAAGTTCGCCAAAATGAAAAATGTCTATCAACATTCTTTTAGTGGTCAAAGGAAATTAGGGAAAATGGGTTGGAAAAGAAAGTACATTTAAAGTGTGGCATATAGTGCAATGTGGTTAACATAAAAAGCAATAACCTTTTTGTCACTATACCGGTTCCTTTCCAAGATCTAGATATGTTTATGCTTGATGTATTCTTTTATTTATTTGAAGTAGCATGACCCTTGAAGGTATCCTAACGAGCGTCCTAAACGGAAGGATCGGTGGTGAACAGAGGATGTTTTAAATTGATTTTTTAGAAAAAAATTCTTTGTATTGATCTCATTGATAATACTTGTGTCCAATGAAAAATACCTCATCAAGGTTTGTCCTGATGATAAAAAAATCAAAGATATTCCGTACCAAAACATGAAAAATTCATGTTAACACCAGATTAGTTGATGGTTTATAAGATGTACGTTCAATAAAAACATTGATTCGAACATTTTCTATTCAGATTACTTTGGACTAGGGGCATGCCGCTGACTTATTAGATCATGGAAATTTTCAAACATTTAGTAAAACTGTCCATACTAACTACATCAATTATTCTCTCAAAATCATATGCGGATCAAACAGAATATAAATTTTCGAAGTCAAGCATTGAAAAGTTGAATCTAGTATCGTTAGAAGGTAAAGTTCAATGGCATGTTGATGGTTTATCCAGGTGTTGCACCCTTTGTTGTGACGATAACTGCTATGGGGTGTTTTATCAGAGGAACAGGGGATTGTGTGTAAAATCTGACAATATTTCCGAACAAGGAATTCCGGTAGAAGAAGGATGGATATTTTACTCACGAACAAGTTTAAGTCATACACAAATAGAAGGTAAAGCTTGAGTACCATATCTATTTACTTCATGAAGTATGTGGTACTACAAATAGTTTTTTTAATTTCGATAATTTATTCATTTCTGGTAAATGATTGACATAAAAAAAAGTACCTAACAGTTATTCAGTCTAAAAGTCGAAAAAGCAAGGCCAAATCGTAAGAATTCCCATCGGAACGGTTGCGAACCCCGGAATGAACAACAATCGGAAGTGAGATTTAATCCTTTATTTCTATGAAAGCAGGAACAATTCTGCTTCAAATAGGACATCAGGAAAAAAAATCAACATTTCTTTGTAGGTAGTATATAAGATATAAAATATATATCCAAAATAATTTTTTTTAATTCTTTATCTTTTTTATGAATCAATGATATTAATAAAAAAAAAGTTTTCCTTAAAATTATTAAGATTTTCACAAATGAATCCATTCATTTCGAGCACACAATATTCTAATTATCCATGTTATTCTACATAATATTATTTGTTTCATGCAAATACTAGCTTTGGAGCTAGTATTTGCATGAAACAAATAAATGAAGCGGCGGGTGTTGCATGCAAGCAGGAGATGCTTACTCTTCCTGGGCACCTGATCTCACTCCCATATCGGGAGTTCGCTTCTTTTCATGTGGTGGAGGTTTTTGTTTGTTTGCTTTGGTTCCTGTTTTGTCCTGATTTTGTATGCCTTCGGTTTCTGATTTTCTGAATTATCGATTTTGTGCTGTATACAGAGATATGGTCATTATCCATATTTGTCATTTCAAAGTAAGTTTGATAATAATTCTATTTATTTAGCCTATGAGATGGCGAAGATAAATATGCGCTTACTGTGATATCATGAGATGAAAAGAAACGAGGGGATCTCCAACAACTCTAGGTTGAGCACCCACAGCAAAAAAAAACCCCAATGCAAAAACACAGAGCAGACATCCACAGAAAGAGACGCAAAAGGGACAAGGAACACCAACACACACCATAGAAAAATAGAACACAAAAGATTGGTAAAGTACCAAATACCACACATAAACAAACGAGACCAATGGACAACCGGTACCGACTTAGGGCGGCCATCTGCCACGCAAGTAGCAGACGATGTGGTTATGCTGGATTACGTGCGCACAACCGTCCCACTTTTCCGATTTCCTAGAAGTCTCTAAGATCGTACAATTGTGGTGTAAAACAACCTCCTCACTGTTAGATGACCAAACACAAACTGGTACATTTGTACAAGACTGTAAATTTGTCCAGTACCAAGCCTAGTGTCCACCTGGTGACATTAGGGTCATACCAACGGTATTAAAAGCGTTTGATGATTCTGAAGCATTTTCGATGGTTATGTTGTCTATCTTTGATACTTCTCATTTTTCAATTATGAACATTCGTTAATCAGATTATTTTTCGCAAGACAGAGATTCTGAATTAAAAAAAAAAGCAATATTCAAATATACTTTTTCCCTGACACTGTCGCCATAGCACTTTCTATATAGACAGAACCACAGACAGTGTAAGTATTTTATATATTTTCATTTTCGTGCGTGAACATCGACGGCGGGTGTGGCTAGCCAACAGGGGATGCTTACTCCTCCCGGGCACCTGGTCCCACCTATAGCTTTGTAGGAGAGGGGTCCGATTCTGAAGGTAAGTACACTGAAACTGATGTTGTTCGGATGTTGAGCTTTCTGGTCGGCAGCGTTTTTGTGGTGTTTGGGGTAGGGGTCATCCGGCGGGTTGCTCGTGCGAGGCTGGATTCGTTCAATCTCTGGTCTCTTAGGGGAGAGGGGTGCTTGGCTTCTGACTTCAACTTCGCTTGCAGATACATGGACGATGTGTTGTCCATCGTTGCCTAAGCGGTGTCTGTCATTCACAGCTTGGGGTCAGGGAAGCTGCGGGGGCAAGTGGTTCGGCATCCTGTTTGGACGTGGTGTTGTCCTGCGGCGCTGGTGGTCGCATGGGCGCCTCGCTCTGTGACAGGCGTGGCGACTTCGGTTTCGGCATTGCAGGCTTTCCTTTTCTGGGTGGCAGCATCCCTTCATCGTCTGCTTATGGCGTGTTCGTGTCTCGGTTGATGCGCTGTGCCAGAGCAAGTACGAGATGTACGGATTTTGTTCTGAGGGCTGGGCGTCTTTCAGATAAGCTTCTCAGTCAGGGATATGTTTGTGAACGACTGACATCGTCGCTGGGGAAGTTCTGCGGTCGATAGCGGAACTCGTCATACACTGTGGTGTCCCGCTCTCCAGAGTGGTGGATGATATTTTGTCATAAACCGTTTGAACCATCCAACAAAAGATTGTACTCTATGTCTTGCAAAAATGGAAGTTGCCGGATGTGACAATTCTACCGAATTGAAGCGGCGGGTGTTGCATGCAAACAGGAGATGCTTACTCTTCCTGGGCACCTGGTCTCACTCCCATATCGGGAGTTCGCTTCTTTTCATATGGTGGAGGTTTTTGTTTATTGGCTTTGGTTCCTGTTTTGTCCTAATTTTGTATGCCTTCGGTTTCTGATTTTCTGAATTATCGATTTTGTGCTGTATACAGGGATATGGTCATTATCCATATTTGTAATTGCCAGGGGTCCATCGATGCTCAATTTGGTGCTCTATTGTGAGTGCTGTTGAGATTATCGTCAGGATCTTTTTTAACTCTTTTGATATATAAGAAGCTCGAAATTGAGTTGAAAACAATAATAAGGCAAAAGAAAAAGCGTTAATAGTTCAGAATTTTTCTTTTTGATTACAGTGGAACCAATCAAATTATATACATATATTCCCGGTTCAACAACAAACCTGTATAGTTATACAACAGATGAGTGTTTTAAAGATGGACGCCATTTGGTTCAAATTGGAGACCAGGAGAAGCACGATCTTATGATAAACTTCATTGGTATGTACATGTATAAACTGCTTCAGTATCCCAAAATTTGATAAAAAGACTCTGTTGTGTATGATAAAAGTTTTCAGAGCTCTAAATACTAAATGAAATAGATGAAATACTGAATATCGACATAAAAATAACAAGAAGAATATGATATTGGCGTAACAAAAGACACTGTGCAGTTTTGTATGTCCATTAGAGACGTATTGTTTTATCCATTGTTGACATATAGAGCTGGAAAACGATCGGCGTGATTTATGTCGATGAAAATGAAAGTAGAACGTCGAACATGTTTGTGCGTTATAAAAAAGCGTCACACAAAAGGGACAAGGAACACACACACACACACACCATAGGAACACAAAAAGACCACACTTAAACCAACGAGACCATTGAGCAGCCGGTGCCGACTTAGGGCGGCCATCTGCCACGTAAGTAGCAGACGATGCGATTATCCTGGATTACGTACGCACAACCCTCCCAATTTTCCGATTACCCAGAGGTCTCGATGAACGTACAATTACGGTGTAAAACAACCTCCTCACTGTTAGATGACGACACACAAACAAGACCATAAAGCACAGAGTCCCTAGCAACACAGATGAATATGTAAATGGATATAAAAAGGGGACGCGCGTTTTACAGTCCGTGCTCTGCCGGCTATAGCGAGGTCATATATATTATTTTCCGAGGAGTCCAACTGACATTCAGAAAGGACAGGTGGTCGGGCCCTGTCTTCTCTAAAGAGGTTTGGACAGGGCCCGTCATGGAGTCCCGTCGTCAGGGTTTGTCAGAATGCGCTCGTACAAGAGTCTGTAGATTGGTCAAGTACCAAGCCTAGTGTCCGTCTGGTGACATTAGGATCATATCCACGGTATAAATGGCGTTTGATGATTCTGACGCATTTTCGAGTGTTATGCTGTCTACCTTTGGTCCTTCTTATTTTGTTAATTATGTCACCATAAAATGCAGGCTGTGAAATACGCAAAGTAATATACGCTGTTGCTTGTATGGGTCCGAATTTCAAAAGAAGTTGACAATAATTTTTGTAAAATTTCCAGAAAGTCTTTTCTAGCCTGTGAAAGCGAAAACCTTGACCCCAAAGTTTCTTCGTAATTTGTAATTTTATGCTATGAAAATCCAAAACACCAGTACATGCTCTAGAATACCGGATGAGCTGTGAAATGTAGATACCGTATGACGGTAATCTAGGAACATCACCGTCAAGCCGGTGAAAATTTACTATGTGGAATCCAAAATCATCTCGTTTGTCATACACATTTGTATGAATCTCTCCATGAACAATTTTGAGGTCCAAAAATGGTGTTTCTGTGTTTGTAACGTTTGCCTTATTTAGAGTCAATTCTTGTGGATAAATAACATCTTTATACTTTTCAAAAACAGGAGTGTCGATAGTAAGAATATCATCCAGGTACCTAGAAGTACCAATGAAACATTTCACATCATCATGTTGTCTTTGCTTTTGAAGATTTTGGATAAATTCTTTTTCATATGCGATATTACGCACCGTGGAATTGCATTGTGTAATGTAGGAAGTACAATATTAATTTCTTCAGATGCCTACCTTATGTCAACGGGGACAACTGCGCCAAACGAGTTATACATTCTTATAGATGGCAGACTTGGCAATGACTCCACATGGTATTTTATTAACGGCGAAGAGATGTCCTATCTTAACTGGGCGCAAAACCAGCCTAATAACTACAAGTGGAGCACCCGTGGTAATCAGACGGTGATGACGCTTAAATACAAGGAAAGATACAAAATGAACGACTATTGGATGGCACAATATGACCCAGATGTAATTTGGTTTTTGTGTGAAGTATAATTTCACAGCTTGTACATTTGATGTATTGAAAATTGCGATTATGTATCTTTGATGTCAGTGGGAAGTCCTTTTGAGGACTTCGAAAGCCTGTTCACCTCACAAACCTATTTTCGATATTTCGATAACAAATAGTAGATTATATAAATTTCTTGACCACCTTTGTAAACTTCTACTATGTGAATATCAAGATGTATAAAATAATTTATGGTTGATTAGGGATGAATGTGATAATCAATAAAGAAGTATACCCATCAGTTATTCAGTCTCAAAGTCGAGAAGGCAACGGAAAGCTATTGGAATTTCCAATGACACGTTTTTATCACACTTTTCCTTTGTTTACAAGTCAACCCTGGTTCTCATTCAAGGGGAATCAATCCTGAATCAGATAAAAATGAAATCTCCCTATTATCCACAAAGAGTCTCTTGATATTCGTTAAAATAAACAATTTATTTCTGTGATGATATGATTCAGGCAGCAAAATATAACACAAGGGAAATGTCACATCCAATCAAAATTGAGTTAGAATCCATCAGCTCTGTAAAAATAAAAGGAAGGAACCAAAAATGATTAAACGTTCAAACTTCTTCTGTTTTGATGACTCTTTATCTGCTTATTTGATAGGTTGCTACAATTCATTGCACACCCATTGGTATCATAGTTCACCTTCGTATAATAGCCCTGCAAAAAAAATATCAATTATCTTTAAACAGAGTAAGTGAATGAGAACTAAATTCAAACGTGCTTTCAAAATATGACTCAACTTAAATGGTACACATAAAAAGTGTATAGATTGGTGGTTTAGCAAACCAATGCTCAATATCCAATATTGTCAATATTACATATTTTCTTTTTTTTATCAAACGAAACGTTATCATGTTTTCGAAATTAAGACGTCTTCATGGCGTGTTTCATCTAGTACGAAGAAAGCCACAATGCATAAAAATATTAAAATATGATATATATTACAGCACTCACAGTAAACACCGAGGGTACACAAAAGGGAGAAGAATGAGCAAACAAAAAAGACAAAATCGGAACACTTCATGTAATATATTACACATAAACCATCCAGACCTTTAGGCAATCGATGCCGATTAAAGACGACCATCTTTTACATTAGTGGCAAAAAGTGTTGTTATCCGAATTATGAGTGCACAACCCTCCCACATGTCCGGTTACCAAGAGGTCTGTACGAAAGTACAATTGTAATGTATAATAACCACTTCACTGTAAGATGGCGACATAAACAAGACAGCAAAGCGAATTAGCCTAATTTATAAACAGATTAATTTGTAAATGGATATCAAAACCGTAAGATCGTGTCATAAATAAGTCCTTGCTCTGTCGTCTTGAGTGAGCTGATGCATGTAATCAGTTGTGGAGTCCGACCAAAAACCAAACACCAACTAAACTCGAAGATAATCTCATTCTTATACAGTTAGTAAGAAAACAAAAGAATAGTATCCGTTAAAACAACAAAGGCTATGATGCCGACCTCTTCCAAATACAGTCAAACTTGTCTTATAGTGCTTCTCTTTTTAGCGACTTCATGCTTTAAGCGACCTTTTCCATTCCTCCCGAGTGATTTTCCCAATAGTGACAATCTGTCTAACGCGGCAACGACTGTAACTTTCTTGTCCCGTACCGAACTCCGAACCTGTATATTACGACTTTTAGTGTTGCACAGATCTCAAACGTAGAGTCATCATTGTCTTTTATAATTGAAACCTCTTTAACATATATTTTTTTCAAATCCAATCTAATGCGATTTTATATGATCAATATGATTGATCAATAAATACATTAACTAATATATGCAGTAATCATTTGAATTCGTTTTATTCTTTTTACTACGGAAATTATGTAGGACAAAGTCAGATAAGCTTAAACCTGTATTAAGTGATCGCCTGTCTTATGTGGCCTACTTTTTGTCAGCCCTTGCAAAGTGGCATTAGACAGGTTTGAGTGTATTGGTTATACTAGTATTTATTTCAAATGTATAGTTTAACAACCTTTGTTACTAATGTACAGAGGTGGAAATTCTCCAAATTGCATGTCGCGGCTTCAATTTGAAATCGTTATCTAAAGGGTCACGAAATGTCCGATGAAGCACCTCCTGCAAGTTTTATATAATTACTTTCTCTTCATTACTTTTTTGACTTAAAAACACTTAAAATTGCATTTGAAACGTGTCCGTTGCTTTTAACAAGTGGTTCAGCACAAGTGCCAAAAAAGCGTTAACAAAGTTTGACAAAAATGGTAAATCAAGGACATATCTGTTTGACAAGTTCTTGGGGAAAAAGGCTCTTTTAATGAAATTTGATGCTGTGCAAATGCATGAAAAAGGTCATTGTGTGATGGACCTGATTTTACAGATTCCTTCTTTTAAAATCCAAGATATGTACTACCTGCTATACACGCAGTCATGAAGCACGCTACATTTCCCGCTATCATTGCCCGGATTACCACACGTGACAGGTCGCTCTTCCGGCTTGGAGCCATGGCGCCTAGTGCTCCTAACATTATACCAATTGATCCAATGTTAGAGAATCCACAGAGTGCGTATGTTGAAATTACAACAGAGCGTTGCTAAAATATGAAAAAAGTATTCATTTATGTAGGCTCATACTGTAAAGTTCTGAAGTTTATCGAATTATGCCCTCTAAATAAGAATAAGGAAAGTTTGTCGGCGCCATGGTCTAGTGACGACCGAATGGTCGCTGGTTCGAGCCTCACTAGGACCACGTGTCGGCCGACATATATTTCTCTGTGACCTGAACCATATACTTACATGTCCTTGTCTGTGTAATGTTTACATGTCTGTTAAGAAAATAAGGAAAGGAGATAATTTCAAATAAAGTTAATAACTTTAATCAATGATGTTTTAGAGTCTTGCTGTGGGTGCTGCAACCTAGTGTTGTTAATTTGGAGATCCCCTACTTTGTTAGTCATTTAACCAGCTGAAGGAAACATATATATATACATGCTAGATAATTAATGTTAACACATGATTTGTAAAAATCCAAATAAGATTTATTAATATGTGACATATTGCAAAACATTTGAAGACCTCTATTGGTGAAGATGAATGAGCGATTTGTACCTCCAATATACCTCCCTTCAGTGTAATATTGAGATCTCTGTAGTGTATATCATTGCCTTCTTTGTACCATGCTGCTGTGAATACTTCTCCCGTAGCGTTGTTAGTGGTATTCCGGAGACCTTCATACCATGTCAGGTTCTTCTGGTTATCTATGTACACGGATAAGGAAGTGTACGCTACAAACTCGTTAATGAATGTCTTTATACCGATCATTTCCGCCACTCTCCGACAGTCCACTGTCTCTACTCCCATGAAAAACGCAATGGGCCAAAACACATATGAGCAAATAAACTGTAAATGGAAATGAGACGTTTTAGCTGGCAGTGAAACTTTCTTAAAACCGTAAAAAAAGAAATTATGCTTTTGTACCAGTATTTAAGAAATGAACGTGATTAACTTTAGCGACATAACATTTATCAAACTTTGTATGTATCAATATCAATTTATTAGCAAGTCTGAAGAGAATAAAAATCTACTTCTTGAATAATTATTTCATTTCCGATTCTTGTAGATGATCATACTTGGAATGTCAGGGGATCTGTTTCAGAGTTGAGTCCTGCTCTTTCCCCGAACCATTTAAGTGTTGAATTAACAAACTCCAGCAAGGCAATAAATGCCATCACGTTGACAGCCACGTTAGCCACGAGCTTGATGGACTGGGAAGCACCCATTGATGCCGCTTCAATGATATTCCGTTCTTGTCTTTAGGTTGGTTAAAGAAAGGTATAGGTTAAAGAAGCAGTTCTACTATCATATAAAAGGTGTTCTAAAATGAGTTAAAAAAACCTGACGATAATGAGCATCGACGGACCCCTAGCAAGCTAGGAGGTTGTATGTATAATATGCAAAATGACGTATTGCAAACATCTTATCAAACAATGATTTTTATAATTAATTTTGATGTGAATATTATATGCAACATGACATGTTTCGAACATCTTGTCACACAATGATTTGTTCGCATCTTTCGATGAGACATTTTTTTGTTTTTTAGCGTACTTACTTTCTTTTGGCGATACCTCTCAACTATGAATTCATTCAACATGTTAAATCAAGGAGATAATCTCCAACAAGACAACGTTACAGTGATCACAGCGGAACACATACTCAAAATTATGTCATGGACGTCATGTAAACTTTCCTAAGTGAATGGAATAAGACAGGATTTTACTTCAAAACCTACCCTTTCTGCATATTATACACATCCTCGGATTTTGCCTTGGACATTTCTGTCTCCGGCCAGAATAACTTTGCCATAGCTAAGGCTGCCGGTGCCGACATTACCGATGCTGATAACAGATGGTTAGCAGGTACCTGTTCAAATAAACGACAAATATCTGCTCAATAAGAAATACTTTAGTTATATAAACCTTATCAACTTGAAACGTAAGATATATATGCCTTTTTCTCTGAAAATCTTGTATAGCGTCATTATGGTCTCTATTTTGTTGTCATCGTTGACTCGTGTGTATGTTGATTCTTTCCTTGATTTTCGGACCTTGTCTCACAGTCAGCGCATGTGTAGTTTCGTTTCAATACTCCTTTGAAATATTGATAAAGAAGCAGTATGAATTGTTGTCAAAACAATATACAGATTATATGCTATCAATATGGAGATGATTACAAGAAACAAGGTCCCATTGCAGTAATCAAAAAGGAAACAAACATATACATCACGCGAAACAAACCCAAGATTATAGGATTCCCCTCTACAGTGGTGAAATGCTTATTAGAGAGTGTATTTCCTCATTAATAGAAATCAAGGTTACGTTTTGTTAAAAGGAAAAAGGTACAGTACCCCGTATAATATATAAGCTGCAAGAACACTTCCAGCGATTGTTGCGAATCCCCCAGTACATACAGCATGGAGCTCTGATGCCGTCATGTCAGGAAGGAAAGGTCGAATCATTAAGGGAGCTTCACTCTGACAAAAGCAAGAATATGTTGTTTTGTTTTTCTTTTTCGTTAAGAAATTATAGAAAGTTCATGAGAGTAGAAATATAATAATTTGATACATATTCAACCATTTTTCTTCTTGATTTAGCAAATGCTTCCTTCCAAAACCATTTGCCTTTTCATTTGGATAAAAATATTTATTTTATGAATCATTTATCATTGAAAAAAGCACTGAAGAATTCTGTGTATATGTTCATCAAAATGAAATAAATTCGGCTCAAGAAGTTAAAAATTTTTAAATAGTTTTATTTCAAGCACACATTGTTGATATATATGTTGTTGTTTGTGATATATCATTCGTAATACATAGCATTGTATATTTATCTTGTGTTCTGTATTCTATTTTGTTTCTTGATTCCCACCTGTCCTAAAAATATATTTCCGGCGGCGTTGAGAGATTCTGTAGGCGAGGTCCCCATGGACATAGCCATAAATCTGGCGATATGTTTTATGATAAACTGCATTACACCCAAGTAATACAGGATTGATGTTACCGTGCTGAAAAACACGATCACTGGCAAAACCTGAAAGTAGCCATGCATGTCATTTCCACATTAAATTAAATTCATTGTTAGATAACCAATTAAAGTTTGTTTATGACGTCAAATTATCAATATTGTAATACATGAGTATGTTATAAAGTTTAATTTATATAATTTACTGCACCATACGGGCATTTCAACGACTTATGGATCATCAATGAGAGAAAGAGGAAGTTCACCTTCCGTGCATAGATAAAGGAAAGGAAATGTTATGGAGCTTCCGTAATTAGCTACTGGTGTCAAATATTTTACATCACGATATTCGAGAATTATAGGTTTGAAACCTCCTAGTCTGATTAAACATCATAAATAAACAACTCGTGTAAGTTCATATTATTTTAGTATTAAATTTTTTTTTTTGAATAAGTATTTTCAATACTGTGTCTCTTAATGGAGTTTACCTTGCATATCATTTATATCTTGACTTGATTGATTTGCACTTTTCTTCGCTGAAATTTATGCTATCTTCGAAAGTTAAACACTCAACCCAGAGTAGTATTGCGGCATTTTATGGCGAAGTGTCTTGATGGCATAGGTTTCCCTACTTTCCATGTTTATTTTATTGCTCATGACAGACACAGTTCTAAGCGTGTTTATTGCACCATGATAAGTATACTATGTAAGAAATACATTTTGTTTAACCTGAAGCTACAGGCATGACTAAATTGAATACATTCGTCCTCTAAGAATCTGCGATGTGATTGCAGTTCCATTACATTCCAAGTTAAATCAAAGACTTGATTCATATTTGTTGATACTTTAAAAGTATACATGATTGTATATTGAAAAAAATACCTTAAATGCAAAGAAGTGTCTCTCATATTCCTCTCCAAAAACGAAGATGGCGCCAGAATCGGAATAAGACAAGAATTCCTGTACTCGATCTCCCAGCCAATCAAACGCCTGGAATCCAGGATCTGTTCTCAGGATCAAAAGCGCAAAGATGAATTGGATAGCAAGTCCCCAGAATACCGGCCGCCATTTAACCTGATCACACAAACACAAAGAAAAGAGTTAAAGAAGATCCTGACGATAATCTCAACAGCACTCACAATAGAGCACCAATTAGAGCATCGACGGACCACTAAAAAGCTAGAGGTGGGACCAGGTGCCCGGGAGGAGAAGCATCCCCTCTTGGCTAGTCGCAACCGCCGTCGATTTTCATGCACGAAAATAAAAACAATTTATAAAATACATGCATTGCACTGTCTGAGATTATATCTATATAGAAAGAGCTATTGCGACCATGGCAGGGAAAATATTCAAAATACTTACTGTCAAACCCCTCGCGCGGAACTTTTTTACGAGCTCCACACGGCAAAGGGCATACGTGTGACACAAATGAGTTCAACAAGATCTTGACGATAATCTCAACAGCACTCAGAATAGAGTACAATGAAAATAACAGAGGTACACAAATCTAATTAAAAGAAGCATGTAAAACAAAGGAGGGGATCTCCAACAACACCAGGCTGTAGCACCCAGAGCAATACCCCGAAACACTCAATGCAAAAACACAAAGCAGACGGTGAAAGGTGAATTATGATCCTGCGTAGAAGACACTACAACTTAGTCAAGTTAGAGAACGTAAATGGAATTAAAACACTTCAAACATCGGGTCGCGGGGAATTGTATTACCAACTCCACACTGCAACACGAAAAAAGTTAAGGTGAACCCTTACAGGCTTGACAAATTGTTTGTGCAGCAATATTTGTTTCGAATAGTATCAAGTGCTATCATTTTACTCATTTAGAATCTATCCTGAATGATATATGGTAGAATAATCAACACTTATGTTACCTAAAATACCTTTTATATCATCATATAGTAATATCCTTTTTTGAAAACTTGTCATTTTATCATGGAATATCACCGTACTTAAAGGATGTAAACGTCTCAGTACTTTCTTTCCAATTATCTTTAATTTGGCCATATATATCTTATCTAATTATGCTACTGAATCGACCTTACAAGAATGACAAATAGGGATCATGATCATATCCTAACACACAGTGCAAAATCGATAATTCAGAAATTCATAAACCGAAAGGCATACAAAATCAGGATAAAACAGGAACCAAAGCAAACAAACAAAAACCTCCACTGTAAAACTGAAAAGAAGCAATCTCCGAATATGGGAGTGAGACCAGGTGCCCAGAAAGAGTCAACATTTCCTGCTTGTATGCAACACTCGTTGCTTCTATTCGGCAGAAATAACACATCCGGTTATTTCCCTTTCGGATGATAAAAGTATATTCTTTGGTTGGATGGTTCAAATGATCTAAGACAGAATATCATTCACCAGCATGTAGTGTATGACGAGTTCCCCGTATCGACCGTAGAACTTCCTCAGTGACGATTTTAGTCGATCACAATCGTATCCCTGGTTGAGAAGCTTATCTGAAAGACGTCTAGCTCTCGGAACAAAATCTGTATATTTGGTACTTGCTCTGGCATAGCGTATCAACTGAGATATGAACACGCCATAAGCAGGCGATGAAGGGATGTTGCTTATCAGAAAAGGAAAGTTTGTGATGCTGAAATTGAAATCGTCAAGTTTGTCATAGAGTGAGGTGTTCAAGTGACCATCAGTGTCGTGGGACACCATTAAATTTGGCGTAGCTCACTCTTAACAAAGTAGTTAGAGAAAATTTAGATATCAATACACTAGCGATCGCTTTTAAATAATAGTGACTCGTCTGAAAATTCCCTTTTAAGAACACTGATCCGAAACATGTGTCTGGTGCATTAGAATTGGCTTGAAATTTTGTTCAAGAGGAACACGAGTTGTTACACACCAATGTTCTTACCTTTGCGGGATTAAATGAAAATACAAAGAAAAGTAGAATAAAAATAGCAATGCCAGCTAAGGAGATGAGATTCCGTGGTGTCTTCAGAGCGATGTCAACGATGATATAGACAATAGCAAACACTGTGAATGCTATAACCAGGAAAACGTGTAACCTGAAAAAAATAATTAAATAGTGAGGGAAATATCTCCGTCAAGACAACGCTGCAACAAGAGAAAATGCATAAGTTTAATAACCACGCACAACTCTTATTTGAAAAATCTCTTTCTTATTAATCTCCTCTTATTATTTTCATTCGCTGTAAACCTTACGACAGAGATTTGTTTTCATATCATTCGAAAATGCAAATTACGCGAAAAAAAATCGGATTAAAACCATCCTTGACTTTAAATGGCAGTTTCCCGAAGTCAGAACTGTACTCCATGGTATGATCATTATTTTCACTGTTGATGTAATTGTTTTTGGTGAGAAATGTCTATTTTAAACAAATTGGTTTCTTCGTAACAGTCCGTTGTCTATTGGGATTTATTCTTTCATGTTGGATCTAATATCAAAAGTTATTCAGTCTTTTCGATTTACAGAGTTGCTTCCTATTTTCAGACAGAAAATAACGTTATCTGAATTCGATGTTATCAAATTCTCTGGAGTCCAATGGAAAGTATAATTCAAATGCGTTTTAGACCGTCTAAATTGGGAATAACTCTCCTCATCGAAAAGACTGAATATACCTCTTTGAAATCCTCCCAAGAGCTTTGCCGTTTGAAACCAACATTGAACTACATCCTCCGGTATGAGTCAATACGATATCATATGCTATGAAAATTACTGCTAGGACAGTACACACTAATAATCGTATTGATCCTTCATCCCCGAATTCATGGTACATACAATATCCAAAATAGGCAAAATATAGCAAAACCAGCACCACATAAATCACGCGCCAAATCAAGCTTTTGTTATCTTGATACACTGATGACGTCATAGACTGAACCAGGAAGACTGTCCTGGAGAAACCAGTTGGTTCTTCGTCGTCTTTTTGTACGTAGTCATATTCTCCGTCTTCTATATTTTCGTTTTTAGGCTGTAAAGTAATTGCGTCATCAATAATTCACTTTTTTAATATGTATTGGAATTTAAGTGGAAAGAATTGTCGGATTTATGAAAATAAATGCCGTATTTAAAAGAGATCATCTTCTTTAACTTCTCTTACTCAATTTCGAATTTCTATAATTCATTTTGTCTTTAACAATAAGACTAGAAAACGAAAATGAACATTCTTATGTAGTATTTAAAAAAGAAATTAATTGGACCATTAAAAGACAATCAGACTTCACAATTATATTTTATGTTCCTATCATGATATTAATCTATGGTTTTACAAATAAAATGTTCCATGTGTAAAAGATATGAAATTTATAAACGATGCTATAGAAAGGATAATTATTCTTCGTGCATACCTTTTCGAGATCATTTTTATCTATGTCAATTGCTTTGTTGTCATATGCTCCATTCACCTTTTCTGTAAAATGTCCGATTAGTGCATCTCCCTTTTTTGTTTCATTTTCCTGCTTTTCCATATTTTCCCACGCCTTTATGTTGTATAGAAATATTCCTCAAGATATTTTTGTGTCCGGTGACACTGACCTCTAAGTCTTAACGGGTACGTAAACATCCGTGTTTTCCCTCGCAACTGAGGAACGTCTTTCGCACGGGGCGAACTTCCAAGTCTTCTTTACACTCTTACCTTTACAAGGCTTATTTCCATTTATGGTCCTTTTTTCGTATTATTTAGTTCGAGTCTATCAATCTTTAAGAGTATTTAACGTTGCACGTTGTAAATATAGCTTAGCAAATACTTACTAACTTTTACAATGCATTGTAATGTAAAATAAGATAATCGAGTCATCCGACTCTATTTTATCATTATCAATAAATAGGGCAAATAATTATTTGACACAGAAGTATCCACATTTTCATACGGACCAGAAATTTAAGATTATCCGTTCGTAGGTGTAACTTGAACAGGAGGTTGATGAAAGTTTCGTATCTCACTGGCATATTTCAAATATTCAATTTTCACTTGTTGAATCGAAATTCATGATAAGGGGATTTTGCATGTTTTATTTCTACTGTCGATTGTTCTCGAATATTTACACGCTGTAAGAGTTGACCGCCATATCGAATAACACACATTGGACCAATAGTTTGTACAACGCAAACTGTTGACATGAAAATGTTAACATGAAGAATTCAATTCATAGTTTTTTAATTATGATTTCTTTTTAATAATTATATATCTGTGAGAATTTCTAATAATAGTATATGTGTACGCTATGTGAAAGTATCATTACTTTTATTAAAGAGGAGCAACTGTAACATAACATAAAATATATTTTAGGTGTTGTAATCAAAAGAGGGGGATAACATCCATATATATTACTTAAATATTCGCTATTTTCGAAAAACAGAGTTACTTCCCATTGGAGACGGTATCTGACATAGATTATGTCATTATGACTATGACGTCATCAAATTCTATGGAAACAGTCCTAAAAGTCTGGAAATGACGGCATGAAAACGACGTTACCATACCATATTCATGACGTCACAATGGTTTTACGTCAGATACCGTCTGTAAGGGGAAAAACTCTGTGTTCCGAAAAGACTCGATAGCTTCATGTATATCTCCTTTTCTTAAGTGGACAGTTGGCATGGTAGAATCTATCACCCTTTGTACAAGAACAGGGAAACCCCACCTGTGTATAAAAGATTCGACAAGTATTTACATCACACCGTGAATGTTTACCAAATGAATGAATAACTATTGCATCAAGTAGGGTGAAAGAGACTTAAATATAGATGTATATGACATTAAAAATGCGGTCTGTGCAAGTTTATCCTGCAGGGTATTATTCCATCGTCTAAACTACTAATTATGTCCATGATGATCAATAGATAAGTTCTTGACAATAATACGGATCCTTCTGTCACGAGATAGACACTTGGCCCGGTATTTGACCAATCTACAGCCTTGTACCAGCGCATTCTTAAGAAATTGCACTCTGACTGACTGTGAGGACAGGACTCCATGACTAACCTTTTTGATATCCATTTACATATTCATCTGTGTTGCTTGGGCCCCTGCGTTTTGCGGTCTTGTTTGTATGTGGTCATCTGACAGTGGGGAGGTCGTTTTACACCACAATTGTACATTCTCCGAGACCTCTGGGAAATCGGAAAAGTGGGAGGGTTGTGCGCACGTAATCCTGGGTAACCATACCTTCTGCTATTTCCGTGGTTGATGTCCTAAGTCGGCACCAGTTGCCCATTGGTCTCGTTGGTTTACGTGTTGTCCTTTGTGTTTGATGTTTCTGTGTTGTGCGTTGACGTTCCTTGTCCCTTTTGCGTTTATTCCTCTGCTTGTCTGCTCTTTGTTATTGCATTTTGTTTTGGGGTTTTGCTGTCGGTGCTGCAGCCTAGTGTTGTTGGAGATGCCCTCACACGTATCTGATGCATGAAAATTGGTTTGAAATTGGAACACTTCCGTATTATAAGTTGCGCCCTCTAGTGTTATTAGGGCGAATAAATTGGTGATAGTTAAAACAGATATCTCAGAAGAAGTATATTGTTGCTAGCTGCATCAGTGAAAAAGGTCAAACATACACCAGCATAATGAACAAGTTTTTGAGAAATATAAAACAAAACTAGTGAGGAGATCTAGAACAGTAAATCCAGACGAAGGAGACAAGAAAAGTGGACAAACAGAAAGAGACAATAACACCACAGCGCAGAATCATAAAGGACGAACACTCTCCAAAGAGTCAGGTCTGAGAATTAAATTTATGATAGTGTGTGCCATTAAGACCAATGGCGCCGTGATAAAATTACATGTAAAGTGGTTTTAATTAATTTCAAAAAAAAAAAGAAAGGCTGTCAAAGGCGGCATGAAGAGCAGCAAAACTTGTAACATCCTCATAACAGACACTTCATTCTCAAGTTATCTAAAAAACCCCAAACATTTAACACGCATAGTTTTGGAAACCTTAACTGTAAGACATTCACTATGTGGGTGAAACCAAAGGTCAGCTCCGAACCAGAATGTCAGGACATCGGTCAAAAATGAATAATAAAGGAAGTCAACTTCTTTATCGGCATTTTGACCAGACCTATCATTCTGTTTTATCTATGAGAGTCAGAATCCTGGAGAAAATATATCACCCCACATACAATTCCAATTTGAGCACACCTCTCCGTCGCAACAGAGAAGAGTTCTGGATAAAAAATCTTAACACTGCAGCGCCCTATGGGTGCAACGATAATGTCAGAAGCATAGGAAACTTAACAAGTCTCGGTTGTCAATCGGTAAATGTGACTAGCTTATTCAACAGACTACAAAGAAGACCTCGACGTCATGGCATTCGTAAACATAATAGGCCAGAGATACATAGTTTCCCCTTCGGTTACATGGTTCCATTTTTGAATGAGCATCTAGGCCTGCATTATATTCGTGCAAAAGTATACTCTGTTCCTTTACGGTAGCTACACGAAATCTACGAATATACGAAGGACCTCACATTTACCGATACACGTTCCCCAGAATACAGACTACAAGGAGTCAAATTGCAATCAAAAGCATACTATTTCTTTAAAAACATGAAACAAACTTGGGGAAGATATTCCTAACAGTGAAACAGCGGGATGCAGAAAGTGCATTTCCACGAAGATTGAAACAGATGACAAACAGACATGGACAATGACACGACACCATAGAAACACCAAGGACAACACTATCTGATGAACAATGTCCACAAAGTCAAGTGAAAGAAAGGACTTTTGTGGGTGGCGCTGTTGGATGAACGTGTTGTATGCTCAATGCTCAATTTGGTGCTCTATTGTGAGTGCTGTTGAGATTATCGTCAGGATCTTCTTTAACTCATTTGTGTCACACTTATGCACTTTGCCGTGTGGAGCTCGTAAAAAAGTTCCCCGCGAGGGGTTTGACAGTAAGTGTTTTAAATATTTTTCCCTGACACTGTCACCATAGCACTTTCTATATAGACGCGGCCTCAGACAGTACATGTATTTTATATATTCTTTTCATTTTCATGCGTGAATATCGACGGCGGGTGCGGCTAGCCAACAGGGGATGCTTACTCCTCCCGGGCACCTGGTCCCACCTCTGGCTTGCTAGGGGTCCGTCGATGCTCAATTTGGTGCTCTATTGTGAGTGCTGTTGAGATTATCGTCAGGATCTTCTTTAACTCGTATGAATGTTTATACAAGGTGAGGGGGTTATATAGGACCTCGGCTGTGGGTGCGGCTAGCAAAATAGGGGTTGCTTACTCCTCCCGAGCACCTGGTCCCACCTCTAGCTACAAGTACAACAAAATCGGTACTATAGAAAATATATTTCATTATTGACAATTGCTAGGGGTCCGTCTATGCTCAACGTTGCCCTCTATTGTGAGTGCTGTTGAGATTATCATTTATTCCATTAGATATACAACTGTTTCATAGCACTTTCTACATAGAAATGGCCTCAGACAGTGAAATTCATGTTTTTCATATGTTTTCATTTTCGTGCATGATCATCGCGGCTAGCCAACAGGGGATGGTTACTACTTCCGGGCACCTGGTCCCACCTCTAGCTTGCTAGGGGTCCGTCGATGCTCAATTTGGTGCTCTATTGTGAGTGCTGTTGAGATTATCGTCAGGATCTTTTTTAACTCATAACATTACACTTAATGATCTCTTCTGTAAAAACTTAATGTCAAAAGTAGGCACTACTTTAAATTAATTAGATGATGAAGTAAATACACCATATTTAAAAATGTAATTATAAGCCTGCCATTCTTGTGCAAATATGTGATTTTAAAGAATAAGCAAAGTGAACACAGAACCGACACCGGTAAGGAACATAAAGTAATTTCCATAACAAAAAGACAACTAAAATCAATGGTTCTGAAAAGAAAGAAAAGTGAATCATTTTTTCAAAGATTGACAAGTTGTATTCATCGCATGAGACTGCAACCATGTCTTGTTGCAATACCCCTTTTTTCTCTTATTTGAAAAGATTCTCCAACAACACTCAGTTGCAGCACCCACAGCAAAACACATCCACATGAGAAAACAAAGAGTGGACAAAAAAGGAGGGGTTCTCCAACAACACTCGGTTGCAGCACCCACAGCGAAACACATCCACATGAGAAAACAAAGAGTGGACAAGAAAGGAGGGGTTCTCCAACAACACTCAGTTGCAGCACCCACAGCAAAACACATCCACATGAGAAAACAAAGAGTGGACAAAAAAGGAGGGGTTCTCCAACAACACTCGGTTGCAGCACCAACAGCGAAACACATCCACATGAGAAAACAAAGAGTGGACAAGAAAGGAGGGGTTCTCCAACAACACTCAGTTGCAGCACCAACAGCGAAACACATCCACATGAGAAAACAAAGAGTGGACAAGAAAGGAGGGGTTTCCAACAACACTCAGTTGCAGCACCAACAGCGAAACACATCCACATGAGAAAACAAAGAGTGGACAAGAAAGGAGGGGTTCTCCAACAACACTCGGTTGCAGCACCAACAGCGAAACACATCCACATGAGAAAACAAAGAGTGGACAAGAAAGGAGGGGTTCTCCAACAACACTCAGTTGCAGCACCAACAGCGAAACACATCCACATGAGAAAACAAAGAGTGGACAAGAAAGGAGGGGTTTCCAACAACACTCAGTTGCAGCACCAACAGCGAAACACATCCACATGAGAAAACAAAGAAGATGGCAAGAAAGGAGGGGTTCTCCAACAACACTCGGTTGCAGCACCAACAGCGAAACACATCCACATGAGAAAACAAAGAGTGGACAAGAAAGGAGGGGTTCTCCAACAACACTCAGTTGCAGCACCAACAGCGAAACACATCCACATGAGAAAACAAAGAGTGGACAAGAAAGGAGGGGTTCTCCAACAACACTCGGTTGCAGCACCCACAGCGAAACACATCCACATGAGAAAACAAAGAGTGGACAAGAAAGGAGGGGTTCTCCAACAACACTCGGTTGCAGCACCAACAGCGAAACACATCCACATGAGAAAACAAAGAAGATGGCAAGAAAGGAGGGGTTCTCCAACAACACTCGGTTGCAGCACCAACAGCGAAACACATCCACATGAGAAAACAAAGAGTGGACAAGAAAGGAGGGGTTCTCCAACAACACTCAGTTGCAGCACCAACAGCGAAACACATCCACATGAGAAAACAAAGAGTGGACAAGAAAGGAGGGGTTTCCAACAACACTCAGTTGCAGCACCAACAGAAAAACACATCCACATGAGAAAACAAAGAGTGGACAAGAAAGGAGGTGTTCTCCAACAACACTCGGTTGCAGCACCCACAGCGAAACACATCCACATAAGAAAACAAAGAGTGGACAAGAAAGGAGGGGTTCTCCAACAACACTCGGTTGCAGCACCCACAGCGAAACACATCCACATGAGAAAACAAAGAGTGGACAAGAAAGGAGGGGTTCTCCAACAACACTAAGTTGCAGCACCAACAGCAAAACACATCCACATGAGAAAACAAAGAGTGGACAAGAAAGGAGGGGTTCTCCAACAACACTCGGTTGCAGCACCCACAGTGAAACACATCCACATGGGAATACAAAGAGTGGACAAGAAAGGAGGGGTTCTCCAACAACACTAAGTTGCAGCACCAACAGCGAAACACATCCACATGAGAAAACAAAGAGTGGACAAGAAAGGAGGGGTTCTCCAACAACACTCAGTTGCAGCACCCACAGCGAAACACATCTACATGAGAAAACAAAGAAGATGGCAAGAAAGGAGGGGTTCTCCAACAACACTCAGTTGCAGCTCCAACAGCGAAACACATCCACATGAGAAAACAAAGAAGATGGCAAGAAAGGAGGGGTTTCCAACAACACTCAGTTGCAGCACCAACAGCAAAACACATCCACATGAGAAAACAAAGAGTGGACAAGAAAGGAGGGGTTCTCCAACAACACTAAGTTGCAGCACCAACAGCAAAACACATCCACATGAGAAAACAAAAGTGGACAAGAAAGGAGGGGTTCTCCAACAACACTCAGTTGCAGAACCCACAGCAAAACACATCCACATGAGAAAACAAAGAGTGGACAAGAAAGGAGGGGTTCTCCAACAACACTCGGTTGCAGCACCAACAGCGAAACACATCCACATGAGAAAACAAAGAAGATGGCAAGAAAGGAGGGGTTTCCAACAACACTCAGTTGCAGCACCAACAGCGAAACACATCCACATGAGAAAACAAAGAAGATGGCAAGAAAGGAGGGGTTTCCAACAACACTCAGTTGCAGTACCAACAGCAAAACACGTCCACATGAGAAAACAAAGAAGATGGCAAGAAAGGAGGGGTTTCCAACAACACTCAGTTGCAGCACCAACAACGAAACACATCCACATGAGAAAACAAAGAGTTGCCAAGAAAGGAGGGGTTCTCCAACAACACTCGGTTGCAGCACCAACAGCGAAACACATCCACATGAGAAAACAAAGAAGATGGCAAGAAAGGAGGGGTTCTCCAACAACACTCAATTGCAGCACCAACAGCGAAACACATCCACATGAGAAAACAAAGAGTGGACAAGAAAGGAGGGGTTCTCCAACAATATTCGGTTACAGCACCAACAGCGAAACACATCCACATGAGAAAACAAAGAAGATGGCAAGAAAGGAGGGGTTTCCAACAACACTCGGTTGCAGCACCCACAACAAAACACATCCACATGAGAAAACAAAGAGTGGACAAGAAAGGAGGGGTTCTCCAACAACACTCGGTTGCAGCACCAACAACAAAACACATCCACATGAGAAAACAAAGAGTTGACAAGAAAGGAGGGGTTCTCCAACAACACTCGGTTGCAGCACCAACAACAAAACACATCCACATGAGAAAACAAAGAGTGGGCAAGAAAGGAGGGGTTCTCCAACAACACTCAGTTGCAGTACCCACAACAAAACACATCCACATGAGAAAACAAAGAGTGGACTAGAAAGGAGGGGTTCTCCAACAACACTCAGTTGCAGTACCCACAACAAAACACATCCACATGAGAAAACAAAGAGTGGACAAGAAAGGAGGGGTTCTCCAACAACACTCAGTTGCAGTACCCACAACAAAACACATTCACATGAGAAAACAAAGAGTGGACTAGAAAGGAGGGGTTCTCCAACAACACTCAGTTGCAGCACCAACAGCAAAACACATCCACATGAGAAAACAAAGAGTGGGCAAGACAGGAGGGGTTCTCCAACAACACTCAGTTGCAGTACCCACAACAAAACACATTCACATGAGAAAACAAAGAGTGGACAAGAAAGGAGGGGTTCTCCAACAACACTCGGTTGCAGCACCAACAGCAAAACACATCCAAATGCGAGAATACAGGGTGGATAAGTATAACAAGAAAAGCGAAAGGAATAAGGAAAACTAAAGAATAAAAGATATATCAAAACAATATATACAAAAGAATACATATACCTTAACAAGACAAATGGTGCCGTTGATGTGATAACCTGCGCAGAGCCCACCTACATGTCCGGCTACTTTGTAGTATCGAAGAACATACAAAGATTTGTATAGTAGCCTCTTCATATAAGATGACGAGACAATTAAACACAGGGTTGAATTATCAAACAGATGGGTAGGCGAATGGTTTGGATATTACAAAAAGGAAAGGATATTATTGAATTCTGCAACAACAACGACGGAAACAACATCAAGATAATAATGACAAATATGAATAATGACCATATCCCTGTATACAGCACAAAATCGATAATTCGAAAATGAGAAACCGAAGGCATACAAAATCAGGATAAAACAGGAACCAAAGCAAACAAACAAACACCTCCAACATATGAAAAGAAGCGAACTCCTGATATGGGAGTGAGACCAGGTGCTCTGGAAGAGTCAGCATCTCTTGTTTGCATGCAACACCCACCGCTTCAATTCGGTAGAAATGTCATATCCGGTTTCTTCCATTTAGGAAGACATAGAGTACAATCTTTGGTTCGATGGATCAACTGGTTATGACAGAATATCATCCACCATTCTGGTGAGTTGGACATCATAGTGACGGGTTCCCCATATCGACCGTAGAACTTCCTCAGTGGCAATGTTAGTCGGTCACAAACATATCCCTGACTGAAGTTTATCTGAAAGACGCCTAGCTCTCAGAACAAACTCCGTATATTTGGTACTTGGTCTGGCATAGCGTATCAACTGAGATATGAACACGCCATGAACAGGCGATGAAGGGACGTTGCTACTCAGAAAAGGAAAGTTTGTAATGCTGAAATTGAGCACGTCACGTTTTTCATTCTGACTAACTGTGACGACGGGACTCCATGACGGGCCCTGTCCATACCTCTTTAGAGAAGACAGGTCCCCGACCACCTGTCCTCTCTGAATATCAGTCGGGTGATTACATACATGAGCTCGCCGCGGCAGAGCACGGATTGTATTACGTACGCCCTCTTTTTATATCCATTTACTTATTCATCTGTGTTGCCCCTGCGTTTTGCGGTCTTGTTTGTGTGTGGTCATCAGACAGTGAGGATGTTGTTTTACACCACAATTGTACGTTCTTCGAGACCTCTGGGTAATTGGAAAAGTGGGAGTGTTGTGCGCACGTAATCCATGATAACCACACCTTCTGCTATTTTCTTGGCAGATGGCCGTCCTAAGTCGGTACCGGTTGCCCATTGGTTTTGTTGGTTTATGTGTAGTCCTTTGTGTTTGATGTTTCTGTGTTGCGCGTTGACGTTCCTTGTCCCTTATGCGTCTCTTTCTGTGCTTGTCTGCTTTGTGTTTTTGCATTGAGCGTTTTGGGGTTTTGCTGTCGGTGCTGCGACCTGGTGTTGTTGGAGATCCCCTCCTTTGTTTTATATCTACACTTATTTCGTGTTGCAGTGTGGAGTTTGTAATACAATTCCCCGCGACCCGATGTTTGAAGTGTTTTAGTTCAATTACGTTCTCTAACTTGACTAGGCTGTAGTGTCGTCTACGCAGGATCACAATTTACCTTTCACCGATCATTTTATCATCATGATGGCATTTTTAAGGTCGCCTCGTATCAAATTAACTCCTTTGAGATTACCCACTATTACTACAGTCACTTTCCTATCATCAACATTTAACAGTAAGAAACTTTTTCACCAAAGGTATTTTCTATCACCTTTTAAATTAAAAACCCGTAGACGTATTGCACCCACTTCTCCATCTGCAGGCTCTACATTTAACAACAAACATAGAGGGTTCTCAACCATTTGCAGGTGCAATGGGAAAAGATGCGGTATATGTCCGCTCATCAATTGTAATTCCACAATTAAATCTAGTGTTAATGGGCAGACCTTTAAAGTCGAGATTGATAAGGACATTGATTGATCGTATCAAGATGTCATCTATGTCATTACATGACACGCCAAGGGATGTGGCACCCAATATGTAGGGGAAACAGGCCAGGCCTTAAAATCTCGTTTTCGAAGTCATTCGTATCAGATAAGAAACTCGCGTCAGAAAAAAACAAAGAAATTTCCTATATAATCACTTCGTTAAATACAATCATTCAATTTCGGATAAAACAATTACTCCAGTTCAGTCATTCCCAAAACTTAAAAATCAAAGTAAAACTGAAATTAAAAAACGCCGCTTACAAGCTGAAATTGCCTGGATAACCAAACTGCAAACTACGTACCCCCTTGGTCTAAACGATCAGATTTATGGACAAGGAAACATTTCTTCGACCTCTTCAAATATTAATGTCTTTTCAATCCGCCCTAAAAGGAAGCATAGGTCTCACGGTAAAAGGCGAAACAAAAAACTCAGAAAACGAGCTAGAGTACATCGTACCCTCAAAGATATATTGATCATCGCACGCAACGGCGGCAGACATGAACTGCTACATGCTCTCTCTTCAGTTCTAGCAGTTCAATTAAAATCTATCTTGGATGATGCCCTGGTTGCATTCTTAAGAAACACTGATTGATTCAGGCTAAACATCATTTTTGCATTCGCATAAAATAAACTATATCCTTTGGTTAAAAACACCTCCCCTTAAAGACGATTTATAAAAATTCTATTTATTAACAAAGGATTTGATCTTCTGAATATCTCTAATATTTTTCGGGATCATCGCGTACAAAGTGCCATTCCTCAATATTTTGAAAATTTAGAACCTCCTCTTATTTGTTACAAATATAAGATACCTATTCGAAATTTCGTTTTTAACTACAACAAAGTTACACAAGATCCTAAAATACTTGAATCATGTCCTGCTTCTTGAGAATGTGCAACGTCTGAATATCTATATAAACCAGCTGGTCATATTATTACAGGTGACTTTCCAATTATCAAAGACAGGCAGCTCCGTGGTCTTCTCAAAAAAGGACCTAAGTATAGAATCCCATCCAAGATAGATTTTATTAAATGTCGCGAAGTGCTAAAGGAAGCTTTAGATAACTATACGAAACGATGGTGTAAATCGGAAGGAGTCGAATCGCATGCTCTGAATGACAGGAAAAACCTCCTTTTGGATATTACCGATATTCGAATAGATAATTACCACAAAAATCCTCATCTTTTTGAAAATCCAATTTGTAAATCTGAAAGATATTTCAAATCCAAGTTACGTAATTTACATGAAAAATATGTCTTCGCGCCTGCAGACAAAGCAACCAACAACACCATAATTATTTGAAAACGCTACTACATATCAACTTTAGTTTCGGATTTTTCCTCTACTAATACTTATATCGAAAGGAACGAAATTGTTCCCAATATTTTGAACAAACATAACAGCGAAATTTCTTCTTTTAACATCCCCATTCCTAAATTGGATCTCCCTACAATACACTGTATACCAAAACTTCACAAGTCTCCTTACAAGTTTCGATACATTGCTAATTCTAGCAACTGCTCAATAACAATTTTGTCTAGAAATCTGACGTCAGCACTCACGTCTATAAAGGAACACATGGCAAAATACTGTGAAACTGTCATGGACAGGAATGGCGTAAACTTCTTTTGGTCTAATAAAAATTCAGGGGATGTGATTGACAAAATGAAATCAAGAAATTTTGAAGCAAATACGATATCTTCATACGACTTTTCCAATATGTACACCACGCTTCCTCACGACAAAATAGATGCTCGACTGTCCAAACTCATAAAATGGTGTTTTGATCGAGAGGGGAAAACTTATATTCGTACTTCTGAATCGAAGGGTTCTTTTCCGCCACAGATTACAAATCATACAAATCATGGACATGTGGTGACCTGTGTATTGCCTTGTCCTTCCTTTTGGACAATATTTATGTAAGATTTGGTGAGAAACTCTACAAGCAGGTTGTAGGGATTCCAATGGGTACTAATTGTGTGCCTCTTGTTGCAGATTTATATTTATACACGTATGAAAAGGAATTTATCCAAAATCTTCAAAAGCAAAGAAAAAATGATGATGTGAAATGCTTCATCGGTACTTCTAGGTACCTGGATGATATTCTTACCAGCGACAATCCAGTTTTTGAAAAGTATAAAAATGTTATTTACCCACAAGAATTGATTCTAAACAAGGCAAACGTTTCAAACACAGAAACACCATTTTTGGACCTAAATATCAAAATTGTAAATGGAGAGATCCATACAAGTGTGTATGACAAAAGGGATGATTATGGATTTAACATAGTAAATTTCCCCTGGCTTGACGGTGATGTTCCTAGATTACCGTCCTATGGTATCTATATTTCACACTTCATCCGGTATGCTAGAGCATGAACTGATATTTTGGATTTTCATAGTAAAAATTTACAAATTACCAAGAAACTTTTAGAACAAGGTTTTCGCTTTCACAAACTAGTAAAGACTTTCTGGAAATTTTACAAAAATTATTGTTAACTTCTTCTGAAATTCGGACCAATACAGGCAACAGAGTATATTACTTTGGGTATTTCACAACCTGCATTTTATGGTGACATTATTAACAAGATTAGAAGGATCAAAGATAGACAACATCACTATCGAAAATGCGTCAGAATCATCAAACGCCTTTTATACCGTGGATACGATCCCAATGTCTCCAGACTGACACTTGGCTTGGTACTTGACCAGTCTTCAGTCTTGTACAAGCGCATTCTTAAAACTTGCACTCTGACTGACTGTGACGACGGGACTCCATGACGGGCCCTGTCCAAACCTCTTTAGAGAAGACAGGGCCCCGACCACCTGCCCTCTCTGAATGTCAGTCGGACTCCTCGGGTGATAACATACATGAGCTCGCGGCGGCAGAGCACGGATTGTATTACGTACGCCCTCTTTTCATATCCATTTACATATTCATCTGTGTTGCTTGGGCCCTTGTGTTGCGGTCTTGTTTGTGTGTGGTCATCTGACAGTGAGGAGGTTATTTCACTCCACAATTGTACGTTCTTCGAGACCTCTGGGTAATCGGAAAAGTGGGAGGGTTGTGCGCACGTAATCCATGATAACCACACCTTCTGCTATTTCCGTGGTAGATGGCCGTCCTCAGTCGGCACCGGTTGCCCATTGGTCTCGTTGGTTTATGTCTAATCCTTTGTGTTTGATGTTTCTGTGTTGTGCGTTGACGTTCCTTGTCCCTTTTGCGTCTCTTTCTGTGCTTGTCTGCTTTGTGTGTTTGCATTGAGTGTTTTGGGTTTTTGCTGTGGGTGCTGCGACCTGGCGTTGTTAGAGATCCCCTCCTTTGTTTCATAGAGTGAGGTGTTTATGTGACAATAAGTGTCATGGGACAACATTATGTCCAAATAGGATGCTGAATTATTTGCCTCTGTAGTTTCTTTGACTTCAAGCTCCGAATGATAGATACTGCTCAGGTAATCCGCGAATTTTGGATTATTGATGGACAACACATCGTCTATGTATCTGTAAGTGAACTTGAAGTCAGAAGCTACGTATCTTTTCCCTTCAGAGACAAAAGATTGAATGAATTCAGCTTCGTACGAGTAAAGGAAAATGTCGGCAAGGAGTGGGGCACAATTGGTCCCCATTGGAATTCCGACAATTGGCTGGATGTTCTTTCCTCCAAACACCACAAAGATGTTGTCGATCAGAAAGTTTAACATCTGAATAATATCTGTTTCAGTGTACTTATTTTCAGAATCGGACTTTTCTTTTACAAAGTAGGTTTTGTCATGGTTTACAACAATAAATTTGTATTTGCGACGCACTTTCTATATAGACAACGTCAGACAGTGCATGAGTCTCATATATTGTTTTTATTTTCGTGCTTAAACATCGACGGCGGGTGCGGCTAGCCAACAGGGGATGCTTACTCCTCCCGGGCGCCTGGTCCCATCTCTGGCTTGCTAGGGGTCCGTCGATGCTTTATTTTGTGCTCTATTGTGAGTGCTGTTGAGATTATCGTCAGGATCTTCTTTAACTCATTTGCGATTGCCGTTCTTGCTTGTAAAAGCATTACTTATAATTTTTGCGAGTCTTTCTTTCAATTTAGAATGTGGGATTTTCGTGTAAAGTGTAGAAAAATCAAAGGCTTTGATCGAATGGACTCTACTAAAATGAGTGGACTTCAAATGTTTTAAAATTAACATTAATATCAAAAGCAACACAAATATAAACGGCAATGATTTAATGGAAATGAAAAAATACATCGTTCATTTACTTTGTTTGTGCCAAACAGAAAGGTGCTTCCTTGACAGATTGAAGTACACAATAATTTTCCATGTTTCATAAGGATTTTCAAATTTTATTACTTATTCTATTATATTTCGATCTTTTTTTCACAAACATAAAAAGAAGTTATGAGATCTTGAACCAAATAATAACTGTTTTTCATCAATCAATGGATTCGTGTTGTCATAAATCTTTCTACGGTATGCTTTTTATTAATGGATACATTATGGTGGGTAAATGCAGGTTGGAATACAATTAGCCCAGTATTCTCTTTGTTCCTGTACCCAAGTAGCGTTTCTACATTTCTCTGGTTGATATACACCTGACATTTCTCTGTAGCACTCAAAACCTAGTGAAAATAAAAAGTAAAATACATAAAATAACAAAATACTCAAATTCGCTCACAAGAATTTGACGATTACATTATTTCATTATTAGGAATATTTGCCTTTCTATCTTCATGAAAATCATTTTACATACAAATTTTCACAATTTTCCTTCAAACTTCACACTATTCAAGAAGTATTTGTCTGCGAAAGATTATCTTTCGATATTCTCTAAGTCTTTGATGTTTGCTAATTACTTCTTTCCAGCTCTGTTGCCTGACAAAAAGCTTTGTTTTCGCCCTTTTATCAATTTGACACAATGATAAAATAAGTGTATGATTAATATGTGTATTACATGTAACAAGAATTCTAAAAATAGATTACGTGAAACCAGATTTTGTCTTGACCTGTCTCACTGTCATATGGTATATCAAAAATCAATTTAACATATACAACGGTACTAAAGAAAGGCCCGAAAAACTTTGAAATTCCTGGAAGCCCAAGAGTCATAACTTCTGTAAACTGTAAGAAAACTGAATACCAAAAATTACTTTGAATAATATCTGCAACAACAGGGAAGAAAAGATAATTTCGTTTCAATATTTCTATTAACTTTAGATAAAAAGTCCAGTAAACTAAATTTTGAAAGACATCAAGGGACATAACTCCTTCAAAAAAAGGTCATGACCAAATTTGAACTTGCTTTGTAACTATCCAAAAAAGGTTGATCAAAGATACATTAACAAAACATAAATTGATAATGTATAATCACTTAAAAATATTTGACTTAATTTCAACATATCCATAGAGACTTTATTGCTATCTTAACCTCAACATTTGCCTTATCATTTGAAATTATTTTTTTTTATAAAATCCCAACCCCAGGGGTTACATCCATATCTGGTCATATTAAACACAGTATAATTATACATAAATCAAAAACAGAATATAAATGTAGTAAAGGTAATTGTGTGATCACAACATTTATCTTGTCGTCTAGTTCGGACGACGCTGACGCCGGGGTATTGCAATAGATCCTTTTTCACTAATGTGCAGTCGAGCTCAAAAGATATCAGCTTTTTAATATCTATTTTACATATGTTTCATTAGAGTGGATATAGGACATGTCATACTATAATATTAATAATATATTCTTAAAAAACAAGAAGTAGTGCATCATCTAATACGTAAATGTCTAGCCTTTTTTACGATACCCTTTTTGCCCACAAGTATAGTCCTACTTGTTATAACATTCAAAAATAAACTTACAAACTAAGTAAGAGTTGACGTACCCGTCCGACATTTGCATTTGTCGTCACAAACATCATATTCTTCTCCTATGTAGCTTTTGCATGTACCAGTGCTCTGTGGCCCTTTATATGAGAGAAAAGAAGTGTAGATTCTCTCTACATAATACTTCATGGATACAGGGAAACTTTGGCTAAATTCCATACCAATGTAACAGTTGGTGACTGATACATTCTTATTGCATAAAAGGTAATACAAGACGATTGTATCTTATAACGGTGTATAGTATATTATGTTGAACGTCTTCAAATTTGTTAGCATCATAAGGACGAATAAATGTTTATTAATGTAAAGCGTCTTCCAATAGCATCATTTAAGAACAGATAAATTTGCAGCAGACATACACGTTTCGGGTACTTAACCCTCGTCAATGATCATCAATCGAAACAATGTAATGTAACAAAATAGTGTGAGTGTTAATATGTCCAAAAGTGTACCGAAAGACGTAGCAGGATGGGTGGGATATTATGCTACAGGACCCATGTTTTAGAAATTTCAAGAAATTGATAAATGTAGTCTTAATCAGGAATGCAAAAAAATGGTCGATCATTGTAGGTTTTGAATTTTGGAACATAGCATCGATATCAATGGCGTTTAGATAATATGACTGTAGGGTTCTTCTAATGAGAGTATGCTTGCTTGCACTCTTACATTCCTACATATTATTTGATGGATGAATACAAATCGCGGAGATTTCAATACATTAATTTTAAATGAAAACCTGAATTGTGACTAGGTCCTCCTTCGGTGCTTCCAATCACGTTTCCGTAAACGTCAACGCAGCATGGGGCATCTCCAGAGCAGTCATAAGAGCTCTCGCAACTTTCTTCAATCAACGGAATCCCTCCAATCATAACGCATATGGACAGCACCTACGATAGATATTTTTGCATTAAAAAATGAAGAAAGTACAATAAATTTGTCTCTTTTTTTTTTCTTGAACGACTACAATAAATCCCCGATAAGATAACGTTACAGTGACCTCAGCGTAATTAACACACAGCCCAGAACAAGGAACAATACGTTAAACCACAACCGACGTTAACAAGCAGTCGAAGAAAAGGGCAATCATACCTCATTAATAGCAATGACAAATATGGATAATAACCATATCCCTGTATACAGCACAAAATCGATAATTCAGAAAATCAGAAACCGAAGGCATACAAATATACATAAAAAAAGTACCTAACCGTTATTCAGTCTCAAAGTCGAGATGGCAAGCAAAATCGTGAGAATTCCCATCGAAACGGTTGCGAACCCCGGAATGAACAACATTCCGAAGTGAGACCAGGTGACCGGGGAATCAGGATAAAATCAGGATAAAACAGGAACCAAAGCAGGCAAACAAAAACCTCCACCACATGAAAAGAAGCGAACTCCCGATATCGGAGTGAGACCAGGTGCCCAGGAATATATCCATTCCGCACCATGGATTATCTGAAAATTAATGAAGATTGCATAGACAAAAACTACAACCGAATTGTTTTTAAGCACAAGAAGGAAACACACACCGCTAAACAATTAAAGGAGCATTGATAAAATGAAGGGTGAATAGTGAAATATTCATATTCGGGGGCCTTTTTATTCACAAGAACATACTTTTCGTGTCAGTTCAAGATCACAATTACGCGAACAGAAAGTCATTTCTAATTGAAAGTCGTTTACAGTTTACAGTAGCTAATTAGAAGATTGGATCTGAAAACAAACTGAAAAAGTATTATTAAGTTTGATGAACAAATTGCATGAATATTTGTTGTGCGTGTGATATGTATTATGAAACGAAGGAAACTGAATTATAAAATGTAAAGATTGTATACAACACACACGTCATTCCACACACTATTGTTAATTACCATCTTTTTATGTGTGTATCTGGAACTGCACCATATGTTACTGTAAAGGCACGTAATCAGTGCAGTCTGTAAAGTTATTATGTAATCTAATGAAGCATGTGGAAGGTTGATTTATCATCAATGCGAAGAATAGAGCAGAGCTGTTACCTGAGGATATTTCGGTAGAAAAAAAGATAAAGGATAATCTTTCTTCAGTTGTTTCACAAAGGAGAAATATTTAGAGTTATAGTACATTCTGTGTCAGCTCATATAATATTCTATTCAAAATTATGACGTACCTTTCGCTTGCGTTATAGAAATGCGAAATACAAAGGAAACGATGTATCAATATTACATCTTTGAAATGTTCAAGTTACTGGTTGATGTTGACTGTAAAGAAATATGTCATTACATGATAACCAATTATAGAGTCGCAAATTCTGAAAGCCGTTTGATCATTTGAACTCAGGACGTCTTAAGAAGACAGATTACCTTTTGGTTTCTGAACACGCAAATCTTAAATCTGTTGAAAAGTTTCATATCTACAAATTCATGCAAACGTGAATCTCCTTGTTTTGCAAAAAGGATGGAAACAAAGTAAAAGATGTTGAAACAAAATCGATTACACTCAAATGCCCCACTCAATTCCAATCCTATCAAATGGAACCCAGGTGGACCATAATCAAGCTCAAATCTATCAATTCCAATTCATCTGAATCAAGTTTGAATCAGAAAATTGTGCCCAGAACACGTTGTTGACTCTAATCACTATGTAGAGTTCCAGAGAAACGTCTGGAATTTTTCTCTGTTGTATTCCGATTCCCACTCTTCAAAACGAGAGCTATTGGAGAGCTCGTAACAGTCAGAAAGTTAAGGATGAAATGGTTAACATCTATGTGAACATAGAACGGTACACATAATTAGTCAACTCTAAATTAGGAATGAAATTAAAAACTAGAACAGCACCTCTGCTATAAATTCGAGATGAAGGAAATAAAGAAAAGTCATAGTAATCCTTTTATAATGAGTCAGTGTTTTACACTACTTATGTACTGAATTCTGAGATGGTTGAAATTCGTGTTTTGAGGGACATAGAGTACAAAATTACTCTCCTTAGGATTATTCCAATTAATCCGTCGTGGAAAACATGTGCATATGCCGTACATATATAATTATGGAAATCTATTTCTATTATCCCTTCTCTCTGGAAAAAAATATTTCAATCTACTATATAATTATGTATTTGTCAAGATTAGATCTAGATACATATTATTCGTAAATTATTTAAGAAAAGTTTAACTATTCTATTATAAGTACGAGTGTTCCATATCAAGGATGTTGACGACATGCCCCTGATTCCTATTAATCAGTCTTGGAAAACATATGCACGTGCTTTACATTTATAATAATGTATTTATTGAGTTTAGATCTAAATACATATTTTTCGTAAGTTATTTAGTTAAATAATTGTATTACTATATGCACGAGTATTTATCGAAATTAGATCTAGATACATACTTTTTTAAAAATTATCATTTTTTTTTACATTATCATAAGCACGAGTACTTACTGAGATTAGATCTAGATACATATTTTTTATAAATTATTCAAGAATTTTTTTTTCTTTATTATAAGTACGAGTAATTAATGAGAATTCGTCATTCATCACTCACCATCAGTGCTATCAGTTTGGCCTTCATATTTATTATTTCACTCAGTAGTCTCTGTCGCTTCTTGAAATGATAGGATGCATGAAGTATTTCGTATATATAAGTTGGTACGGCCCACTCAAGTCACATGGTAATCACGTGCCTTTCTATGTTTAGTGTTATTACATGTATGACAAATATGGATAATGACCATATCCCTGTATACAGCACAAAATCGATAATTCAGAAAATCAGAAACCGAAGGCATACAAAATCAGGATAAAACAGGAACCAAAGCAAACAAACAAAAACCTCCACCATAAGAAATGAAGCGAACTTTCGATATGGGAGTGAGACCAGGTGCCCAGGAAGAGTAAGCATCTCCTGCTTGCATGCAACACCCGCCGCTTCCATTCGGTAGAAATGTCACATCCGGTTACTTCCATTTCGGAAGACATAGAGTACAATCTTTGGTTGGATGGTTCAAATGGTCAATGACATAATATCATCCACCATTCTGGAGAGTGGGACATCATATTGTATGACGAGTTCCCCATATCGACCGTAGAACTTCCTCAGTGACGATGTTAGTCGGTCACAAACATATCCCTGACTGAGAAGCTTATCTGAAAGACGCCTAGCTATCAGAACAAAATCCGTATATTTGGTACTTGCTCTGGCAAAGCGTATCAACTGAGATATGAACACACCATAAGCTGGTGAAGGGATGTTGCTACTCAGAAATGGAAAGTATTATGACATCTCATACACATATAACAGTTTTTTCTTACAAAACATCTTATTACAATATGAAGGTAAATAAGTGATTGTATTTCAACACATATAGCTTATACACTATAGGAAGCCCATTAAATGAAGATTTTTTTTTTCAAATCTCCCTATAGATGATTACATATCTAACGCTGAATCTCTTACCATGTATATACCTTAATATCGAATTCTACATTTACATATACATCTGAGTGATTCAATGGCCCTTGCGTCATGCTGTCTGTTTGTATGGTCATCTTACAGTGAGAAGGTTATTTTACACCAGAATTGTACGTTGTTCGAAACCGTGGCTAATCGGAAAAGTTGGAAGGTTATCCGCACGTAATCCGGATAACTACATAGTCTGCTATTTGCGTTGCAGATGACCGTCCAAAGTCGGCACCGGTTGCCCATTGGTCTAGTTGGTTTATGTGTGGTCTTTTGTGTTTCATGTTTCTGTGGTGTGAGTGGGTGCTCCTTATCCCTGTTGCGTTTCTTTCTGTGAGTGTCTGCTCTGTGTTTTAGCATTGGGTGTTTTGTTTTGCAGTGGATGCTGCAACCGAGTGTTGTTGGAGTTACCTCCTTTCTTCAGCAACCAGGTTTGTCTTGCCTTTGGTTGATTATAAGCACTCCATCGTATCATTTCTCTGGTTTCAGTGAATGACTTGTAATCTATTTCCAAATCTGCTGCCGAAGAGACGCATTGTGGAGACGGTGCAGCAGTCATACCGTGGACAATAAACTGCCGATTGGTGGCTTCCAAAGCCTAATTGTAAGAAGATTCAATTACTTGTTTCGCTAAAAGTGATTTAATATCTCTATCTCAAAATTTGATGAATTATTCTAAAAGACATGATGTTTCTCCTTAATACATAGCTTGGTAAAAAATGGGTCCTGTTGCATCATATCCCACCAATCCTGCTACGTCTTTCGATACACCTTTTCGACATAGTAACTTTCTTACTTTTTTGGCATACTTCATTGTTTAGATTTGAGGGTGACTGACGAGGGTAAAGTACCCGAAACGTGCATGTCTGGTCCACGTTGCCAATTTATCTGTTCTTAAATGATGCTATTCAATTTGAAGACGTTTACATTTATACCACTTGGTGAGTGTCACTGCTGGTGGACCAGGAGTCCCCGAGGGCACATGTAGCCAAGTTCGATCAATTTAGGTTGATCGTTTCTTCATCGCATTCTAAATTTCTGATATCAAAATTTCTTGAAATTTCTAAAAAGTGGGTCCTGTTGCATCATATCCCACCAATCTTGCTACGTCTTTCGATACACCTTTTCGACATAGTAACTTTCTTACTTTTTTGGCATACTTCATTGTTTAGATTTGAGGATCACTGACGAGGGTTAAGTACCCGAAACGTGCATGTCTGGTCCACGTTGCCAATTTATCTGTTCTTAAATGATGCTATTCAATTTGAAGACGTTTACATTTATACCACTTGGTGAGTGTCACTGCTGGTGGACCAGGAGTCCCCGAGGGCACATGTAGCCAAGTTCGATCAATTTAGGTTGATCGTTTCTTCATCGCATTCTAAATTTCTGATATCAAAATTTCTTGAAATTTCTAAAAAGTGGGTCCTGTTGCATCATATCCCACCAATCCTGCTACGTCTTTCGATACACCTTTTCGACATAGTAACTTTCTTACTTTTTTGGCATACTTCATTGTTTAGATTTGAGGATCACTGACGAGGGTTAAGTACCCGAAACGTGCATGTCTGGTCCACGTTGCCAATTGATCTGTTCTTAAATGATGCTATTCAATTTGAAGACGTTTACATTTATACCACTTGGTGAATGTCACTGCTGGTGGACCAGGAGTCCCCGAGGGCACATGTAGCCAAGTTCGATCAATTTAGGTTGATCGTTTCTTCATCGCATTCTAAATTTCTGATATCAAAATTTCTTGAAATTTCTAAAAAGTGGGTCCTGTTGCATCATATCCCACCAATCCTGCTACGTCTTTCGATACACCTTTTCGACATAGTAACTTTCTTACTTTTTTGGCATACTTCATTGTTTAGATTTGAGGATCACTGACGAGGGTTAAGTACCCGAAACGTGCATGTCTGGTCCACGTTGCCAATTTATCTGTTCTTAAATGATGCTATTCAATTTGAAGACGTTTACATTGGTCTCACTCCCATATCGCTTCTTTTCATATGGTGGAGGTTTTTGTTTGTTTGCTTTTGTTCCTGTTTTATCCTTATATTTGGTCTCACCTGGTCTCATTCCCATATCGGAAGTTCTCTTCTTTTCATATGGTGGAGGTTTTTGTTTGTTTGCTTTTGTTCCTGTTTTATCCTGATATCTGGTCTCACCTGGTCTCACTCTCATATCGGGAATTCGCTTCTTTTCATGTGGTGGAGGTTTTTGTTTGTTTGCTTTGGTTCCTGTTTTATCCTGATATCTGGTCTCAACTGGTCTCACTCTCATATCGGGAATTCGCTTCTTTTCATGTGGTGGAGGTTTTTGTTTGTTTGCTTTGGTTCCTGTTTTGTCCTGGTTTTGTATGCCTTCGGTTTACGATTTTCTGAATTATCGATTTTGTGCTGTATACAGGGATATGGTCATTATGCATATTTGTCATTTGTATGCCTTCGGTTTCTGATTTTCTGAATTAGCGATTTTGTGCTGTATACAGGGATATGGTCATTATCCATATTTGTCATTTGTCATAATTTGGCTCTTTGCATACATTTTCGGACACGTCTTCTTCTCACTGATAAAACATGCGCATGTATATATTTTATATTTATACTATAATAGGAATCTCTTTGTTGAATTGGACCGAAGGTAAATATAACAAAATGGTCACATTTTTGTGACGTCAGATGATTTACGACATCTACTGTACGACCACTTCTACTCGTTAGGCGAAAGTGAAAGTAAACATGCATGGTCCTTTGTTCGTTCTCCAAACATATAAGGTTTCATAGAAAAGGGAAAAGTTCGTCCCATTCTTTGCCCTTCCTATTATTGCTTTTGTATTTGACTTTCATTCACTAGATTTTAGTGTAATTACTACGATAGGCTCATATTGGAGATTTGTTAAAACTTTTTGCATTAGTAATTCCCTGTTCTGTCTTCAACTCATTTGGTGCGAATCTTAAAAAAAACAAACAAACTGTCACGATGTTTCGTCCAAAATTTATTTTTCCTGGTTTCAAAAATTCCGAGCATCTGGCGCTGAAAATGGTGTCAAAATTTATGGTGGAAGGAAACATTTTGGATCACTCATACAATTACTCCAATATGTCTTTTGGTGGTGGACCCACGTGGCATTATAACATTTCATTGGTGGACAGCAAACACCAGAGACGGGTCTGTAACACTCTAACCCTGAAAAAGATCATTGTTAGAATTAAGCTCCTCACGCCTACCCTCCAACGGTCTTTTTTGTCATATTTTTCACTTAAATACGCTTCTGAATACACCCTACACAAAATTTGGAGCCGCTCATTTTTGGTAAGAGGAAACTCTTGCGCCAGGAAAATTAACTTTGGCTTTATTTAACCTGTTTGACATCACGTACTACTAAAACACGTGTCTAGTACAATAAAATTTGTACTATAGAACATATTCCAATGTTAAACGTCTTTATATTCAATAGCATCATTTAAAATCTGATAAATTTACAGCATGGACCATACATGCACGTTTCGGGTACTAAACCCTCGTCAGTGATCCTCAGTCTAAACAATGTAATATGGCCAAAAAGTATGAAAATTAGTATATCAAAAAATGTACCAAAAGACGTAGCAGCAATATTGACAATTGCAAAAGAAGCAAGAATAGTTACTTATCAAAAATCTTTCATCACCTTTCAAGAACAGAAATTTTATAATATAAGGGTGATTTTAAAACTATAAATTTTCAACAGTCATGAATGATTATTTGATTATATATTACCGTGCCGTTATGGAAGGACTGAAATAGTGATTTACTATATATGAAGATGTTTAACGTTCCTATAATATAATTCTATATAACCAACAATTTAAATCAGATTGCAGTTTTACCTGCCCCACATTTACACGCGTAATCACATACGTCGCCCTCCTTTCCTACGTCACTGCTACATGTACCACTGCTTTGTGAACCCAATCCTTAATCAAAGAGAAAGCAAAGCTGAGAGTTCCCTGTTCTGGCGTCTTTTAATAACTATCTCTTCATGTCCTTAATAGAACCGAAGATTTCCGACAATGATGGAAAAACCAAGTTGGCATATTTATTTTGCTGTCTTGTGCGCTTTAGTATATTTCCACTGGCATACCAATGGATACAAACTTTTTTTCATTGTAAAGAGCTAGCTGTTTTATAATTTTTAAACAGCCAAACTAAATAGAGAGGAAATGGATAAAATGAAAGTTTCAAACGCTATCTTATAACATGAAAATTGTGGATAAAACTAAAACAATCATAAAAAATAGAAACTTGAGCAATACGAAACTATATGAAAAAAAAAAACCTCAAACTCAAGAAGTAATGACATATATCACACAGATAAATTCAATATATTAACGAACGTATTTCAACTAACCAGGCCGGAAAGGACCAAACCCCCCTTGTTGGTCTACTAGCGCATGCCCAGTGTTGTCTCTGCAACACGATGCTGGACTGCTACAGTCATTGGAATGTTGGCATGTCCCAATCGCTCGTCGAATTCCCGCCAGCGAGGCACCAACTGATATCAGCTGAAGGAATAATTAATGAACGTAAAAGTTTGAAACTTTGTTTTATTAAATTGATTTGCCTCATGTTTTTAATATCAACTCAATGAAAGAATTTCATGATTGTTAAAAGAATAAAAGGCAGGAAACTGTTGTGCTCTCAGTATTGATTCAACAGCAGAGATATCTGCCAAAACAAAGATATTCTGAGTTTCATACATGTACAACACGAATAACGCTCGACAATAATCGTGTATTACATGATTTTAAAAGAGGTCTAATGAATGTTTAACGTCATCATTTTAGAGAAGATAAATTTATAGCGTGGACCAGACATGCACGTTTCGGGTAATAAACCTCGTCAGTGATCCTCAATCTTAACAATATTCAATCACAAACAAGAAAGCAATACATAAGTATATTGGACTACATACCAAGAGAAGCAAAACTTGTATTGTTCCCATACCAATTCTATTATGTATGTGTATCAATGTAAACCAAATGGACTTCTAGGTTATGCAAAGGAAAGATAAGAAATATCACAAGTCCTCGAGTTTGATAAAATCAAAATATGTAGGTGTAAATGTACTGAATCTATGGTCGAGGAATGAATATGTACGATACTTTGTAAAAAAATCAAAATTTGGTTTCAGTTATCTTCAGTGTCCTTATTGAACATGTTGAAAGCAATAATCCTTAATCCCTGAATGCATGTTTAACATGGATCCGTCATTTATTCTGTCTTTAACTAAAGACAATGCATATCACGACTGGAAATTGAATTTTAAAACTCGGATAGAATTTCTTTTGATAGCAAACTATTGGAAAGACATGACGAAGATCGAAACTAAAGAAAGGCAAAAAAATACATACCCCAAAAATCTACAAGTCACATAAATGTGTTATTTATACAATTTACATCCTCATTAAGTAGGATTGAAAAAAACTCATTTAATCTCATTTAAATACTAAATCTAGTTCTGAATTTTTCAAAAACTATGGCTGTTCAGGTTATTTTCAAAATAAAAAGGATGGTATAACAAGATAACAATTTACTACGAATTTTGAGGAGCATATAATTTGTTACCAGCGTGGACACGACTTGCACGTTTCGGGTATTTAACCCTCGTCAGTTATCCTCAATCAAAGCAATGAAATATGACCCAAATGTGAGATACTTATGTCCTAAATATACCGAAAGACGTAGTAAGATGGCTGGGATATGAGGCTACAGGACCAAGGTTTCATAAATTACTAAAAATTTTGTAAACAGAAGTTTTCAAATGCGTTTTGAATGCGTTTGAAGAAATGACCACCCGATATTGATCGAACTTGCCTACATGTGCCCTCGGGGATCCTGGTCCACCAGCAGTGACACTCACCAAGTGGTACAACTGTTAAACGTCTTCAAATCATTAGCATCATTTTATAGCAGATAAAGTTAGAGCATGAACCAGACATGCACCTTTCGGGTATATAACCCTCGTCAGTTATCCTCAGTCTAAACAATATTATATGACCATAATCTGTGAAAATTATGTCCTAAATATACCGAAAGACGTAGCAAAATAGTTATGATATGATGCTACAGGACCCAGGTTTAAGACATTTGAGAAAATTTTGTGAACAGAAATTTTCAAATGCGTTCGAAGAAATGACCAACCGAAATTGATCGGTAATATAGAAGATAAACAGCATTTATAGCAGATACATGTATATCATATTTTCCACTAATCGACAATAAGATAAAGGGGAATGCAAGACAAAGGAGGGGATCTCCAACAACACCAGGTTGCAGCACCCACAGCAAAACCCCAAAACACCCAATGCAAAAACACAAAGCAGATAAGCACAAAGAGACGCGTAAGGGAAGGAACGTCAACGCACAACACAGAAACATCAAACACAAAGGACTACACATAAACCAACGAGACCAATGGGCAACCGGTACCGACTTAGGACGGCCATCTGCCACGGAAATAACAGAAGGTGTGGTTATCATGGATTACGTGCGCACAACCCTCCCACTTTTCCGATTACCCAGAGGTCTCGAAGAACGTACAATTTTGGTGTAAAACAACCTCCTCACTGTCAGATGAGACCGCAAAACGCAGGGGCCCAAGCAACACAGGTGAATATTTAAATGGATATAAAAAGAGGGCGTACGTAATACAAACCGTGCTCTGCCGCCGCGAGCTCATGTATGTTATCACCCGAGGAGTCCGACTGACATTCAGAGAGGACAGGTGGTCGGGGCCCTGTCTTCTCTAAAGAGGTTTGGACAGGGCCCATTATGGAGTCCCGTCGTCACAGTCAGTCAGTGTGTAAGTTTTAAGAATGCGCTCGTACAAGACTGTAGATTGGTCAAGTACCAAGCCTAGTGTCCGTCTGGTGACATTAGGATCGTATCCACGGTATAAAAGGCGATTCTGACACATTTTCGATAGTGATGTTATCTATCTTTGATCCGTCTTATCTTGTTAATAATGTCACCATGAAATGCAGGTTGTGAAATACCCAAAGTAATATACCCTGTTGCCTGTATTGGTCCGAATTTCAGAAGAAGTTGACAATAATATTGTAAAATTTCCAGAAAGTCTTTACTAGTTTGTGAAGGCGAAAACCTTGTCCTAAAAGTTCTTGATAATTTGTAAATTTCTACTATGGAAATCCAAAACATCAGTACATGCTCTAGCATACCGGATGAGCTGTGAAATATAGATATCATAGGACGGTAATCTAGGAACATCACCGTCAAGCCAGGGGAAATTTACTACGTTAAATCCAAAATCATCTCTTTTGTCATACACTCTTGTATGAATGACAAATATGGATAATGACCATATCCCTGTCTACAGTACAAAATCGATAATTCAGAAAATCAGAAACCGAAGGCATACAAAATCAGGATAAAACAGGAATCAAAGCAAACAAAAACAAAAACCTCCACCATATGAAAAGAAGCGAACTCCCGATATGAGAGTGAGACCAGGTGTCCAGGAAGAGTAAGCATCTCCTGCTTGCATGCAACACCCGTCGCTTCAATTCGGTAGAACTGTCACATCCGGTTACTTCCATTTTGGAAGATATAGAGTACAATCTTTGGTTGGATGGTTCAAATGGTCTATGACATAATATCATCCACCATTCTGGATAGTGGGACATCATAGTGTATGACGAGTTCCCCATATCGACCGTAGAACTTCCTCAGTGACGATGTTAGTCGGTCACAAACATATCCCTGACTGAGAAGCTTATCTGAAAGACGCCTAGCTCTCAGAACAAAATCCGTATATTTGGTACTTGCTCCGGCATAGCGTATCAACTGAGATATGAACACGCAATAAGCAGGCGATGAAGGGATGTTGCTACTCAGAAAAGGAAAGTTCGTAATGCTGAAATTGAAGTCGTCACGTTTGTCATAGAGTGAGGTGTTCATGTGACCATCAGTGTCGTAGGACAACATTATGTCCAAATAGGATGCTGAATTATTTCTCTCTGTAGTTTCTTTGACTTCAAGCTCCGGAGGATATATACTGCTCAGGTAATCCGCGAATTTTGGATTATTGATGGACAACAATCTCTCCATTAACAATTTTGATATTTAGGTCCAAAAAAAGTGTTTCTGTGTTTGAAACGTTTGCCTTGTTTAAAATCAATTCTTGTGGATAAATAACATTTTTATATTTCTCAAAAACAGGATTGTCGATAGTAAGAATATCATCCAGGTACCCAGAAGTACCAATGAAACATTTCACATCATCACTTTTTCTTTGTTTTTGAAGATTTTGGATAAATTCCTTTTTATACGTGTATAAAAATAAATCTGCAACAAGAGGCGCACAATTAGTACCCATTGGAATCCCTACAACCTGCTTGTAGAGTTTCTCACCAAATCTTACATAAATATTGTCCAAAAGGAAGGACAAGGCAATACACAGGTCACTACATGTCCATAATTTGTATGATTTGTAATCTGTTGTGGAAAAGAAACCCTTCGATTCAGAAGTACAAATATAAGTTTCCCCCTCTCGATCAAAACACCATTTCATGAGTTTGGACAGTCGATCATTTATTTTGTCGTGAGGAAGCGTGGTGTACATATTAGAAAAGTCGTATGAAGATATCGTATTTGCTTCAAAATTTCTTGATTTCATTTTGTCAATCACATCCCCTGAATTTTTAATAGACCAAAAGAAGTTTACGCCATTCCTGCTCATGACAGTTTCACAGTATTTTGCCACGTGTTCCTTTATAGCCGTGAGTGCTGACGTCAGATTTCTAGACAAAATTGTTGTTGAGCAGTTGCTAGAATTAGCAATGTATCGAAACTTGTAAGGATACTTGTGAAGTTTTGGAATACAGTATATTGTAGGGAGATCCAATTTAGAAATAGGGATGTTAAAAGAAGAAATTTCACTGTTATGTTTGTTCAAGATTCATGGTTGAAACATGATTGTTTTTGTTGCCCCATTTTGTAATAGGGTACAATAAAAATAGTCCATGTTTACATACATGTATTACCATACATGTTATCAAGTATAGGTACATAAGGAAGTTTAACGGTTTAAAAATTCTAACAGCGCATAATGGATTGGTTTGTATCTAATATGACTGTGTACGTATTTAAATTAGATTTTTTAGATTGGAATGCGTAGACATTTAAAGCATTTATCTGCTTTTAAATGAAGAGGTTCCATATTTTACACCCTAGCTGGATCATTTCGAAAGTAGGATTATGATGTTTTAATAAGAAATAAGAAATTATTGTATTTCCACTTAAAGAAGGTAAATGAATTTTAGAATTATTCTGTAAATTATAAAGTTATTTCTACAAATCGTTATGAAACATATATTATGCCCGATTTGTATTTCTTCTGACCAAATGATCTAACATTTACTCCAGCTTTAATTGTCGAATATTTAGATCTACTACACATGAACTGGAAAGGCAAGTTTATCAAATACATGTAATGAAATACAAATGCCGTTTGGCGTACATTTGTACACTCAGATGACTCAGGTCACACAAAAAAGATCGTACTCTATAGATTTTCAGAAAATATTTTCCTGGGCACCTGGTCTCACTCCCATGTCGGGAGTTCGCTTCTTTTCATATCGTGGAAGTTTTTATTTGTTTGCTTTGGTTCCTCTTTTGTCCTGATTTTGTATGCCCTCGGTTTCTGATTTTCTCAATTATCGATTTTGTGCTGTGTACAGGGATATGGTCATTATCCATTTTTCCCAATTCGACTTCAATAAGACACACACGATAAAAGAGAAGCATATATGAGGGATGACTTGGTAAAAGGGAGGGGGTAAAGGGGGTGGGAGGAGGGAGAAAGGTAGAGGACGGGAGGGGGAGGGAGGAAGGAGGGAGGAAAGGGGTGGGAGGTCAAGGGAAGTGTGAAAGGGAGGGGGAGGTTAGGGAACAGGAGGGTGAGGAAGGGGCAGGAAGGGGGAGAGAGGTACCCCCTCCTCTCCACCCACCCCTTATATATGACAAATACAGATAATGACCATATCCCTTTCTATAGCACAAAATCGAAAATTCAGAAAATCATAAACCGAAGGCATACAAATGTTTAACGTCTTTAATTCATTAGCATCATTTAAGAGCAGATAAATTTACAGCATTGCTTAGACATACAAGTTTCGGGTATTTAACCCTCGTCAGTGATCCTCAATCTAAACAATGTAATATCGCCAAAATCTGTGAATGTCCTAAATATATCGAAAGACGTAGCAAGATGGCTGGCATATGATGCTACAGGACCCAGGTTTTAGAAATTAGAGAAAATTTTGTAAGCAGAAATTTTCAAATGCGTTTGAAGAAATGACCAACCTTACTTGATCGAACTTGGCTACACGTACCCTTGGGGACTCCTGGTCAACAAATTCAGGATAAAAAGGAACCAGAGCAAACGAAGAAAAACCTCCACCATATTATTTTAAAGAAGCAAGCTCCCGATATGGGAGTGACACCAGGTACTAATATACACTGCTCAAAAGAAATTAAGGGAGCAAGGTTTCTACTTTCATATCACACATATGTTTGCAGCTGCTTATTCTATATGATGAACATGAATGTATTAAGACATGTTTGATAGTCATTTCTTTATTACCAATGTCTGTATTGAACAGATTAACCATATACAAATGATAAAACTTGATGATGTAGCCTTGCTTATACCAAAAGATATTACAAGCTATGTACCATTATATCACAATGGGGAAATCGCTCCTTTAATTTTTTTTTTTAGCAGTGAATATTGACAGATACATATTGACAAAATTTATTCTACGTAGTTTCCATTGTCTTCATTAGCTTAAAAATGTGGTAATTTAACTTGCTATTAAGCTTTTTAGTGTCATATGAGACCACTGCAATATTTATGAAAAAGAGATGAGTACATATGCAACCTAAAGCATACGCCCATATAAGGATCCTTTTGCAAAGCGATTTAATCGTTCCCATAGCATGTTGATGTACTATTTACATGTTTTATGTATGTTGAGGTACTATTTATATGTACTATGTATTTTCCGAAAGGTGATAATGTAATAAGTACAGATATAAACCTCTCGGACTTCGACAATCATACCCCATTATACATAATATACATTCATATGCCGTACATAGATATCTCATTTTATAGATACGTCATGTGTTAGATAATTTATAACATTTCACTGATATAACCAAAATGTATCCGTACTTATAGTTACTTTTGTTATATTTTATGGAAGGCGTAGTGTAACAATGTAAGAAAGCAACACGTCTAAAGCTAATATCATGGATGAAATTTTGGTGGTGGCTGCCATCGATTTCGGAACATCATTTTCGGGGTATGCCTACTCATTCAGGAAGAACCCTGATCAAATTCTGATCAATCAGAAATGGAATAATGGAAACGAAGAGGAACAAAGTGTGGCCTACAAAACGCCTACCACCGTTTTATATGATGACAAAGGCAACTTCAATTCATTTGGATACGAGGCGGAAGATCGTTTTGCTGTAAAACGTGAGGCAAACCAAGAGAAAGGATGGAGGTACTTCAGACATTTCAAGATGAAATTGCATCAAGCTTTGGATACTAGCAACATGGCTTCGAACAAGAGAAAAGTAAGGGTAAAATATTAAAACAAAAACAAAAAAAACAAACAAATTAAGTGACATCCTTTTCATTAGATAATGATACTGACTGATTTAATCTAGTGAAATGATATTATGTTTGGTAGTTTGTTCTTCATACTGTCTGCCTTGATACACTATGTGTTGAAATGCGATAGTAAGGATTTTAACTGTACAATTCTATCTATCTCATGGAAAAGCAATCAATTCTGAAAGCATCCATATCGTTTTGACCATGAGATTGTCGTTTTATTGTGTTAAAAGAGTTTATAACAGATAACATTGATGTCCATGCAAATAAAATTAATGTTAATCCTATTATTTTAGGGGGCTAGGGTTTCCAGATGCTTAAAACTACATGATCAATATGGACAAGAAATGGACGCCATTAAGGTTTTTAGTGATGCAATTGGATACCTTAAAACGACCCTACTTAAGACATTAAAAGACAGCACCGGATTCACACGGGACAACGATGTATTATGGGTACTGACAGTGCCTTCTATCTGGGGACTCCAAGCAAAACAGTTTATGCGAGAAGCTGCAGTAAATGTAAGAATGCTTAAATGAATTAGATATAAAAAGAATCTGATTTTATGACATCTTCCACTTTAATACTATATTTGAAAAGATATATGATGATTTTGGAAAATATATGTTTTTTTATGTAAAGAGAAGGTAAAAACCATAAAGAAAGAACGATAAAAAGAATTATACTAAGATGGCACATAGAAACAAACTCATTTAAAACAAAAGAGGGGATCTCTAACAATACTTGGTTGAGGCATCCTTAGCAAAACACCAACACATCCTATGCGAAAATATAGAGTAGACAAGCACAGTAAGAGGCGTAAAATGTTAAACGTCTTCAAATTCAATAACATCATTTTAGACCAGATACATTTGTAGCAGAAATGACATAGAAACATTTGACACAAAAGAATAAACCAACGAGATTAATGGGAACTCAGTGCCGACTTAGAACGGCCAGCTGTCTTGAATATGATTATCCGGACAACCCAATTTTCCATTTCCGATGTCATGTCTGGAAAAACGCACAATTGTATAATAAAAATAACCTCCTGACTGTAAGTTGACTACACAAACGAGACAGCAACCCTCGTCAGTGATCCTCAATATAAACAATGTAGTGTGGCCAAGCTCTGTGAAAATTATGTCCTAAATATACCGAAAGACGTAGCAAGATGGCTGGGATTAATATAATAAGGAAACGGATACGCTTTCCAACGACATCATACGGAGGAAATACCTTAAATTTAAAAATCTGCACATCTCTTTCCAAGAGGTATTTATACAAGGCAAAGTTGTTGTCCTAATATGTTTAATATATTGATCAATTTTATTTGAAACCTCTTTGTAAGGTTGTGCACGTGTACATGTGCACATTTACTATAGATATATCGTACATCATCCAAATGCATCTTTTTGAAATGCGCATTTTTTCTCTCTCTTTCATATACTTTCTTCTTTTTTTGCTACGATTGTGCATGGGTCCATGCTGTAAATTTATCTGCTCTAAAACGATGCTAATGAATTTGATGACGTTAAACATTTCTAATGGAAAGCAGGAGCAGTTTATCAAAATGGTGATACCAGTAACCTTTAGACTAGGACCTTTCTTAACCGCCTAAAACGTCAAATGATTGGATTGGGTACTGTTCAGTCGAAAAGTTTAATTTGATCAAAGATGTAAGAAATTAATTTATCCACGTGAGACAATGTTGGCTAGCTTGATCATTGCAATCAGTTTTCAAATTGAAGTTTTATTAGCTTTTTAGAAACAGAATTGTATTCAAGTATGCAATTTATTCGCAAAATGTTACTCACCGCTTTCCGCAAAGAACATGTTCGGTCTTTAAATGCACAATTAACCGTACAATGCACTGATCCCAATAAAATCAAGCAATCAATTCAATATACTAATACATTGGCAACATTCTTAAATGATATTGATTTCAAAGCATACATCTTGTTTTTATGATAAAGAGGCAATGTGTAAACAATACGATCAAAATCCTAACCTAACTGAAGAAGCTAAAATATGGAACATAATTTCAAATCGTTCTTGAGATTTTAATTTCTTTTTCCTGCAGGCAGGAATTCACGGTAGAAACCTTCGTCTAGCACTTGAACCCGAAGCCGCTGCAATTTACTGCAAAAGTCATGAAATGCAGAAAGAGCAAGTAGAGAGTACAATGCTAGCTTTTCAACCTGGGGAAAGTTTCATGATAATAGATTGTGGAGGTACGCAATAGAATAAGATTCTGAATAGAATTAAAAGTCGTGACTAAAGTTAAATAATTGAACAGTAGGAGGAGAATGGTCCAATGCTGTGGCACAGATAGTAGTAATGTACCTTGAGAATTCCTATATATTTTGAAGACGTTTAACATATAGTTGTGTTAAATAAATTCGAATCCTGTTACATTTTTACAGTTATGATGCATAATGTCATCTTTTTCACTCAAATTGTTTGTCATTTAAGGTGGAACTGTGGACATAACAGTTCATACGGTAGAGGAAGATGGCTCGCTTAAGGAAATGTGCCTCCCATCTGGTGGTCCATGGGGAGGAACAAGTGTTGACGACAAGTTTTTTGATTTTATGAAAGAGCTTATAGGGGTTAAAACATTTGAAAAGATACAGACATTGTACCCTTCCACAATGTTTGACTTGCAAAGAGCATTCGAAACAAAGAAGAAAAACGCTTTGAATCCAGACGGTTGTTCAATAACAGGTGGAATTTCACAAGTACTACACATTTTCAAGAAGGAAACAAAAAAAGATTTGGAGAAATCCATCCCTAAAAAGTTTTCAAATTCTGTAGGGATTACTCTAGGAAGTAGGCTTCGCCTCAGCAAAACCTTGATGACTAGCTTCTTTGAGAGTCCACTACAAAGCATTTCTGATCATGTAGTGCACCTTTTTCAAAATACTCAAATTGAACATATAAATAAAGTATTGCTTGTCGGAGGTTTTTCTGATTCACCACTGCTCAAGACTAAACTAGAGGAGGTTTTTCCATCAAAGCAATTTATATTACCCAGAGACGCAAGTCTTGCTGTTCTGAAAGGAGCTGTTCTATACGGCCACAATCAAAGGTCAATAACAACTCGTATAAGTCATGCAACATATGGCATAGCCACAGATGTCCCATTTGATAAGACAGTCCACCCAGAATCGCATTTGCACACAAGACGGGGAGTTTCTCTTTGTACAGATGTCTTCAAGGTCATGATTACTAGAAACCAACCCCTAACAATCGACACAACATTTACAAATGAATTCAGACCACCGAATGCTGAGGACGTTACTGCTGATATAGAGGTTTTCTCGTCTAGCCAGAAGGATCCAAAGTATACAACAGATCCTGAATGTCAACGCATAGGAGTGATGACAATTGAAATACCGGATACGAGAAAAGGCAAAGATCGACTTATACAAGTACGAATGCACTTTGGTGGCACCGAGCTTTATGTTACAGCTGTTGAAAACGGAACGGAGAATACAGTGTCGGCGACTTTTGATTGTTTGAAATAATTATCATCATAAATTGATTTCAATATCCATAAAAATTGTCATTAATGTCATGATCTTCTCGTTGTATTTTATTTAAGTAAAAATATACTGATGTGTGTATTGTTGGCGATAATTGTTTGTTACATGCATGTTTGACAGTTCATTGTTACATACTTGTTCATTACAAACATTACATTGTTAGCATGATAAACGTCTTCAAATTCAATTGCATCATTTAAGAACCAATACATATGCAGCATGGACCAGGGTCAGTACTGCATTTACCCCATATCTCGATATTTCAGTGATCACAGGCTTACACACACGTACAAGTATAAGACGACATATGACTGCTTCATGTAAAACTACCACGTGAATACGAAGAGGGTGATCACACGACCAATCACACCAAAACGGTCAACAAAAACCTTTTTTTATACAGAAAGGGAAATGATACTTATTGTGAGAGAGCAAAACGAAAAGTATACATTAGAGAGTTAAATCTTGTCACACACCACGAAGTAGCGGATTTTTGCTGCTGAATAATGAGATAAAAATATCCTGACGACAACCTCAACAACATTAACACAGCACCAAATTGAGCATGGACGGACCCCTAGCAAGCCAGAGCTGGCACCAGGTACACGGGAGTAGTAAGCATTCACTGTTTGGCTAGCCGCATCAGTCATATCTGGTCCATGCTGTAAATTTATCAGGTCTTAAATGATGCTATTGAATTTGAAGACGTTGAACATCAGATTAGATGTAATCGGTCCTAAATCGTTTGATACACATAATTAATTTATTATTATTTGATATGATGTTTGAATGAAACATACGATGGCTATCTGAACTCTTCTGGCTTAGAATAATCATCGAAATAGCCTACTAGATAGGTACATATACATCTGGTTTCTCAGAGCTCTTCTGCTCATTAATATTCATGAAGTGGTGCGGCTAAAGCCGAATCTTAGAACGCCCATATCTCTTGAACGGGAGAGACATCGGATTTGATACTTGGTACAGCGATGTATGACTATGATATGGAACACACTATGTTAAGAAATATGTATCAAAAGTATCAATCCTTTTTCAAGAAGGAGGAACGCACTGCTTTAAATGAAAAAAAAAGAATGTTCCTAGTAAATTCCTATCCATATTGTAAAATAAAGAAGTTAAGTAATTTTCAAACGTGGAATGCTACATACATGATATATGATTGCAAGGGAAAGTATTCAGGAAGAGGATTATTATTTATGACCGATTTAAAATCAGAAAAAATAATGCTGAAGAATTCGTATTTTTATCATGGAATTACTGCAGTTGTCAAAACTTCTATTTTTTTTTTTTTTTTGTTATTTACTCCTACACATTCAAAACAATCACTCTCAAAGTAGTGTTATTATTGTCCAGTTTGCTTGCTAATGTGGATAATGTGGCCATTTCTGAATCAGCTCGTACAGCTTATCTCCGGGACAAGCTGTCTGTCCCACGTCACGGTGTCCTTTTAGTATATAGTCTTCTGTTATGTAACCATTAGTTACGGCACAAGAGATAAGCTGCTTGGTTGCATTCAGTGCTGCCTCGTTTGGTTTTACTTTCATGAAGTTGCCAATGATACAAAAACCTGAAAGAGAAGTAACCAGTTCTATTTGACATCAATGCATAGAAATTAACAACCTAATTAATTAAATTCAACACCCTCAATCCCTATTGTTATTTAAAAACAAATAGCAGAAATAAAACAATTTACATGCACAATGTAAACATCTTACAAAATAATACACTGAGTCTGGTAGCTTCCGTTATAGTAGCATAATGTACATGTCAATAAATGAATGTTAATAGTTCTACAAATAAACATCAAAGAAGTACCTAACAGTTATTCAGTCTCAAAGTCGAGAAGGCAAGGTCAAATCGTGAGAATTCCCATCGGATCGGTTGCGAACCCCGGAATGAACAACACTCCGAAGTGAGACCAGGTGCCCGGGAAGGGTCAGCGTCTCCTGATTGCATGCAAAACCCGTCGCAACAAAATGATACATTGTAAATTAGAGTCATGTAAATTCAAGTTTATTGAAATCATTTTTATCGCCTGAATAAAAGATAAGAAAGTAATTCCTAATATTGACGTGACCGCAACTGAACCCATACTCTTGAGACAAGAAAAGAGTAACAGACAGGGTACGTAAGTCGAATCGCTTCTCTGACACATGAAGAGCAACGCTATACCTATGGATGAACTCCACCCTAATTACACAATACAAATGACAAATATGGACAATTACCATATCCTAATACACAATACACAATCGACAACACAGAAAAACATCAAAACATACAAAATCAGGATAAACAGGAACCAAAGCAAACAAAGAAAAAAGCCACATGAACAGAAGCGAACTCCCAATATTGGAGCGAGACCAGGTATTAAAGAAGACTCAATATCTCCTGCTTGCATGCAACACCCGTTGCTTCAATTCGGCAGAAATATTAAATCCGGTGACTTCCATTTCGGAAGATACAAGTATAGTCTGTGGTTGGATGGTTCAAATGGTCTGTAGAATTGTCACATTAACGGTCCTGATCATTCTCGTTAGATCCGAGATAAGCTTCTATAAATCATTATAGCATCATTGTGACAGACATTAGAATTCAATGTTAGGAAATACATGCCTGATGAATCGCATATGGTAATTTTAGTACTGTAGGCTAAGGTAGCATAGTTGGCACATATCATTTCTTTTCTACAGAACGATGACTCACCGTTCTGGTTATATGTTAAATATTAGATAATTTTACCTAGGCCATCAACATTGTGTCCATATGTATGAGCGCCAATCCCATGCCACCCTCTGCCTTCATAGACATTGCCATCTTCTCCTATGATGAAACTATAACCAATGTCAGACCATCCTGTTTAAACAACATCATACACCTATTGTTATTTATTATAGGTAAATTGAAGCAGGTGAATTCTTCTCCGTAAATTCCCTTGACAGATGGGCTGGTTGTTACATGTGTCCCTTTTGTTCGGGGAAAAGGAGAGAGAATCAAATGTACATACTACGTTGTCCCTTCAAATATTGAAATATAGACAAAATTTGACCAAGGTTCCTTAAAATGTATATATTGTAATTCATTTGACTCTAAGCGAAGGGATTGTGCTGACACTTATGTTAGAAAATATATATTTCTCCATGAAATATGTTGAATCTGATTTACTAATTTTTCGGTTGCAAAAACTTAAATGTTCCGTCTTGAATTTTACATTGTTGATGTACATAGATGTTAAACGTCTTCACATTAAATAGCATCATTTAAGAACAGATAATATTTCAGCATGAACCAGACATGCAGGTTTCGGGTATTTAACCCTCGTCAGTGATCCTCAAATCTAAACAATGTAATAATGCCAAAGAGTGAAAAGTATTATGTCCAAAAATTTACCGGAAACGTAGCAGGATGGGTGGGATATGATGCTACAGAACCCACGTTTTAGAAATTTCAATTTTTTTGATAACAGAAATTTTTGAATGCGTTGAAGAGACAGACGATTAACCGAAGTTGGTCGAACTTGGCTACATGTGCCCTCGGGGACTCCTGGTAACTCAGAAGTTTATTTCCTTTTTATAAGCTATGTTTATTTGCAGGACTCACACACAACCATGTTTATCTTTTATTGCATGTGCACGAATTTAGGGTATTCCTAAGTAGGTTGTAGGGTACCTTTCCAGGTACTACGGCAGATAGGGTGGTTGAGATGCTATTAGAATCCTTAAACCCATCCCTAGATGCTATTAAAATCCTAAACCCATTTATTAAATCAACAAATGCATTCTGTAAAAGACAAATTTTTAATTACGTTTTGAGTACGGACTGATTATACTGTAAATTATTCCTTTATTATATCTGCATACATTTAGATGTTTAACTTATTATCATGATTAATATTTTGGTTAATGGTCATACCGGGTAAAGCCAAAATATTAATCATGATACTAACCATGAGTGTCCATGTGGTAGTTTTGATATGTCCTGACTTCTGCCATACATTCAGTTTTCGAAAAACAAGGCGCGGTTGCGCCATGATGGATATACACGTGATTTGGAGCTTTCGGTAGTATTCCTATGATCGATGAAGGAGCCCGAGCACCCCATTCACTTCTACTTATTATGGTAGGGCAGCCAGGGGAGCTTGGGCCTGCAGGATTAGTTATATGTGGATTTCCCAAGGAACAATTATGAAAGTGAAGATAGTCTCCTGAGATCCAGCCATTCTGCAAATTCATAGTTTCGACTTATTTATCAGTTCTGGTCTAAAAATTAGAAATATGCTCTCTATTCAATGAGGACTTTTCTCATAATCATGGAGTTATGAAACAGCGGGTATGCACTGTCGGAATCACGTCTGGACAGTGATCGATTCATTGTATCAGAACAAATCAATTTCCTTAAGCTGCTTTCTTTAACCAAGAACAAACGTATAAAGTTTATTTGAATGTTAACGTCTTCAAATTCATTAGCATCATTTTAGAGCAGATCAATTTACAGCATGGACCAGACATGCACGTTTCGGGTATTTAACCCTCGTCAGTGATCCTCAATCTAAACAATGTGATATGATCAAATCTGTTAAAAATTATGTCCTAAATATACCAAAAGACGTAGAAAAATGGCTGGGATATGATGCTACAGGACCCAGGTTTTAGAAATTTGAGAAAATTTTGTCAACAGAAATTTTCAAATGCGTTTGAAGAAACGACCAACAGAAATTGATCGAACTTGGCTACATATGCCCTCGGGGACTCTTGGTGCACCAGCAGTGACACTCACCAAGTGGTACAACTGTTTAACGTCTTCAAATTCATTAGCAATATTCGTCATGTTCGTTCCAAAAGATAATACGTTTTATTGATTTAAGAATCTAAAATCAAGTCCAATAATATAGAGAGAATCTCTAGAATTTTCGACTCTTGTATTCGAAAAAATATGTTCACCTGTCCATTGTAGTCAACATTTGCCCAATGTGTCGTTCCTATTGATGACAGATGACCCTTGAACTTCAGACAGTGGCTTTTCAGAAGAACTGATAAAACACTATGAGAAATTCCTGCTCCTGAACGAATGTTTACATCGGCAAGTGCACACGCACACTCTTCAGCCATTGTTATTGTTGAAATCGTGAGTAAGACGGTTGATACAAAAACGTATACATGTATCTGTAAATGGAAAATATGAAAAAGAAAAACAATATCCTTATAAAGAAGTAAAAAATCGTTCATCGAAAAATAATCTAACCAAGGGCATACAAAACAAGGATACTAGGATAAGAGCAGAACTAAGGCAAAGGAACAATAAAAAAAATCTACCATATGAAGAGAAGTGAACACCCTGCGAAGGAGTGAGATCAGGTGTCCAGGAAGAATGAGCATCTCCTGCTTGCATGCAACACCCGTCACATCTATTCGGTAGAAAGGTCACAATCGGTAACTCTCACAAAGGAAGATAAACGTATAAATTGGTATGTCATGGCACAAAAGGTCTACGTCAGAATACCATTTATGACTAGACACGGTAACGTCATAGCGTGATACCATTTCTCCAAATCGACCATAGAACTTCCTCAGTGACGATGTTAGTCACAAATGTATCCTTAAGCTTTTAAACTGAAAGCCGTCTAGCTCTTAGGACAAAATCTGAGTACATGGAGCTTAGGAAATGTCTGATTCACGGTTTATATGAATCCATTTCCGTATATACATTTATTCGAAAATCGTTTAATAGTTAATTACTAGTAGTAAGTTGAAGCAAGAGATTATTGAGTATGTATTGTCGTTTTAAATGTTATTAATATATCATTATTAGGACGGCAATCTCATTCTCGTACTAGTTGTTTCCCTTTCTAGATTGTTTTCCTCTTTTACATTTGCAATTTGATGAATTTCAAAATACTTTTTAAAAATTGCTTTCTTGTAGATAAAAAGGATGGGGAATGTGTTATAAACTTACCATGTTGAAACGTGTTGTTGAACATATACGATGTAGTTTGACTGATACTATTTTCGGTGACTGAAATTTACACATCTGAAATATGTCTGACCTAAATCTAAGATAGCATTATTTTGGTAAGGATCTAGATCTGGTTCACAAGAACTCAAAAGTATTCTCATATCAAGCAAACTACATTGTATCTGAACCAATCAAAAGAGGGTAATTCAAACATTATCTTTAAAGGAAATCATATCATTTTGAACTATTACGGCTCTTGAAAGGGACGTAGTAAGATAGGCCAGCTTTACAATGAAATCAGCGAAACACACAATCAAGATTGCAACAAGTATCATGTTATGAGAAGATCTCCAACAAAAATTCCGGGCAACCACAAGACAACTACTTGAAAAAATAAGACAAACACAAACAAGTGAACAAAATATGTCGAATTCGCAAAATTGCAAGGCAAAAATGATTCAGCCTTTTAATGTCAAAAATATCTTGGCATAGTTAGGTTAAGTTTGAACAAAACAAAGGAGGGATCTCCAACAACACTAGGTTGCAGCACCGACAGCAAAACTTCAAAACACCCAATGCAAAACACAAGAGAAGACACACACTGAAAGAGACGCAAATGGTACAAGGAACTCAAACTCACAATATAGAAACATCAAACACAAAGGACTACACATAAACCAACGAGACCAATGAGCAATCGGTGCCGACTTAGGACGGCCATCCACCACGTCAGTAGCAGACGGTGTAGTTATCCGGATTACGTGCGCACAACCCTCACACTTTTCCGATTATCCAGAGGTCTCGAAGAATGCACAATAGTGGTGTAAGATACACATTTAGTATATGATAACCTGCTCACTGTAAGATGACTAGTATGACGCATTGGCCCAAGAAATGGATATGTTATGGATATTTATAGTTACATAATTAACAAGATTAGTAGGATCGAAAATAAACAACAGAAGTATCGAAAATGCGTCAGAATCATCAAACGCCTTTTATACCGTGGATATGATCCTAATGTCACCAGACGGACACTTAGCTTGGTACTTGACCAATCTACAGTCTTGTGCCAGCGCATTCTTAAAACTTGCACTCTAGCTGACTGTGACGACGGGATTACATTATACCATAAGGAAAGGAAGGGATTTCCATCAACCCTCGGTCGCAGCACCCACATGAAATTGTCATGCAAAAGCAGGAATGGGGCAAGAAACATTAAATACAATAGAGGACCATTAAGACAAATAAAACATCTACACATAAAACAAAGAGACGGCAATCGTCACCGACTTAGGACGGCCATCTGCCACGCCAGAAGAAAATTGTAAAGTTATCCGGATTACGTGCGCACAATCCTCATACTTTCCTTGTTACCCAGAGGTCTCGAAGAACGCACAGTTCAGTGTGAACTAGTATACAGTTAAAGTATACCACTGAGGGAGTAAGGACGTTCTGGTTCCCCGAGACCAGACCTATTTCCCGAGGCGAAGCCGAGGGAAATAGGTCTGGTCGAGGGAAACCAGAATCATGCTAACTCCTTCTATGGTATACTTTAACTGTTTTATCATACCGTCACGCGCTGTAGCTCCGCCCCATTTCGACGTCAAGCGCTGTAGCTCCGCCCCTTTTCGAAGATAATAGTCTTCTCAAGTAACGCACCCTTTGCAGGGAAATAGTTTCATCAGGTGAGTTACAGCTAGTTTTAATGAGTATCTTTTTATATAGGAAAAAAACAAGTAGATGTATAATAATGTAAAATAACCTCCTTATTGTAATATCACCATACCATAACAAAAAAAAATTAAATCAAATGTTTTTCAGAAAAAAACAGATGTCTCCCCCCTCCCTCTAAGTTACTTTGACCTTGGGCCAAGATGATGTGAAACCTTTGAGTCATGGGCAACATCATACTAAAACATGAAAGTGATTCATTGTATTGTTTGAGGTAAAGCCCAAACATGATTAGCATATACAATTTCATTATAAGCATATTTAGTGAAATTGACTTTGGTCACATGACCTTGGATATAGGTGATCTGAAAAATACATTGTATGGATCATGAGCAACAAAGCCTAAACATGATAAGCATAACAATTTCAGCCTGGACATGATTAGCATATACAATTTCATTACCAAAGTAAGAAGTGACCTTAATCATGTGACCTTGGGACAATGTGATAAGAAACATTTAGTCCTGAGAAACAACGTATTAAAATATGAAAACAATTGTAAGAAGGGTTCAGGAGATATAGCCCAGACAAGATTAGTACGTACAATTTCATTAAAAAGAACTAAATGATCTTGACCTTGGGCACATGACCTTGGGTCAAGATGATAAGAAACCTTCCAATCCTGAGCAACAGCATTCTAAAGTATCAGAGTGATCCAGTATACGATTCCACAGATATAGCCCAGACTCAATAGCATTTACAATTTCATTAAAAAATGTAAAACTTGACCTTGACCTTAGTCATATGACCTTGGATCAAGGTGGTGTGAAACCTTTGGGTCATCAGCACCATCATACTAAAATATGAAATGATCCGATCACAGTTCAAAAGATTAAGCCTGGACATAATACACATAACAAATACAATGTCATTTAAAACAAATGTATACTAATTGATCTTGAACTTTGTCACGTGATCTTCAGTCAACGTGATGTGAAACCTTCGGGTCATAAGCAACAAAATACTAAAATATAAAGGGATCGTGCAAACAGTTCAAGAGATATAGCCCGAACAGGAATGCATGAAATCTTTGGGTCATAAGCAACAACATTCTAAAATATGAAAGTGATCTGGCAAACGGTTCAAGAGATATAGCCCGGAAAGGAATGTATTCATAATTTCTTTAAAAATGCACTAAGTGACCTTGACCTTGGTCACATGACCTTGGTTCAAGGTGATGTGAAACCTTCGGGTCATAAGCAACAACATACTAATATATGAAAGTGATCCGGCAAACGGTTCAAGAGATCTAGTCTGGACAGAAATGTATGCATAATTTCATTAAAAATGCACTTAGTGACCTTGACCTTGGTCACATGACCTTGGGTCAAGGTGATGTGAAATCTTTGGGTCATAAACAACAACATACTAAAATATGAGAGTGATCCGGCAAACGGTTCAAGAGATATAGTCCGGACAGGAATGTATGCATAATTTCATTAAAAATGCACTAAGTGACCTTGACCTTGGTCACATGACCTTGGGTCAAGGTGATGTGAAACCTTCAGGTCATAAGCAACAACATACTAAAATATGAAAGTGATCCGGCAAACGGTTCAAGAGATCTAGCCCGGACAGGAATGTATGCATAATTTCATTAAAAATGAACTAAGTGACCTTGACCTTGGTCACATGACCTTGGGTCAAGGTGATGTGAAACCTTCGGGTCATAAGCAACAACATACTAAAATATGAAAGTGATCGGGCAAACGGTTCAGGAGATATAGCCCGGACATGAAGTGTGACAGACGGACAGACGGACAGACGGACGACGAAGGCAAAACCAATATGTCTTCTCCTCGTTGGGGCGGAGACATAATGAATAAATAAAACAAAACAAAACAAATTCAAACTCAAACAAACAAAAAAACCGCTGGGGATCAGAGCAACACACAGATGGATATGTAAATAGATATAACGACAGTAGGTGTAAGAAACACAGTCCGTGCTCTGCTGACTGTAGCGAGCTCATGCATATTATCACCTAAGGAATCCGACCGACATTCAGAGAGGACAGGTGGTCGGGGCCCTGAGTCTTTACTTAATTCTCTTTTGAGGTTTGGGCAAGGTTCGTCAAGGAGTCATGTCATCACTGTCAGTCCGAGTGCAATTCTTTATAGAATGTCCTGGCACAAGATTTTATCCCTCCTCTGACGTATATACATTATATTATGAAATAATGTAAAATGAATATATTCTATCCGTTATTTATTTATTCATTTTTTGCAAATAGTTGGATTTAGTCTACTTTATTAGTCAAAAATGCCATGAAATTATAAGAGGGTACCCTAGCTTGAACTTGGCAACATATATCATTCTTATTTACATCTTATGATATCGTTTTATAAATTTGCTAACTATATTTTACTTATTTTCACGATTTCAACCAAAACAATAAAATATACTAATCTTGGAGGAATTATTTTTAAGCATATATACTGATCATAATTTTTAAAATGTGCAAGGATACCAATCTACATGTAAAATGCCGTATTGTATCTTTGATTTCAAATAGAATTACACTTCTGGTTATATGTGTTTTCTATGTAATTTGGACCAAACATGTTAAAAGTAAGGACTGATTCTCCTTATTAATTTCCTCTCTGTCCGAATAAAATCTTTCCGTTTTTTTTCACTTGTAATTTTTGTTCGGTCCGAGCTTATTATCTTTGTCAAGGGCGTAGGAGAAGGGGGCAGCCGGGGCACATACCCCTTCACTTTGAAAAATGGGGGGGGGACAACTATCTCAAAATCGATTTTTTGATATCACAAATTCCATTATCTGATATCACAAAATTGAATTTGTGATACTCATAAATTCGAATTTGTGATATCAAAAGTTCGAATATTTGCTATCACAAAATATTTGTGATATCAAAAAATCGATTTTCTTATATCACAAAATATGACGAAATTTCTGATATCAAAAAATCGAATTTTTGATATCATAATTCGAATTTGTGATTTCAAAAAATAGGGAATAAATAGTAAAACGGCGCCTCATACACAACCATTTTTGTGCCCCCCCCCCCCCCCCCACTTTTCAGTCACAATATTTTGTGATGCATTTGATGGATGAACACGATGAAAAAATGAAAAAAAATGTGCGCAATATTCAAAGACTTACTTCACTTCAAAAACGGGGACGTCCCTAGTAAAGCCCCCCCCCCCCCCCCCCCTCTGTCCACGAAATTTTAATCATATCTAAATTCAGAAAGTATTCGAACACTTGTTTTTTCCCCACGTTATCATTGTTTTTTTTTTTTTTTCGTCAAAGCGCCCCCCCCCCCCTCTTTCCACGAAATTTTAATTATATCTAAATTCGGAAAGTATTCGAACACTTGTTTTTCCACGTTTTCATTGTTTTTCAAGTTTTTCGTCAAGGTAAGACATTTGGAAACCCTTTTAGGCCTACATACCAAAAAGAAAAAATAAATCCCCAAGAATCATTCCAATTCTCGGTAAAAAGTTTGGGCTCGGACTTCAAGCATCTTGATGAATCGGATGTCATGGAGCATAGCAAGTCAGCAAGTGTATCGCTGATTGTTTTTACCAGGAAAAGGTATAAATATTGTTTAAATTACGACTCCTGTGATATTAACCAATGTTATTTAGGTTGTAAATATTGCAACTACGCAGACCAAAGAAGGTGGAGATGTTTTCCCAGCTGAGACAATGCCAATCCGATCCCACTTTCTAGTTCCGAAATAAGGCGCGCAATTTTTGATTTTCAGATTTTTTGGTATAAATGGTTTGAAATTGATTTCGAAGTTGTCAGACATTTTCGTGAAACCCTCAGCTATCAATCAATGGAATGTTCAAAGAGGGTTGCCATCGTGAATCAATTTTCAAAAAAATTCATAGGCGAACTTGAAAAAAAAAATTCCCAGACTTTTTAATTAACTGACCAAAAAAAGGGTGTGGGGGTGTGGTAAGACTCACAGGCACATGTAGAAAGAGCGTCAATATCCTGTATGATACCCCTTTACAAGAGAAAATATGTATAGAAACATAGGCCGAAAGATCGCCTAGCAACTGTATATTTGTATGTGCCTCTAAAAAATCAAGGCTTCTAACACTGGTTTTACACTCTTATCGGAAAAATTCTTGGAAAAATAGAAATTCTAAAGATGTAATTACAATCATTACTTAAATCGACAGACAAAAGGTTACACTAGATACTGACCAAGTTTGGTTGACCTAATTTAAACCACAGAATAAGGGAGAAACCTCAAAATAAAAACGGAATCCCACGATTTATTTTTATTGAACATTAGCTGGTCCACTCTCACATTAGCAGGTCTGGGACAGGCACACTCGGGCACCTTCCCCAAAATAAAAAAAAAACCCTGATGTATGTAACGTTTTAAGTTCAGAAGTTTTGAAACCAAATCTCTTTTATAAATTAATGGTAGGTCTTTCATATTTCTTGCACACATTCACCACAACATGCACAAAGAGTACTACTGGTCGGGTACATATTATCGCCGGGCACATATTATCGCCACTTCATTTATATCTCCGCATATTGTTGATGTAGACATTTATTTTTTCACCATAATTACATCTTTGAAACATGAAATGGTAAACAAAATTTCAAATAATTTCATATTAACTTGCAAATACTGAATTTTATGATAAAAAGTCGGTAAATCTTCAGGAATGTATTTTCCCCGCCCCTCTGGGGAAAGGGTAGGTCACTTCATCTTAATTCCAATATCTCTTTGGTTTTGAATTTTTTGTATGAATTTTTCACAGTCAAAAAGAAGAAAGTTCAAAGATACAAATAATATCAATTTTGTTGAAAAAGTGTAAGATTTTCAGTAAGAACAGATAGAGGTGGGCGATAATATGTACCCTTCCTTGTTTCAAACTTGGCTAAACCCTGACGTTCACAAATCACTGATAAACAAGAACAGATAGTCAGATTTTCATGAAAATTACATGAAATGTGTATCAAGGGGTCTTCTTCCTTCTGTGAAAATTTCATTGAACTTCATGAAGAAATAAAGATTTTAGAGCAAAAAATGTTGAAAAAAGTGGCGATAATATGTGCCCGACCAGTACAGTTTGGTATCATGACTTTTGACCTTGTGACCTTGACCTTGACTTTGGAATTCTGTTGATATTAGGCTAAGAGATTTTGAAAGCAGATTTCTTGCATACTATAAAGTATAAGTGGTAGGCTTTACATGATTCATACAAACATTCACTACAAAGAGTACTACAGTTTGGTATCATGATTTGTGACCTTGACCTTGACCTTGACCTTGACATTGGGCTTATGTTGCAATTTAAGTTATGATTTGAAAGCAGATTTCTATCATACTATGAATGGTAAGCCTTTCATATTTCAAGCACACATTTGCCACAAAGAGCATAACATTTTGTAATTGACTGTTGACCTTGTGACCTTGATCTTCACCTTGTGTCACCTTTGACTGTTGACCTTGTGATCTTGATCTTCACCTTGTGCTTATGTAAAAAGTTAAATGACGGTGAATTCAAATTTTCTAGTCAAGGTAATCTAATATATATAAATTTAACATCAAGGATAAAATTGTGGGTAAACTTTGACTTTGAGGGCTCTATTTTTGCAATTTGGTTCATCTAATTTGCATTTCTTTTAAACATTCAAAAAGTACATATTGTTACAGAATAAATTGGATAAGGCTTTCATATGCAGGGATTTTTTTGCCCCTTTTTGGGGCTGTTATTCGGCCCCATTCCCAATGAAAAATAGTATCTTTTTTTCCCAATTGTTGCTCTAAAATTTCCCAATCATATTTAGATGGAATAATTTACCGAAATTAGTGAAATTTAATGGTTCAAGAGTAGCAAATTTACTACTTATTTACTGTACTGTTGTAAACATAAAAAATTAAATCGTACTTAAAAGAAAATTATTTGATTAAACATTCAACTTTTGATTGTAGAACTGCCATTTTACTTTAATATTAGTACTTCCCGAAATATTACCAAATGTCGTTAATTTTCCCAATTGCACGGGTCCCAACCCCATTTCCAAGTTACTGAAAAAAATCACTGATAGGTTATCTGCATTCAGTTGCTTATAAAATCTACAAGTAATCATAAACATTTACTTAACCCCTTTACACTTTTTAGCTCGCCGGGACGAAAAAGTCCGGAGAGCTAATGCCATACCCTGGGCTTCGTGGTCGTTGTCGTCGTCCATAGACAAAACTTTAACCTGGGCTATATTTTTTGAACTATAAGGGGTAGGGCTTTGATATTTCACATGTAGATACCTTGTGACGAGACCTTTCATTTGAGACCATGACCTTTGACCTAGTGACCTTGACCTTGGACTTTGACCTACTTTTCAAAAACTTTAACCTGAAAATTAATAAGACCCAATTATATGTGATACATTTCAATATTTACATTCCATCCAAGGTTTGTTTTATGATACTTAACTTATAGAAAATATTGCATTGAAGCTATATATTCCTAGTTAAGTATAAAAGTGGCTTTAAAAACTGTGTTGTTTGCAATGCAAGGGATGTAACATGTATACAGGTATGTATATTTGTCTGTCTGGTAGTCACACTTTCACAATAAAGCTTTTATTTGCTTGATATTAACAATAACCATAAAATAGGCATAAATGTTGAAGCATGCATGTTTCAACAACCAATATTCTTCAAAATCACTTTCAATATCAGACATTTAAATGCATGGCCAGAGTTCTTGAAAATACGACATTTGGGGACTTTTATCGATCAAAATAATAAGTTATAGTGTGAGCTTTTGGAACAAACAAATTTTTATTCATAATTCTGAAAACATCAGTATTGTTCAGGACCTCTGCATGGTACGTGTTACATAAGTAAGATATGTTACCAAAATTTCATATACAGGTATTCATATCAGAAACTAATCATATTATAGCTAACAGTCTAAACCGTGCATCATTCAGGAAATGTGACGAAAAGATATGGAAACAGCCAAAAGTCAGGGTAATACATCCAGATGAGCCGAAATCCTCAAAGATAATTAAATATTAGTACTCCTGATGTGTTATTAGGTTGGTGGTATTTTGTTCTCAATTATTGAATTGTCTTGTATGCCTTTTGGTGTCTAATTTTAAAGTAATGCAATTATATCACATTCATATCTGTCTGTCCTTCTGTCCAAGCTCATATATTTTTTTCTTAAACCTTAACCAGAGTTTCATTATATTTCACACAAATGTTCACTAGGATAGATCCTTTGGTACAAAGGTCATTCACCAAAGGTCAAGGTCATTTCTGGTACTCAATACACATTGTAGTCTAAGTACTATGTATTTTGATTCCAAAGCATTTGACCTTGAACATGTTGAGTGTGTTATATCAGTCTATTGTGCCTCATATGAAATTCATATGAAATGAACATCATGTAAATTTCACATGAAAGTTCATGTGAAATTTATATAAATTTCATGTGAGATTCATGTGAAAAAAATTCACATGAGATTTCATGTAAATTTACTTAACATGAGAATCACATGAATTTGTCTTTGTGACCTACATGCAAAATTGAATTTACATAAAATTCATGTCAGAAACTTTACATGAATTTAAAATTGTAAAAATGTTCATGTAAATTTCATGTTGGTGCTCGTTTCACATTAATTTCATGTGAACTTTTATGTAAAGTTTATGTAAATTTTACATGAATTTCACATGAGGCACAATTGGCGATGTAATCATTAGAATGTGATATTCAAGCAGCTTATATTTAGCTATATTTTGTGAAACTTTCATAAAATGACCTTGACCTACTATTTCCGCTTGAGTGATTTTGCTTTTAAAAGCCAATATTGAGCAAAGTATAAGTGCTACATGTACCAAACTTGCATATTGGATGTATCTTTGATCAAACTTTCATAAAATGACCTTGACCTATTTTTATGCCCCCGGAATCAAAGATTCGGGGGCATATAGTTTTTGGCCTGTGTCTGTCTGTTTGTCCAAAAAACTTTAACATTGGGCATAACTTTTGAATGGTAAGTGATAGGGCTTTCATATTTCACATGTGTATTCCTTGTGACAAGACCTTTCCATTGATACCAAAATTTTTGACCTCGTGACTTTGACCTTGACCTTTGACCTACTTTTCAAAAACTTTAACATTGGGCATAACTTTTGAATGGTAAGTGATAGGGCTTTCATATTTCACATGTGTATTCCTTGTGACAAGACCTTTCCATTGATACCACAATTTTTGACCTTGACCTTTGACCTTTTAACCCAGTGACCTCACATGTACTTAATAGTGTTCATACTAACCAAGATGCAACCGGGGGCATTCGTGTTTCACAAACACAGGCTTTATTCCGCTTGAGTGATTTTGCCTTTAAAAGCCAATATCGAGCATAATATAATTGCTACATGAACCATACTTGCCTATTGGATGCATCTTTGATCAAACTTTGATAAAATGACCTTGACCTAGTTTTTCCTCTTGAGTGATATTGCCTTTAAAAGCCAATATTGAGCAAAGTATAAGTGCTACATGTACCAAACTTGCATATTGGATGTATCTTTGATCAATTTTTCATAAAATGACCTTGACCTATTTTTATGCCCCCGGAATCAAAGATTCGGGGGCATATAGTTTTTGGCCTGTGTCTGTCTGTTTGTCCAAAAAACTTTAACATTGGGCATAACTTTTGAATGGTAAGTGATAGGGCTTTCATATTTCACATGTGTATTCCTTGTGACAAGACCTTTCCATTGATACCAAAATTTTTGACCTCGTGACTTTGACCTTGACCTTTGACCTACTTTTCAAAAACTTTAACATTGGGCATAACTTTTGAATGGTAAGTGATAGGGCTTTCATATTTCACATGTGTATTCCTTGTGACAAGACCTTTCCATTGATACCACAATTTTTGACCTCATGACCTTGACCTTTGACCTTTTAACCCAGTGACCTCACATGTACTTAATAGTGTTCATACTAACCAAGATGCAACCGGGGGCATTCGTGTTTCACAAACACAGGCTTTATTCCGCTTGAGTGATTTTGCCTTTAAAAGCCAATATCGAGCATAATATAATTGCTACATGAACCATACTTGCCTATTGGATGCATCTTTGATCAAACTTTGATAAAATGACCTTGACCTAGTTTTTCCTCTTGAGTGATATTGCCTTTAAAAGCGAATATACATGTACTAAGAAATATGTTTGAATTGAATTTTTGCTGCCAAGAGGTGAGCTTCGTAATCTGTGATTACCTACGTTTATTTTAGGGAACACAAATAGAAAGCTGAAAAGAGCAGAGAACATTGTTTGAAAAAGCAAAGGTCTTGAATCAACACTGAACATGGACAGAGAGATGGACAGAAAGCTGGACAGACAGATGGACAGATCATACACAGACAGATGGACAGATCATACACAGATAGAAGAGGATCGGGATAAGTTTTTGATTTACTTTCTTTTATAAACTAACAATTGGTGAAAAAGTAGCTACCTTGAAAAGTTGTAGTACACAATAATCAGGTTATAGAAGCTGATATGCTGTGCTAAGAATGTACTATGAATTTCACATGTTCAATCATCAAAATGTACATTGGACAATAATTGCTGATGAACACTTAATTACAGATGTTAATTAAGTGAATCTTTAAAGGTTGAATTTAATCATATTGATAAGTAGGGATTGGATTTAATTAACATGATTAAGTATTGAAGTAGTTAATATTCAAGGGTTAGATTAGGTTTATGAACATCACCTGCAAGGAGAGGAACAGAACTATGGTTTTTGCAATCGCGTCCGTCTGTCACTAGATTCCTTTAACTCATTTGACCTTGACTCTTGACATTGATTTTTTTTAATTGACTTTATTACATTCTTTCTTACCATGTGTTAATGCTTTTTATGACTTTATGATTACTCTGTTTGACTTTGTTTACAGAGGACTTTTACCATCAGGTTTTGATTACTCTTTTTTAATTTCTTTTAACCATCAATTTTTGGTTTGACCTTCATTTTGTATACTTTACGCATGTTAAGTGATTAGGTGGACTGTATTATTTATTTTCATTTTTGTATACTATACGCAAGTTTAGTGATAAGGTGTACTGTATTATTTATTTTCATTTTTGTATACTTTACGCATGTTAAGTGATAAGGTAGACTGTATTATTTATTTTCATTTTTGTATACTTTACGCATGTTAAGTGATAAGGTAGACTGTATTGTTTATTTTCATTTTTGTATACTTTACGCATGTTAAGTAATAAGGTACGTGGACTATATTATTTTTTTTTTCATTTGACATTCATATTTAGATTTGGGTGTTGTGTAAGTTGACCTGAACCAGTTTTTAGTTTGCTAGATATCATAGTTGACCTTACTCTTTGACTTTTTTTGTTAGATGTATTATTGTTAGGTGACCTTGACATTGACTGATTTTTTTGTTAGGTTTGTTGCGCCCCAAATTATTATTTATTTTAAATGATGGAGTGCTACAGATGTCACAGAATTATTTCCATATTAAAAAGATTCTTCAGGGTTAAAGGGGGGGGGGGGGGTTAGGAGAGAATAAGAATTAGGTAGGGGATAAATTATAATGTAGATAGGTTTTTGTAGGTAGGGAGGGGTAGCATTTAAGGGGGAGTTAGAGTTGTTCTGGATTTAGTAGGCAATAGAAGTGAGAGGAATTAGATAGGTTTTGCCTAAATTGGGAGCGGGTGTTAATGAGTAAGAATTTAAGTTTTAGTTTAGGAATGTGTAAGGTGTGTGTGTTTGCGAGGGAGGGGGATAAGGGGATTTGAAATGTTTAGGCAGGGATAGGTTTGGGGTGGTATATAGGTATGTATTGGTAGAGTAGGGAGATATGACAATTTTTGTCGGGGGGAGGGGGGGACTGGGTTGGAGGGAGGGAGGGAAGGAGGGGGATGGTGGGGAGACATCTGTTTTATTCTGATAAGGTGTGATTGGTGGATCCATTCCATCCAAGCAGGTACAAGTGCACCCGTTATAAGCACCATTAACGTCCCCGTTTTTAACAAATGGAATGTTGTCACACTGTCCAGGTAAGGACACCTAGCTCTGATTGGATGACAGATTGATCAATGAGCTTCGTTGTTGTCAGCTTTACTAGACCAGTCAGTCTAATGCCAGGGCTCTTCAATGTCATTGGGCCCTAATCCAAATGCAAAATAGTAGTATTTTTTCCCAATTTATTGAATTTTTGGTCTCCAATTTGCCACCTCATGAAAATTTTGTAAAAACAAGTTAAAAATGCTGAATTTCTGGTGACATTTGACATGAGATCCATGCAAAAAAAGCCTTTTCTTTTATTTGAATTATAATGAAAGCATTCTGTCAACAATGATTTACATGAACAAGAATTAAAATTAAATCTTTTTTCGAAAATTAATATAATTGAAAAGTAAAGTAAAACCTCTATGATTGATGTTTATCCAAATTTTTGAGAAAATGCCGCTTAATTTTTCCATTTCTCAATGTACCGGGCCACTGAGTCCCCAAAACTGGCGTGAGCGCCTTGAATGCGGCATTCTGAATCCTGATAGTTCAATTTCTCATCCATGGTAAATATACATGTACTTATGATATTAAATTTGTGAGCAGTCTCTGTACATTGTTGTATTTGCCAAATTCTTTGGACCGTCACACTGGCTGGACACTGTATCTGTTTTATAAAATTAATGTTTTTCATCACTGAAGAAATTGCTGGTTATTGTGCAATCACTCTCAGAGTTAAATGGTAAGTGATGGACAGAATTAGATTTGGATTCGTGAAGGACCAATAGGTTTTCAGACCTTTAAAGAAACTTTAATTATATGTTTGAACATAAACAGTCTACAGCTAGACTTAAGTTTTTGTACACATTTTGTCAGGAAAAATCTTGTACAAATCAGGAAAAATCATGGAAGTTCCAGGGAATTTCATTTATCAAAATCTTTTGCCACCCAGATTGAGTAATTGTTCATATGTTTGGTATATTTTGAAAGAAGTGTTTATTCATAAGAAAGGAACATATTCAGGGAAAATTGTTATGCCCCTGTTATCTGAGTTTATCTTTACATAATTTTAAGAGATTTGTCAGTTGACCACAATCTTGTACTGCTGATAGACTATTCATCTACTCATGGCATAATATTCGAAAGCAAAGAGCAATGAATAATGTTCATACATGTATGTAGTGTGTTCACTGATATCATCTACAAGTATAAGGAATATTATTGATTAAAAGCATCAACTAAAGACCATTATTTTTACCTCACCCAGATGAAGTTGAGAGAGCTTATGCTATACCTCTGTGTGTCTGCATCCATGTCCACCTCAATGTCTGTGTCTATGTCTGCAACACTCAGTCAGTTTTCCTTTTATAGATGGACCATAAATTTTTCTCCCATTTCTTTACTTTGCTTTTGTAATTAATAAGTCTTTGAATGATATTGACACAAGTTGATACAATGATTTGAGTTTAGACCGATATAGATAAAGAGTTGATACAATGATTTAAGTTTAGACCGATATAGATAAAGAGTTGATACAATGATTTAAGTTTAGACCGATATAGATAAAGAGTTGATACAATGATTTGAGTTTAGACAGATATAGATAAAGAGTTGATACAATGATTTGAGTTTAGACCGATATAGATAAAGAGTTGATACAATGATTTAAGTTTAGACCGATATAGATAAAGAGTTGATACAATGATTTGAGTTTAGACCGATATAGATAAAGAGTTGATACAATGATTTAAGTTTAGACCGATATAGATAAAGAGTTGATACAATGATTTGAGTTCAGACAGATATAGATAAATAGTTGATACATTGATTTGAGTTAAGACAGATATAGATAAAGAGTTGATACATTGATTTGAGTTTAGACTGATATAGATAAAGAGTTGATACAATGATTTGAGTTTAGACAGATATAGATAAAGAGTTGACACATTGAGTTTGACTTCAAAATCATACAGTTAAAGAGTTGACACATTAAATTTGAGTTTTGACTGATGAGGTTAAAAAGTTGACATAATGTTTTCTTTTAGACTAATGTAGATAAAATGAATTTAGATTTAGATGGACTTAATTTTAATGGACCTGTCTATAGAACTCTTTGCATCAATTTTCAAAACAAATTGCGATTTATCTCCCTTTTGTTAGTGCATTATATTATCCCCTTGCAACATAGTGGCAGGGGATATAGTAACAACGTGGTTCGTGTGTGAGTGTGTATTTGTGTAAGAGTGTATACTTCATGTTTTTGTATACAGCCTAGAGTACACAGTTTTGATTGGATCTTGACCAAACTACAAACACTTATTCTTTATGGCAAGAGGAAGAACCCTATTGGTTTTCAAGGTCATAAGTTAAAGGTCAAGGTCACAGATTGGAAATAGCTAAAATCTTTGTATACAGCCAAGAGGACACAGTTTTAATTGGATCTTGAACTATTCCTTTTGATTAGAGAAACAACTCTATTGGTTTTCAAATTCAGAGGTCAATGGTCAAGGTAACAGGTTGGAAATGACTAAAATCCTTGTATACAGTTTAGAGGACACAGTTTTGATCGAATCTTGACCAAACTTCAGACCCTTATTCCTTATTGCAAGAGGAAGAACCCAGTTGATTTTCAAGGTCATAGGTCAAAGGTCAAGGTCACAGATAGGAAATGACTTAAATCCTTGTATACAGCCTCAAGATTGTATTTTTGATTGGATCTTGCACAAATTTATACATTCATTCCTTTTAGCAAGGGAAAGGACCCTATTGAATTTCAAGGTCATAGATAATATGTCAAGGTCACAGATTGGAAGTAGTTAAAATCCTTGTGAAAAACGTTAGATGTTTACAGCCTAGAGCGTGCAGTTTTGATTTGATCTTTTCCAAACTTCATGCTTTTTGTGCTCATGACAGAAGGTAGAGCTCTATGATTTTCAAGGTCATCGGTCAAGGTCACAGATTTGAAACAATTCAAATCCTTGTATACAGCCTGAGTGAGTATTTTGATTCACATGCAGTGTGAGGAGATGCTATGCTTTGCGTTGCCTATGTTTTGTTATTTTAAATTTCATTTGAGAGCAAGGCATCAGATCAAGCAAGTATTTCAGTTCATGGAAAATCACAATTCCCAAGCACGAAGAAACAGTGCGTTATTATTCTGTGATAAATCTATAATATAAAATGTTTCCTTGGGGGATGGTAGGTCTGTATACTTTTATAGAACACTAAAAAATGTTAAAATTCAGATTCAGATTCTTTATTTAGCATTAATCAAATGTACTTGGATTCTGTGACCAAAAAAAAAAAAAATAAATATATAAAACAGAGTAAATGTTATAAACTCAATTTTATTTCATTAACCAAGTTTTCCTTTCATGCAAATGGAAAATTAAACTGCCTGAGTAGGAATTTATTTATTGGTTACTCATTCTGTATGATATGACACAACTTTCTGACTTTGATGTTTCCATGGTAACAAATATATAGAATTAAAAGTTACCTGTTGTTATTTATCATGTTTGAAAACTAGAAATATTTACGGCACTTTTTTCAAATGCGCCTTATACCCTTTGATTGGGAAAAATAGTGACAAAATTGCTGAAATTGGGAATTTTTAACAATTTAGGAATGAAAGAAATCTAGGTGATTGCCTCGATAAATAAGTGCTTTAAATCATGACATACTGAATCTGACCATTTAAAGACTTGATTTTTTTGCCGTCATAAAAGCTGATTCTGCTTCTCAGATAACTAGAGATCTTGACTATGGCCTTCAAATTATCTGCTCTTAAAAATCAGGCTTTGATACATCTTCATACTTTATTGTTTGTTCAGTGTATTTTACTAATCATCTCTGCCTCTAGTTATAAATATATAACATTCTCATAATGTTCCTTATGAATATGTTCTGTGGAATCTGACATATTTTCTTCCAAAGTATGTAAAACCAAGAGGTCAAAGTGGGCCTATATAGCTCACCTTATTGACAAAAGACCAAGAGGCCAAAGTGGGCCTATATTCTCACCTTATTGACATAAAACCAAAGGGCCAAAGTGGGCCTATATTGCTCACCTTATTGACAAAAGACCAAGAGGCCAAAGTGGGCCTATATTCTTACCTTATTGACATAAAACCAAAGGGCCAAAGTGGGCCTATATAGCTCACCTTATTGACAAATGACCAAGAGGCCAAAGTGGGCCTATATAGCTCACCTTATTGACATAAAACCAAAGTGCCAAAGTGGGCCTATATTCTTACCTTATTGACATAAAACCAAAGGGCCAAAGTGGGCCTATATTGCTCACCTTATTGACAAAAGACCAAGAGGCCAAAGTGGGCCTATATTCTCACCTTATTGACATAAAACCAAAGGGCCAAAGTGGGCCTATATTGCTCACCTTATTGACAAAAGACCAAGATTCCAAAGTAGGCCTATATTGCTCACCTTATTGACATAAAACCAAGAGGCCAAAGTGGGCCTATATTCTCACCTTATTGACAAAAGACCAAGAGGCCAAAATGGGCCTATTTTGCTCACCTTATTGACAAAAGACCAAGAGGCCAAAGTGGGCATATATTGCTCACCTTATTGACAAAAGACCAAGAGGCCAAAGTGGGCCTATATTCTCACCTTATTGACATAAAACCAAGAGGCCAAAGTGGGCCTTTATTGCTCACCTTATTGACAAAAGACCAAGAGGCTAAAGTGGGCCTATATTGCTCACCTTATTGACAAAAGACCAAGAGGCCAAAGTGGGCCTATATTCTCACCTTATTGACATAAAACCAAAGGGCCAAAGTGGGCCTATATTGCTCACCTTATTGACAAAAGACCAAGAGGCCAAAATGGGCCTATATTGCTTACCTTATTGACAAAAGACCAAGAGGCCAAAGTGGGCCTATATTGCTCACCTTATTGACAAAAGACCAAGAGGCCAAAGTGGGCCTATATTCTCACCTTATTGACATTAAACCAAAGGGCCAAAGTGGGCCAATAATGCTCACCTTATTGACAAAAGACCAAGAGGCCAAAATGGGCCTATATTGCTCACCTTATTGACAAAAGACCAAGAGGCCAAAGTGGGCCCTTTATTCTCACCTTATTGACATAAAACCAAAGGGCCAAGTGGGCCTATATTGCTCACCTTATTGACAAAAGACCAAGAGGCCAAAGTAGGCCTATATTGCTCACCTTATTGACATAAAACCAAGAGGCCAAAGTGGGCCTATATTGCTCACCTTAGAACATTGTCACTATAACTTTATCAATAGATTCTGTGAAAGGTGAAGAAACTCCAAGAAGATTCAGCCAACAATACCTCTTTCGTCCATCTTGGACTTCCTATCTTATAAGGGAAGACAAACGTGGCAGTGGTCAGTGAGGACTTTTTCTTATATATACAGTTGGCATGGTAACAAGCCTACTTAGTGTCAGATTTTGGCAAAAGGCAAAGGAGGTAACACTCCCTTACCTATACTTAAGACTGTGGTTGCCCCAGCTTCAGCAAGGCTTTTGAACGTCCATCAGAATACTTCATTCCTACCAAGTGTCAACAAAATACCTTCAGTGGTTCAGGTGAAGAAGTAAAAAAAGTTTACGATGGATAGACACCGGACAGCACACTTTGACAATAGCTCACCAATTTGCTTCCTCGAATCCTCCAACTGTTTAATCTTATACTCAGTGTCTTCTAGAATTCTTAGTTGTCTTATTGTTAGAGTAATCTGCACCCTTCTCTTCTATGGACTCATTGTCTTTAACACTATTGTTTCTTTTATTTAGCATGGTAAAGAAGCTATTAGAGCAATGTCATTTAAATTTGTAAGCCTACTTTCATATTCATATATCAGTTCTGAAAAAGTTGATTGAAATATTAAAGATATTGTTCGATTTATAATGTCTAATAGTATATACTGTTTGGCATAATGATTCAATTTGAGTTAGTTTAAGAGGTAGTGGTGAAGTTGACAAAGAAGTGATACTAAAGCTGTCTTAGTCTAGTATACCCCAATATTTATCATTTGAGCTACAATTTTTCTGTCAAACATACCATACTACTTCATATCAGTTTTCAAAAAAATATTACTATTATTAGAATTGTTATTATAATTCCTATTAAGATAAGAATTATTATAAAAAATCTAAAAGATACTGTGGAAAAAAGGTGGCGTATTTGGCAAAACATTAAAGAAGGTAAAAATTAAATAAGGAGAATCTCTTACTTAGTGTAGTACTAGATATCTAAGTAAAAGGAACAAAATAATGAAATACATGTTCTATGGTAACCGTTATAATTTCCATTAAACAGTATATGCAGATTTCAACAATGATGTCTCATCTGTTATACTCAAGGCCAGAACAAATCATCTGAATATTAGATATTTGAAGAGCTAAATCGTTAACATGACTGTGAACATTAATGAGTTTAAACTTGACTAATAAGTACAGTGTGTGATTTAAGAGCACTATTCAATAAATTCTGTCCTTGCACAGGACTCTTTAGATTGTTTATTTAGTTAATAATAGTATGTCCTGCTTATATGATGCCATATTTATGTTCTATGATGCTGCATGATTCTCACTCTCTCTTTGGCCATGTTTTCTTCCCGACAAGTAAGTTCTTTAAATTTTTTTCAAGAATTTGTAATTTTTGGATTCCCAATTTTGGGTTTTGTGTTTGAAGTATTTCATCAAGTTGACTTTTCTGAATTACTAGTATCCTCATGAACATTTTCATGGATCTCAGATATTGTGCTTCAGACTGAAGACTTCGAAGGCACTGTGTAAATGCAAAAATGTTTTCAAAGAACAACAGTTTTACTTTTAAATGAGCAGATTGGGGAGGACTGGGCTTAAGTTCCCACCCTTTTATCTCCTGTGTGCTCAGAACTGCCTCTTTTAATCGCCCTAGATTTCTTTGATATGGCACCTAGAAGTGTCAAGTGCAAAGTGTGATGACCAAATATAGTCAACTGGAAAAAAATATCCATTAGAGAGTAGTCAATCTCATGATATTACAACCATTTTACACAAGAAAAAATAATTTCAACCATATGATTTCATATATACTTATGCATTTTAATCACATAAAACTGTTGTATAAGAATATTTTGTCTTTAGATATATTGGCTTAAAAGGAACAAAAGTTATTGTCCTCAAGTGATTGAATAACTTTCATAAAATTATATCACTAAAATTCATTACCAAACTAAGCATGAAGAAATGTCTGATATAATTTGCACAACAGGCATCTATAAAATAAAGTGACAACATGAAACATTTTGTTTAACATGTCATATTTCATTTATTTTATTGAGGATCACTGACAAGGGTACCAATAATACGCAAGAAATACTCAAAACGTGCATGTCCACGCTGCATTTTATATCTGTCCTTAAATGGTGCTATGAATTTGAAGACGTGTAACATATGATAGATATTTCGATGTTATTTGCTAGTAAACATGGCCCTTGATCATAATCATTTGTTAAACATTGCTTCAGCAATTTACATTCTGCATTTTCCCTAAATCAAAGTGTTTGGGTGGAAATATTTTTTTGTAGAATTTCCATATCAAACTGAAGTCTCTTTCTGTGCTTGTCTGCTCTGTGTTTTTGCATTGGGTGTTTTGGGGTTTTCTTGTGGGTGTTTCAACCTGGTGTTGTTGGAGATCCCCTCCTTTGTTTAACAGAGATCTTTACTGTCATCATTCTGATAACTTTAACTCATTTCTGTTTGAAACTGTATTTCAAGTAATTTATATCAAGATTTATTTATATTTTGTCCTATTTTAAATATATATTAATCTCGTAAGAATTGAGAACTGATTATTATTAATGATATAAGGTTAATACTTGTATGTATGTGCAAGGGTCTGTAAATTATGACCAGTCATTCACGGCAATGAACGTTGAGCGTGGACTGTGTAGGGGCATTGCATGCAAGAATTGCTTTCTTTTATTCTATACTTGCCCTACCTCAAAACACATTGGCCCTTCTTCGTAAAGACAAAAGTTAGGAAACGCATTTTTTTGAAATTTCTAATTCATATTGTCAATTGAATCACTTCCGAGTTGTGTTTGTGCATAAGAAATTGAATGATTTAAATGCTTTTGTTAATTCTGCCCTTGCAGCTTACTCCAGGAATCGGAGAACCTTGATTTTGTTAGCTGTACCTTTTCAAAGTTTCAATAAGATGTACGCAGTTTGATACGTCTACTTTTTCTCATAACTTTTGATATAAGGTTAATACTTGTATGTGCAAGGGGGTCTGTAAATTATAGCCAGACATTAATGGCAATGGACGCTGATGGCCTACGTTGCAGTTGTCGTAGAGAAACGCTCTCGTTCATAATGGTTTCCTTTTTGTGGTAAATAAAGTAGAACTTATGATATATGTGATAATTCACGAGAAATCAGTGCTTATCAAATATAGTCATAATTGATCTTTAAAATGTTGGTAAAAATGAAAGATTCCCAATTTCTAATTTAGCGAGCTGCGCGGACTGTAAAGAGGTATTGCATGCAAACATATAGAAGGTTAATACTCGTATGTATGTGCAAGGGTCTGTAAATTATGGCCAGTCATTCATGGCAATGAACGATGAGCGTGGACTGTGAAGGGGCATTGCATGCAAGCATTGCTTTCTTTTATTCTATACTTGCCCTACCTCAAAACACATTTGCCCTTCCTCGTAATGACAAAAGTTAGGAAACGCATGTATTTGAAACTTCTAATTCACATTGTAAATTGAATCACTTCTGAGTTGTGTTTGTGAATCAGAAATTGAATGATTCGCGAATGCTTGAGTTAACCCTTGCAGCTTACTCTAGAAATCTGAGAACTTTGATTTTGTTAACTTGACCTTTTCAAATTTTCAATAAGATGTACGCACTTTAATACGACTACTGTTCGCGTAACTTTTGATATAAGGTTAATACTAAAATGTATGTGGAAGGGCCTGTAAATTACAGCCAGACATTCATGGCAATGAACGCTGAGCGCCTACGTCGCCGCCGTCGTAGAGAAACGATCTCGTTCATAATTGTTTCCCTTTTGTGGTAAATATAGTAGAACTTATAATATTTTTGATAATTCACGAGAAATCAATGCCTATCAAATATAGTCATAATTGTTCTTGAAAATGTTGTCAAAAATTTCTATAGCGAGCTGCGTGGACTATAAAGGGTATTGCATGCAAGCATTGCTTTCTTTGTATTCTATACTTGCCCTACCTCAAAACACATGTGCCCTACCTCAAAACACATTTGCCCTACCTCGTAAAGACAAAAGTTAGGAAATGCATGTATTTGAAACTTCTAATTCATATTGTCAATTGAAACACTTCTGAATTGTGTTTGTGCATCAGAAATTGAATGGTACGTTCGAATGCTTTTGTTAATACTACCCTTGCAGCTTACTCTAGGAATCGGAGAACATTGATTTTGTTAACTATACCTTTTCAAAGTTTCAATGAGATGTACGCACTTTAATACGACTACTTTTCACATAACTTTTGATATAAGGTTAATACTTATACGTGGAAGGGTCTGTAATTACTACAGCCAGACATTCATGGCAATGAACGCTGAGCGCCTACGTTGCCGCCGTCGTAGAGAAACGCTCTCGTTCATTATTGTTTCCCTTTTGTGGTTAATATAGTAGAACTTATAATATTTTTTATAATTCACGAGAAATCAATGCCTATCAAATATAGTCATAATTGTTCTTGAAAATGTTGTCAAAAATTTCTATAGCGAGCTGCGTGGACTATAAAGGGTATTGCATGCAAGCATTGCTTTCTTTGTATTCTGTACTTGCCCTTCCTCAAAACACATTTGCCCTTCCTCGTAATGACAAAAGTTATTAAGGAAACGCATGTATATGTATTTGAAACTTATAATTCATATTGTCATTTGAATCACTTCTGAGTTGTGCTTGTGCATCAGAATTTTATTGAATGATTCTAATGCTTTTGTTAATACTGCCCTTGCAGCTTACTGTAGGAATCGGAGAACATTGATTTTGTTAACTGTACTTTTTCCAAGTTTCAATAAGATGTACGCACTTTAATATGACTACTTTTCACGTAACGTGCATCAGAAATTGAATGATTCGAATGCTTTTGTCAATACTGTCCTTTCAGCTTACTCCAAGAATTCATTTCATTAGCTCCCTCAGGCTTTATTTTTAGAATGAATCTCTGTATTTACTTTCCAGAGAGCGCGCAGCTCCAAATTTCTTGTAGGGTTGATTCAGTTGCATATCGAAATAAAATCTATGTTCAAAATATGATTGGTCTTCATAATGATGAAGTATTCATTAAGATGATTCAAATCCTGACAATGTCTCATTGCAACACAAAGAAAAGGTCTGTGAATACTTAATGACCAATGACGTATCATGTCAGACTCCTAGGAAGCTAGGCATGATATAAAGTGAAGACGTATTCCTGCCCCCCCCCCCCCCCCCCCCTAAATTGGTTGACTACTACTCATGCACATTAATAATTTTTACACTGTCCTTCTTAATGTGGATATAATGGATAGGGATTGAAATTGATTATTATAATACTACACTAGTTTGAACTTTACTCACGATTTTAATGAAAGTCAGTTTAGATATTATTGCGATTATTCCATTGCTGTCTTAATGTTTTACAGGCTATTGTTTTGATTGCCAAATTATGCATCATGTTTTGTATTCGGTACCCTTCCCTATAATGATAAAATCCTTGAAACTGAGAAATAATCAGTTTTAGTTTAGCATAAACATAAATAATTTGATGAACCATAAAGAACTTAAAAAAAGGAGCTCTAGGCATTGTAATTTATCTGCAGTAATCTTGGGGTGAAACGATACATCAAAAGTGAATCGAAAGGGGTAGGGCCACGAAGCCCGATATTGGCCTTAATTTTGATAAATTTTGAACATTGTACTTCATAGAATTTTTAACTGTTATTTGACATTTGAAACGTTCTCTACTGAATCACGAATCTACTTTTTGTAAACATTGCTTTTATCAACACCTTTAAGCCCTTTGAAAATACCGAAATAGGTCATGTTCAGCGAAATTGATGCAAAAACTCAATATTTCTATTATTTTAGCAATGGCTGCATGCATTAACTAAGATGGAAAATTTATATGTGGAAGATTATCATTATATCCTTTTGTCATAAACGTTTCATCTCAGTTAACGCATGCGGCCACATTGAATTCTACGACAAAAGACAAAATTCACAGCAATTTTCGCCATATTTTGTCAATAACGTCAAAATGACGTCACTTCATGACGTCATTACAGGTAAATGGCACATTGTTTGGTTATATTATTCTTTTCATGAAAAGCGGTAAACATTCGTGTATTTTCATGAGAGATATCAAGTATTCCTCATGAAATTTATTTTAAAAGAAAAATCAAGGGCCGATTTAGGGGTCTCATGGCCCTACCCCTTTATTGCGATGTTTTATTAGCTATGTTACGATATATTGTTGTATGCTTCATTCAAGTTTGATCAATTTTTATGTAAAAAGTTTTAGATGTAAAAAGTTTCTTTTTTGTATATCTGTCCATTCAGTTCATATGTTGTCGTTATTCATTTATCATCGCGGACATTGAGTCTCTTGATTTCACTTAAACTGATTAGAATCGAAGAATTTGAATGATTTATCATATGATCGATATGAATGTGTTTTATTTCCATTCGCATTTCGTATCACTATAGGAAATATCACAAAATATCAATATATTGTTACACTCCTATTATCATCATTCTCAGTGTTGTTGTCCAGTGTAAGCTTTTCACATTTTTATTTCTACTCTGCCTGAAAACACAGCACTTTATTTCATGCAATTTTACAGAAAGCAAGTGCTGAAATTTAGCATTCATAGTGTCTTTATTTATTGTGCATGTCAGTTGCATTCTTATTGGTTGGTTTGAATTAAAAGGTATAAATATCTATTGCTTTATAAATAATGCACCAATTTTTCAATCTGGTATCATGGAGCAGTGTTTCTTTAAAATGGACCATGTTCAAATAGCTTGAAGGAAAACACTCTGACTTGACTTCATTAAAGGGGATTTGTTGTATTCCTCTCACATGCTTTTACTTTGCACTTTCATGACGAAGTGTGATGTTGTTTTTATCTCAGTCAGCATTGAGGTTTGACCTGATCATATAATATCAAATCGAATACTTGTTATCAGTAAAGCAACTTTGCCTTTTGAACAAGTCTGATTTTTATGCCCCCCTAATCGAAGTTTGTGGGCATACAGTTTTTGGTCTGTCCGTCTGTCTGACGTTCTGTCTGTTTGTCCGCAAAAACTTTAACCCCGGCCATAACTTTTGAATGGTAAGTGATAGGGCTTTCATATTTCACATGTGTATTCATTCTGACAAGACCTTTCCATGGATACAAAATTTTTGACCTTGTGACCTTGACCTTGGAGTTTGACCTAATTTCGAAAATTTAAACTTTAGCCTAACTTTTGAATGGTAAGTGATAGGTCTTTTATATTTCACATATGAAATCCATGTGGCAAGATTTTTCCATGGATACTAAATTTGACCTTGTGACCATGACCTCAAATGTGATACTACTTTTGATCTGTTTTACTGACATAGATGCCAACGGGGGCATTCGTGTTTTAGAAACACAGGTTTTTTTTTTAAATACAGATATACATGTCAAAGTACAACAATGACCATTTTAGAAAAACCTAAATATAAACCATATTATAAAATCATATAGCGAAATAGGTAACATTGTGATGATATAAGTAAGTACTTCATATTTTAAGACAGTAAAACACAATACAGACAATACATATTCTATTATCAATTGCAACTATCCTTCTTTCTTTATAGTTGATAAGGGAGTAAATATATGGAAAGAATTAGCGGGTACGCTATGTACCGAGGAAATTTGCATGCAATATGAAACTCACAATTAAATGTGAGTAATATATTTATTAATATTCCAGTAATATGTTTTGCTATTAGGATATAATAGAAACACATATTGGAATATATATCGCGTAATTACGGTAATATGTATTGCTATATCATATTACTATGATATAGCTAAAATATATTTTCGGACAAAAAATGACTAAAAATTATCATGGTTTACGATGTGGCATTAGTTAGAACAACTATTCAGCACTGCAGACAAAGTACAGCTATATACACCATACAGACACTCTATATAAACATGCGTCTACTCTTAGTCTTTATTATTATGAGGCTGGGTCCATGCATATATAAATTTCATTTAAAGTAAAAGCTTTAATGATATATCAAAAATGAACAATAAATAGTATCCTTATATATCACTAAAGAGGTGCAACGAAATCACTTTGACATTATTGTGTGATTTATCAACATTATATATTGCCCATTGTCCAGATTTACCTTGCTATTTTGACATTATAATTGAAATTCAGTTAATAAAAAGCTTTTACATGAATCAAGACAAACTTGTACTATAACAATATTTCATTTCACATATGAATTCCATGTGGCAAGTTTTTCCATGGATACTTAATTTGACCTTGTGACCTTGACCTCAAATGTGATATTACTTTTGATCTGTTTTACTGACAAAGATGCCAACGGGGGCATTTGTGTTTCACAAACACATTTTTTTTTAAATACAGATATACATGTCAAAGTACAACAATGACCTTTTAAGAAAAACCTAAATATAAACCATTATATAAAATCATATAGCAAAATAGATAAAATTGTGATGATGTAAGTTACAGTACTTCATATTAAGACAGTAAAACACAATACAGACAATACATATTCTATTATCAATTGCGACTATCCTTCTTTCTTTATAGTTGATAAGGGAGTAAGTATATGGAAAGAATTAGCTGGTACGCTATGTACCGAGGAAATTTGCATGCAATATGAAACTCACGATTAAATGTGAGTAATATATATATATATATATTCCGGTAATATGTATTGCTATTAGGATATAATAGAAACACATATTGGAATATATATCGCGTAATTACAGTAATATGTATTGCTATATCATATTACTATGATATAGCTAGAATATGTTTTCGGACAAAAAATGACTAAAAATGATCATGGTTTACGATATGGCATTAGTTAGAACAACTATTCAGCACTGCAGACAAAGTACAGCTATATACACCATACAGACACTCTATATAAACATGCGGCTACTCATAGTCTTTATTATATTATGAGGCAGGGTCCATGCATACATAAATTTCATTTAAAGGTGTGACAGCTGTATAAGATTTTATGCAGTTTTCAACCAAATTATAAGTGACATTTCTTTCTTATAAAAAAATTGTGGACACTTTCACCTATCTAGTCTTGAAGTCTGATCTTAACTCTTTATTCTAAGTACAAAAAAAGTATACCTTGTGTTTATAAATCGAAAAATAATTACACATAAAGTACACAACCCTCTGTTTACGTACATGCGTGCATGATTACCTCTTAGGACCCCCATGGTCAGAATCGCATCAAATTTGATATAAAGAATGATTTCACATATTCATTATTTTCTGAAATGTCTTCGTCTATCCTCAAAGATTATACTTATATCAAATTCAAGTTTATAATGCTTGTCATTGTCAACATTTCATAGTAAACACGTGGTAGCTCTGACGTCAATTTTCGTGACCTGAGGTGTGTTACAAATTTGATTGGCTTATACAGCCATGTGACCTTAAGATGCTCACCTTTTCACATCTGAATCAAATTCACAATGTTATTATATACATCAATACCTACCTTTATCATGTTCCAAGTTTCAACAAAATATGTTCATCCGTCTCCATGAAATACGGTGCTATCGGAGGTAACCCTATTGTGTAAAAGCTGGCGAAATACACAATTTTCCTTGCTTTTAATTTTCCTCATTTATTCGTTTTTAGAAACACAAATTTGCATCAACTATGTCACATGATCTTCATTTAACTTTCTAATGACTAGATTTATCATTATCAATACTTTTTGTTTATATTTGAAAATTATATGAGCTCGATTCAGGTGTCCGTAAGTAAAAGTTAGAAAACATAGAAACATTCAATTAAAAATTGAGAAAAAAAAAGTGTTTAATTTTTTTTCATAAATTTTAGTTTGTTTTATCTTTAAAACATATATACAAGACTCACAGCTCATTAGATAATGCATCTAATCAAATAGCAGCTCGTAATTCACAAAACATAACCCCTACACCCTTAACTGCACTAGTCCATTATCTTAAAGATATGCCCAATATATTCGTTTAACGAAGTTTACAGCCTTATTTTGTAATTGATTTTCAACAAAATTCGATGTTTGAATAGTTACCAAGAAAAATAGAATCATTACGGCGACAAAATACATTACTTTCCATATTAATTAGAGGAATGAAAATGGCGGGAAGGGGGTTGAAGAACACCCCTCCCCCCTTTTCTTTTAATTCCATGTAGTCTTTGTTGTGTGTTACATATGAATTATGATTGAAATTGACCAGACAATATCAAACATTTATAATTGAGTCGAAATTTTGATATATTGACACCACAAGCGTTCGTTCTGCACAAATTTTACACATACATTCCAATGCGCTCTTAAGGTGTGACAGCTGTATAAGATTTTATGCAGTTTTCAACCAAATTATAAGTGACATTTCTTTCTTATAAAAAAATTGTGGACACTTTCACCTATCTAGTCTTGAAGTCTGATCTTAACTCTTTATTCTAAGTACAAAAAAAGTATACCTTGTGTTTATAAATCGAAAAATAATTACACATAAAGTACACAACCCTCTGTTTACGTACATGCGTGCATGATTACCTCTTAGGACCCCCATGGTCAGAATCGCATCAAATTTGATATAAAGAATGATTTCACATATTCATTATTTTCTGAAATGTCTTCGTCTATCCTCAAAGATTATACTTATATCAAATTCAAGTTTATAATGCTTGTCATTGTCAACATTTCATAGTAAACACGTGGTAGCTCTGACGTCAATTTTCGTGACCTGAGGTGTGTTACAAATTTGATTGGCTTATACAGCCATGTGACCTAAAGTAAAAGCAATAATGATATATCCAAAATTAACAATAAATAGCATCCTTATATATCACTAAAGAGGGGCAAAAAAATCACATCAAAATTATTGTACGATTTATCAACATTATATATTGCCCATTGTCCAGAATTACCTTGCTATTTTGACATTATAATTGAAATTCATGAGTGATGAACTGTTAATAGAAAGCTTTTACATGGATCATGACAAACTTGTACTATAACAATATTTCATTTCACATATGAATTCCATGTGGCAAGAGTTTTCCATGGATACTAAATTTGACCTTGTGACCTTGACCTTAAAGTGATACTACTTTTGATCTGTTTTACTGACAAAGATGCCAACAGGGGCATTCGTGTTTCACAAACACAGGTTTTTTTTAATACAGATATTCATGTCAAAGTACAACAATGACCTTTTAAGAAAAACCTAAATATAAACCATATTATAAAATTATATAGCCAAATAGATAAAATTGTGATGATATAAGTAAGTACTTCATATTAAGACAGTAAAACACAATACAGACAATACATATAATTCTATTATCAATTGCAACTATCCTTCTTTCTTTATAGTTGATAAGGGAGTAAATATATGGAAAGAATTAGCTGGTACGCTATGTACCGAGGAAATTTGCATGCAATATGAAACTCACGATTAAATGTGAGTAATATATATATATATATTCCCGTAATATGTATTGCTATTAGGATATAATAGAAACACATATTGGAATATATATCGCGTAATTACAGTAATATGTATTGCTATATCATATTACTATGATATAGCTAGAATATATTTTCGGACAAAAAATGACTAAAAATGATCATGGTTTACGATATGGCATTAGTTAGAACAACTATTCAGCACTGCAGACAAAGTACAGCTATATACACCATACAGACACTCTATATAAACATGCGGCTACTCATAGTCTTTATTATATTATGAGGCAGGGTCCATGCATACATAAATTTCATTTAAAGTAAAAGCAATAATGATATATCCAAAATTAACAATAAATAGCAACCTTATATATCACTTAAGAGGGGCAACAAAATCACTTTGACATTATTGTACGATTTATCAACATTATATATTGCCCATTGTCCAGAATTACCTTGCTATTTTGACATTATAATTGAAACTCAGTGATTTACCGTTAATAGAAAGCTTTTACATGGATCATGACAAACTTGTACTATAACAATATTTCATTTCACATATGAATTCAATGTGGCAAGATTTTTCCATGGATACAAAATTTCACATTGTGACCTTGACCTCAAATGTGATACTACTTTTGATCTGTTTTACTGACAAAGATGCCAACGGGGGCATTCGTGTTTCACAAACACAGGTTTTTTTTTTAAATACAGATATACATATCAAAGTACAACAATGACCTTTTAAGAAAAACCTAAATATAAACCATATTATAAAATCATATAGTGAAATAGATAAAATTGTGATGATGTAAGTAAGTACGTCATATTAAGACAGTAAAACACAATACAGACAATACATATTCTATTATCAATTGCAACTATCCTTCTTTCTTTATAGTTGATAAGGGAGTAAATATATGGAAAGAATTAGCTGGTACGCTATGTACCTAGGAAATTTGCATGCAATATGAAACTCACGATTAAATGTGAGTAATATATATATATATATATATATTCCCGAAATATGTATTGCTATTAGGATATAATAGAAACACATATTGGAATATTTATCGCGTAATTACAGTAATATGTATTGCTATATCATATTACTATGATATAGCTAGAATATATTTTTGGACAAAAAATGACTAAAAATTATCATGGTTTACGATATGGCATTAGTTAGAACAACTATTCAGCACTGCAGACAAAGTACAGCTATATACACCATACAGACACTCTATATAAACATGCGGCTACTCTTAGTCTTTATTATATTATGCTTATGAGGCTGGGTCCATGCATACATAAATTTCATTTAAAGTAAAAACAATAATGATATGTCCAAAGTTAACAATAAATAGCATCCTTATATATCACTAAAGAGGGGCAACAAAATCACATCGACATTATTGTACAATTTATCAACATTATATATTGCCCATTTTCCAGAATAACCTTGCTATTTTGACATTATAATTGAAATTCAGTGATTAACCGTTATTTGAAAGCTTTTACATGGATCATGACAAACTTGTACTATAACAATACTTCATTTCAAAGTAATTTGTATGTTGCAAAACAAACTCAAGTGATATGATTTGAGTTTCCTTTTGATACAGCATATATTGCCTCAACTGCACAATTGACTTGTACATGTATAGTAGATCACATGGTGACAATTTGGATATCAAGGAAGTTCTCCTTCCCATACAGCCATCTAGCGTCCCTGACTCTAATGTTGGGTTTGTGTTTGATAGAAACTTTTCCTTCTCTCCTCAAGTCCTCATCAGCTGTTCTTAATGTTAAACGTCTTCAAATTTCAATAGCATCATTTAAGAGCAGATAAAATTTCAGGATGGACCAGACATGCATGTTTGTGGTGCACTCACCCTTCACTCTTACATAAAGAGAATTTTAGAGGTTTGTTCATGCATTCATTCCTTTTGGTCTTAATTCATCGCATTTGGTCTTAAATGATGCTATTGAATTTGAAGACGTTTATTTTTTGTCTTGAGAACACCAGTGATTCTTGTAGGATTTGACCAGGTACATGTAAAAGTTTGTCCTTTACTTCATTGTCATGTTAAACTTGATAAGGTAACATGACTGGGGTCCTAACTTTAAAAATCTTAATTATGCTCTTTTCTGGTACATTGTACACGTACTTATTTATTTAAAGAGAAAAGGATGAAAAATAAGTAAAAATTTGTTGGGGTCACACTATAAAATTTTTAGTAAAGAGGTGAAAGGGTGAATGAATTTTATATCAATTTCAATCATATGGTACATTTGATTTTGAACTTGTAACAATGGTGTGGAGATAATTTAAGAATATACTGTTACGAAAAAGACTAGAAAAGATTGTCTCAACATATTTTCTTTTTAAAATAGATGACATTTAAAAACAGACTTTCAATGTGTGAAAACTTTATACTTGGAAAATATTGATTTTGACAAAAGGTAACAAGGGATTATAGACAAGAATCAAAGATGCTGCTGAACATTAAGATTTGATGAAAATAACACTTTCAAAGTAAAAAAAAAAAAAACTGTTCTTGATTCTAAATTATTTGCAACGAAACATTTGTAGGACCATGGTTCTACTATTTTTGTTTAACAATTTAAGAGCTATAAGATAAAAAAAATCAAGATTTAGAATTTTGTTGAATTGTACACTGGTGAGGTTTGAATCCATCCTGTAAGTGTTGTATGTTTTAGAAGATGTTTGGATCAGATAAATTTCAGATCCTTGGAATGTGTTATATTAAGATACTACGTTTTTGTCCTGTATAAAGAAAACAGTGTCCAACCTCTGCTTCTCTGCATATATATTGAAAGAGGGAGATGTCCCTTATAGTTTTAGAATAAATTATCAAATTAATACTGTTTGATGATTTAAAGATATATTTCAAGACAATGCAGAAGCAGTATGAAACTGGACCATCAATATTCACTGGACATACATCCTACCAGCAGCATTATTGTCAACCAATTGGTCAAAATCATTTATATTGATTCATAAGTTATATGTTCTATGGTAATCACTTAGAGAACCATTTGTACATTTTAGTTAGTAATGTCTCATCAGTGATGCTCAGTGCACAAAAAGAGGAAATCCAAACTGTTCACAATTTCTATGAAGATAATGTCGAAGAGTAATATTCTACACATGACGTTAAGTTTTTGCTAAAGGGTCAGCTTATGACAGAGCTATGCATTTTAGGAAGTACAATAATGTTTAGAATGTACTGAGAGATAATTTACAAGTACATTCCAAACAGCTCAGAAACACTGTGACACTAGTCAAACTATATTGTTACTCAGACTAACAGTCCTGATAGCAGAGATACCAACCTAGTGGTTGAAATCATCTAACATATATGACAAATATGGACAAGAACCATTTCCCAATATAGAGAACAAAATGGAAAATTCGAAAATTATTAAATATGTTCCATGGGAAAAATTTCAGTGCATCGTATGCTCATTTTAGTAATAATATATCATCAATGGTGTTTGATGAAAAATAAAAAAACCGAACAAACAGGAAGTCCAGGATGAAATATAATAATTATGAAGAGTGACATTCCAATCAAGATGTGCCATAGAGCCGGCTAAGGACAGCTATGCTTTGTGGAAGATGTCCTCTATTTTAGAATAATGTATTAAATAAAGGGGCAGAAATAGAATCAGTGAAACTTTGTAAACGCTATTCGCAGGGACTAACAGTCCAACAGCCACAATACCATTCCATAAATGCTTGTGGTCAAAACTATCTATTTCAAATATATGGTCTGTAGTATCTGTATTAACTTCAGTGCGCCATATGCACATTTCCTCAAGTAATGTATTATCAGTTATGCTTAAGAACAAAAATATAGGAAATCAAAATTGAAATTTATTTTATATAGAATTATTTTCAGTGCTCGACATCCGCTTTTCAACAAACAATTTTGCAGTGCCTTTGTATTATATATTGATATGTTACAATTAAATGGGTACCATAATCAAGAAATAGAGAATGAAATATACATAGTTAACATGAAAATGGGAATGTCATAAAGCTTCACTGAATTTACTAGAAGATATAAGTGTTAAATATCATGGTCATCAGTAATAAACTAAAAAAATTCTTAACTGTTTCACAAACGAATGTCACTAAATATGCAATATCTTTATGCTCATTGCATATTTGCTTTTATCGTAACAAAAGTAGATGAGTAGATATTAGACCCTTTCACATTATCAACATGGCTAAGTTTGATGCCCAGCTAGGAGAAAAACAATAGATTTGTGATATTTGATCATCTTACTCACTTATCTATTGATTCTTCCCTGTTGATTTGAGCCTTGAATTTGGTGTGCAGATAATGACAAAGGGCCAATACCTCTGTGTGTGGTATGTGAGTGTGAATATGTATGTGTTAAGTTTTAGTTAAGGTTTAGTTAAGGTTTACTTAAGGTTTAATTCAGTAGTTTTAATTAAGGTTCCATTTAGATGAAATTTATCATTTGTAACAATTTCACTGAACGTCTTATATATATTTATATTTATGCATCATAAGATGTAAATTGTAATAATGTTATTTATGAAATCAGTGATTTGAAAGACTTATATTATTCAAATAAATACGGAGATATTTCAACACTTCATCACGATGCTATGTGTGATAACAACATAAAGAAGGATATAGCTACAATTTGCTCTGAAGGTGAGACCAAAATTACATATTCACTTCTTTTAGAGGGCTGATTGATAAGTTGTGAGCCTCGGTTTTCTGTTGCAGAAGCTATTCTGTTGGCAGATCTACAAAAAGGACAAACAATCAATGACACATACTATGCTTCACTTCTGATAAAGTTACAGGGAAAATATTAAACTTTAAACACCGGTGGCAAAAGTGTATACCAGATACTTAAGTTGATTATGTAGAAAAAGAAGCAAAATGTCTGATAAAATTTAAATCCATTAATACGAGGCTCCAAACATATCAATCAGCCCTCTTAGATCATTTCTTTTGACTAGTGTATTTTATAATGTGTCAAGTACCAGTAGTAAAAGCAATAGTAATGATTTTAAATTTGAACTCTTAATTGAAGAGCAATTTAACGAAAGAGTGAAAACACATTTTTTAAATTCTTATTCTTAATATGTGATATGTAATTTCACTTTTATCTTATGTGTACTTTTTAGCTCACCTGAGCGAAACTCAAGTGAACTATTGTCATAGCGTCCGTCGTAAATTTTTCAACATTTTCGACCTTTATGACCTTGAAGCTAGCATTTTTTCCTTTTTTATCTTAAAGCTATCCTTTTATTCCTTGCTGATCTTGAAGCTATTATTAGTTTCCTCGATGACCTTGAAGCTTTCATAGTTTCTTTGATTACCTCGAAACTACCATGAGTATCCTAGACGACCTTGAAACTAAATTTAGTTTCCTTGATCACCTTGAAGTCAACAGATATCCTTGATGACCTTGAAGCTATTATTAGTTTTCTTGATGACCTTGAAGCTAGCATTGTTTTCCTGAATGACCTTTAAGCTGTCATTGGTATCTTTGATGACCTTGAAGTAATCATTTGTTTCCTTGATGACATTTGAATGACAAATATGGATAATGACCATATCCCTGTAAAGTTAGCATTGTTTTCATGGATGACCTTTAAGCTATCATTTGTATCTTTGATGGCCTTGAGGTTATCATTAGTTTCCTTGGTGACTTTGAAGCTATCATTTAGTTTTCTTGATGACTTTGAAGCAATCATTAGTTTCCTTGATAACCTTGAAGCTATCAGTAGTTTCCTTGATGACCTTGAAGCTAGCATTGTATTCCTGGTTGACCTTGAAGCTAGCATTTAGTTTTCTTGATGACTTTGAAGCTATTATTTGTGTCCTTGATGACCTTGAAGTTATCATTAGTTTGCTTGATGACTTTGAAGCTATCATTAGTTTTCTTGACGACCTTGAAAATAGATGTTTTCCTGGATGACCTTTAAGCTATCATTTGTTTCCTTGATGACCTTGAAGTTATAATTAATTTCCTTGATGACCTTGAAGCTATCATTAGTTTGCCTGATGACCTTGAAGCTATAATTAGTGTCCTTTATGCCCTTGAAGCTAATTTATTAGTTTCCCTGATGGTTATACATAGTTCAGGATATTTTCAAATGTCTGGAGCACTGGCTTATTATCATAATTACTTCCATTTACAGAATTGTATGACCTTTCATTGTTTTCTGCCACGCCTTGATTCCACTTTTGCCAAGCCTTGATTACACTATTGCCACACCTTGATTCCACTGCTGCCACGCCTTGATTCCAACTTTACCAGTGGAAAATTAGAAAGTAAAGCTGTATAAAGTATTCCAATATTTGGGGTTATACACTGATCGCTGATCAGCTGGCATGGAGCATAAAATACGAGGGTTGGAGAACTTCCTGTTAGCGGTCTCGGTAAGATATAAACTTAAACACTTTGTTAGTGTATTGAACTTGCACTGGAGTAGATTATCATCAGTAACTTTTCCATAATCAAGGGGATATACGAGAAGCTAAATACATGTCATTTAAAATGCATAAAACCATAAAGATTATTCATAAAGATTTCATTGTATTTATGTCATAGGTCTCTTTATGGGAATGAGATGCTGGCAGACATTAACCTTGACCAAGTCTGACCAAGTCAAGGATATGGCACACCCTTTCATGATTCTCGGTAAGAATTTACTAATTTTAGCAGGATTCATAGTTTAGCTTAGTTAATGCATGATTATTGCTTAAACAAGTCAATTTGAACCATTTTGCTGACTGCTATTGTTAAAATTTGGTTGCGCTGAATTCAGTACATGTACAATAAAGTCTATGTGCAGTATTATTCCTTAACGATATTTAGGTGAAAAGATTTGCATATATTTTCTTTCAAGCTGTTTTGTGATAATAATGTGATACAATCATTGTTTTTTTGTTACAGTATACCGTCATACCTTGTGCTCTATCAGCTACAAAGTCTCGAAAATTAGAGAAAGGGAAGAGCAAAAAGTCAAAATTATCTTGGACACCTTACCCCAAGACTAACAGGTATTGTCATTTGAAATATTTAAGAAATTGTTACCTTAGAATAAATTCAAAACCCTCTTTGAGGCAAATGCTCAAGTGAGCACAGTGTGAGCTATTGTCATCACGTGCTGTTTGTCGTCCATCTGACATAAACTTTTTACATTTTCGGCTTTTCCCTTGCATTAAACACTGCAAAGAATTTCCCGAAACCTTACACGAAGCAAGTACTCAAGGTCCTCTACCAAGTTTGTTTTTGTTTTCATGCCGATCGGTCAACAAATATGGCCACCAAGGGCTCTGATTAGCTGACGCATTTTCAACTTCTCCAAACTTCATGCTTATGATTTTACAAAATCTAAAGGAAGCAAGTACTCAAGGGCTTCAACCAAAGTGTCCACTATCATTCTTTTCTTTGCTACTCAGGTGAGTGATGTGGCCCCCTTGGACCTTTTTTTTTATGTTGCCTGCAACGCATGAGTAACATATAGGGATCACTTTGTTTGGAGTATGTCTGTTTGTCCATCTGTCTGATTGTCACATTTTCTCATATTTGGCTATTACTTACTTGATGTACATCAGACATCTGACAAATTTGCAGGGATGGTAAAGCCTGATAAGACTTACTACTGTACCCAATATAGGTCAAGGTCACATTCACAGAGACGTTGAAAGGTTTTGAGGCATGCAGGTCATTTTGAAAATGATGCCAGTCCGAATAAAGAACTGTGTAGCAAAATTTTGCAGTCAAATCCTTCTGACTAGCACTATTCAGCATTATTATATCCTTATCCGTATCTCTATATAGAATTTCTGTAGGAAAATTGCCTATAAATTTGAATATTTTACCAAGCATTGAATGGACACATCAATATTGGCCCTAGAGCCATAATTAAAAAACTATCTACCGATAAACGTCACATCGTTTGTAACGTCACGTCATGGATGTCATTATAAACTCTGCTTGCATTTCTCTGTGCTCTTTCTCTATTAGATGATCGTAAACATGCCAGACCACTAGATATGAAGTAACCCAAATGAAAAAAATTCTTAACGTCACGTCATCGATGTCATTATAAACTCTGCTTGCATTTCTCCGTGCTCTTTCTCTATTAGATGATCGTAAACATGCCAGACCACTCGATATGAAGTAATTTAAATGTATAGCAAAATCAATTGTTGACTGGGAAATCGAGCAACAAATGATTTGTTGGATCTTCAGACAAAATAAAGTCTTCAGCCTCGGGCAATATTATGTCTTCAGGTCCAACAAATCATATATTGCCCTCATTCCACGTCAATAATTGTATATTACTGTATTCAAGGTCAAGGTCACATGTTTAGGGTCAAAGTCGCAATAGGTGACAAACCTGTTCTTGAACAATTTTATTTTCTTGTATACAATTTATTATGGGATCTCTATAAAATTTCAAACACTAATATTTCATTACATGTTACTCTCTTGTGGAGGAGATAAAGCATGGAGTCTGTGCATCCATATGTTTGTGCGTGTGTGTGTCCAGATAAATGTGGACGGCACAGAAGACAAAGCAATCATCACAGAAATTTCAAACCTTACACAAATGTTCCCCATGGGGAGAGGATTAACCCTAATGATTTTCAAGGTTGAGGGTCAAAGGTTAAGGGCAAAGGCTTAAAATCTTTGTGAACAGCATAGGAGACAGGTCTATGAGTCCATTTAGAGAAAAAACGTCCCGCAGGGGGTATAATCCGTCATTTTAGGGCAGTTCTAGTTTAATCATTGTATCAAACTTGTCATTGTTTATATCAAATTGTCTTTTATTCATATTTCAGAAGAATTTGCTATCAGTATGGATTTCATATTATTTCAACATAAAAAGAGCAAAGCTTGGAACACACAGTATGGAGCAAGGCAGATATTCCCAGTGGATAACAATAGAAAACACAGACACAGCATGTAATATATAAATAAGATGATTCATAGATGCTACATAGATATAGTATATAAATGGAACCTTTAATTTTCAAGGGCACAAAATGCCATATCTGAATAATTTAAGTACTCTCTTATGGCAGAGCTAATGGCATATTTGAGTAATTAAATATTCAGGAATGGAAAATCATATTAAAACAATTAGTTTATATTCAGTTAAAATTATGCAAACTTCTAGAAAGTTTCAGATAAAACTGGAATCAAGGACTTTCTTATCCCAATGCTAATTCTGTTTTATAATTCCATTAAGTTGAATATTGTGATTCATCCAATGTATTTGTGCCACTGAAATGCAATTATGTAGATGTACATAGCTTGGGTGTGTTTGTGTGTATATATTACTTTCATTACGTCTCTGTGTGTTAGATATATATTGTGAAGTGTGAAAGAGGAAGAGAGGAAAAACAGTTAATAGTTATGGTGTTTTTGAGAGAGGGTGTGTTAGTGTGTGTGTGTAATGTTAATAGAGTGTAAGGGAAAAGTGAGAAAGAGAGTTAAAAGTTTGGATGTTTTAATTTAGGGTGTGACTGTGTTAAGCAGAAAGAGAGAGAAACAGTTAAAAATTAGGGTGTGTATGTGTGTGCAATTGTGTGTGTATATTATATGGAGTGCAAGAGAGTAAGAAAAAATTAAAAGTTTGGATATGTTATACTATGAGAGAGAATGAAAAGTTAGGGAGTGTTAGTTTGTGTGTGCGAGTCGTGTTAATTAAGGTGTGTGTGAAGTAAAGAGTGAGAGAGGTAATATTAAAAATTTGGACGTGTTAGTCTGTGTGTGGGAGTCGTGTTAATTATGGTGCGTGTGGATTTGAAGAGAGAAAGGAATAATTAAAAGTTTGGATGTGTTAGTGTGCATGTTGCATGTTGATTGTGTGTGATGTGTAATGAGTGTAAGAGAGAGATTGTATACAGAAAATATAGGAAAAGAAAAAAAAAAGTAGGAAAAAAAGTAAAAAAAAAAAGAAAAAAAAATAGATTAGAATATAAAAAAAGAAGAAAAACAGGAAAAAAGAAGAAAAAAATGAGCAAAAAAAAGTAGAAAAAAATACCCAACAAAAAATTGAAAAAAAAAACAAAACAAAAAAATGAAAAAGGAAAATAAGAGAAAGAAATGAAAGAGAATGAAAAGTTTGGATGTGTTAGTCTGTGTGTGTGAGTCTGTCAATTAGGGTGTGTGTGAAGTAAGAGAGAAAGGTATAAATAAAAGTGTGGATGTGTTTAAGTGTGCATGTTGCATGTTTGTACGTTGTGTGTGATGTATAATGAGTGTAAGAGAGATTGAGAAAATATAGAAAAAGAAAAAAATAGAAAAAAGAAAAGAAAAAAGAAAAGGAAAAAGGAAAAAAAAGAAGAAAAAGAAAAAAATTGAGCAAAAAAAATGATTAAAATGTAAAAAAAAGAAGAAAACAAGAGAAAAAAAAAAGAAAAAAAAAAGAAAGAAAAGAAGAAAAAAAAATTCAAAAAGGAAAAATAAGAGAAAAAAAAAAAGAAAAAGAAGGAGGAAAAAACCAAATGATAAAAATAAGAGAAAGAGAGAGAAAAATGAAACATGATTAAGAGACAGAAGAATGAAGCCTGTCAAATTAATGAAAAATAATAATAGTGTTTAGTTTTTAATGATACAGATTGCTTGCAAGTAAAGAAAATATTTTGAGTTTTTGATATCCATGTAAGTGTGAGAATGAAATATATTAATTCAGTTTAATTATGATGTTTGTATTTATTTACTTACATGTTGACAAAGTGCATTTGAATTTAAGTTTTTTTCCTTGAAAATGAAAAATGAAAAATATCTAGAAAATGTAGTATATTGTGTTTTTGTGAAAGCCTCGTCATTTCCTTCTCTGTGTAAATGAACCAAAGCAAACAATCATAAATGAAAAGTCAAAATAAAACAACAAAAGAGCCATAGTATCTGTGCTCATAAAATCCTCAATAGCAAAACAATTGAAAAAAATACAACAAAAATCCATCAGAACAAAAACAAAATAAGATATCATATCAAAGCAAAAAAAAAAAAAAAAAGGAATACGACAACAACAAACAAAGAAACAAAAAAACCCAAACAAACCAAATACCACAAAACAAAACAACTTAAAGTTAAAAGAGAAACAAAACATTACAATGAAAAAAAAACCAAAACGAAATCCTATATACAGCAAAGAAGCCAAAAAGAGAACCAAAATAAAAGGAAAAGAAAAAAAAAACACACACAAGACAATACAATACAACAAAAATAAAAACATTAAACAGAGACCCCCCCCCCAAACAAATCTCCAAAAATACATAGCACAACCTAACAAAGAATCAACAACAACAACAAAAATTTATACAAAACCAAAACATTTGACCAACACAAACAAAATTAAACACCAAACAAAGCCCCAAAACAAACAAAAACACCTCATACCCCCCCCCCCCCCCCCCAAAGACAAACAAAAAGAACTCCTAACCCCCCCCCCCCCCCCCAAAAAAAAAAGAAACGAGCAAAAACATTGCCCTCCAACTCCCCCCCCCCAAAAAAAAAAAAAAAAAAAAAAAACCAAAAACCAAAAAACAAAAAACAAAACAAAACAAAAAAACAAAAGAACAAGCAAAAAACAAAAACCCACTAAAGTAAAAAGTGGTCACTTACCAGATGCAAGACAATGATTTGACTTAGTTAAAATGAAGTATCTTGTTTTTGCCTGAATAAAAAAATCTGTCTGTAAAATGTCGTCTAAAACAACATTATAGTGAAGCTTTCAAGTCCAATATTTATTGATGACCTAGACACAAGAAGGGCTCATTAAAGAACTAAATTAGAAAACTGTCATGCAATATTAATGCAAGGGCACTGCAAAACATTACTATCTTCAGGTTTTATGACTATAGGAGCTTCATGAAAGATCAAAATTGAAATATATTTCTACGTTAATGATTTCAGAGCACAAAAATGCATAATTTTTTTTAAAACAATGTCTCATCAGTGATGTGAGGCTGAAAAGAGAGAAATCATTGTAGTGAATATATGAAAAGATTCCAAACTTAACTTAAAAAGCATGTGAAAAGGCCAGCAAAAGACAGAGCTATGCACATTGATTGATCCAAGACCCTGCAGAACTAATAATTGTACCTATATGAAAATGGTACACTGTTTTTACCAGATCTTTGCCATCTCAGTATATACATCCTCATTGTGGCCTTTGTGAATGGATCCTTTGCTTTATTACAAACTGTTCAGGCAGTGAAAACAGCCAGTAAACCAGTATAAAGCCAGTTCAGGCAGTGTAAATTATAGCCAGTAAAGCTTCTTTTTGTACAAAAATATAGAATCCATATTAGTAATTAGTAAAGGAATGGATCCCAATCAAGTTGGATGATATTCTGAATGGATGAATTCCTGTACAATCAGCATATACAGTAAATGAATGGTTCCATGTTTAGCCAACGTATGTGATTAATTTTGGCAATTTTAGAATAAAATGGAATCTTCTATTACCATCATATGAATTAATACTAGCAATTTGTAAGTTGATGGATCAATTCTTGCAATACTGGCAATTTGTAAGTTGATGGATTGATTATAATACATTGTCAACTTGTACAATCAATACTTGCATTTTGAGGAGAAATTGATTCATGTATAGTCAACATTGATAAAATTGATGTTGACCATTTTTCGAATAAATGGAAGAGATGAACATTTAATTCTCTTGAAAAGGAATATGCTTTTTATACTTAACAAGCCAAAATGAGGGGTCACATTTCTCATGCAATGATCTACTCTATCATGCTGAAGATTCCTGATAATGGAATTAGTGAATAAGTGGAATCTTGTATAGTCAACATATACAATCTGTTGGCAATTTGTGAATGAATGGAAACTTGTTAGTTGTTTAATCAACATAAATAATAAATGCTTGCATTTGTGAATAAATGGATCCTTGCAATATCAACAAAAACAGATAGAGTGCTCATTTTGTTTACTAATGGGCTCTTTCTCTTGTATTATCTACATTAATGATGAAAATTCATTGAATAGATGGAATCTTGTAATGTTAACATATACAATCAATGTTGGCATCTTGTGAGTTTTAAGTGGATCTATGACCTTTCATCATTGGCATTTTGTGAATTTTAAATGGATCTATGACTTTTCATCATATACAATCAATTTTGGCATTTTTAAAATAAATGGATCCTTAGATTGCCATAAAATACAATCTCTACAGACCTTATATGGATATTTGGATTCTGACCTGTGTTAGCATATTGCTAGCAAGAATGGCTACGCATATGCTAGCTATGTGGTACTTCTTTTTTTAAAGATCATGTGGAACAAGACTTATTACATGGTCAATAATTTCAAAAATTAACGCAGCATCTTTGATTCTTTGTCTATAATTGTGTTTTGATTTTATCATGATAAATAAACAAATTAAGATCAAACTGAGTTAATAAACATTACACATGGCTATGAAAAAGGAGTTAATTCTCATAAAATGTAATAAATTGTACAACGAAGAGTTTTAAGTTTTAGTTCAAAATCAAATGTTAATGTCACTGACTGAGATTGATGAAAAATTTCGAAGATTGTAGTGATTTTGTAACATAAATTTCCTTGTTTTATTATCATAAGATATGTCTGGTATGACCTCAGTCATCATTGGAAGTATTTAAAAAAAACTAGCCCCAATTCTACTTGCCAATGTTTTAGTTTGTTACACAATTTCTGTTATCAAGGCAGAATTTTTAATACAATTAGTGGATGTAAAGCTAGTGAGTTTTCGTGAAGACTGAGGTATCTGAAACTGATGACAGATTCCTCTCTTATATAAAACATTTGGTCAAAACATAAACCTTATCTGTATACCTAAATATCTTTCTGAATCTTAACCCAAGATAACCAAGAAGTGAAGGAACAAAATTCGTAATTCATAATCGTGCTTGAATTATTGAATTCTTAAAGACCAAATGCGTGAAGTCATGAATGAAACTCCAAATTGTGTGTTCTGGACAGTCAGTATGTGACTGAGGGGAGATACTAACAGTTCTGTTCAATACAAACTCAGCATGATTGATAGGGACACAAAAAGACTGTGTGAGCAGGAATACTTTGTTTTCAATTCATATTGTCCCATGTTTACTCTTCTTTTACCCTGTTTAGGAAATCAGAGCGAGCTTGTTGATGAAGATCTTTGTGAAGGACAATTAAACTTTGTGCGATATTATCAGATCAAGTTTGAATAGCGTTGTTTATTTGTAAATGTGGTCCTATTTAATTGTAAGTCAAGTTGAAATAGGGTTGTTTATTTTTAAATGAGGTTCTGTTCAGTCTACTGGGAGATATATGGAAAAAAGACAGACTGGTAAAAATAAAGTATTTTTTTAAAATGTAGATGATGCATATAGTGAAATAAATGATAAAAAGAAGTAAGTTTTTGTAACAGACACAGACAGTTATGTGTTATGCTTTGTTGTCGCTTTGAAGTGATATATAAGGAGGCTGTCCGAAATGTCGGAAATTTACATTTATTTTCTGTGTTATACTCAATAATGTTCGGATTTTCATTTATAGAGAATATTTAAAACTACCACCAGTCAGGAGCAGAGCTCCATGTTGAGATAGAAATGGGTAGAGATTTGCATTAATATTACTATTGAATGTCATTGTCAAGAGGAATGGAGTGTGCTCTTACCATTGATAATTGTCATTTCAACGTAAGCTTCACGATAGGTACATTTCATAAAGTATAAATGTGGACGATTTACTGCAATCCCAATAGCTGATGCTAGAGTGAAATGCTATAAGGAGACAATTTAGCTTTGGGAAGGGGGGGGGGGGTTACTGCAGATGATTGTGATTGACAAGCGCACTAATCTCTTACTTCCCTGCAATCTTTTCACAGTATTTCATGAAATCTGAAAGGCTTTACCAACGTAGATTCTGTCGAAAGCATGTGTAAGACACTTAGGACTCAGGTTATTGACGTCCCATTTGGGCCTCTTGTTAAACTTGAAAAAAAATACCCATACCTTTACACAGATTCAAGAAAATTCTAAATACTAAGATATGATCTTTAATAGGGATGTAACAATACATCGTTATGTAGATATATTTCAATATCAAATAAATTGGTATTATGTCGTAATAGAAAATGTGTATCACAGTAAATCACGCCCTTATAGATATTGAATACCTTTTCGAATGAAAACAAAATAGAGACTCGTGGTCCACATGGCAAACAATTGAAATGGATTACGACAAGAACATTATGTCTGTGTTTCTTTCAAGCAAATAGTGGCAACAATGTCAATTTTAATCATAAAATATGAAGTGTGGACAAACATACAAATAGGAACCTGATTTTGCATGAAAATGCTTAATATCGCAATATATCGCAATACAGCTAATAAAATGTCGCAATACTAGTATATCGCGATTCACCTTTGGTATATCATTTCACTGTAGTCTTTAATCTATGTACTACAGAGTATATCTCTATGGTAAATATGAAAAAAGTAGGTGCAAGCAAATATACTGTATTGATTAATCGTGCTTACGCTACAAACACATGTAATCCTATATTCAAGCAGAAGTCTCCTACTCCTCCAAGGCACATGTTAAGAGGTAAATATTATCTTAACTATATGACACAACCAATCTTATTGTGAAATTGAGACATTGTCTGGATCTGACTGTTTCTACAGTATTATTAATATTGCTTGTTAATTATTATTAATATTAATAAAATAATATATTGCTTGTAAACAAGCTTTAGTGGTGATATGGTATTTTAATGGTGCTTGTTTCTATGGTGATATACTGTTTCTGTGGCGATATAATGTCTCTATGGTCATAAAGTATTTAATGGCGATAAAGACAATGACAATATTGTTTCTACGGTGATGCCTTACCGACATTTACCTTTTTCTGTTTTATCTAAGATATGTAACCACCCATTCCAATCTGTATTGAACTACTGCATTGTTTAGTGATATAATGCATTAATGTCAATGCACATATTACATATGATTTAAGCTATATAGTATTATATACAAGATTAGTGTAGGAGATCATGTCGATACCATATATACAGTGGTATAATGCATATTATTACTCTATATGGATACATGTCTAGGATAAACACTACAGTAGGTGTATTCAGAAGGAAAGAGCCACAAGTTGTAGTCAGACGATGAAATACATGTGAATATACATAAACATGAAAAAGTGTAGTTAGCTAATTTGGAATGATTCCTAGTACAACATAAACTAAAACCTCGAGACTCAAAATAAAAAAAAGTCAGAAGATACACAGAAAATATGTGGACTAGAGAAACGTCCCTTCAAGAATCTTGTAGAAATATTCAGAGAAAAGGAAAATGAACTGATCTGACTCCGCAGATTCTAACAATTTGAGACATTAATTTCAAAAGACGATGTACGTATGCAATACCTCTTATATAATTTCAAAAGACGATGTACGTATGCAATACCTCTTAATTTCAAAAGACGATGCACGTATGCGGTACCTCTTAATTTCAAAAGACGATGTACGTATGCGGTACCTCTTAATTTTAAAGGACAATGTACGTATGCAATGCCTCTTAATTTCAAAAGATGATGTACGTATGCGGTACCTCTTAATATCAAAAGACGATGTACGTATGCAATACCTCTTAATTTCAAATGACGATGTACGTATGCAATGCGTCTTGGTTCTCTGTAAATACAAGCGAAAAGATCCGAATATTAAGGCTCAAATCAATGAAATAGATAAATGAACACATGAAAAAATGTATAAAAAGGAATTTTCTTGTTGGGTATACTTTTTCTACAAAAGCATTATAAATATATCTTTCGTTAATCAAACGTACAGGTGTAAAGAGTATACAAGTTTTCCTACATATTTGTTTATTTTCAATTAATTATTGGTCACATTAGGGATCGTGGTGACCTTTATCAACCGCGCTAGATCCGCCAGCGCTAAATTGCCCTATGATATATTTTTTTCATTTAGCTCTCTCCATTCCTGTTATAGTAGCAGTACGTGAAAGTTGGAAGGGGTGTCAGATCTCTGTAGAGTAGTATATACCATTTAGTATGATCCAAGGGATTTGGTTCAGAGAGATGCCTTTCATGTTTTCTCATATCCAGGCATCGATATTCCCCATATCTATTTCTTTTTCTTTAGGGGGGGGGGGGGGGGGGGGGGAGTTGGGGTTGATTGTTGATCTTCTTCATATAAACTGCAATTTTATACCTCGTATTTAAAGAATTCACAATTGGTTTAACAATTCCTTTTATCGATCGCAGATGTTCGAGAAATCATGAAATCGTTGAATGGCAAAAGCTTGAGCAAACCAAATTAATAATGGTAGTCTTGTCACCCGACAACGTTACATCACGATGTGATCGTAACGTCATATGACGTCAAAGTCAGTGAAACAGAAAGTTTACCAAATGCGGAATGTCCGATTGTCAAAATCTAAACTGATTTTCATACCGTAAATCTTATATTTACATTGTTCAAGGTTTGATTCATTTCTGAGATAGGGCCGATTTTTGGCCCATAACGTACCTATTAGACACTTGTAAAGGTCACAATGGGGATGCTTACTCCTCCTGGGCACTTGTTCCCAAACGTTGTTTTAAATGTTTTAAAATAGAAAAATAAATAAAATGTATAAAATAGAAAAAAAAAGAAAATTAGAGACAGTCCTTCAGAGGAGTAGTTATGCCAGAGTTTCATAATATGTTATTATATGTATGTATGTTATAATGAATGAATAATACCATGGACAATTTAAAAATTCTAGATTATAGGTCCATGAGACTGATTATATATCCTCACTGTAGACATTGTGATCAATCAAGTATCCTCTCGACTGGTAGTTTGAAGTGTGAAGCATGGAAATTTGCTAGATTTACCTTTAAAATATCATTCATCTTCACAAAGTCATCAAAATTGACCATTAATTATATCAATAACCTCTGATTTGCTTACAAATGTAATCATTTTGGTAAGTTACAAAAAATTCTTTGGGTAAAATAGACTAAAAGGAAGGCGTGTCATGAAAGGTAAAACTTGATCTTTTAATCAAGCTTTTATTGTACGCATACTTTGTGTTGTATAGCTCTGAGGTTAAACTTCAGTTCAAGATAAATCGTCTATTGGATCTATTGAAAATGGAGCGATGTTGATGCAATGATGTCGTGTTTTATCAATGTTGACATGAAGAACAAGATGGTGGCTGTCAAGAATTATAGCACACAAACTGGAATTCCAATAGACAAATTATTTATCATATCTCATTCAATTAACATTATAATAATAGTGTTGCATGCAATCAGGAGACGCTTACTCTCCCCGGGCACACAGTCTCACTTCGGAATGTTTCTTTCCGAGGTTCGCAACTGCTCCAGTTGAAGTTCTAATGATTTTGCCTTACCTTATCGACTTTGAGACTGAATAATTGATGATGTTTAAAGGGTACATGAGAAACGAAAATATTGATAAGATAAACCAAAGTTTTTGCATCAATGCCTCGTACTTGCACATTTGTTGGTAAGAAATTAATTAATTGCTGAAAATCAGGAATGTCCCGAGAAAAGTTGCTTTTGACATTTTTTGGCTATGACTATGGTAATCGGGAAAGTGAGAAGGTTGTACGCACGTAATCTGTATAACCACACGATCTGCTACTTACTTGACATGTGACCATCCTTAGTCAGCACCGGTTGCCCATTAGTCTTGTTGGTTTGTGTTCGATGTTTCTATATGGTAAAAATTGGTGTTCCTTGTCCCTTTTGTGTCGCTTTCTGTGCATTTCTTGCCCTGTGTTTTTGCATTGGGTGTTTTGGGGGGTTTTCTGAGGGTGTTGAAACCGAGAGTTGTTTTAATTCTTCTTCTTTGTTTGCTCTCCTACAACTGACCCATTGCTTGGCCGTTAGTTTGATTCAGACTATGGACTCTACCATCCTGGTTACAAATTGTAAAATTCTTAATTATCAATCAAATGTTTAATTATATAAGTACAAGGTGTCCTTACTGATACTTATGTCACTTGAAAGGGAAGGAATATAAAAATGCATATAATGTTATCCTCATACGGTAATGGTAAATTATTTTGGGAGTAAATAAACAATATAAGTATAGTTTGAGATGTTATTCATTTGCATCATTTAAGAACAGATAAATTTGCAGCATGAAAAATGTAATGTAAAAAACTCATTTGATGGCAGATTTTCAGAATGCAGGGAACCTTGTACAGTTTGAAGATATCTAATCTACGTTACTTTATGAACCAATAAACTCATCTCTTATTTTTTCTATGGTGAAAAATTCGTCTAAACAACGTATTGAACATTATATTTTAAAGTATTAGGTGTATGATAAAGATATTGTCGAAAAACTACGAAATATGTATTTCTAAATCATACATATTTTTAAATATTTTATGTTTTTTTAATGTATCATTCAACTCGCCATGAAAATGTATGGTCCCGAACAACTTCGTGGTATTTAATTTTTCTGTTATTAAAATAACCGGAAGTAGAGTATTATACCCTTAATGCCTTAATCATAGTATGACAATATACTTGTTCATTTGATAAAACTGGAGCTTCAAAATTGCGAGAATTAATACATTTTAATGTTTTCTGAATTTTAAATACATGAGTGATAGAATACGTACGATGTACTATAATTATTATACTTATAGTTTAACGTCTTGAATCCTTGATATTTGAATGGAAATAATTTTTTTTGAAAAAAAGAACATCCAAGAGATATTATCCACATTTATTGCAAGTTAACTTGATCATGATGGAAATGTTAAAACATGAGAGATAAAGCAGGGGTTTTTAATCGTATCCAGAAAAGCAATGCATATGAAAAATCGAATTACTGAAAAAAATCAAACACAAAACCCGCAATCAGAATCCCAGATGCTTACTCCTCCCGGGCGCTATCAAGGTCAAACACTTACTCCTCCCGGGCGCCATCAAGGTCAAACACTTACTTCTCCCGGGCGCCATCAAGGTCAAACACTTACTTCTCCCGGGTGCCATCAAGGTCAAACACTTACTCCTCCCGGGCGCCATCAAGGTCAAACACTTACTTCTCCCGGGCGCCATCAAGGTCAAACACTTACTCCTCCCGGGCGCCATCAAGGTCAAACACTTACTTCTCCCGGGCGCCATCAAGGTCAAACACTTACTTCTCCCGGGCGCCATCAGGGTCAAACACTTACTCCTCCCGGGCGCCATCAAGGTCAAACACTTACTCCTCCCGGGCGCCATCAAGGTCAAACACTTACTCCTCCCGGGCGCCATCAAGGTCAAACACTTACTCCTCCCGGGCGCCATCAAGGTCAAACACTTACTCCTCCCGGGCGCCATCAAGGTCAAACACTTACTCCTCCCGGGCGCCATCAAGGTCAAACACTTACTCCTCCCGGGCGCCATCAAGGTCAAACACTTACTCCTCCCGGGCGCCATCAAGGTCAAACACTTGTCAAAGATGGTGGCTTTCCGTAAAATTGGATTAAAAAGATGAGGTATTCAAGTGGTGGTTTGCTGAAGAAATAATTTTTGTTTTTAGGCAGTGTTGTTTCCGTTGCAAAGTTTTCCAAACAATTATACAATCAGAAGTAGAACTGAAAATATCGGCTTTGAATACTGTCACGTACAGATTATTAAATTTTCTAATAAAAACAAATCTGGACTTATATTGTAGAACGAAAAAGTCAATAATAGTTAGATTGTGGAAGTTTCTTATGAAAAATGATGGATGTAAACAGAAAAAAGGCAATATAATTGTGCATAATAGACAAGAAGTATATTAAAGACATTTCTTTTCTATAAAAGGAATTAATTGAGTCTTATAGAAAACTAAAACTTGAGAAAAGAACTGTACTACCAACACGCACAGGCTTTTAAGCTCTGTTAATGAATAATTTTATCTCAATATGTTGGATATAAGTTATATATAAAACCATCTTTAGGGGTTTTAGCAATGTAAGCTTGTTCTTCTGATCTTATAACGTCGTTGAATTTAAGAGCATTGCATCAACTGTTCACTATCAATGATTTTGCCATTATAGCCACCTTTTTCACTACAGATCTATTTATGGAGATATACAAATTAAAGAATGTATAGGAAATCTAATTCAGAACTCTTATTGATTTGTTATAAAAAGCAAAAGAGTTGATTCGCTTTTATCTAATAGAAAAGAGGAGATTTCCAACCAGACATTGTTAAAGCACCCACAGTGAAACATCAAAACACCCCATTTTCTTAGATACTTTTAGACATATAGATTTATTTCTTATTTTCAGTCCATGAGCTAATAGAAATGTTGACTAAAATCTGATTTTTCACTCTTTTTTCATGATATGCTGTAACTGACTTCTTCACTCCTTTTTGGCTATCCAAAAAGGGTATGTTTACTCCCCCTGGGTACCTGGTCCCACATCAAGTTTGCTAGGTGCCCGTCAATGCTCAGTTTGGTGCTGTATTGTGAGTTCTGTTGACATCGTCGTCAGGATCTTCTTTAACTCAATTTGGTGCTCTATTGTAAGTTCTGTTGACATTGTCGTCAGGATCTCCTTAAGCTCAGTTTGGTGCTCTATTGTGAGTTCTGTTGACATCGTTGTCAGGATCTTCTTTAACTCAATTTTATGCTCTATTGTGAGTTCTGTTGACATCGTCGTCAGGATCTCCTTAAACTCAATTTTGTGTTCTATTGTGAGTTCTGTTGACATTGTCGTCTGGATCTCCTTTACCTCAGTTTGGTGCTCTATTGTGAGTTCTGTTGACATCGTCGTCAGGATCTTCTTTAACTCAATTTGGTGCTCTATTGTGAGTTCTGTTGACATCGTCGTCAGGATCTTCTCTAACTCAATTTTGTGCTCTATTGTGAGCTCTGTTGACATCGTCGTCAGGATCTCCTTAAACTCAATTTTGTGTTCTATTGTGAGTTCTGGTGACATTGTCGTCTGGATCTCCTTTACCTCAGTTTGGTGCTCTATTGTGAGTTCTGTTGACATCGTCGTCAGGATCTTCTTTAACTCAATTTGGTGCTCTATTGTGAGTTCTGTTGACATCGTCGTCAGGATCTTCTCTAACTCAATTTTGTGCTCTATTGTGAGCTCTGTTGACATCGTCGTCAGGATCTTCTTTAGCTCAATTTGGTGCTCTATTGTGAGTTCTGTTGACACCGTCGTCAGGATCTTCTTTAAATCAGTTTTGTGCTCTATTGTGAGTTCTGTTGACATCGTCGTCAGTATCTTTAGCTCAATTTGGTGCTCTATTGTGGGTTCCGTTGACTTCGTCGTCAGGATCTTCCTTAGCTCAATTTGGTGCTCTATTGTGAGTTCTGTTGACATTGTCGTCTGGATCTCCTTTACCTCAGTTTGGTGCTGTATTGTGAGTTCTGTTGACATCGTTGTCAGGATCTTCTTTAACTCAATTTGGTGCTCTATTGTGAGCTCTGTTGACACCGTCGTCAGGATCTTCTTTAAATCAGTTTTGTGCTCTATTGTGAGTTCTGTTGACATCGTCGTCAGTATCTTTAGCTCAATTTGGTGCTCTATTGTGGGTTCCGTTGACTTCGTCGTCAGGATCTTCCTTAGCTCAATTTGGTGCTCTATTGTGAGTTCTGTTGACATCGTCGTCAGGATCTTCTTAAGCTCAGTTTGGTGCTGTATTGTGAGTTCTGTTGACATCGTTGTCAGGATCTTCTTCAACTCAATTTGGTGCTCTATTGTGATTTCTTTAGCACAATTTGGTGCTTTATTGTGAGATCTGTTGTCATCGTCGTCAGGATCTTCTTTAGCTCGATTTGGTGCTCTGTTGTGAGTTCTTTAGCTCAATTTGGTACTCTATTGTGAGTTCTGTTGACATCGTCGTCAGGATCTTCTTTATCTCATGATAAATAATTACCGTTCTATCATCCATGTTGAAATAGCTTACTAGTATATATATGAAAAATTGCCATGTTCCTTTAAGGGAAAGTCATCTTATCCGAAATTTAGCATTTAGAGCTTGGCGTCTATTCTTTCCTTTCATTTTCTTCATGATTCACATTTCTCTTCGACGGGGATTTTCCTAAGTAGATTTAGATTGAATTTGGAGACGTTTAACATTCATGTCAGCCATGCTTGCATAGACAAATTTCTAATTGATGAATAACATTTATCTGTAAATTTATATATTTGTTGCTATGGAAAGTTAATAGTCGGCATGATTGAATTGCAGATCTGAAAAATGAATGGTTACATGGTAAAACTATCACACGGAATACGATAAGATAATCAGCTTTAAAAAAACAACAAAACAAAAAGTCTGGAAAACATGTAAAGAATTCACGAAATATAAGGACCAGAAGTGTGGTAAATACGCTATTCATTGCTAAACATGAATTGTTTTGTATTGCGAAAAAAATAAGTTGTGATTTGCCGACTGGATTATAAATTATTGTCGGGTATGAGGCTTGATCTGATGTTTGTTCTTCTTGAAGTAATTCTCGTAAGAATGTGAGGGTAAATTTAACCCATCCATCTGCATGTCCCCGGTGTGTCAGGAATAAAACTTGTACTTTTAAATATTTTAATGATGAGTGATAGGACTTTTAAATTTCATATTTGTATTCCTTTTGACACAATTTTTACATTGACCTTGAGGTTTGACCTACTTTGGGAAAACATTGACCTTTACGAAGAAAACTGACCTTGGACATTACTATTGAATGGTGACGGATTCAACTGTCTGAAGTTTTGTCTTACCTTGTGACCTTGACCTTAAAGTTTTAAAGTAATTTAAGATTTCCAAGAACTGTTATCTTTGATATAAATTTTGAACAGCGATTTAAAGGGTTTTTCATATTTTATTTTTTTCGTGATACATGTACTAAGCAGATGCAGGTGACCACGATTCTAATCTGTTTTGAAAAATTACAAATGTATTACATGTACTTTCTCCATTTCTTTGAATTTGTGCATGGAAGTGCAGAATATTTTACTTTATATATATCACTGTCGCATATCATGTGAGACGCATATGAAATGTTCCACGGGAATCCCCTTAGATTAAACCAGGTAAATACTTTCTACATCTACTTGATATGAATTTATTTTAAACCTATCATTAAACTATGATAATCGTTATCAATTATATGATGATTATCTATTATAATCAATTCAGAGAGCATTTAACCAGGTTGAGAAGATTTAGACAGTATTTACCTGGTTTAATCAAAGGGGATTACCGCGGAACATACCATTTGCGTATTACGTGATATGCGACAGTGCATATGCAAAATCTAATCCATCTGCATACAAGTGATATCTAAAAGTTCATCTTCTCTAACGTTACTTGTGAGAAAGGGTACATTTGTCACATATACGAAAAAAATCACAAGCTGAAAAAATGGAGGCCATTTCGTCAGAAATGAAAGCTTTAACCATCATGTTCAGAATAACAAATCAGTAACCTATCAAACTATACCAATTCTTTTCTTAAGACAACATTTACCATTTACTGTTAAAAAGTATACTAGTTAATGGATGGCTTTGCAACATTTCTAAACTTTTCAAGAATACATTTGAAAGGTGACATTTACAAAGTTTTACTACCGCTGCATATTTTTTTGTATTAATTTCATTGTTTTTAACATTAAATTATGAAGAGAGGCAAAATTATCTAAACTCTGCGGCCAGCGACAAAAATATCAAGTAAAGTACACCATTCATACATGTTTCAGATACATTCCCTTTCTATGGTACCCTATGCCACCTATGCCATGAGTAGATGATAGTTAAATTGAAATCTGATATAGTCAGTGGTATTTCAGATAATTTTATTGTACTAATATTTTGTATTACCAATCTATTAATAAGATTCTTTCCTGTGATGCCACATTCAATGTACATTCAGAGACATGCCTATGTATTTTGAATTTTCAAGGTCAAAGGCCAAGGTCAAACTTGGACAAAGTTCAATAAAATATCAATACTTTGGCTCTGACGTTATAACCAAATAATTTTCAATGTACATCTTTCATATTTTATACGCCGATAAAGGATCATGAGAGGAATGTGCCTACAACCTTCAAGGTCAAAGGTCAAGGTCAAACTTTGGCAAAATTCAATAATGTATCAATCTTTCGGTTATGAATGATAACGAATTAATTTTCGAGGTAAAACGTTCATATTTCAAACACCGATAAAAGATCACGAGAGGAATATATTTTTTAAAGACCTTCAAGGTTAAAGGTGAAGGTCAAACTATCAACGATGAAATTACAGCAACGTAATTCTTGAGCAAATCTTGATATGTAATTATTTTCATAAAACGCAGTTTTTGCTGAAGTCTCTACATTTTTCTGTTGATGTAGGAAAAACGGAAGGATTGCATCAATGCACGTTGTATACATGAGTATATGAGTGATTTTGCATCTCATATTTGGTGTATTTGGTTAGTGCATTGTATGAGTTGACAACATGCGTACAACTTACAACGTACGATTTCAAATAATTGTAAAGGTGTTGTACTTACACCTGGGTCCTCACTCCCTTACATGACAAGTGCGATGCATAGACACCGTGCAGATCGTCAAAATTTGTCAACGCATTTTTGCTAACTGTCCATTTTTTGCTAAATGTCCATTTTTGCTAACTGTCCATTTTTGCTAACTGTCCATAGAAAGGAACTTAATTATCTTATATAATAAAAGTTACTGGTCTGAATATTTTACCTTGGTGAAAGCAGCTCTTTTTGCTTTGACTATTTACATGTAATAATGTTTGTTAGCAGACATTTTGCCCTAGCAGTGTGATGGTTTTTGTATCATGCCCGGTTAAATCAGAAGGTGAGAACAAGTAATAGATATAAATGTACCAAGGTAACAGAAAGTCCTGGGTTCAACTCCTGATTTATCACATACAATATCGTTGTACAAGGCTTATTATACACATTGAATTATGGCTCTTGGTGTATAAGCCATGGTAAAGAATAATTTTAACAAAGATTTAAGACCTTTTTTGATGTTTCATAACAGAAACACTGGTGTAGAGCAGATGCACGTACCATCTGGTACCCACATCCCGTCGTGGTGACAGGCGATATCACTTCATATGTTTACATCCTTCAATATCAATCTTCAAGTTGGGTGTCCAAATCCAACATAAACTGTATTAATTAAATACTATTGAAGGATGTAAACATACGAATCGGCATCACCTTTACCATGACGGGATGTGGGTACCCGTTGATACGTACATCTACTTTACACCAGTGATGATAATGGCATTTGGCTTTGATTAAAGTGGTCTCTGCATTAGACTGACTGGTCTGGATTTAACAATGAGCACAGGGACTTGAAACACTACAATGATGTATAGCAGATGTAGCAGCTGTATTCAAATGTAACAGCTGCACAAAATTGTTTCAAGTCCCTGTGTCTATTTGTGCTGACAGCAATGAAGTTCATTCCTCAATCTGTCATCCAATCAGAGGTGTCCTTACCTGGAGAGTGTGACAACGTTCCATTTGTAGTTATGTCGTACGGGGACGAGGTGCAGGGTAAGCACGGCCTGCTGGAGTCTGGATTACCATCCACCTCTGGCGTAACGTAGTTACCCCAGACTGAGTATTTTAAGTCATAGCTCCACCATCTTGAATTATGTAGGTAGTGTAGGTCATCATGTGAACCCCTAGGGTAGATCTAATCTCAGATAACCCGTGGGACAGAAGAAACGAAAACCTTCGAATTAAAGATATTCAAAAACGCAGAGAGAAATTAATTCATTAAGCCTTTAAAGTACTGACAAATTGAATGAAAAATCTAAATCTTTATTCCAAACTTCTTTTTTTGCGTTTTCTGATCATCTTAATTTTCAGCGCTTAATTTCAGCAGCAATTTTATGCTTGATGAGAAACTATATTTACTATGTATTTTCTGGAAGTTTATGGTGTTCTAAGTACAGATATAAAAGGCTTGAAAACCAAAGGGGGATGTTCTGTTTCGTTTATATAGAAAAGGCATTTTATGCTTTATAAGTTATTCCCCTTCGTTTTTATAGCTCTAAAATTATTTTTCTTGAGATGTGGACATTATTATCTTTCAGAAAATATATAGTTTTACATGTAATACCTTAATAGACCTTTTTCACATTACCGCTAGACTTGCATTTTAGGCACCCCAAAATCCGACATAACAACTTTTTACGTTAATTTTCATTATGACGTCACAAATCTGTTTCGATGACAGTTAGAAATTACGTGAATGTTGTCATGTCGGGTCTTGGAGTGACTAAAATTCGAGTCTATTGCGTTATTGTAAAAAAAAAGTCTATTACCGGGAATGAAAAAAACAATCCATTTTGTACATACGAGGGCTGTTCCAAAAGTTCACGGACAATCAATTTAAGGAAAGATCTAGAACATTTGATAAAAACCAAGTTGATTTCTTTATTCTATAAATAATTGTGAATATATATACGAATTCCCTTTTGAACAACGTAAGGTCATAGGTCACGGAGCAGCTAACAAAAAGTAATGACGTCGTTAGATGGCTTACATTAATTTGACATTTTAAAAGAGATATAACACCTCTCATCTGTACAAAATGTAGATATCTTTTCGTGTATTTTTATGAGACAGACATGATCTATTTTCATGTGCATTTCTACCTCTATATCATAATCTACTATCATCTTTGAAGCGGTCAAAGGCAGATCAGCATTAAGCGTTGGAAAGGCATCACTTTTATTATTTTCGTTTACTTTTTTGTTCCACTCCATCCAAAATCGTGTATCTATATATCTATTCATGATGAAAACACTTTCTTCTGTTTTCACAACATTGGTTTTGATATATTTGGCCCATATCAAGATGTATCCATAAGCTATTAAGTTTGCATTTGTTTTATTCAAAACTGAATGGCTATCCGTTGCTCCGTAAAGAAGTCTGATGTCAGCAATTTTTTGTTTGTTTAATAAACAATGTCATGCATAAATCCTCATAAAATCAATAAATTTCGTTCGATTTCGTTAAAACTTGGCAGGGATCATGGCAAATAATAGTTTTAATGATAAAGAAAGTTTCATCTGGTAGCCAAGCATTTTTCATTATTTCATTAAGCAGCATAGCGTAAGGGATGGATTCATTAATTTCAACACTTCACATTTACATGCTCCATATCCTCTACCGCTCATTTATAAAGATGACAATTACGTCATTTCTATTAATAATTTTAACCTGATATTTTTTGTTTCTTCATTCTGAATATATCTCTTCATTTCTAGAAAATTTCATTCACATAACACTTCAAATGTGATTTTTCGAGCACGTGTCCACGGACTTTTGGAACAGCCCTCGTACGTGTAGGATTCCTTAAAACTTTTTCAAGAAATGTGAATCAGTGAGGTAACTCGTTGAAAAATTTGAATCTGTAAAATTCTGATTCCTCTTTTTCTGGAAATTGTCAAACCGACTTGACGTGAATTATTGTTACTTCAATGCTTCTTATGTGATATTAGAAGTCGTGAAGGCCGCACTAGATCGTCTTATTTCGTGACACCAACCGAAGGTTTTTGTTTCTTCTGTCCCACAAGGGTTGTGAGATACGACTAGCTTCCCTGTGGGTTACACAAGATGAGGCTAGGTAGGATTGTAGTATCTAGGTTTCTTAGGCTAGGTAGTAAACTGTAGGAATTGTAGGCTCTAGGTAATAATCTCTATTAGTAATTAAGGCTTGGTAACATAGTAATCTGCAGGTCTGCAGGCTAGTAATAGTTAGATTCAAGTATGAAGGTTACATAATCATCTGTAAGAATTTTAGGTTAGGTAGTAATCTGTAAATATTTTAGGCTACGTAGTAATGTGTAGATATTTTAGGTTAGGTAGTAAGATGTAGGTATTTTAGGTTAAGTAGTAATATGTAGGTATTTTAGGTTAGGTAGTAATATGTAGGTATTTTAGGTTAGGTAATAATATAGGTATTTTAGGTTAGGTAATAATATATGTTTATAAGGTTAGATAAGATTATTTCTTAAATTTTCATTAGTCAGTTTTGTCCATTGTACATTTTGATGAAGGAAATACTTTATTGAATAGCGAACTTCTTTCAATTTTAATCATGGCATATTTCAGTTATAATCCAAACTTCAATTGTAGTCTATTTCTTCTCTTATTTGTCAGTTGTAGGTAATTTGTTCATGCACAGAAGACTGGCTGAATCACAGGGTCTACATGACATGGCTGAGGAACAAACCCCTCACTTAGTGACATGTAAGCCAACAACTCCTCACTTAGATGAGCCACCAACCCCTCACTTAGACCAACCACCAAACCCACATTTAGATGAGCTGCCAGTCCCTCACTTAGATGAGACACCAACTCTTGGCTTAGATGATGAGCAACCTACCCCTCACTTAGACATATTAGATTAGGTAGTAATCTGTAAGTATTTAAGGTAAGGTAGTAATCTGTAAGTGTTTAAGACTAGTAAAGTAGTTATCTGTTTAGACTGTTAGTATTTTAGGATAGATATTTTAATATATGTAGGTATTTTAGGTTAGGAAGTAATATATAGGTATATAAGGTTATGACAGATTGTTTCTGAAATTGCCATTGTTCAGTTTGACCCAGTGTACATTTTGACCACAATAAGCAGTATTAAAGGAAAACTTCATTAAATAGTTAACTTCAACTTAAATCATGGCATATTTCAATTTTAATCCATTTTTAGCTCACCTGAGCCAAAGGCAACCAACTCCACATTTGATTAGTCATCAACTCCTCTCTTAGGTGAGTCACCTAATCCTCACTTAGATGAGCCACCAACCCCTCACTTAGATGAGCCACCAACCCCTCACTTAGATGAGCCACATCCCCTCACTAAGATGAGCCTCCAACCACTACCTTGATGAACCTTCAACCCCTCACTGATGAGAAACCAACACCTCACTTAGATGAGCCAACAACCCCTCACTTAGATGAGCCACCAACCCCTCACTTAGATGAGCCAAAAACCCCTCACTTAGATGAGCCAACAACCCCTCACTTAAAAGAGCCACCAACCCCTCACTTAGATGAGCCAACAACCCCTCACTTAGATGAGCCAACAACCCCTAACAAAGATGAGCCAACAACCCCTCACTTAGATGAGAAACCAACACATCACTTAGATGAGCCACAAACTTCTTATTTAGATGAGCCACCAACCCCTTCACTAAAATGTACCACCAACGCCTCACTTTGAAGAGCCAACAAACCCTAACTTAGATAAGCCACCAACACCTTTTTTAAAAGCCACCAACACCTCACTTAGATGAGCCACAAATTCCTCACTTAAATTAGCTTCTGACTCCTCACTTAGAAGAGCTACCAACTCCTCATTTAAATGAGCCACGAATTCCTCACTTAGATGAACAACCAATTCCTCACTTAGATGAGCTACCAACCCCTCACTTAGATGAGCCACCAACCCTTCAGGTGAGCCACAATCCCTCACTTAGATGGGCCTCCAACCGCTGCCTAGATGAGCCTCCAACCCCTCACTTAGATGAGCCACCAACCCCTCACTTAGATGAGCCTTCAACCCCTCACTTACTTAAGTCACATGCCCTTAGCTTAGATGAGCCACAAACCTGTCACGTAGATGATAAGCCACCAACCCCTCACTTAGATGAGCCACCAACCTCTCACTTAGATGATGAGCCATCAACCCCACACTTAGATGAGGCACCAACTCCTCATGAAGATGAGTCACCAACTCCTCACTTAGATGAGCCACCAACCCCTCAATTAGATGAGCCACCAACCCCTCACTTAGATGAGCCACCAGCCCTTCAATTAGATGATCCAATATCTGGCTTGATCCAAGGATTTACATGACAAGGCTAAGGCCATCAATACCTCACTTATTTAAGCAACCAACTCCACATTTGATTAGTCATCAACTCCTCTCTTTGGTGAGTCACCAAATCCTCACTTAGATGAGCCACCAACCCCTCACTTAGTTGAGCCACATTCCCTCACTTAGATGAGCCTCCAATCACTACCTAGATGAACCTTCAACCCCTCACTGATGAGAAACCAGCACCTCACTTTGATGAGCCAACAACCCCTCACTTAGATCAGCCAACAACCCCTCACTTTGATGAGCCACCAACTCCTCACTTAGATAAGCAACCAACTCCACATTTGATTAGTCATCAACTCCTCTCTTAGGTGAGTCACCTAATCCTCACTTAGATGAGCCACCAACCCCTCACTTAGATGAGCCACCAACCCCTCACTTAGATGAGCCACATCCCCTCACTAAGATGAGCCTCCAACCACTACCTTGATGAACCTTCAACCCCTCACTGATGAGAAACCAACACTTCACTTAGATGAGCCAACAACCCCTCACTTAGATGAGCCACCAAACCCTCACTTAGATGAGCCAAAAACTCCTCACTTAGATGAGCCAACAACCCCTCACTTAGATGAGCCACCAACCCCTCACTTAGATGAGCCAACAACCCCTCACTTAGATGAGCCAACAACCCCTCACAAAGATGAGAAACCAACCCCTCACTTAGGTGAGAAACCAACACATCACTTAGATGAGCCACAAACATCTTATTTAGATGAGCCACCAACCCCTTCACTAAAATGTACCACCAACTCCTCACTTTGAAGAGCCACCAAATCCTAACTTAGATAAGCCACCAACACCTTTTTTATAAACCACCAACACCTCACTTAGATGAGCCACAAATTCCTCACTTAGATTAGCTCCTGACTCCTCACTTAGAAGAGCTACCAACTCCTCATTTAAATGAGCCACGAATTCCACACTGAGATGAACAACCAATTCCTCACTTAGATGAGCTACCAACCCCTCACTTAGATGAGCCACCAACCCTTCAGGTGAGCCACAATCCCTCACTTAGATGGGCCTCCAACCGCTGCCTAGATGAGCCTCCAACCCCTCACTTAGATGAGCCACCAACCCCTCACTTAGATGAGCTTTCAACCCCTCACTTACTTAAGTCACATGCCCTTAGCTTAGATGAGCCACAAACCTGTCACGTAGATGATAAGCCACCAACCCCTCACTTAGATGAGCCACCAACCTCTCACTTAGATGATGAGCCATCAACCCCACACTTAGATGAGGCACCAACTCCTCATGAAGATGAGGCACCAACTCCTCACTTAGATGAGCCACCAACCCCTCAATTAGATGAGCCACCAACCCCTCACTTAGATGAGCCACCAGCCCTTCAATTAGATGAGCCAATATCTGGCTTGATCCAAGGATTTACATGACAAGGCTAAGGCCATCAATCCCTCACTTAGTTAAGCCAAAAATTACCCTTCATTTATATGAGTCACATACCCTTAGCTTAGATGAGCCACCAAAATGAGCTGCCAACATCTCACTTAGATGAGCCACCAACCCCTCACTTACATAGCCACCAATCTTCACTAAGATGAGCAACCAACCCCTCACTTAGATGATGAGCCATCATCTCCTTACTTTTATGAGACACCAACCCCACACTTAGATGAGGCATAAACTCCTCACAAAGATGGGTCACCAACTCCTCACAAAGATGAGTCACCAACTCCTAACTTAGATGAGCCACCAACTCCACATTTAGATGAACCACCAACCCCTCACTTAGATGAGACACCAACACCTCACTTAGATGAGAAACCAACTCCTCACTTACATGAGCCAACAACTCCACATTTAGATGAACCACCAACCCCTCACTTAGATGAGACACCAACACCTCACTTAGATGAGAAACCAACTCCTCACTTACATGAGCCAACAACTCCACATTTAGATGAACCACCATCCCCTCACTTAGATGAGACACCAACACCTCACTTAGATGAGAAACCAACTTAGAGCCTCCAACCACTACCTTGATGAACCACCAACCCCTCACTTAGATGAGACACCAGCACCTCACTTAGATGAGAAACCAACTCCTCACTTACATGAGCCAACAACTCCACATTTAGATGAACCACCAACCCCTCACTTAGATGAGACACCAACACCTCACTTAGATGAGAAACCAACCCCTCACTTAGATGAGAAACCAACACCTCACTAAGATGAGCCACAAACTTCTTATTTAGATGATCCACCAACCCCTTCACTAAAATGAGCCACATACTCCTCACTTTGAAGAGCCACCAAACCCTCACTTAGATAAGCCACCAACACCTTTTTTTAAGAGCCACCAACACCTCACTTAGATGAGCCACAAATTCCTCACTTAGATTAGCTTCTGACTCCTCACTTAGATGAGCTACCAAATCCTCATTTAAATTAGCCATGAATTCCTTACTTAGATGAGCAACCAATTCCTCACTTAGATGAGCCACCAACACCTCACTTAGATGAGCCACCAACCCTGCAGGTGAGCCACAATCCCTCACTTAGATGAGCCTCAAACCGCTACATAGATGAGCCTCCAACCCTTCACTTAGATGAGCCATTAACCCCTCACTTAGATGAGCCACTAACCCTTCACTTAGATAAGTCACATACCCTTAGCTTAGATGAGCCACCAACCTGTCACTTAGATGAGCCACCAACCCTTCACTTAGATGAGCCAACAACCTCTCACTTAGATGATGAGCCACCAACCCCTCACTTAGATGAGCCACCAACCTCTCACTTAGATGATGAGCCATCAACCTCACACTTAGATGAGACACCAACTCCTCACGAAGATGAGTCACCAACTCCTCACTTAGATGAGCCACCAACCTCTCAATTAGATAGGCCACCAACCCCTCACTTAGATGAGCCACAAACCTCTCACTTAGATGATGAGCCACCAACCCCTCACTTAGATTAGCCACCATGATGAGCCATCAACCCCACACTTAGATGAGGTACAACTCCTCGCTTAGATGAGCCACCAACCTCTCAATGAGATGAGCCACCAACCCCTCACTTAGATGAGCCACCAGCCCCTCAATTAGATGAGCCAATATCTGGCTTGATCCAAGGATTAACATGACAAGGCTAGGCCATCAATCCCTCACTTTGATGAGGCATCAACTCCTTACAAAGATGGATCACCAAATCCTCACTTAGATGAGCCACCAACTCCACATTTAGATGAGCAACCAACCCCTCACTTAGATGAGCCACCAACCCATCACTTAGATGAGCCACCAACCCCTCACTGAGATGATGAACCACCAACCCCGCACTTAGATGAGGCATCAACTCCTCACAAAGATGAGCCACCAATCCCTCACTTAGATGAGCCATCAGTCCCTCACTTAGATGAGCCACCAACCCCACACTTAGATGAGCCACCAACCTCTCACTTAGATAATGAGCCACCAATCCCTCACTTTCATGAGCAACCAATCCCTCAATTAGATGTACCAATACCTGATCATATTTAAGGATTTTCATGACAAGGCTAGGTCACCAACCCCTCACAATCCACAATCTCCTCATTTGATGGACCAAGAACACCTCACTTAGATGAGCCTCCATATCCTCACTTAGATGAGCCATGAACTCCTCACTAAGATGAGCCACCACATCCTTATTTAGATCAGCCACCACAACTTCGCTTAGATGAGCCACCATCCCCTCACTTTGATGGCCAACAACACTTCACTTAGATGAGCCACCAACCCCTCATTTAGATGATGTGCCACCAACTCTTACTTAGGGAATTAATTAGGTAGTATTTTGTAAGTTTTTAGTGTTAGATAGGAACTCTGTAAGTATTTAGACTAGTAAGGTAGTAATATGTATTTTAAGATAAGTAGTAATATGCAGGTATTTTAATTTAGGTAGTAATATGTAGGTATTTTAATATAGGTAGTTACATGTATATGTAGGTATATAAGGAAAGGTAGGATTGTTTGTTCAGTTTTAGCTGTTGTTCATTATGACCACAATCAGGAGTATTGAAGGAAAAACTCCAATTAAATAGTTAACTTCAATTTCAATCATTGCATATTTCAATTTTAATCCATACATCAATTTAGTCTATTTCTTCTCTCATTTGTCAGTTGTAGGTAATTTGCTCATGCATAGAAGACTGGCTGAATTGCTGATTTACAGAGTCTGCATGATATGGCTGATCCTCACTTAGATGAGCCTCCAGCCCATAACTTAAATGAACCACCAACACCTCACTTAGATAAGCCACAAATTCCTCACTCAGATGAGCAACCAACTCTACTTAAGATGAGTCACCAACTCCTCACTTAGATGAGTAACCACCTTCTCATTTCATAAGCCACCTACTCCTAACTTAGATGAGTAACCACCTTCTCATTTCATAAGCCACCTACTCCTAACTTAGATGAACCACCAACCCCTCACTTCTATAAGCCTACCCCTTTCTTAGATGGGCTACCAAGCCCTCACATAGATGAGCCACCAACTCCTCACTTAGATAAGAAACCAATTCAACTTTGGATATGCCATCAACTTCTCACTTAGATGAGCCACCAACTCCTCAATCTAGGAGCCACCAACTCCTCACTTAGATGAGCCACCAACCTCTCACTTAGATGAGCCACCAACCCCTCACTTAGATGAGCCACCAATATCTCACAAAGATGAGCCACCAACCCCTTCCTTAGATGAGCCACCAAACTCTTACTCAGATGAGCCATCAACTCCTCACTTTGATGTGCAACCAACTCTACTTTAGATGAGCCACCAACTCATCACTTAGGTAAACCACCAACCCCTCAGTTAGATGAGCCACCAACCCCTCAGTTAGATGAGCCCCCCTCCGCTCAGTTAGATGAGCCACCAACCCCTCAGTTAGAAGAGCCACCAACTCCTCACTTAGGAGAGCCACCAACTCCTCACTTAGATGAGCCATCAACTCCCCTTTTATATAAGCCATGAACCCCTCAGTTAGATGAGCCACCAACCCCTAACTTAGATGAGCCACCAACCCCTAACTTCGATGAGCCACCAACCTCTAACTTAGATGAGCCAACCAGATACGCCACCATCATCTCACTTAGATGATACACCAATTCCTCACTTAGATGATGAACCTTCAACCCCTCCCTTAGGTGTATTAGGTTTGGAAGTAATTTATAAGTATTTTAGACTAGTAAGGTAGAAATCTGTTAGTATTTAAGGTTAGGAAGTAATATATAGGTATAAAAGGTTAGGTAAGATTGTTTCTTAGACTTCCATTGTTCAGTTTTATCTGTTCTTCATTTTGAACAGAATAAGCAGTTTTAAAGGAAAATCTTCAATTTCAATCATGGCATATCCCAATTTCAATTCATACTTCTCATTTGTCAGTTGTAGGTAATTTGTTCATGCATAGAAGACTGGCTGAATCACAGGGTCTACATGACATGGCTGAGCAACAAACCCCTAACTTAGATGATCCAACAACTCCTCAATTAGATGAGCCACCAAACCCTCACTTAGATGAGCCACCAAAATCTAACTTAGATGAGCCACCAACTCCTAAATTAGATGAGCCGCCAGTCCCTCACTTAGATTAACCACTAACACCTCACTTTGATAAGGCACCATCCCCTCACTTAGATGAGCTGAAATCTCTTCACTTATATGAGCCACCAACTCCTCACTTAGAAGAGCCACCAACTCCTCACTTAGAAGAGCCACCAACTCCTCACTTAGATGAGCCACCAACCCCAATGTTAGATGAGCCACCTACCCCTAACTTAGATGAGCCAACAAGATACACCACCAACATCTCACTTAGATGATACACCAATCCCTCACTTAGATGATGAATCTTCAACCCCTCCCTTAGGTGTTTTAGGTTAGGAAGTAATTTATAAGTATTTTAGACTAGTAAGGCAGAAATCTGTTAGTATTTTAGGTTAGGAAGTAATATATAGGTATAAAAGGTTAGGTAAGATTGTTTCTTAAATTCACATTGTTCAGTTTTATCTGTTCTTCCTTTTGATCACAACAAGCAGTTTTAAAGGAAAAACTTCATTAAATAGTTAACTTCAATTTCAATCAAAGCATATCTCAATTTAAATCCATACTTCTCATTTGTCAGTTGTAGATAATTGCTTATGCATAGAAGACTGGCTGAATCAGAGGGTCTGCATGATATGGCTGAGCAACCAACCCCTGACTAATATGAGCCCTAACCCCTGACTTAGATGAACCACCAACTCCTCACTTAGATGAGCCACCAACATATCTCTCAGAAGAGCCACCAACTCCTCACTTAGATGAGCTACCAACACTTCACTTAGATGAGCCACCAACCCCTCCCTTAAAAATGAGCCACCAATTCCTCACTTAGATGAGCCACCAACTTCTCACATAGGAGAGCCACCAACTCCTCACTTCGATGAGCCATCAACTAGACATCACTTAGACAAGCCATCTAAATCTCACTTAGATGAGCAAGTACTCCTTAATTAAATGAGCCACCAGTCCCTCACTTAGATGAGCCACAGACACCTCACTTTGATATAGCATCATCCCCTCACTTAGATGAGCCGTAATCTCCTCACTTAGATGAGCCACCAACCCCTCACTAAGGTGAGCCACCAACACCTCACTTTGATGATCCACAAACCCCTCACTTAGATGAGTCACCAACCCCTCACTTAGATGAACCACCAACTCCTCATTTAGATGAGCCACCAACTTCTCACATAGAAGAGCCACCAACTCCTCACTTCGATGAGCCATCAACTACTCTTTTAGATGAGCCACCAACCCCTCACTTAGATGAGCCACCAACTCCTCACTTAGATGAGGAATCAACCCCTCACTTAGATGAGCCACCAACCCCTCACTTAGATGAGCACTAACCCCTCACTTAGATTAGTCACCAAACCCTAACTTAGATGAGCCATCAACCCCTCATTGAGATGATAATAGAAAAAAACCTTGCAGAACATTAGAGGCTTCAATTTTCTTTCAATCTACATCAAACTTTGCATGTAAGTTGTCAATAATGAGTGATGTCTAAGATATCAAAGGCCAATGCCACAATAGACAATATTGGAAAAAAAATGGCTTGTACTGTTTTATTTATCTTGTGAACTTCATCTTGGACTTTGACCCATATTTGATAAAAAAAACAATGGGTATACCTATAGAATACTAGTTGACAATAGTAAGTGATTGAGCAAGCATTTCTATGTCTCCTCGACGAAGTAGAGGGGGTCTTATGCTACTGCCCCGTCATCAGCGTCGGCGTCTGCACTACAGTTTGAGCAAAACGGGACAGGTCCATTCCCACTTAAGCCCTTCATAAACCAAACTTGCATGGATGATGCATCTTAGGATGCTCACTACAATGCATGGTACGGATGTTGCATCTGACCCACACTTCCCACTTGAATAAGCAGGAAAGGTAAAATTGGACAGGTCCATTCCCGCCTTACTAAAAGTCCTACATCAAAACTTACATGTATGGTGCATCTGAGGATGCTCACTACAATGCATGGTATGGAAGCTGCATCTAACCCACATGTCACGCTGGATTGAGCAGGTAAGGTTATATGGGACAGGTCCATTCCTGCCTTACTATAAATCTCACATCAACCAAACTTGCATGGATGATGCATCTGAAGATGCTCACTACAATGCATGGTATGGAGGCTGGATTTGAACAACATTTCACGCTTGAATGAGCAGGTTAGGTAAAATAGGACAGGTCCATTCCCACCTTACTATAAGTCCTACACCAACAAAAATTGTATGGATGATGCATCTGAGGATGCTCACTAAAATGCATGGTACGGAGACTGCATCTGACCCACATTGAACGTGTGACTGATCAGTTTAGGTAAAATGGGACCAAATCTAACTTGAATGGATGATGCATCTGGGGATGCTCACTACAATGCATGGTATGGAGGTTGCATCTGACCCACATTTTACACTTGAATGAGCAGGTTTGGTAAAATGGGACAAGTCCTTTCCCGACTTACTATAACTTCTACATCAACCAAAGTTGTGTGGATGATGCATCTGAGGATGCTTACTGAATGGCATGGTATAGATGCTGCATCTGACCCATATATCACGCTTAAGTGACCAGGCTAAGTAATATCGGACGAGTCCATTCTTTCCTTCTATATGTCTTACATTTACCAAACTTGTTCGGATGACGCATCTGAGGATGCTTTATGCAATGCATGGTACAGATGCTGCATCTGACCCGCACTCCATGCTGGAGCAATCAGGTCAAGTAAGATTGGACAGGTGCATTTCCAGCCTATTTTAAGTCCTAGATCAATTGAAAAACTATGTAGGTGATGCATCTGAGGATGCTTACAGCATTGCACTGTACAGCTGCTGCATCTGACATATATTTCACGCTTGATTGACCAGGTGTTTTATCAACCAAACTTGTGTGAGTGATGCATCTGGAAATACTTTGTCCAAAATAGGTACAGATGCTGGTCATGGGACTATGTTGCTGTCGAGGTGAGCTCTGTCATCTCTGATTACACTATGTTACACATTTGCATTTCTTTTTAGCAGGACATTTCTATCATTAATAAAAAAATTCTTTGCATGTGATATTGATCTTGCAATTTGACCTACTAAATATTGAGCATCAGTGTTTGTGTCGCCTGTGAAGCATAGCGACACTTAGGGATCACTTTGTCCGTCAGTCCGTCTGTCTGTCACACTTTGGGTGTCACAGCCCATAGCTTTTGGTTGGTAAGTGATAGGGCTTTGATTTCTTGTGACAGATTTGACCTACTTTTCCAAAAAAAAAAATAAGAATGGATGCATCTTTTGATTGGTAAGTGATAGATCTTTGGTATTTCACATGTGTATTCCTTGTGACAAGACCTTTCTACACAGACCATAATTTTTGACCTTGACCTCGATATTTGACCTATTTTACTATGTAATATTGGCTATATCTTTTGATTGGTAGGTGATAGGGCTTTGATATTTCACATGTATTTTCCTTGTAACAATGCCTTTCTACACATACCATGATTTTTTTATCTTTTGACCTTGACCTAGTTATTTGACCTTATTTTCTAAGAAATTAAGGTTGTACATGTATAAATCTTTTAATTGGTAGGTGATAGATCTTTAATATTTCTAATGATTAGACCTTTTTGTTACCAATTTATACGTAGTGACCTTGACCTAGATGATTGAGACACTCTTTTATGGAAATTTGAGAATGACCATATCTTTTAATTTTTAATAAAGAGGTCTGATATTTCAAATGAATTTCATTTGACAAGACTTTTCTACTGATACCAATAATTTTTATCCACTTTCTAGAATAATAATCAAGCCGCTTCACAGGCGACACAAGCATTCCTTGGATTGATATTTTGAATGATAAGTAATATGGATATCACATGTGTATCTATTTATACCAAATGTTTAACTTGACTTAACTTAATCTTGGAGTTTGACCTACTTTTGAAAAACTTTAACCTTGGCCTTAATTTCTAATTGATAAATGATTGGGCTTTCATTCCTTACATGCGATTTTTCTTTTGACAAGGCTTTTCTGTCCATACCAAACTGTTTGACGTGTTTTGAAAACTTTGTTATCTTGATCATTAGATTATGACTTTCTATATAGACATGGCCTTGGACAGTGCATGTGTTTTATATATTCTTTTCATTTTCATGCATGAGCATCGACGGCGGGTGCGGCTAGCCAACAGGGGATGCTTACTCCTCCCGGGCACCTGATCCCACCTCTAGCTTGCTAGGGGTCCGTCGATGCTCAATTTGGTGCTCTATTGTGAGTGCTGTTGAGATTATTGTCAGGATCTTCTTTAACTCGTAAGTAATAGCATTTTCTTATTTCATGTATGCATAACTAGTGGTAGGGCCTTTTATAACTGTTCTAATTATTTACCTTGGACTTTGACCTACTTTTGAAAACCATGGCCTTTACTACTGAAATGGTAAGTGTTAAGGCTCTCATATTTTGCATGTGTATTCCTTGAGGTCTTTCCAATGGTACCAAAAATTGACCTTGACCTTGAAGTATGACCTTCTTTCATTACAGCTGTTATTTTGACAAATGTGCAGTGGATGCATTCATGTTTTACGAAATTTTATTTGATCCAGGGAAAACCCCAAGCTGTTTCCTGCCTTCCTCCTAAAAAGATCACCACATGCCAGGACAGGAAAACGACAACTCTTAGTTTAGTTTAAACATATTTTTATTTCCAAAATCTACATACTATTACAATGGCATTAATCACAATAAATAGGATTGAAAAGAAAGCCAAGAATGGCTTATTTGAATTTCTCTCCAAGTTAATGTATATTACCAGCCTTATACATGTATATAATGTGCAAAATTATGTAATGGAAATAATACAAAATTTGTGGCTGGTCAACTTGACGCATGCACACAGGGCTCTCTTAGCCAAACTTAGTGCCAAGACGGATCTTAATGACATAAACTGTAGGTTGTTGAATTGGAGTAGAAAGCAAATTTGAAAAGTGATAAAAAAAAAATTAAGGTATTGATGTGTTTTTATCTTTTTCTCAGTTTTCACCATAGGGTGTAAGAGTTCAAAGTAACCAGAGAGTTGCATAGAAATCATAATTTTAACAGTTTCACCTTTTGACCTAATTATAAACCTGTCCTGATTGTGATGTGAGTGGGATGGGAAAGAAAGTGTTTGTTGTTACTAATTAATGACAGCAGGACTTTTTAAAAAAATTCTGCTTCTTATGGTTGAACTTACAGTCGAGCGTTACAGAAATGATGTACCTGCTTTGAATTGATTTCTTAACTCCTCACTCTATTTAGCCTGTTGGTTTCATCCTTTATCTCTTATTATTATTTCTTTATTATTAATTTAGGTGTGTCAGTTTGGACTCCATTGGAGCTCTCCTTTGGAGTTAGGGATTTCAGTATGTAGCGTTTGTGGTAGACAGCATTAAGGGCCCAGATAGGGGGAGGAGTTTTGTATCAATGACTAGCAGTGATCATGTCTGTAATGTTTTGCAATATATGTTGATCAGAATCTGATATTTTAAGTACTGATGATACAAATATGACTATACATGCACAAGTTATTTATCTATGAATACTGAGATGAACCCAAGCATTATATCCTGCGTATGACCTATATGATAACATATATTCAAATTTTGTGTATATTGTTCAGTTTACCATGTCTCTAGCCTTATTTTTCTTTTTCTTAAAAGGCGCTAGACCTTGGACCTAGCTGGTGAATATCAGCCTATCAATGGAGGGCTACCATTATCAAGAGAGAAGTAAAAAAAACTAGAAATTTTGAATAAAATTTGATAATTCCCTCGCGCAACTTTATATTTGTGGATAGATGGGTTCATTGAAAGCTTGCATGCAAGTAGTTCATGGTGAGAAGACAATTTAACACTTATTGATTTTCCAGGCCAAAGGTCAAGATACTATTAAATCATTGAAAAACCTTATGGACACGATAGAAATCATACTTGAGGGCACATATTACTTAAAACTTTCATCAAACTTTGCTTGTGTTGTCCATGGTGGGAAAGCAACACAAATTTTCAAGGTCAAGGTGACAATGAGATTTGATAGGAAACCCCTGTTGACCCTCTAGTTGTCAAATTCATCACACTTTGAATTCAAGTTGCCCATGTGAGAGGACATGTTTAGATTGGTATTGTCAAGGTCACAATTAAATTTACTCTCTTCAAGTCAAAATTCCCCAAGCTTTGCAAGTTATTTATGTTGTTACCTATTTATTTTCAAGATCAGCTATCAAAGGTCATTGTCACAATAGGCCTATTCATATTGAGCTTATTTGAATGAATGAATATTAGAAATTATGTTGCCATACAAAAGGATGTGTGGCTTGTGTTTTATTGCAAAATCTTATTTCAACTCTTTAAAATGTTTTTCTTAGTTTTACAGGTGAAATTGATTCACAACATTGGTCAAAAAGTTGATGAAAGGCATTGGTCAACTACTGACGTTAATACAACCTATAAAAAGAGGGCTTGTGGTAACAACCAAAGATGAAAACCATCCATCTTTAACAGAGAAGTAGAAATGACAAATATGGATAATGACCATATCCCTGTCTACAGTACAAAATCGATAATTCAGAAAATCAGAAACCGAAGGCATACACAATCAGGATAAAACAGGAACCAAAGCAAACAAAAACAAAAACCTCCACCATATGAAAAGAAGCGAACTCCCGATATGAGGGTGAGACCAGGTGCCCAGGAAGAGTAAGCATCTCCTGCTTGCATGCAACACCCGTCGCTTCAATTCGGTAGAACTGTCACATCCGGTTACTTCCATTTTGGAAGATATAGAGTACAATCTTTGGTTGGATGGTTCAAATGGTCTATGACAGAATATCATCCACCATTCTGGATAGTGGGACATCATAGTGTATGACGAGTTCCCCATATCGACCGTAGAACTTCCTCAGTGACGATGTTAGTCGGTTACAAACATATCCCTGACTGAGAAGCTTATCTGAAAGACGCCTAGCTCTCAGAACAAAATCCGTATATTTGGTACTTTCTCTGGCATAGCGTATCAACTGAGATATGAACACGCCATAAGCAGGCGATGAAGGGATGTTGCTACTCAGAAAAGGAAAGTTCGTAATGCTGAAATTGAAGTCGTCACAAATCTGTTCTTGTAAAAATTCTGAATAAAATTTTGAATTTAATTGCAAAATGATTTTCCCATTGTTTTAAATGTATTTCTTAGTTTTACAGATTTTTGGCATTAGGCAACAACTTGCTGATGGAAGGAATTGGACAGCTACTTACATAAAGAACTTTTTGGTGGATTTCTGATTGAAAATGGTACCTTTCCTCAAGAACCACTGCAGGAGTGAAAAAGACCCTACAGCTCTGTATCAAGGACGTCATCCTCAATGTCCACGAACGGATGCATGAGAATTAAAGTAAGTTAAAAGCGACCTCTTTAACTTATCAGGGTCTAGTTAATTAAAGATACATTTATTCTATAAGTATATTCACCACAGAACCTTACAAACCCGGAGATGCCTTATGATAAGGGCATTGATCCTTCAGTTACAGCTTCCAATTTGATTTGACCAATTTCATATGGTGAAATGTGTTGTCAATTGCCTGAATCTACAAAAAACATAATTTTTATATCAATAATTTCGGTTTCTAATCTTTTATTTCAGTGCAGGTTTTACACTGTAAAAATAAAGGATTCCTATACTGAAAATAATGTTCGAACTGTGAGTTTGATTAAACTGTTTACATAATTCAGTTTATGAATTGAACTTGAATTAGACTGTTAACACAGTTGAGTTTCATCAAAATTTGACACATTAACAGCTATGTCTGCTTTGTGTGATTTGAACTTTCATTAGACTGTTGACACAGTCTTGTTATACATGTACCACATTTGATGCATTTACAATAAGGTCTGCTGTGTATGAATTGACATTGAATTGGAATGTTTACACAGTTGAGCTCCATCAAAATTTGACACATTGACAGCTATGTCCTCTTTGTGTTCAAGGTTTTTTTTGAGCATGAAAAAAAGTTTGTCTAAGTTCGTGAAATAATGTTATTTTCTGCTTTGTGCAAATTACTTTTCTGCAGGCTTCAATTTTGTCAAATCAAATAAAATTCATAACATAACATGTTTGACAATTATCTTAACATTGTACTTCTTGTCATGTAATATTGGTGCTGTTATTTTCCTTATCTCTTACCTTATATTGTTCCTGGTATTTTTTTTCTTTCCTCCCTTATTTTCCTTCACCATATCTATGCACTCCCATTCCTGCATGTTATTTGATCTTTCTTACCTATATAACACAGCAATGAAAGAGATAATTGTCCTACTTGTTATATATACAGCAATGCCTGCTGTGTATGCATTGAACTTAAATTAGACTGTTTCATCAAAATTTGACACATTAACGGCTATGTTTGCTTTGTGAATGGAACTTTAATCAGACTGTTGACAAATGAGTTAAAAAAGATCCTGACAAATATCTCAACAGCACTCACAATAGAGCACAAAATTGTGCATCGACGGACCCCTAGAAGCTGGAGAAGGGACCAGGTGCCCGGGAGGAGTAAGCATCCCCTGTTGGTTAGCCGCACCCGCCGTCGATGTTTAAGCACAAAAATGAAAACAATATATAAAATTGATATATAAGAAATATACGATATATAAAATTTTATTTTATATAAATAATACAATGTATATAAAAATTTTACATAAACAAGATATGAAAATATAAACGATTTTATATTTTATATTTTATTTTATATAAACGATATATAAAAATTTTATATAAACAATATACAAATGTAGAAAAAATGAAAACGATATATAACAAAGTCTTGTTATACCATATTTGATACGTTTACAGCAATGGCTGCTGTGTTTAGATTGAACTTAAATTATTCTTTTTACACAGTTCAGTTTAATCAAAATTTGACACATTAACAGCTATGTCTGGTTTATATGAATTGAACATTCTTTAGACTGTTGATACAGTCCTGATTAACAATATTTGATACGTTTACAGCAAGTTCTGCTGTGTATGAATTGACATTGAATTAAGCTGTTTACACAGTTGAGTTTCATCAAAATTTGACACATTAACAGCTATGTCTGCTTTGTGTGAAATGAACTTTCATTAGACTGTGACACAGTCCTGCTATACCAAATTTGATACATTTACAGCAATGTCTACTATGTATGAATTGATATTGAATAAGACTGTTAACACAGTTGAGTTTCATCAAAATTTGACACATTATCAGCTATGTCTGCTACATGTGAATTGAACTTTCATTAGACTGTTGACACAGTCCTGTTGTAACACATTGGACAAATGGTAATGTCAAAGTTTGTTTGGTGGAATTCTGATTGAAATCTGTACCTATCTTAATCAACCACTACAGTAGTGGAAAAGATTCTACAGCTCTGTATCAAGGACGTCGTCCTCAATGTCCACGAACGGATACATGAGAACGTAAGTTAAAAGCGACTCTCTTTAACTTATCAGGGTCTTGTTAAGGAATGTTACATTATTCTATAAGAATATTCACCAAATAAACTTCAATTTCCATGAGATTCCTTATGATAATGGACAGCACCTGTTGTGTAAAATATTTATACTACTGATGAAGTCCTCATTGACAATATTTGATACATTGACAGCAATGTCTACTTTGTATGAATTGAACTTAAATGAGTAGACTGTTTACACAGTTGAGTTTCATCAAAATTCGACACATTAACAGCCATGTTTGCTTTGTGTGAATAGAACTTTCATTAGACTGTTGACCCAGTCTTGTTATACCACATTTGATACATTTACAGCAAGGTCTACTGTGTATGAATTGACATTGAATTAGACTGTTAACACAGTTGAGTTTCATCAAAATTTGACACATTATCAGCTATGTCTGCTACATGTGAATTAAACTTTCATTAGACTGTTGACACAGTCCTGTTGTAACCATACCATATATACCATATTTGATATGGTATATGTATACCATATTTGATACGTTTACAGCTATTTCTGCTGTGTATGAATTGAACTCGAATTAGGCTGTTTACACAGTTGAGTTTCATCACAATGTGACACATTACAGCTATGTCTGGTTTGTGTGAATTGAACTTTCATTAGACTGTTGACACAGTCCTGTACTATCATATTTGATACGTTTACAGCGATGTCTGCTGTGTATGGATTGAACTTGAATTAGACTGTTTACACAGTTGAGTTTCATCAAAATTTGACACATTAACAGCTATGTCTGGTTCGTGTGAATTGAACTTTCATTAGACTGATGATGCAGTCCTGTTATACCAAAGTTGATACGTTTACAGCAAGGTCTGCTGTGTATGAATTAACATTGAATTAGACTGTTAACACAGTTAAGTTTCATCAAAATTTGACACATTAACAGCTATGTCTGCTTTGTGTGAATTGGACTCTCATTTTACTGCTGACACAGTCCTGTTGTAACTCATTGGACAAATGGTAATGACAAAGTTTGTTTGGTGGAATTCTGATTGAAATCTGTACCTGTCTTAATCAACCACTACAGTAGTGGGAAAGATTCTACAGCTCTGTATCAAGACCGTCGTCCTCAATGTCCACGAACGGATACATGAGAATGTAAGTTAAAAGCCACCTCTTTAACTTGTCAGGGTCTTGTTAAGGAATGTTACATTATTCTATAAGTATATTCACCAAATAAACGTCAATTTCCATGAGATTCCTTATGATAATGGACAGCACCTGTTGTGTAAAATATTGATACTATTGATACAGTCCTCATTGACCACATTTGATATATTAAGAGCAATGTCTACTGTGTATGAATTGAACTTAAATTAGACTGTTTGCACAGTTGAGTTTCATCAAAATTCGACACATTAACAGCCATGTCTGCTTTGTGTGAATAGAACTTACATTAGACTGTTGACACAGTCTTGTTATACCACATTTGATACGTTTACAGCAAGGTCTACTGTGTATGAATTGACATTGAATTAGACTGTTTACACAGTTTGAGTTTCATCAAAATTCGACACATTAACAGCCGTGTCTACTTTGTGTGAATAGAACTTTCATAAGACTGTTGACACAGTCCTGTTATACCATATTTGATACGTTTACAGCGCTTTCTGCTGTGTATGAATTGAACTCGAATTAGACTGTTTACACAGTTGAGTTTCATCAAAATTTGACACATTAACAGCTATGTCTGGTTTGTGTGAATTGAACTTTCATTAGACTGTTGACACAGTCCTGTTATACCATATTTGATACGTTTACAGCAAGGTCTGCTGTGTATGAATCGAACTTGAATTAGACTGTTTACACAGTTGAGTTTCATCAAAATTTGACACATTAACAGCTATGTCTAGTTTGTGTGAATGGAACTTTCATTAGACTATTGACACAGTCCTGTTATACCAAATTTGATATGTTTAAAGCAAGGTCTGCTGTGTATGAATTAACATTGAATTAGACAGTTAACACAGTTGAGTTTCATCAAAATTTGACACATTAACAGCTATGTCTGCTTTGTGTGAATTGAACTCTCATTATACTGTTGACACAGTCCTGTTGTAACACATTGGACAAATGGTAATGACAAAATTTGTTTGGTGGAATTCTGATTGAAATCTGTACCTATCTTAATCAACCACTACAGTAGTGGGAAAGATTCTACAGTTCTGTATCAAGGACGTCGTCCTCAATGTCCACGAACGGATACATGAGAACGTAAGTTAAAAGCGACTCTCTTTAACTTATCAGGGTCTTGTTAAGGAATGTTACATTATTCTATAAGTATATTCACCAAATAAACGTCAATTTTCATGAGATTCCTTATGATAATGGACAGCACCTGTTGTGTAAAATATTGATACTATTGATACAGTCCTCATTGACCACATTTGATATATTAAGAGCAATGTCTACTGTGTATGAATTGAACTTAAATTAGACTGTTTGCACATTGAGTTTCATCAAAATTCGACACATTAACAGCCATGTCTGCTTTGTGTGAATAGAACTTTCATTAGACTGTTGACACAGTCTTGTTATGTTAAACGTCTTTAAATTCAATAGCATCATTTAAAACCTGATAAATTTACAGCATGGAGCAGACATGCACGCTTCGGTTACGAAACCCTCGTCAGTGATCCTTAGTCTAAACAATGTAATATTGCCAAAAAGTATGAAAATTATTATGTCCAAAAATGTACCAAAAACGTAGCAGAATGGGTGGGATATGATGCTACAGGACCCACGTTTTAGAAATTTCAAGAATTTTTTAACAGAAAATTTTAAATGCGTTGAAAAGACAGACGATCAACCGAAGTTGATCGAATTTGGCTACATGTGCCCTCGGGGACTCTTACTCTTGGTCCACTAGCAGTGACACTCACCAAGTAGTTCAAATGTTAAACGTCTTTAAATTCAATAGGATCATTTAAAACCTGATAAATTTACAGCATGGACCAGACATGCAAGTTTCGGGTACTAAACCCTCGTCAGTGATCCTTAGTCTAAACAATGTAATATTGCCAAAAAGTATGAAAATTATTATGTCCAAAAATGCATCAAAAAACGTTGCAGAATGGGTGAGATATGATGCTACAGGACCCACGTTTTAGAAATTTCAAGAATTTTTTAACAGAAAATTTTAAATGCGTTGAAAAGACAGACGATCAACCGAAGTTGATCGAGCTTAGCTACATGTGCCCTCGGGGACTCTTACTCTTGGTCCACTAGCAGTGACACTCACAAAGTAGTTCAAATGTTAAACGTCTTTAAATTTAATAGCATCATTTAAAACCTGATAAATTTACAGCATGGACCAGACATGCACGTTTCGGGTACTAAACCCTCTTCAGTGATCCTTAGTCTAAACAATGTAATATTGCCAAAAAGTATGAAAATTATTATGTCCAAAAATGTACCAAAAAACGTATACCACATTTGATACGTTTACAGCAAGGTCTACTGTGTATGAATTGACATTGAATAAGACTGTTTACACAGTTTGAGTTTCATCCAAATTCGACACATTAACAGCCGTGTCTGCTTTGTGTGAATAGAACTTTCATTAGACTGTTGACACAGTCTTGTTATACCACATTTGAAACGTTTACAGCATGGTCTACTGTGTATGAATTGACATTGAATTAGACTGTTTACACAGTTTGAGTTTCATCAAAATTCGACACATTAACAGCCGTGTCTACTTTGTGTGAATAGAACTTTCATAAGACTGTTGACACAGTCCTGTTATACCATATTTGATACGTTTACAGCGATTTCTGCTGTGTATGAATTGAACTCGAATTAGGCTGTTTACACAGTTGAGTTTCATCAAAATTTGACACATAAACAGCTATGTCTGGTTTGTGTGAATTGAACTTTCATTAGACTGTTGATACAGTCCTATTATACCATATTTGATACGTTTACAGCGATGTCTGCTGTGTATGAATTGAACTTAAATTAGACTGTTTACACAGTTGAGTTTCATCAAAATTTGACACATTAACAGCTATGTCTGGTTTGTGTGAATTGAACTTTCATAAGACTGTTGACACAGTACTATTTTACCATATTTGATATGTTTACAGCGATGTCTGCTGTGAATGAATTGAACTTGAATTAGACTGTTTACACAGTTGAGGTTCATCAAAATTTGACACATTAACAGCTATGTCTGGTTTGTGTGAATGGAACTTTCATTATACTATTGACACAGTCCTGTTTTACCAAATTTGATATGTTTACAGCAAGGTCTGCTGTGTATGAATTGACATTGAATTAGACAGTTAACACAGTTGATTTTCCTCATTGACCACATTTGATATATTAAGAGCAATGTCTACTGTGTATGAATTGAACTTAAATTAGACTGTTTGCACAGTTGAGTTTCATCAAAATTCGACACATTAACAGCCATGTCTGCTTTGTGTGAATAGAACTTTCATTAGACTGTTGACACAGTCTTGTTATAACACATTTGATACGTTTACAGCAAGGTCTACTGTGTATGAATTGACATTGAATTAGACTGTTTACACAGTTTGAGTTTCATCACAATTCGACACATTAACAGCCGTGTCTACTTTGTGTGAATAGAACTTTCATAAGACTGTTGACACAGTCCTGTTATACCATATTTGATACGTTTACAGCGATTTCTGCTGTGTATGAATTGAACTCGAATTAGACTGTTTACACAGTTGAATTTCATCAAAATTTGACACATTAACAGTTATATCTGGTTTGTGTGAATTGAACTTTCATTAGACTGTTGACACAGTCCTGTTATACCATATTTGGTACGTTTACAGCGATGTCTGCTGTGTATGAATTGAACTTGAATTAGACTGTTAACACAGTTAAGTTTCATCAAAATTTGACACATTAACAGCTTTGTCTGCTTTGTGTGAATTGGACTCTCATTTTACTGCTGACACAGTCCTGTTGTAACTCATTGGACAAATGGTAATGACAAAGTTTGTTTGGTGGAATTCTGATTGAAATCTGTACCTGTCTTAATCAACCACTACAGTAGTGGGAAAGATTCTACAGCTCTGTATCAAGACCGTCGTCCTCAATGTCCACGAACGGATACATGAGAATGTAAGTTAAAAGCCACCTCTTTAACTTGTCAGGGTCTTGTTAAGGAATGTTACATTATTCTATAAGTATATTCACCAAATAAACGTCAATTTCCATGAGATTCCTTATGATAATGGACAGCACCTGTTGTGTAAAATATTGATACTATTGATACAGTCATCATTGACCACATTTGATATATTAAGAGCAATGTCTACTGTAGATGAATTGAACTTAAATTAGACTGTTTGCACAGTTGAGTTTCATCAAAATTCGACACATTAACAGCCATGCCTGCTTTGTTTGAATAGAACTTTCATAAGACTGTTGACACAGTCCTGTTATACATATTTGATACGTTTACAGCGATGTCTACTGTGTATGAATTGAACTCGAATTAGGCTGTTTACACAGTTGAGTTTAATCAAAATTCGACACATTAACAGCTATGTCTGGTTTGATATATATTATAGAATATTGATACTATTGATACAGTCCTCATTGACCACATTTGATATATTAAGAGCAATGTCTACTGTGTATGAATTGAACTTAAATTAGACTGTTTGCACAGTTGAGTTTCATCAAAATTCGACACATTAACAGCCATGTCTGCTTTGTGTGAATAGAACTTTCATTAGACTGTTGACACAGTCTTGTTATAACACATTTGATACGTTTACAGCAAGGTCTACTGTGTATGAATTGACATTGAATTAGACTGTTTACACAGTTTGAGTTTCATCACAATTCGACACATTAACAGCCGTGTCTACTTTGTGTGAATAGAACTTTCATAAGACTGTTGACACAGTCCTGTTATACCATATTTGATACGTTTACAGCGATTTCTGCTGTGTATGAATTGAACTCGAATTAGACTGTTTACACAGTTGAATTTCATCAAAATTTGACACATTAACAGTTATATCTGGTTTGTGTGAATTGAACTTTCATTAGACTGTTGACACAGTCCTGTTATACCATATTTGGTACGTTTACAGCGATGTCTGCTGTGTATGAATTGAACTTGAATTAGACTGTTTACACAGTTGAGGTTCATCAAAATTTGACACATTAACAGCTATGTCTGGTTTGTGTGAATGGAACTTTCATTATACTATTGACACAGTCCTGTTTTACCAAATTTGATATGTTTACAGCAAGGTCTGCTGTGTATGAATTGACATTGAATTAGACAGTTAACACAGTTGATTTTCATCAAAATTTGACACAATAACAGCTATGTCTGCTTTGTGTGAATTGAACTCTCATTATACTGTTGACACAGTCCTGTTGTAACACATTGGACAAATGGTAATGACAAAATTTGTTTGGTAGAATTCTGATTGAAAACTGTACCTATCTTAATCAACCACTACAGTAGTGGGAAAGATTCTACAGCTCTGTATCAAGGACGTCGTCCTCAATGTCCACGAACGGATACATGAGAATGTAAGTTAAAAGCGACCTCTTTAACTTATCAGGGTCTTGTTAAGGAATGTTACATTATTCTATAAGTATATTCACCAAATAAACGTCAATTTCCATGAGATTCCTTATGATAATGGACAGCACCTGTTGTGTAAAATATTGATACTATTGATACAGTCATCATTGACCACATTTGACATATTAAGAGCAATGTCTACTGTAGATGAATTGAACTTAAATTAGACTGTTTGCACAGTTGAGTTTCATCAAAATTCGACACATTAACAGCCATGCCTGCTTTGTTTGAATAGAACTTTCATAAGACTGTTGACACAGTCCTGTTATACCATATTTGATACGTTTACAGCTATTTCTGCTGTGTATGAATTGAACTCGAATTAGGCTGTTTACACAGTTGAGTTTCATCAAAATCTGACACATAAACAGCTATGTCTGGTTTGTGTGAATTGAACTTTCATTAGACTGTTGACACAGTCTTGTTATACCACATTTGAAACGTTTACAGCATGGTCTACTGTGTATGAATTGACATTGAATTAGACTGTTTACACAGTTTGAGTTTCATCAAAATTCGACACATTAACAGCCGTGTCTACTTTGTGTGAATAGAACTTTCATAAGACTGTTGACACAGTCCTGTTATACCATATTTGATACGTTTACAGCGATTTCTGCTGTGTATGAATTGAACTCGAATTAGGCTGTTTACACAGTTGAGTTTCATCAAAATTTGACACATAAACAGCTATGTCTGGTTTGTGTGAATTGAACTTTCATTAGACTGTTGATACAGTCCTATTATACCATATTTGATACGTTTACAGCGATGTCTGCTGTGTATGAATTGAACTTAAATTAGACTGTTTACACAGTTGAGTTTCATCAAAATTTGACACATTAACAGCTATGTCTGGTTTGTGTGAATTGAACTTTCATAAGACTGTTGACACAGTCCTATTTTACCATATTTGATATGTTTACAGCGATGTCTGCTGTGTATGAATTGAACTTGAATTAGACTGTTTACACAGTTGAGGTTCATCAAAATTTGACACATTAACAGCTATGTCTGGTTTGTGTGAATGGAACTTTCATTATACTATTGACACAGTCCTGTTTTACCAAATTTGATATGTTTACAGCAAGGTCTGCTGTGTATGAATTGACATTGAATTAGACAGTTAACACAGTTGATTTTCCTCATTGACCACATTTGATATATTAAGAGCAATGTCTACTGTGTATGAATTGAACTTAAATTAGACTGTTTGCACAGTTGAGTTTCATCAAAATTCGACACATTAACAGCCATGTCTGCTTTGTGTGAATAGAACTTTCATTAGACTGTTGACACAGTCTTGTTATAACACATTTGATACGTTTACAGCAAGGTCTACTGTGTATGAATTGACATTGAATTAGACTGTTTACACAGTTTGAGTTTCATCACAATTCGACACATTAACAGCCGTGTCTACTTTGTGTGAATAGAACTTTCATAAGACTGTTGACACAGTCCTGTTATACCATATTTGATACGTTTACAGCGATTTCTGCTGTGTATGAATTGAACTCGAATTAGACTGTTTACACAGTTGAATTTCATCAAAATTTGACACATTAACAGTTATATCTGGTTTGTGTGAATTGAACTTTCATTAGACTGTTGACACAGTCCTGTTATACCATATTTGGTACGTTTACAGCGATGTCTGCTGTGTATGAATTGAACTTGAATTAGACTGTTTACACAGTTGAGGTTCATCAAAATTTGACACATTAACAGCTATGTCTGGTTTGTGTGAATGGAACTTTCATTATACTATTGACACAGTCCTGTTTTACCAAATTTGATATGTTTACAGCAAGGTCTGCTGTGTATGAATTGACATTGAATTAGACAGTTAACACAGTTGATTTTCATCAAAATTTGACACAATAACAGATATGTCTGCTTTGTGTGAATTGAACTCTCATTATACTGTTGACACAGTCCTGTTGTAACACATTGGACAAATGGTAATGACAAAATTTGTTTGGTAGAATTCTGATTGAAAACTGTACCTATCTTAATCAACCACTACAGTAGTGGGAAAGATTCTACAGCTCTGTATCAAGGACGTCGTCCTCAATGTCCACGAACGGATACATGAGAATGTAAGTTAAAAGCGACCTCTTTAACTTATCAGGGTCTTGTTAAGGAATGTTACATTATTCTATAAGTATATTCACCAAATAAACGTCAATTTCCATGAGATTCCTTATGATAATGGACAGCACCTGTTGTGTAAAATATTGATACTATTGATACAGTCATCATTGACCACATTTGATATATTAAGAGCAATGTCTACATTGTATGAATTGAACTTAAATTAGACTGTTTGCACAGTTGAGTTTCATCAAAATTCGACACATTAACAGCCATGCCTGCTTTGTTTGAATAGAACTTTCATAAGACTGTTGACACAGTCCTGTTATACATATTTGATACGTTTACAGCGATGTCTACTGTGTATGAATTGAACTCGAATTAGGCTGTTTACACAGTTGAGTTTAATCAAAATTTGACACATTAATAGCTATGTCTGGTTTGTGTGAATTGAACTTTCATTAGACTGTTGACACAGTCCTGTTATACCATATTCGATGCGTTTACAGCGATGTCTGCTGTGTATGAATTGAACTTGAATTAGACTGTTTACACAGTTGAGTTTCATCAAAATTTGACACATTAACAGCTATGTCTGGTTTGTGTGAATTGAACTTTCATTAGACTATTGACACAGTCCTGTTATACCAAATTTGATATGTTTACAGCAAGGTCTGCTGTGTATGAATTGACATTGAATTAGACAGTTAACACAGTTGAGTTTCATCAAAATTTGACACATTTACATTTATGTCTGCTTTGTGTGAATTGAACTCTCATTATACTGTTGACACAGTCCTGTTGTAACACATTGGACAAATGGTAATGACAAAATTTGTTTGGTGGAATTCTGATTGAAATCTGTACCTATCTTAATAAACCACTACAATAGTGGGAAAGATTCTACAGCTCTGTATCAAGGACGTCGTCCTCAATGTCCACGAACGGATACATGAGGATGTAAGTTAAAAGCGACCTCTTTAACTTATCAGGGTCTTGTTCAGGAACGTTACATTATTCTATAAGTATATTCACCAAATAAACGTCAATTTCCATGAGATTCCTTATGATAATGGACAGCACCTGTTGTGTAAAATATTGATACTATTGATACAGTCCTCATTGACCACATTTGATATATATAATTTAAGAGCAATGTCTACTGTGTATGAATTGAACTTAAATTAGACTGTTTGCACAGTTGAGTTTCATCAAAATTCGACACATTAACAGCCATGCCTGCTTTGTGTGAATAGAACTTTCATAAGACTGTTGACACAGTCCTGTTATACATATTTGATACGTTTACAGCGATGTCTACTGTGTATGAATTGAACTTGAATTAGACTGTTTACACAGTTGAGTTTCATCAAAATTTGACACATTAACAGCTATGTCTGGTTTGTGTGAATGGAATTTTCATTAGACTATTGACACAGTCCTGTTATACAAAATTTGATATGTTTACAGCAAGGTCTGCTGTGTATAAATTAACATTGAATTAGACTGTTAACACAGTTGAATTTCATCAAAATTTGACACATTAACAGCTATGTCTGCTTTGTGTGAATTGGACTCTCATTATACTGTTGACACAGTCCTGTTGTAACACATTTGACAAATGGTAATGACAAAATTTGTTTGGTGGAATTCTGATTGAAATCTGTACCTATCTTAATCAACCACTACAGTAGTGGGAAAGATTCTACAGCTCTGTATCAAGGACGTCGTCCTCAATGTCCACGAACGGATACATGAGAATGTAAGTTAAAAGCGACCTCTTTAACTTATCAGGGTCTTGTTAAGGAACGTTACATTATTCTATAAGTATATTCACCAAATAAACGTCAATTTCCATGAGATTCCTAATGATAATGGACAGCACCTGTTGTGTAAAATATTGATACTTTTGATACAGTCCTCATTGACCACATTTGATATATTAAGAGCAATGTCTACATTGTATGAATTGAACTTAAATTAGACTGTTTGCACAGTTGAGTTTCATCAAAATTCGACACATTAACAGCCATGTCTGCTCTGTGTGAATAGAACTTTCATTAGACTGTTGACACAGTCTTGTTATACCACATTTGATACGTTTACAGCAAGGTCTACTGTGTATGAATTGACATTGAATTAGACTGTTTACACAGTTTGAGTTTCATCAAAATTCGACACATTAACAGCCGTGTCTACTTTGTGTGAATAGAACTTTCATAAGACTGTTGACACAGTCCTGTTATACCATATTTGATACGTTTTCAGCGATTTCTGCTGTGTATGAATTGAACTTGAATTAGACTGTTTACACAGTTGAGTTTCATTAAAATTTGACACAGTAACAGCTATGTCTGGTTTGTGTGAATTGAACTTTCATTAGACTGTTGACACAGTCCTGTTATACCATAGTTGATACGTTTACAGCGATGTCTGCTGTGTATGAATTGAACTTGAATTAGACTGTTTACACAGTTGAGTTTCATCAAAATTTGACACATTAAAAGCTATGTCTAGTTTGTGTGAATGGAACTTTCATTAGACTATTGACACAGTCCTGTTATACCAAATTTGATATGTTTACAGCAAGGTCTGCTGTGTATGGATTAACATTGAATTATACAGTTAACACAGTTGAGTTTCATCAAAATTTGACACATTAACAGCCCTGTCTGCTTTGTGTGAATTGGACTCTCATTTTACTATTGACACAGTCCTGTTGTAACACATTGGACAAATGGTAATGACAAAATTTGTTTGGTGGAATTCTGATTGAAATCTGTACCTATCTTAATCAACCACTACAGTAGTGGGAAAGATTCTACAGTTCTGTATCAAGGACGTCGTCCTCAATGTCCACGAACGGATACATGAGAATGTAAGTTAAAAGCGACCTCTTTAACTTATTAGGGTCTTGTTAAGGAATGTTACATTATTCTATAAGTATATTCATCAAATAAACGTCAATTTCCATGAGATTCCTTATGATAATGGACAGCACCTGTTGTGTAGAATATTGATACTATTGATACAGTCCTCACTGACCACATTTGATATATTAAGAGCAATGTCTACTGTGTATGGATTGAACTTAAATTAGACTGTTTGCACAGTTTTGAGTTTCATCAAAATTCGACACATTAACAGCCATGCCTGCTTTGTGTGAATAGAACTTTCATAAGACTGTTGACACAGTCCTGTTATACCATATTTGATACGTTTACAGCGATTTCTGCTGTGTATGAATTGAACTCGAATTAGGCTGTTTACACAGTTGAGTTTCATCAAAATTTGACACATTAACAGCTATGTCTGGTTTGTGTGAATTGAACTTTCATTAGACTGTTGACACAGTCCTGTTATACCATATTTGATACGTTAACAGCGATGTCTGCTGTGTATGCATTGAACTTGAATTAGACTGTTTACACAGTTGAGTTTCATCAAAATTTGACACATTAACAGCTATGTCTGCTTTGTGTGAATTGAACTTTCAATAGACTGTTGACACAGTCCTGTTGTAACACATTGAACAAATGGTAATTACAAAGTTTTTTTGGTGAAATTCTGATTGAAATCTGTACCTATCTTAATCAACCACTACAGTAGTGGGAAATATCCTACAGCTCTGTATCAAGGACGTCGTCCTCAATGTCCACGAACGGATACATGAGAATGTAAGTTAAAAGCGACCTCTTTAACTTATCAGGACTTGTTAAGGAATGTTACATTATTCTATAAGTATATTCACCAAATAAACGTCAATTTCCATGAGATTCCTTATGATAATGGACAGCACCTGTTGTGTAGAATATTGATACTATTGATACAGTCCTCATTGACCACATTTGATATATTAAGAGCAATGTCTACATTGTATGAATTGAACTTAAATTAGACTGTTTGCACAGTTGAGTTTCATCAAAATTCGACACATTAACAGCCATGTCTGCTTTGTGTGAATAGAACTTTCATTAGAATGTTGACACAGTCTTGTTATACCACATTTGATACGTTTACAGCAAGGTCTACTGTGTATAAATTGACATTGAATTAGACTGTTTACACAGTTGAGTTTTATCAAAATTTGACACATTAAAAGCTATGTCTTTTTTGTGTGAATTGAACTTTCATTAGACTGTTGACGCAGTCCTGTTACACCATATTTGATACGTTTACAGCGATGTCTGCTGTGTATGAATTGAACTTGAATTAGACTGTTTACACAGTTGAGTTTCATCAAAATCTGACACATTAACAGCTATGTCTGGTTTGTGTGAATGGAACTTTCATTAGACTATTGACACAGTCCTGTTATACCAAATTTGATATGTTTACAGCAAGGTCTGCTCTGTATGGATTAACATGGAATTAGACAGTTAACACAGTTGAGTTTCATCAAAATTTGACACATTAACAGCCATGTCTGGTTTGTGTGAATTGAACTCTCATTATACTGTTGACACAGTCCTGTTGTAACACATTGGACAAATGGTAATGACAAAATTTGTTTGGTGGAATTCTGATTGAAATCTGTACCTATCTTAATCAACCACTACAGTAGTGGGAAAGATTCTACAGCTCTGTATCAAGGACGTCGTCCTCAATGTCCACGAACGGATACATGAGAATGTAAGTTAAAAGCGACCTCTTTAACTTATCAGGGTCTTGTTAAGGAATGTTACATTATTCTATAAGTATATTCACCAAATAAACGTCAATTTCCATGAGATTCCTTATGATAATGGACAGCACCTGTTGTGTAAAATATTGATACTATTGATACAGTCCTCATTGACCACATTTGATATATTAAGAGCAATGTCTACTGTGTATGAATTGAACTTAAATTAGACTGTTTGAACAGTTGAGTTTCATCAAAATTCGACACATTAACAGCCATGTCTGCTTTGTGTGAATGGAACATTCATTAGACTATTGACACAGTCCTGTTATACCAAATTTGATATGTTTACAGCAAGGCCTGCTGTGTATGAATTAACATTCAATTAGACAGTTAACACAGTTGAGTTTTATCAAAATTTGACACATTTACAGCTATGTCTGCTTTGTGTGAATTGAACTTTCATTAGACTGTTGACACAGTCCTGTTGTAACACATTGGACAAATGGTAATGACAAAGTTTGTTTGGTGGAATTCTGATTGAAATCTGTACCTATCTTAATCAACCACTACAGTAGTGGGAAAGATTCTACAGCTCTGCATCAAGGACGTCGTCCTCAATGTCCACGAACGGATACATGAGAATGTAAGTTAAAAGCGACCTCTTTAACTTATCAGGGTCTTGTTAAGGAATGTTACATTATTCTATAAGTATATTCACCAAATAAACGTCAATTTCCATGAGATTCCTTATGATAATGGACAGCACCTGTTGTGTAAAATATTGATACTATTGATACAGTCCTCATTGACCACATTTGATATATTAAGAGCAATGTCTACTGTGTATGAATTGAACTTAAATTAGACTGTTTGCACAGTAGTTGAGTTTCATCAAAATTCGACACATTAACAGCCATGTCTGCTTTGTGTGAATAGAACTTTCATTAGACTGTTGACACAGTCTTGTTATACCACATTTGATACGTTAACAGCAAGATCTACTGTGTATGAATTGACATTGAATTAGACTGTTTACACAGTTTGAGTTTCATCAAAATTCGACACATTAACAGCCGTGTCTACTTTGTGTGAATAGAACTTTCATAAGACTGTTGACACAGTCCTGTTATACCATATTTGATACGTTTACAGCGATTTCTGGTGTGTATGAATTGAACTCGAATTAGGCTGTTTCCACAGTTGAGTTTCATCAAAATTTGACACATTAACAGCTATGTCTGGTTTGTGTGAATTGAACTTTCATTAGACTGTTGACACAGTCCTGTTATACCATATTTGATACGTTTACAGCGATGTCTGCTGTGTATGGATTGAACTTGAATTAGACTGTTTACACAGTTGAGTTTCATCAAAATTTGACACATTAACAGCTATGTCTGGTTTGTGTGAATGGAACTTTCATTAGACTATTAACACAGTCCTGTTTTACCATATTTGATACGTTTACAGCGATGTCTGCTGTGTATGGATTGAACTTGAATTAGACTGTTTCCACAGTTGAGTTTCATCAAAATTTGACACATTAAGAGCTATGTCTAGTTTGTGTGAATTGAACTTTCATTGGACTGTTGACACAGTCCTGTTATACCATATTTGATACGTTTACAGCGATGTCTGCTGTGTATGGATTGAACTTGAATTAGACTGTTTACACAGTTGAGTTTCATCAAAATTTGACACATTAACAGCTATGTCTGCTTTGTGTGACTTGAACTTTCAATAGACTGTTGACACAGTCCTGTTGTAACACATTGAACAAATGGTAATTACAAAGTTTTTTTGGTGGAATTCTGATTGAAATCTGTACCTATCTTAATCAACCACTACAGTAGTGGGAAAGATCCTACAGCTCTGTATCAAGGACGTCGTCCTCAATGTCCACGAACGGATACATGAGAATGTAAGTTAAAAGCGACCTCTTTAACTTATCAGGGTCTTGTGAAGGAATGTTACATTATTCTATAAGTATATTCACCAAATAAACGTCAATTTCCATGAGATTCCTTATGATAATGGACAGGACCTGTTGTGTAAAATATTGATACTATTGATACAGTCCTCATTGACCACATTTGATATATTAAGAGCAATGTCTACTGTGTATGAATTGAACTTAAATTAGACTGTTTGCACAGTTGAGTTTCATCAAAATTCGACACATTAACAGCCATGTCTGCTTTGTGTGAATTTAACTTTCATTAGACTGTTGACACAGTCTTGTTATACCACATTTGATACGTTTACAGCAAGGTCTACTGTGTATGAATTGACATTGAATTAGACTGTTTACACAGTTTGAGTTTCATCAAAATTCGACACATTAACAGCCGTTTCTACTTTGTGTGAATAAAACTTTCATAAGACTGTTGACACAGTCCTGTTATACCATATTTGATACGTTTACAGCGATTTTTGCTGTGTATGAATTGAACTCGAATTAGGCTGTTTCCACAGTTGAGTTTCATCAAAATTTGACACATTAACAGCTATGCCTGGTTTGTGTGAATTGAACTTTCATGAGATTGTTGACACAGTCCTGTTATACCATATTTGATACGTTTACAGCGATGTCTGCTGTGTATGGATTGAACTCGAATTAGACTGTTTACACAGTTGAGTTTCATCAAAATTTGACACATTAACAGCTATGTCTGGTTTGTGTTAATGGAACTTTCATTAGACTTTTGACAAAGTCCTGTTATACCAAAGTTGATTCGTTTACAGCAAGGTCTGCTGTGTATGAATTAACATTGAATTAGACAGATAACACAGTTGAGTTTCATCAAAATTTGACACATTAACAGCTATGTCTGCTTTGTGTGAATTGAACTCTCATTAGACTGTTGACACAGTCCTGTTGTAACACATTGGACAAATGGTAATGACAAAATTTGTTTGGTGGAATTCTGATTGAAATCTGTACCTATCTTAATCAACCACTACAGTAGTGGGAAAGATTCTACAGCTCTGTATCAAGAAGGTCGTCCTCAATGTCCACGAACGGATACATGAGAATGTCAGTTAAAAGCGACCTCTTTAACTTATCAGGGTCTTGTTAAGGAATGTTACATTATTCTATAAGTATATTCACCAAATAAACGTCAATTTCCATGAGATTCCTTATGATAATGGACAGCACCTGTTGTGTTAGATATTGATACTATTGATACAGTCCTCATTGACCACATTTGATATATTAAGAGCAATGTCTACTGTGTATGGATTGAACTTACATTAGACTGTTTGCACAGTTGAGTTTCATCAAAATTCGACACATTAACAGCCATGTCTGCTTTGTGTGAATAGAACTTTCATTAGACTGTTGACACAGTCTTGTTATACCACATTTGATACGTTTACAGCAAGGTCTACTGTGTATGAATTGACATTGAATTAGACTGTTTACACAGTTTGAGTTTCATCAAAATTCGACACATTAACAGCCGTGTCTACTTTGTGTGAATAAAACTTTCATAAGACTGTTGACACAGTCCTGTTATACCATATTTGATACGTTTACAGCGATTTCTGCTGTGTATGAATTGAACTCGAATTAGGCTGTGTACACAGTTGAGTTTCATCAAAATTTGACATTATTAACAGCTATGTCTGGTTTGTGTGAATTGAACTTTCATTAGACTGTTGACACAGTCCTGTTATACCATATTTGATACGTTTACAGCGATGTCTGCTGTGTATGAATTGAACTTGAATTAGACTGTTTACACAGTTGAGTTTCATCAAAATTTGACACATTAACAGCTATGTCTGGTTTGTGTTAATGGAACTTTCATTAGACTTTTGACACAGTCCTGTTATACCAAAGTTGATTCGTTTACAGCAAGGTCTGCTGTGTATGAATTAACATTGAATTAGACAGATAACACAGTTGAGTTTCATCAAAATTTGACACATTAACAGCTATGTCTGCTTTGTGTGAATTGAACTCTCATTAGACTGTTGACACAGTCCTGTTGTAACACATTGGACAAATGGTAATGACAAAATTTGTTTGGTGGAATTCTGATTGAAATCTGTACCTATCTTAATCAACCACTACAGTAGTGGGAAAGATTCTACAGCTCTGTATCAAGAAGGTCGTCCTCAATGTCCACGAACGGATACATGAGAATGTAAGTTAAAAGCGACCTCTTTAACTTATCAGGGTCTTGTTAAGGAATGTTACATTATTCTATAAGTATATTCACCAAATAAACGTCAATTTCCATGAGATTCCTTATGATAATGGACAGCACCTGTTGTGTTAGATATTGATACTATTGATACAGTCCTCATTGACCACATTTGATATATTAAGAGCAATGTCTACTGTGTATGGATTGAACTTACATTAGACTGTTTGCACAGTTGAGTTTCATCAAAATTCGACACATTAACTGCCATGTCTGCTTTGTGTGAATAGAACTTTCATTAGACTGTTGACACAGTCTTGTTATACCACATTTGATACGTTTACAGCAAGGTCTACTGTGTATGAATTGACATTGAATTAGACTGTTTACACAGTTTGAGTTTCATCAAAATTCGACACATTAACAGCCGTGTCTACTTTGTGTGAATAAAACTTTCATAAGACTGTTGACACAGTCCTGTTATACCATATTTGATACGTTTACAGCGATTTCTGCTGTGTATGAATTGAACTCGAATTAGGCTGTGTACACAGTTGAGTTTCATCAAAATTTGACATTATTAACAGCTATGTCTGGTTTGTGTGAATTGAACTTTCATTAGACTGTTGACACAGTCCTGTTATACCATATTTGATACGTTTACAGCGATGTCTGCTGTGTATGAATTGAACTTGAATTAGACTGTTTACACAGTTGAGTTTCATCAAAATTTGACACATTAACAGCTATGTCTGGTTTGTGTGAATGGAACTTTCATTAGACTATTGACACAGTCCTGTTTTACCAAATTTGATATGTTTACAGCAATGTCTGCTGTGTATGAATTAACATTGAATAAGACAGTTAACACAGTTGAGTTTCATCAAAATTTGACACATTAACAGCTATGTCTGCTTTGCGTGAATTGAACTCTCATTATACTGTTGACACAGTCCTGTTGTAACACATTGGACAAATGGTAATGACAAAATTTGTTTGGTGGAATTCTGATTGAAATCTGTACCTATCTTAATCAACCACTACAGTAGTGGGAAAGATTCTACAGCTCTGTATCAAGAAGGTCGTCCTCAATGTCCACGAACGGATACATGAGAATGTAAGTTAAAAGCGACCTCTTTAACTTATCAGGGTCTTGTTAAGGAATGTTACATTATTCTATAAGTATATTCACCAAATAAACGTCAATTTCCATGAGATTCCTTATGATAATGGACAGCACCTGTTGTGTTAGATATTGATACTATTGATACAGTCCTCATTGACCACATTTGATATATTAAGAGCAATGTCTACTGTGTATGGATTGAACTTACATTAGACTGTTTGCACAGTTGAGTTTCATCAAAATTCGACACATTAACAGCCATGTCTGCTTTGTGTGAATAGAACTTTCATTAGACTGTTGACACAGTCTTGTTATACCACATTTGATACGTTTACAGCAAGGTCTACTGTGTATGAATTGACATTGAATTAGACTGTTTACACAGTTTGAGTTTCATCAAAATTCGACACATTAACAGCCGTGTCTACTTTGTGTGAATAAAACTTTCATAAGACTGTTGACACAGTCCTGTTATACCATATTTGATACGTTTACAGCGATTTCTGCTGTGTATGAATTGAACTCGAATTAGGCTGTGTACACAGTTGAGTTTCATCAAAATTTGACATTATTAACAGCTATGTCTGGTTTGTGTGAATTGAACTTTCATTAGACTGTTGACACAGTCCTGTTATACCATATTTGATACGTTTACAGCGATGTCTGCTGTGTATGAATTGAACTTGAATTAGACTGTTTACACAGTTGAGTTTCATCAAAATTTGACACATTAACAGCTATGTCTGGTTTGTGTGAATGGAACTTTCATTAGACTTTTGACACAGTCCTGTTATACCAAAGTTGATTCGTTTACAGCAAGGTCTGCTGTGTATGAATTAACATTGAATTAGACAGATAACACAGTTGAGTTTCATCAAAATTTGACACATTAACAGCTATGTCTGCTTTGTGTGAATTGAACTCTCATTAGACTGTTGACACAGTCCTGTTGTAACACATTGGACAAATGGTAATGACAAAATTTGTTTGGTGGAATTCTGATTGAAATCTGTACCTATCTTAATCAACCACTACAGTAGTGGGAAAGATTCTACAGCTCTGTATCAAGAAGGTCGTCCTCAATGTCCACGAACGGATACATGAGAATGTAAGTTAAAAGCGACCTCTTTAACTTATCAGGGTCTTGTTAAGGAATGTTACATTATTCTATAAGTATATTCACCAAATAAACGTCAATTTCCATGAGATTCCTTATGATAATGGACAGCACCTGTTGTGTTAGATATTGATACTATTGATACAGTCCTCATTGACCACATTTGATATATTAAGAGCAATGTCTACTGTGTATGGATTGAACTTACATTAGACTGTTTGCACAGTTGAGTTTCATCAAAATTCGACACATTAACAGCCATGTCTGCTTTGTGTGAATAGAACTTTCATTAGACTGTTGACACAGTCTTGTTATACCACATTTGATACGTTTACAGCAAGGTCTACTGTGTATGAATTGACATTGAATTAGACTGTTTACACAGTTTGAGTTTCATCAAAATTCGACACATTAACAGCCGTGTCTACTTTGTGTGAATAAAACTTTCATAAGACTGTTGACACAGTCCTGTTATACCATATTTGATACGTTTACAGCGATTTCTGCTGTGTATGAATTGAACTCGAATTAGGCTGTGTACACAGTTGAGTTTCATCAAAATTTGACATTATTAACAGCTATGTCTGGTTTGTGTGAATTGAACTTTCATTAGACTGTTGACACAGTCCTGTTATACCATATTTGATACGTTTACAGCGATGTCTGCTGTGTATGAATTGAACTTGAATTAGACTGTTTACACAGTTGAGTTTCATCAAAATTTGACACATTAACAGCTATGTCTGCTTTGCGTGAATTGAACTCTCATTATACTGTTGACACAGTCCTGTTGTAACACATTGGACAAATGGTAATGACAAAATTTGTTTGGTGGAATTCTGATTGAAATCTGTACCTATCTTAATCAACCACTACAGTAGTGGGAAAGATTCTACAGCTCTGTATCAATGACGTCGTCCTCAATGTCCACGAACGGATACATGAGAATGTAAGTTAAAAGCGACCTCTTTAACTTAACAGGGTCTTGTTAAGGAATGTTACATTATTCTATAAGTATATTCACCAAATAAACGTCAATTTCCATGAGATTCCTTATGATAATGGACACTACCTGTTGTGTAAAATATTGGTACTATTGATACTGTCCTCATTGACCACATTTGATATATTAAGAGCAATGTCTACTGTGTATGAATTGAAATTAAATTAGACTGTTTGCACAGTTGAGTTTCATCAAAATTCGACACATTAACAGCCATGCCTGCTTTGTGTGAATAGAACTTTCATAAGACTGTTGACACAGTCCTGTTATACATATTTGATACGTTTACAGCAAGGTCTACTGTGTATGAATTGACATTGAATTAGACTGTTTACACAGTTTGAGTTTCATCAAAATTCGACACATTAACAGCCGTGTCTGCTTTGTGTGAATAGAACTTACATTAGACTGTTGAAACAGTCTTGTTATACCACATTTGATACGTTTACAGCAAGGTCTACTGTGTATGAATTGACATTGAATTAGACTGTTTACACAGTTTGAGTTTCATCAAAATTCGACACATTAACAGCCGTGTCTACTTTGTGTGAATAAAACTTTCATAAGACTGTTGACACAGTCCTGTTATACCATATTTGATACGTTTACAGCGATTTCTGCTGTGTATGAATTGAACTCGAATTAGGCTGTTTACACAGTTGAGTTTCATCAAAATTTGACATTATTAACAGCTATGTCTGGTTTGTGTGAATTGAACTTTCATTAGACTGTTGACACAGTCCTGTTATACCATATTTGATACGTTTACAGCGATGTCTGCTGTGTATGAATTGAACTTGAATTAGACTGTTTACACAGTTGAGTTTCATCAAAATTTGACACATTAACAGCTATGTCTGGTTTGTGTGAATGGAACTTTCATTAGACTATTGACACAGTCCTGTTTTACCAAATTTGATATGTTTACAGCAAGGTCTGCTGTGTATGAATTAACATTGAATAAGACAGTTAACACAGTTGAGTTTCATCAAAATTTGACACATTAACAGCTATGTCTGCTTTGCGTGAATTGAACTCTCATTATACTGTTGACACAGTCCTGTTGTAACACATTGGACAAATGGTAATGACAAAATTTGTTTGGTGGAATTCTGATTGAAATCTGTACCTATCTTAATCAACCACTACAGTAGTGGGAAAGATTCTACAGCTCTGTATCAAGGACGTCGTCCTCAATGTCCACGAACGGATACATGAGAATGTAAGTTAAAAGCGACCTCTTTAACTTATCAGGGTCTTGTTAAGGAATGTTACATTATTCTATAAGTATATTCACCAAATAAACGTCAATTTCCATGAGATTCCTTATGATAATGGACAGCACCTGTTGTGTAAAATATTGATACTTTTGATACAGTCCTCATTGACCACATTTGATATATTAAGAGCAATGTCTACTGTGTATGAATTGAACTTAAATAAGACTGTTTGCACAGTTGAGTTTCATCAAAATTCGACACATTAACAGCCATGTCTGCTTTGTGTGAATAGAAATTTCATTAGACTGTTGACACAGTCTTGTTATAACACATTTGATACGTTTACAGCAAGGTCTACTGTGTATGAATTGACATTGAATTAGACTGTTTACACAGTTTGAGTTTCATCAAAATTCGACACATTAACAGCCGTGTCTACTTTGTGTGAATAAAACTTTCATAAGACTGTTGACACAGTCCTGTTATACCATATTTGATACGTTTACAGCGATTTCTGCTGTGTATGAATTGAACTCGAATTAGGCTGTTTACACAGTTGAGTTTCATCAAAATTTGACATTATTAACAGCTATGTCTGGTTTGTGTGAATTGAACTTTCATTAGACTGTTGACACAGTCCTGTTATACCATATTTGATACGTTTACAGCGATGTCTGCTGTGTATGAATTGAACTTGAATTAGACTGTTTACACAGTTGAGTTTCATCAAAATTTGACACATTAACAGCTATGTCTGGTTTGTGTTAATGGAACTTTCATTAGACTATTGACACAGTCCTGTTTTACCAAATTTGATATGTTTACAGCAAGGTCTGCTGTGTATGAATTAACATTGAATAAGACAGTTAACACAGTTGAGTTTCATCAAAATTTGACACATTAACAGCTATGTCTGCTTTGCGTGAATTGAACTCTCATTATACTGTTGACACAGTCCTGTTGTAACACATTGGACAAATGGTAATGACAAAATTTGTTTGGTGGAATTCTGATTGAAATCTGTACCTATCTTAATCAACCACTACAGTAGTGGGAAAGATTCTACAGCTCTGTATCAAGGACGTCGTCCTCAATGTCCACGAACGGATACATGAGAATGTAAGTTAAAAGCGACCTCTTTAACTTATCAGGGTCTTGTTAAGGAATGTTACATTATTCTATAAGTATATTCACCAAATAAACGTCAATTTCCATGAGATTCCTTATGATAATGGACAGCACCTGTTGTGTAAAATATTGATACTTTTGATACAGTCCTCATTGACCACATTTGATATATTAAGAGCAATGTCTACTGTGTATGAATTGAACTTAAATTAGACTGTTTGCACAGTTGAGTTTCATCAAAATTCGACACATTAACAGCCATGTCTGCTTTGTGTGAATAGAAATTTCATTAGACTGTTGACACAGTCTTGTTATAACACATTTGATACGTTTACAGCAAGGTCTACTGTGTATGAATTGACATTGAATTAGACTGTTTACACAGTTTGAGTTTCATCAAAATTCGACACATTAACAGCCGTGTCTACTTTGTGTGAATAAAACTTTCATAAGACTGTTGACACAGTCCTGTTATACCATATTTGATACGTTTACAGCGAATTCTGCTGTGTATGAATTGAACTCGAATTAGGCTGTTTACACAGTTGAGTTTCATCAAAATTTGACACATTAACAGCTATGTCTGGTTTGTGTGAATTGAACTTTCATTAGACTGTTGACACAATCCTGTTATACCATATTTGATACGTTAACAGCGATGTCTGCTGTGTATGAATTGAACTTGGAATTAGACTGTTTACACAGTTGAGTTTCATCAAAATTTGACACATTTACAGCTATGTCTTGTTTGTGTGAATGGAACTTTCATTAGACTATTGACACAGTCCTGTTATACCAAATTTGATATGTTTACAGCAAGGTCTGCTGTGTATGAATTAACATTGAATTAGACTGTTAACACAGTTGAGTTTCATCAAAATTTGACACATTAACAGCTATGTCTGCTTTGTGTGAATTGGACTCTCATTTTACTGTTGACACAGTCCTGTTGTAACACATTGGACAAATGGTAATGACAAAGTTTGTTTGGTGGAATTCTGATTGAAATCTGTACCTATCTTAATCAACCACTACAGTAGTGGGAAAGATTCTACAGCTCTGTATCAAGGACGTCGTCATCAATGTCCACGAACGGATACATGAGAATGTAAGTTAAAAGCGACCTCTTTAACTTATCAGGGTCTTGTTAAGGAATGTTACATTATTCTATAAGTATATTCACCAAATAAACGTCAATTTCCATGAGATTCCTTATGATAATGGACAGCACCTGTTGTGTAAAATATTGATACTTTTGATACAGTCCTCATTGACCACATTTGATATATTAAGAGCAATGTCTACTGTGTATGAATTGAACTTAAATTAGACTGTTTGCACAGTTGAGTTTCATCAAAATTCGACACATTAACAGCCATGTCTGCTTTGTGTGAATAGAAATTTCATTAGACTGTTGACACAGTCTTGTTATAACACATTTGATACGTTTACAGCAAGGTCTACTGTGTATGAATTGACATTGAATTAGACTGTTTACACAGTTTGAGTTTCATCAAAATTCGACACATTAACAGCCGTGTCTACTTTGTGTGAATAAAACTTTCATAAGACTGTTGACACAGTCCTGTTATACCATATTTGATACGTTTACAGCGATTTCTGCTGTGTATGAATTGAACTCGAATTAGGCTGTTTACACAGTTGAGTTTCATCAAAATTTGACATTATTAACAGCTATGTCTGGTTTGTGTGAATTGAACTTTCATTAGACTGTTGACACAGTCCTGTTATACCATATTTGATACGTTTACAGCGATGTCTGCTGTGTATGAATTGAACTTGAATTAGACTGTTTACACAGTTGAGTTTCATCAAAATTTGACACATTAACAGCTATGTCTGGTTTGTGTGAATGGAACTTTCATTAGACTATTGACACAGTCCTGTTTTACCAAATTTGATATGTTTACAGCAAGGTCTGCTGTGTATGAATTAACATTGAATAAGACAGTTAACACAGTTGAGTTTCATCAAAATTTGACACATTAACAGCTATGTCTGCTTTGCGTGAATTGAACTCTCATTATACTGTTGACACAGTCCTGTTGTAACACATTGGACAAATGGTAATGACAAAATTTGTTTGGTGGAATTCTGATTGAAATCTGTACCTATCTTAATCAACCACTACAGTAGTGGGAAAGATTCTACAGCTCTGTATCAAGGACGTCGTCCTCAATGTCCACGAACGGATACATGAGAATGTAAGTTAAAAGCGACCTCTTTAACTTATCAGGGTCTTGTTAAGGAATGTTACATTATTCTATAAGTATATTCACCAAATAAACGTCAATTTCCATGAGATTCCTTATGATAATGGACAGCACCTGTTGTGTAAAATATTGATACTTTTGATACAGTCCTCATTGACCACATTTGATATATTAAGAGCAATGTCTACTGTGTATGAATTGAACTTAAATTAGACTGTTTGCACAGTTGAGTTTCATCAAAATTCGACACATTAACAGCCATGTCTGCTTTGTGTGAATAGAAATTTCATTAGACTGTTGACACAGTCTTGTTATAACACATTTGATACGTTTACAGCAAGGTCTACTGTGTATGAATTGACATTGAATTAGACTGTTTACACAGTTTGAGTTTCATCAAAATTCGACACATTAACAGCCGTGTCTACTTTGTGTGAATAAAACTTTCATAAGACTGTTGACACAGTCCTGTTATACCATATTTGATACGTTTACAGCGATTTCTGCTGTGTATGAATTGAACTCGAATTAGGCTGTTTACACAGTTGAGTTTCATCAAAATTTGACATTATTAACAGCTATGTCTGGTTTGTGTGAATTGAACTTTCATTAGACTGTTGACACAGTCCTGTTATACCATATTTGATACGTTTACAGCGATGTCTGCTGTGTATGAATTGAACTTGAATTAGACTGTTTACACAGTTGAGTTTCATCAAAATTTGACACATTAACAGCTATGTCTGGTTTGTGTGAATGGAACTTTCATTAGACTATTGACACAGTCCTGTTTTACCAAATTTGATATGTTTACAGCAAGGTCTGCTGTGTATGAATTAACATTGAATAAGACAGTTAACACAGTTGAGTTTCATCAAAATTTGACACATTAACAGCTATGTCTGCTTTGCGTGAATTGAACTCTCATTATACTGTTGACACAGTCCTGTTGTAACACATTGGACAAATGGTAATGACAAATTTGTTTGGTGGAATTCTGATTGAAATCTGTACCTATCTTAATCAACCACTACAGTAGTGGGAAAGATTCTACAGCTCTGTATCAAGGACGTCGTCCTCAATGTCCACGAACGGATACATGAGAATGTAAGTTAAAAGCGACCTCTTTAACTTATCAGGGTCTTGTTAAGGAATGTTACATTATTCTATAAGTATATTCACCAAATAAACGTCAATTTCCATGAGATTCCTTATGATAATGGACAGCACCTGTTGTGTAAAATATTGATACTTTTGATACAGTCCTCATTGACCACATTTGATATATTAAGAGCAATGTCTACTGTGTATGAATTGAACTTAAATTAGACTGTTTGCACAGTTGAGTTTCATCAAAATTCGACACATTAACAGCCATGTCTGCTTTGTGTGAATAGAAATTTCATTAGACTGTTGACACAGTCTTGTTATAACACATTTGATACGTTTACAGCAAGGTCTACTGTGTATGAATTGACATTGAATTAGACTGTTTACACAGTTTGAGTTTCATCAAAATTCGACACATTAACAGCCGTGTCTACTTTGTGTGAATAAAACTTTCATAAGACTGTTGACACAGTCCTGTTATACCATATTTGATACGTTTACAGCGATTTCTGCTGTGTATGAATTGAACTCGAATTAGGCTGTTTACACAGTTGAGTTTCATCAAAATTTGACATTATTAACAGCTATGTCTGGTTTGTGTGAATTGAACTTTCATTAGACTGTTGACACAGTCCTGTTATACCATATTTGATACGTTTACAGCGATGTCTGCTGTGTATGAATTAACATTGAATAAGACAGTTAACACAGTTGAGTTTCATCAAAATTTGACACATTAACAGCTATGTCTGCTTTGCGTGAATTGAACTCTCATTATACTGTTGACACAGTCCTGTTGTAACACATTGGACAAATGGTAATGACAAAATTTGTTTGGTGGAATTCTGATTGAAATCTGTACCTATCTTAATCAACCACTACAGTAGTGGGAAAGATTCTACAGCTCTGTATCAAGGACGTCGTCCTCAATGTCCACGAACGGATACATGAGAATGTAAGTTAAAAGCGACCTCTTTAACTTATCAGGGTCTTGTTAAGGAATGTTACATTATTCTATAAGTATATTCACCAAATAAACGTCAATTTCCATGAGATTCCTTATGATAATGGACAGCACCTGTTGTGTAAAATATTGATACTTTTGATACAGTCCTCATTGACCACATTTGATATATTAAGAGCAATGTCTACTGTGTATGAATTGAACTTAAATTAGACTGTTTGCACAGTTGAGTTTCATCAAAATTCGACACATTAACAGCCATGTCTGCTTTGTGTGAATAGAAATTTCATTAGACTGTTGACACAGTCTTGTTATAACACATTTGATACGTTTACAGCAAGGTCTACTGTGTATGAATTGACATTGAATTAGACTGTTTACACAGTTTGAGTTTCATCAAAATTCGACACATTAACAGCCGTGTCTACTTTGTGTGAATAAAACTTTCATAAGACTGTTGACACAGTCCTGTTATACCATATTTGATACGTTTACAGCGATTTCTGCTGTGTATGAATTGAACTCGAATTAGGCTGTTTACACAGTTGAGTTTCATCAAAATTTGACATTATTAACAGCTATGTCTGGTTTGTGTGAATTGAACTTTCATTAGACTGTTGACACAGTCCTGTTATACCATATTTGATACGTTTACAGCGATGTCTGCTGTGTATGAATTGAACTTGAATTAGACTGTTTACACAGTTGAGTTTCATCAAAATTTGACACATTAACAGCTATGTCTGCTTTGTGTGAATGGAACTCTCATTATACTGTTGACACAGTCCTGTTGTAACACATTGGACAATTGGTAATGACAAAATTTGTTTGGTGGAATTCTGATTGAAATCTGTACCTATCTTAATCAACCACTACAGTAGTGGGAAAGATTCTACAGCTCTGTATCAAGGACGTCGTCCTCAATGTCCACGAACGGATACATGAGAATGTAAGTTAAAAGCGACCTCTTTAACTTATCAGGGTCTTGTTAAGGAATGTTACATTATTCTATAAGTATATTCACCAAATAAACGTCAATTTCCATGAGATTCCTTATGATAATGGACACTACCTGTTGTGTAAAATATTGATACTATTGATACAGTCCTCATTGACCACATTTGATATATTAAGAGCAATGTCTACTGTGTATGAATTGAACTTACATTAGACTGTTTGCACAGTTGAGTTTCATCAAAATTCGACACATTAACAGCCATGCCTGCTTTGTGTGAATAGAACTTTCATTAGACTGTTGACACAGTCCTGTTATACATATTTGATACGTTTACAGCGATATCTACTGTGTATGAATTGAACTCGAATTAGGCTGTTTACACAGTTGAGTTTCATCAAAATTTGACCCATGAATAGCTATGTCTGGTTTGTGTGAATTGAACTTTCATTAGACTGTTGACACAGTCCTGTTATACCATATTTGATGCGTTTACAGCGATGTCTGCTGTGTATGAATGGAACTTGAATTAGACTGTTTACACAGTTGAGTTTCATCAAAATTTGACACATTAACATCTATGACTGGTTTGTGTGAATTGAACTTTCATTAGACTGTTGACACAGTCTTGTTATACCACATTTGATACGTTTACAGCAAGGTCTACTGTGTATGAATTGACATTGAATAAGACTGTTTACACAGTTTGAGTTTCATCAAAATTCGACACATTAACAGCCGTGTCTACTTTGTGTGGATAAAACTTTCATAAGACTGTTGACACAGTCCTGTTATACCATATTTGATACGTTTACAGCGATTTCTGCTGTGTATGAATTGAACTCGAATGAGGCTGTTTACACAGTTGAGTTTCATCAAAATTTGACACATTAACAGCTAGCTATGTCTGGTTTGTGTGAATGGAACTTTCATTAGACTGTTGACACAGTCCTATTATACCATATTTGATACGTTTACAGCGATGTCTGCTGTGTATGAATTGAACTTGAATTAGACTGTTTACACAGTTGAGTTTCATCAAAATTTGACACATTAACAGCTATGTCTGGTTTGTGTGAATTGAACTTTCATTAGACTGTTGACACAGTCCTGTTATACCAAATTTGATATGTTTACAGCAAGGTCTGCTGTGTATGAATTAACATTGAATTAGACTGTTAACACAGTTGAGTTTCATCAAAATTTGACACATTAACAGCTATGTCTGCTTTGTGTGAATTGGACTCTCATTTTACTGTTGACATAGTCCTGTTGTAACGCATTGGACAAATGGTAATGACAAAATTTGTTTGGTGGAATTCTGATTGAAATCTGTACCTATCTTAATCAACCACTACAGTAGTGGGAAAGATTCTACAGTTCTGTATCAAGGACGTCGTCCTCAATGTCCACGAACGGATACATGAGAATGTAAGTTAAAAGCGACCTCTTTAACTTATCAGGGTCTTGTGAAGGAATGTTACATTATTCTATAAGTATATTCACCAAATAAACGTCAATTTCCATGAGATTCCTTATGATAATGGACAGCACCTGTTGTGTAAAATATTGATACTATTGATACAGTCCTCATTGACCACATTTGATATATTAAGAGCAATGTCTACTGTGTATGAATTGAACTTACATTAGACTGTTTGCACAGTTGAGTTTCATCAAAATTCGACACATTAACAGCCATGTCTGCTTTGTGTGAATAGAACTTTCATTAGACTGTTGACACAGTCTTGTTATACCACATTTGATCCGTTTACAGCAAGGTCTACTGTGTATGAATTGACATTGAATTAGACTGTTTACACAGTTTGAGTTTCATCAAAATTCGACACATTAACAGCCGTGTCTACTTTGTGTGAATAAAACTTTCATAAGACTGTTGACACAGTCCTGTTATACCATATTTGATACGTTTACAGCGATTTCTGCTGTGTATGAATTGAACTCGAATTAGGCTGTTTACACAGTTGAGTTTCATCAAAATTTGACATTATTAACAGCTATGTCTGGTTTGTGTGAATTGAACTTTCATTAGACTGTTGACACAGTCCTGTTATACCATATTTGATACGTTTACAGCGATGTCTGCTGTGTATGAATTGAACTTGAATTAGACTGTTTACACAGTTGAGTTTCATCAAAATTTGACACATTAACAGCTATGTCTGCTTTGTGTGAATGGAACTCTCATTATACTGTTGACACAGTCCTGTTGTAACACATTGGACAATTGGTAATGACAAAATTTGTTTGGTGGAATTCTGATTGAAATCTGTACCTATCTTAATCAACCACTACAGTAGTGGGAAAGATTCTACAGCTCTGTATCAAGGACGTCGTCCTCAATGTCCACGAACGGATACATGAGAATGTAAGTTAAAAGCGACCTCTTTAACTTATCAGGGTCTTGTTAAGGAATGTTACATTATTCTATAAGTATATTCACCAAATAAACGTCAATTTCCATGAGATTCCTTATGATAATGGACACTACCTGTTGTGTAAAATATTGATACTATTGATACAGTCCTCATTGACCACATTTGATATATTAAGAGCAATGTCTACTGTGTATGAATTGAACTTACATTAGACTGTTTGCACAGTTGAGTTTCATCAAAATTCGACACATTAACAGCCATGCCTGCTTTGTGTGAATAGAACTTTCATTAGACTGTTGACACAGTCCTGTTATACATATTTGATACGTTTACAGCGATATCTACTGTGTATGAATTGAACTCGAATTAGGCTGTTTACACAGTTGAGTTTCATCAAAATTTGACCCATGAATAGCTATGTCTGGTTTGTGTGAATTGAACTTTCATTAGACTGTTGACACAGTCCTGTTATACCATATTTGATGCGTTTACAGCGATGTCTGCTGTGTATGAATGGAACTTGAATTAGACTGTTTACACAGTTGAGTTTCATCAAAATTTGACACATTAACATCTATGACTGGTTTGTGTGAATTGAACTTTCATTAGACTGTTGACACAGTCTTGTTATACCACATTTGATACGTTTACAGCAAGGTCTACTGTGTATGAATTGACATTGAATAAGACTGTTTACACAGTTTGAGTTTCATCAAAATTCGACACATTAACAGCCGTGTCTACTTTGTGTGGATAAAACTTTCATAAGACTGTTGACACAGTCCTGTTATACCATATTTGATACGTTTACAGCGATTTCTGCTGTGTATGAATTGAACTCGAATGAGGCTGTTTACACAGTTGAGTTTCATCAAAATTTGACACATTAACAGCTAGCTATGTCTGGTTTGTGTGAATGGAACTTTCATTAGACTGTTGACACAGTCCTATTATACCATATTTGATACGTTTACAGCGATGTCTGCTGTGTATGAATTGAACTTGAATTAGACTGTTTACACAGTTGAGTTTCATCAAAATTTGACACATTAACAGCTATGTCTGGTTTGTGTGAATTGAACTTTCATTAGACTGTTGACACAGTCCTGTTATACCAAATTTGATATGTTTACAGCAAGGTCTGCTGTGTATGAATTAACATTGAATTAGACTGTTAACACAGTTGAGTTTCATCAAAATTTGACACATTAACAGCTATGTCTGCTTTGTGTGAATTGGACTCTCATTTTACTGTTGACATAGTCCTGTTGTAACGCATTGGACAAATGGTAATGACAAAATTTGTTTGGTGGAATTCTGATTGAAATCTGTACCTATCTTAATCAACCACTACAGTAGTGGGAAAGATTCTACAGTTCTGTATCAAGGACGTCGTCCTCAATGTCCACGAACGGATACATGAGAATGTAAGTTAAAAGCGACCTCTTTAACTTATCAGGGTCTTGTGAAGGAATGTTACATTATTCTATAAGTATATTCACCAAATAAACGTCAATTTCCATGAGATTCCTTATGATAATGGACAGCACCTGTTGTGTAAAATATTGATACTATTGATACAGTCCTCATTGACCACATTTGATATATTAAGAGCAATGTCTACTGTGTATGAATTGAACTTACATTAGACTGTTTGCACAGTTGAGTTTCATCAAAATTCGACACATTAACAGCCATGTCTGCTTTGTGTGAATAGAACTTTCATTAGACTGTTGACACAGTCTTGTTATACCACATTTGATCCGTTTACAGCAAGGTCTACTGTGTATGAATTGACATTGAATTAGACTGTTTACACAGTTTGAGTTTCATCAAAATTCGACACATTAACAGCCGTGTCTACTTTGTGTGAATTGAACTTTCATAAGACTGTTGACACAGTCCTGTTATACCATATTTGATACGTTTACAGCGATGTCTGCTGTGTATGAATTGAACTTGAATTAGACTGTTTACACAGTTGAGTTTCATCAAAATTCGACACATTAACAGCCATGTCTGCTTTGTGTGAATAGAAATTTCATTAGACTGTTGACACAGTCTTGTTATACCACATTTGATACGTTTACAGCAAGGTCTACTGTGTATGAATTGAACTCGAATTAGACTGTTTACACAGTTTGAGTTTCATCAAAATTTGACACATTAACAGCTATGTCTGGTTTGTGTGAATTGAACTTTCATTAGACTGTTGACACAGTCCTATTATACCATATTTGATACGTTTACAGCGATGTCTGCTGTGTATGAATTGAACTTGAATTAGACTGTTTACACAGTTGAGTTTCATCAAAATTTGACACATTAACAGCTATGTCTGGTTTGTGTGAATTGAACTTTCATTAGACTGTTGACACAGTCCTGTTATACCAAATTTGATATGTTTACAGCAAGGTCTGCTGTGTATGAATTAACATTGAATTAGACTGTTAACACAGTTGAGTTTCATCAAAATTTGACACATTAACAGCTATGTCTGCTTTGTGTGAATTGGACTCTCATTTTACTGTTGACACAGTCCTGTTGTAACACATTGGACAAATGGTAATGACAAAATTTGTTTGGTGGAATTCTGATTGAAATCTGTACCTATCTTAATCAACCACTACAGTAGTGGGAAAGATTCTACACCTCTGTATCAAGGACGTCGTCCTCAATATCCACGAACGGATACATGAGAATGTAAGTTAAAAGCGACCTCTTTAACTTATCAGGGTCTTGTTAAGGAATGTTACATTATTCTATAAGTATATTCACCAAATAAACGTCAATTTCCATGAGATTCCTTATGATAATGGACAGCACCTGTTGTGTAAAATATTGATACTTTTGATACAGTCCTCATTGACCACATTTGATATATTAAGAGCAATGTCTACTGTGTATGAATTGAACTTAAATTAGACTGTTTGCACAGTTGAGTTTCATCAAAATTCGACACATTAACAGCCATGTCTGCTTTGTGTGAATAGAAATTTCATTAGACTGTTGACACAGTCTTGTTATAACACATTTGATACGTTTACAGCAAGGTCTACTGTGTATGAATTGACATTGAATTAGACTGTTTACACAGTTTGAGTTTCATCAAAATTCGACACATTAACAGCCGTGTCTACTTTGTGTGAATAAAACTTTCATAAGACTGTTGACACAGTCCTGTTATACCATATTTGATACGTTTACAGCGATTTCTGCTGTGTATGAATTGAACTCGAATTAGGCTGTTTACACAGTTGAGTTTCATCAAAATTTGACATTATTAACAGCTATGTCTGGTTTGTGTGAATTGAACTTTCATTAGACTGTTGACACAGTCCTGTTATACCATATTTGATTCGTTTACAGCGATGTCTGCTGTGTATGAATTGAACTTGAATTAGACTGTTTACACAGTTGAGTTTCATCAAAATTTGACACATTAACAGCTATATCTGCTTTGTGTGAATTGAACTCTCATTATACTGTTGACACAGTCCTGTTGTAACACATTGGACAAATGGTAATGACAAAATTTGTTTGGTGGAATTCTGATTGAAATCTGTACCTATCTTAATCAACCACTACAGTAGTGGGAAAGATTCTACAGCTCTGTATCAAGGACGTCGTCCTCAATGTCCACGAACGGATACATGAGAATGTAAGTTAAAAGCGACCTCTTTAACTTATCAGGGTCTTGTTAAGGAATGTTACATTATTCTATAAGTATATTCACCAAATAAACGTCAATTTCCATGAGATTCCTTATGATAATGGACACTACCTGTTGTGTAAAATATTGATACTATTGATACAGTCCTCATTGACCACATTTGATATATTAAGAGCAATGTCTACTGTGTATGAATTGAACTTACATTAGACTGTTTGCACAGTTGAGTTTCATCAAAATTCGACACATTAACAGCCATGCCTGCTTTGTGTGAATAGAACTTTCATTAGACTGTTGACACAGTCCTGTTATACATATTTGATACGTTTACAGCGATATCTACTGTGTATGAATTGAACTCGAATTAGGCTGTTTACACAGTTGAGTTTCATCAAAATTTGACACATGAATAGCTATGTCTGATTTGTGTGAATTGAACTTTCATTAGACTGTTGACACAGTCCTGTTATACCATATTTGATGCGTTTACAGCGATGTCTGCTGTGTATGAATGGAACTTGAATTAGACTGTTTACACAGTTGAGTTTCATCAAAATTTGACACATTAACATCTATGACTGGTTTGTGTGAATTGAACTTTCATTAGACTGTTGACACAGTCTTGTTATACCACATTTGATACGTTTACAGCAAGGTCTACTGTGTATGAATTGACATTGAATAAGACTGTTTACACAGTTTGAGTTTCATCAAAATTCGACACAATAACAGCCGTGTCTACTTTGTGTGGATAAAACTTTCATAAGACTGTTGACACAGTCCTGTTATACCATATTTGATACGTTTACAGCGATTTCTGCTGTGTATGAATTGAACTCGAATGAGGCTGTTTACACAGTTGAGTTTCATCAAAATTTGACACATTAACAGCTAGCTATGTCTGGTTTGTGTGAATGGAACTTTCATTAGACTGTTGACACAGTCCTATTATACCATATTTGATACGTTTACAGCGATGTCTGCTGTGTATGAATTGAACTTGAATTAGACTGTTTACACAGTTGAGTTTCATCAAAATTTGACACATTAACAGCTATGTCTGGTTTGTGTGAATTGAACTTTCATTAGACTGTTGACACAGTCCTGTTATACCAAATTTGATATGTTTACAGCAAGGTCTGCTGTGTATGAATTAACATTGAATTAGACTGTTAACACAGTTGAGTTTCATCAAAATTTGACACATTAACAGCTATGTCTGCTTTGTGTGAATTGGACTCTCATTTTACTGTTGACATAGTCCTGTTGTAACGCATTGGACAAATGGTAATGACAAAATTTGTTTGGTGGAATTCTGATTGAAATCTGTACCTATCTTAATCAACCACTACAGTAGTGGGAAAGATTCTACAGTTCTGTATCAAGGACGTCGTCCTCAATGTCCACGAACGGATACATGAGAATGTAAGTTAAAAGCGACCTCTTTAACTTATCAGGGTCTTGTGAAGGAATGTTACATTATTCTATAAGTATATTCACCAAATAAACGTCAATTTCCATGAGATTCCTTATGATAATGGACAGCACCTGCTGTGTAAAATATTGATACTATTGATACAGTCCTCATTGACCACATTTGATATATTAAGAGCAATGTCTACTGTGTATGAATTGAACTTACATTAGACTGTTTGCACAGTTGAGTTTCATCAAAATTCGACACATTAACAGCCATGTCTGCTTTGTGTGAATAGAACTTTCATTAGACTGTTGACACAGTCTTGTTATACCACATTTGATCCGTTTACAGCAAGGTCTACTGTGTATGAATTGACATTGAATTAGACTGTTTACACAGTTTGAGTTTCATCAAAATTCGACACATTAACAGCCGTGTCTACTTTGTGTGAATTGAACTTTCATAAGACTGTTGACACAGTCCTGTTATACCATATTTGATACGTTTACAGCGATGTCTGCTGTGTATGAATTGAACTTGAATTAGACTGTTTACACAGTTGAGTTTCATCAAAATTCGACACATTAACAGCCATGTCTGCTTTGTGTGAATAGAAATTTCATTAGACTGTTGACACAGTCTTGTTATACCACATTTGATACGTTTACAGCAAGGTCTACTGTGTATGAATTGAACTCGAATTAGGCTGTTTACACAGTTTGAGTTTCATCAAAATTTGACACATTAACAGCTATGTCTGGTTTGTGTGAATTGAACTTTCATTAGACTGTTGACACAGTCCTATTATACCATATTTGATACGTTTACAGCGATGTCTGCTGTGTATGAATTGAACTTGAATTAGACTGTTTACACAGTTGAGTTTCATCAAAATTTGACACATTAACAGCTATGTCTGGTTTGTGTGAATTGAACTTTCATTAGACTGTTGACACAGTCCTGTTATACCAAATTTGATATGTTTACAGCAAGGTCTGCTGTGTATGAATTAACATTGAATTAGACTGTTAACACAGTTGAGTTTCATCAAAATTTGACACATTAACAGATATGTCTGCTTTGTGTGAATTGGACTCTCATTTTACTGTTGACACAGTCCTGTTGTAACACATTGGACAAATGGTAATGACAAAATTTGTTTGGTGGAATTCTGATTGAAATATGTACCTATCTTAATCAACCACTACAGTAGTGGGAAAGATTCTACACCTCTGTATCAAGGACGTCGTCCTCAATATCCACGAACGGATACATGAGAATGTAAGTTAAAAGCGACCTCTTTAACTTATCAGGGTCTTGTTAAGGAATGTTACATTATTCTATAAGTATATTCACCAAATAAACGTCAATTTCCATGAGATTCCTTATGATAATGGACAGCACCTGTTGTGTAAAATATTGATACTATTGATACAGTCCTCATTGACCACATTTGATATATTAAGAGCAATGTCTACTGTGTATGAATTGAACTTAAATTAGACTGTTTGCACAGTTGAGTTTCATCAAAATTCGACACATAAACAGCCATGCCTGCTTTGTATGAATAGAACTTTCATAAGACTGTTGACACAGTCCTGTTATACATATTTGATACGTTTACAGCGATGTCTACTGTGTATGAATTGAACTCGAATTAGGCTGTTTACACAATTGAGTTTCATCAAAATTTGACACATTAACAGCTATGTCTGGTTTGTGTGAATTGAACTTTCATAAGACTGTTGACACAGTCCTGTTATACCATATTTGATGCGTTTACAGCGATTTTTGCTGTGTATGAATTGAACTTGAATTAGACTGTTTACACAGTTGAGTTTCATCAAAATTTGACACATTAACAGCTATGTCTGGTTTGTGTGAATTGAACTTTCATTAGACTGTTGACACAGTCTTGTTATACCACATTTGATACGTTTACAGCAAGGTGTACTGTGTATGAATTGACATTGAATAAGACTGTTTACACAGTTTGAGTTTCATCAAAATTTGACACATTAACAGTCGTGTCTACTTTGTGTGAATAGATCTTTCATCAGACTGTTGACACAGTCCTGTTATACCATATTTGATACGTTTACAGCGATTTTTGCTGTGTATGAATTGAACTCGAATTAGGCTGTTTACACAGTTGAGTTTCATCAAAATTTAACACATTAACAGCTATGTCTGGTTTGTGTGAATTGAACTTTCGTTAGACTGTTGACACAGTCCTGTTATACCATATTTGATGCGTTTACAGCGATGTCTGCTGAGTATGAATTGAACTTGAATTAGACTGTTTACACAGTTGAGTTTCATCAAAATTTGACACATTAACAGCTATGTCTGGTTTGTGTGAATGGAATTTTCATTTGACTATTGACACAGTCCTGTTATACCAAATTTGATATGTTTACAGCAAGGTCTGCTGTGTATGAATTAACGTTGAATTAGACTGTTAACACAGTTGAGTTTCATCAAAATTTGACACATTAACAGCTATGTCTGCTTTGTGTGAATTGGACTCTCATTTTACTGTTGACACAGTCCTGTTGTAACACATTGGACAAATGGTAATGACAAAATTTGTTTGGTGGAATTCTGATTGAAATCTGTACCTATCTTAATCAACCACTACAGTAGTGGGAAAGATTCTACAGCTCTGTATCAAGGACGTCGTCCTCAATGTCCACGAACGGATACATGAGAATGTAAGTTAAAAGCGACCTCTTTAACTTATCAGGGTCTTGTTAAGGAATGTTACATTATTCTATAAGTATATTCACCAAATAAACGTTAATTTCCATGAGATTCCTTATGATAATGGACAGCACCTGTTGTGTAAAATATTGATACTTTTGATACAGTCCTCATTGACCACATTTGATATATTAAGAGCAATATCTACTGTGTATGAATTGAACTTAAATTAGACTGTTTGCACAGTTGAGTTTCATCAAAATTCGACACATTAACAGCCATGTCTGCTTTGTGTGAATAGAAATTTCATTAGACTGTTGACACAGTCTTGTTATACCACATTTGATACGTTTACAGCAAGGTCTACTTTGTATGAATTGACATTGAATTAGACTGTTTACACAGTTTGAGTTTCATCAAAATTCGACACATTAACAGCCGTGTCTACTTTGTGTGAATAAAACTTTCATAGGACTGTTGACACAGTCCTGTTATACCATATTTGATACGTTTACAGCGATTTTTGCTGTGTATGAATTGAACTCGAATTAGGCTGTTTCCACAGTTGAGTTTCATCAAAATTTGACACATTAACAGCTATGTCTGGTTTGTGTGAATTGAACTTTCATTAGACTGTTGACACAGTCCTGTTATACCATATTTGATACGTTTACAGCGATGTCTGCTGTGTATGAATTGAACTTGAATTAGACTGTTTACACAGTTGAGTTTCATCAAAATTTGACACATTAACAGCTATGTCTGCTTTGTGTGAATTGAAGTCTCATTATACTGTTGACACAGTCCTGTTGTAACACATTGGACAAATGGTAATGATAAAATTTGTTTGGTGGAATTCTGATTGAAATCTGTACCTATCTTAATCAACCATTACAGTAGTGGGAAAGATTCTACAGCTTTGTATCAAGGACGTCGTCCTCAATGTCCACGAACGGATACATGAGAATGTAAGTTAAAAGCGACCTCTTTAACTTATCAGGGTCTTGTTAAGAAATGTTACATTATTCTATAAGTATATTCACCAAATAAACGTCAATTTCCATGAGATTCCTTATGATAATGGACAGGACCTGTTGTGTAAAATATTGATACTATTGATACAGTCCTCATTGACCACATTTGATATATTAAGAGCAATGTCTACTGTGTATGAATTGAACTTAAATTAGACTGTTTGCACAGTTGAGTTTCATCAAAATTCGACACATTAACAGCCATGTCTGCTTTGTGTGAATTGAACTTTCATTAGACTGTTGACACAGTCTTGTTATACCACATTTGATACGTTTACAGCAAGGTCTACTGTGTATGAATTGACATTGAATTAAACTGTTTACACAGTTTGAGTTTCATCAAAATTCGACACATTAACAGCCGTGTCTACTTTGTGTGAATAGAACTTTCATAAGACTGTTGACACAGTCCTGTTATACCATAATTGATACGTTTACAGCGATTTTTGCTGTGTATGAATTAAACTCGAATTAGGCTGTTTCCACAGTTGAGTTTCATCAAAATTTGACACATTAACAGCTAGCTATGTCTGGTTTGTGTGGATTGAACTTTCATTAGACTGTTGACACAGTCCTGTTATACCATATTTGATACGTTTACAGCGATGTCTGCTGTGTATGAATTGAACTTACATTAGACTGTTTGCACAGTTGAGTTTCATCAAAATTCGACACATTAACAGCCATGTCTGCTTTGTGTGAATAGAACTTTCATTAGACTGTTGACACAGTCTTGTTATACCACATTTGATCCGTTTACAGCAAGGTCTACTGTGTATGAATTGACATTGAATTAGACTGTTTACACAGTTTGAGTTTCATCAAAATTCGACACATTAACAGCCGTGTCTACTTTGTGTGAATTGAACTTTCATAAGACTGTTGACACAGTCCTGTTATACCATATTTGATACGTTTACAGCGATGTCTGCTGTGTATGAATTGAACTTGAATTAGACTGTTTACACAGTTGAGTTTCATCAAAATTCGACACATTAACAGCCATGTCTGCTTTGTGTGAATAGAAATTTCATTAGACTGTTGACACAGTCTTGTTATACCACATTTGATACGTTTACAGCAAGGTCTACTGTGTATGAATTGAACTCGAATTAGACTGTTTACACAGTTTGAGTTTCATCAAAATTTGACACATTAACAGCTATGTCTGGTTTGTGTGAATTGAACTTTCATTAGACTGTTGACACAGTCCTATTATACCATATTTGATACGTTTACAGCGATGTCTGCTGTGTATGAATTGAACTTGAATTAGACTGTTTACACAGTTGAGTTTCATCAAAATTTGACACATTAACAGCTATGTCTGGTTTGTGTGAATTGAACTTTCATTAGACTGTTGACACAGTCCTGTTATACCAAATTTGATATGTTTACAGCAAGGTCTGCTGTGTATGAATTAACATTGAATTAGACTGTTAACACAGTTGAGTTTCATCAAAATTTGACACATTAACAGCTATGTCTGCTTTGTGTGAATTGGACTCTCATTTTACTGTTGACACAGTCCTGTTGTAACACATTGGACAAATGGTAATGACAAAATTTGTTTGGTGGAATTCTGATTGAAATCTGTACCTATCTTAATCAACCACTACAGTAGTGGGAAAGATTCTACACCTCTGTATCAAGGACGTCGTCCTCAATATCCACGAACGGATACATGAGAATGTAAGTTAAAAGCGACCTCTTTAACTTATCAGGGTCTTGTTAAGGAATGTTACATTATTCTATAAGTATATTCACCAAATAAACGTCAATTTCCATGAGATTCCTTATGATAATGGACAGCACCTGTTGTGTAAAATATTGATACTTTTGATACAGTCCTCATTGACCACATTTGATATATTAAGAGCAATGTCTACTGTGTATGAATTGAACTTAAATTAGACTGTTTGCACAGTTGAGTTTCATCAAAATTCGACACATTAACAGCCATGTCTGCTTTGTGTGAATAGAAATTTCATTAGACTGTTGACACAGTCTTGTTATAACACATTTGATACGTTTACAGCAAGGTCTACTGTGTATGAATTGACATTGAATTAGACTGTTTACACAGTTTGAGTTTCATCAAAATTCGACACATTAACAGCCGTGTCTACTTTGTGTGAATAAAACTTTCATAAGACTGTTGACACAGTCCTGTTATACCATATTTGATACGTTTACAGCGATTTCTGCTGTGTATGAATTGAACTCGAATTAGGCTGTTTACACAGTTGAGTTTCATCAAAATTTGACATTATTAACAGCTATGTCTGGTTTGTGTGAATTGAACTTTCATTAGACTGTTGACACAGTCCTGTTATACCATATTTGATTCGTTTACAGCGATGTCTGCTGTGTATGAATTGAACTTGAATTAGACTGTTTACACAGTTGAGTTTCATCAAAATTTGACACATTAACAGCTATATCTGCTTTGTGTGAATTGAACTCTCATTATACTGTTGACACAGTCCTGTTGTAACACATTGGACAAATGGTAATGACAAAATTTGTTTGGTGGAATTCTGATTGAAATCTGTACCTATCTTAATCAACCACTACAGTAGTGGGAAAGATTCTACAGCTCTGTATCAAGGACGTCGTCCTCAATGTCCACGAACGGATACATGAGAATGTAAGTTAAAAGCGACCTCTTTAACTTATCAGGGTCTTGTTAAGGAATGTTACATTATTCTATAAGTATATTCACCAAATAAACGTCAATTTCCATGAGATTCCTTATGATAATGGACACTACCTGTTGTGTAAAATATTGATACTATTGATACAGTCCTCATTGACCACATTTGATATATTAAGAGCAATGTCTACTGTGTATGAATTGAACTTACATTAGACTGTTTGCACAGTTGAGTTTCATCAAAATTCGACACATTAACAGCCATGCCTGCTTTGTGTGAATAGAACTTTCATTAGACTGTTGACACAGTCCTGTTATACATATTTGATACGTTTACAGCGATATCTACTGTGTATGAATTGAACTCGAATTAGGCTGTTTACACAGTTGAGTTTCATCAAAATTTGACACATGAATAGCTATGTCTGATTTGTGTGAATTGAACTTTCATTAGACTGTTGACACAGTCCTGTTATACCATATTTGATGCGTTTACAGCGATGTCTGCTGTGTATGAATGGAACTTGAATTAGACTGTTTACACAGTTGAGTTTCATCAAAATTTGACACATTAACATCTATGACTGGTTTGTGTGAATTGAACTTTCATTAGACTGTTGACACAGTCTTGTTATACCACATTTGATACGTTTACAGCAAGGTCTACTGTGTATGAATTGACATTGAATAAGACTGTTTACACAGTTTGAGTTTCATCAAAATTCGACACAATAACAGCCGTGTCTACTTTGTGTGGATAAAACTTTCATAAGACTGTTGACACAGTCCTGTTATACCATATTTGATACGTTTACAGCGATTTCTGCTGTGTATGAATTGAACTCGAATGAGGCTGTTTACACAGTTGAGTTTCATCAAAATTTGACACATTAACAGCTAGCTATGTCTGGTTTGTGTGAATGGAACTTTCATTAGACTGTTGACACAGTCCTATTATACCATATTTGATACGTTTACAGCGATGTCTGCTGTGTATGAATTGAACTTGAATTAGACTGTTTACACAGTTGAGTTTCATCAAAATTTGACACATTAACAGCTATGTCTGGTTTGTGTGAATTGAACTTTCATTAGACTGTTGACACAGTCCTGTTATACCAAATTTGATATGTTTACAGCAAGGTCTGCTGTGTATGAATTAACATTGAATTAGACTGTTAACACAGTTGAGTTTCATCAAAATTTGACACATTAACAGCTATGTCTGCTTTGTGTGAATTGGACTCTCATTTTACTGTTGACATAGTCCTGTTGTAACGCATTGGACAAATGGTAATGACAAAATTTGTTTGGTGGAATTCTGATTGAAATCTGTACCTATCTTAATCAACCACTACAGTAGTGGGAAAGATTCTACAGTTCTGTATCAAGGACGTCGTCCTCAATGTCCACGAACGGATACATGAGAATGTAAGTTAAAAGCGACCTCTTTAACTTATCAGGGTCTTGTGAAGGAATGTTACATTATTCTATAAGTATATTCACCAAATAAACGTCAATTTCCATGAGATTCCTTATGATAATGGACAGCACCTGCTGTGTAAAATATTGATACTATTGATACAGTCCTCATTGACCACATTTGATATATTAAGAGCAATGTCTACTGTGTATGAATTGAACTTACATTAGACTGTTTGCACAGTTGAGTTTCATCAAAATTCGACACATTAACAGCCATGTCTGCTTTGTGTGAATAGAACTTTCATTAGACTGTTGACACAGTCTTGTTATACCACATTTGATCCGTTTACAGCAAGGTCTACTGTGTATGAATTGACATTGAATTAGACTGTTTACACAGTTTGAGTTTCATCAAAATTCGACACATTAACAGCCGTGTCTACTTTGTGTGAATTGAACTTTCATAAGACTGTTGACACAGTCCTGTTATACCATATTTGATACGTTTACAGCGATGTCTGCTGTGTATGAATTGAACTTGAATTAGACTGTTTACACAGTTGAGTTTCATCAAAATTCGACACATTAACAGCCATGTCTGCTTTGTGTGAATAGAAATTTCATTAGACTGTTGACACAGTCTTGTTATACCACATTTGATACGTTTACAGCAAGGTCTACTGTGTATGAATTGAACTCGAATTAGGCTGTTTACACAGTTTGAGTTTCATCAAAATTTGACACATTAACAGCTATGTCTGGTTTGTGTGAATTGAACTTTCATTAGACTGTTGACACAGTCCTATTATACCATATTTGATACGTTTACAGCGATGTCTGCTGTGTATGAATTGAACTTGAATTAGACTGTTTACACAGTTGAGTTTCATCAAAATTTGACACATTAACAGCTATGTCTGGTTTGTGTGAATTGAACTTTCATTAGACTGTTGACACAGTCCTGTTATACCAAATTTGATATGTTTACAGCAAGGTCTGCTGTGTATGAATTAACATTGAATTAGACTGTTAACACAGTTGAGTTTCATCAAAATTTGACACATTAACAGATATGTCTGCTTTGTGTGAATTGGACTCTCATTTTACTGTTGACACAGTCCTGTTGTAACACATTGGACAAATGGTAATGACAAAATTTGTTTGGTGGAATTCTGATTGAAATATGTACCTATCTTAATCAACCACTACAGTAGTGGGAAAGATTCTACACCTCTGTATCAAGGACGTCGTCCTCAATATCCACGAACGGATACATGAGAATGTAAGTTAAAAGCGACCTCTTTAACTTATCAGGGTCTTGTTAAGGAATGTTACATTATTCTATAAGTATATTCACCAAATAAACGTCAATTTCCATGAGATTCCTTATGATAATGGACAGCACCTGTTGTGTAAAATATTGATACTATTGATACAGTCCTCATTGACCACATTTGATATATTAAGAGCAATGTCTACTGTGTATGAATTGAACTTAAATTAGACTGTTTGCACAGTTGAGTTTCATCAAAATTCGACACATAAACAGCCATGCCTGCTTTGTATGAATAGAACTTTCATAAGACTGTTGACACAGTCCTGTTATACATATTTGATACGTTTACAGCGATGTCTACTGTGTATGAATTGAACTCGAATTAGGCTGTTTACACAATTGAGTTTCATCAAAATTTGACACATTAACAGCTATGTCTGGTTTGTGTGAATTGAACTTTCATAAGACTGTTGACACAGTCCTGTTATACCATATTTGATGCGTTTACAGCGATTTTTGCTGTGTATGAATTGAACTTGAATTAGACTGTTTACACAGTTGAGTTTCATCAAAATTTGACACATTAACAGCTATGTCTGGTTTGTGTGAATTGAACTTTCATTAGACTGTTGACACAGTCTTGTTATACCACATTTGATACGTTTACAGCAAGGTGTACTGTGTATGAATTGACATTGAATAAGACTGTTTACACAGTTTGAGTTTCATCAAAATTTGACACATTAACAGTCGTGTCTACTTTGTGTGAATAGATCTTTCATCAGACTGTTGACACAGTCCTGTTATACCATATTTGATACGTTTACAGCGATTTTTGCTGTGTATGAATTGAACTCGAATTAGGCTGTTTACACAGTTGAGTTTCATCAAAATTTAACACATTAACAGCTATGTCTGGTTTGTGTGAATTGAACTTTCGTTAGACTGTTGACACAGTCCTGTTATACCATATTTGATGCGTTTACAGCGATGTCTGCTGAGTATGAATTGAACTTGAATTAGACTGTTTACACAGTTGAGTTTCATCAAAATTTGACACATTAACAGCTATGTCTGGTTTGTGTGAATGGAATTTTCATTTGACTATTGACACAGTCCTGTTATACCAAATTTGATATGTTTACAGCAAGGTCTGCTGTGTATGAATTAACGTTGAATTAGACTGTTAACACAGTTGAGTTTCATCAAAATTTGACACATTAACAGCTATGTCTGCTTTGTGTGAATTGGACTCTCATTTTACTGTTGACACAGTCCTGTTGTAACACATTGGACAAATGGTAATGACAAAATTTGTTTGGTGGAATTCTGATTGAAATCTGTACCTATCTTAATCAACCACTACAGTAGTGGGAAAGATTCTACAGCTCTGTATCAAGGACGTCGTCCTCAATGTCCACGAACGGATACATGAGAATGTAAGTTAAAAGCGACCTCTTTAACTTATCAGGGTCTTGTTAAGGAATGTTACATTATTCTATAAGTATATTCACCAAATAAACGTTAATTTCCATGAGATTCCTTATGATAATGGACAGCACCTGTTGTGTAAAATATTGATACTTTTGATACAGTCCTCATTGACCACATTTGATATATTAAGAGCAATATCTACTGTGTATGAATTGAACTTAAATTAGACTGTTTGCACAGTTGAGTTTCATCAAAATTCGACACATTAACAGCCATGTCTGCTTTGTGTGAATAGAAATTTCATTAGACTGTTGACACAGTCTTGTTATACCACATTTGATACGTTTACAGCAAGGTCTACTTTGTATGAATTGACATTGAATTAGACTGTTTACACAGTTTGAGTTTCATCAAAATTCGACACATTAACAGCCGTGTCTACTTTGTGTGAATAAAACTTTCATAGGACTGTTGACACAGTCCTGTTATACCATATTTGATACGTTTACAGCGATTTTTGCTGTGTATGAATTGAACTCGAATTAGGCTGTTTCCACAGTTGAGTTTCATCAAAATTTGACACATTAACAGCTATGTCTGGTTTGTGTGAATTGAACTTTCATTAGACTGTTGACACAGTCCTGTTATACCATATTTGATACGTTTACAGCGATGTCTGCTGTGTATGAATTGAACTTGAATTAGACTGTTTACACAGTTGAGTTTCATCAAAATTTGACACATTAACAGCTATGTCTGCTTTGTGTGAATTGAACTCTCATTATACTGTTGACACAGTCCTGTTGTAACACATTGGACAAATGGTAATGATAAAATTTGTTTGGTGGAATTCTGATTGAAATCTGTACCTATCTTAATCAACCATTACAGTAGTGGGAAAGATTCTACAGCTTTGTATCAAGGACGTCGTCCTCAATGTCCACGAACGGATACATGAGAATGTAAGTTAAAAGCGACCTCTTTAACTTATCAGGGTCTTGTTAAGAAATGTTACATTATTCTATAAGTATATTCACCAAATAAACGTCAATTTCCATGAGATTCCTTATGATAATGGACAGGACCTGTTGTGTAAAATATTGATACTATTGATACAGTCCTCATTGACCACATTTGATATATTAAGAGCAATGTCTACTGTGTATGAATTGAACTTAAATTAGACTGTTTGCACAGTTGAGTTTCATCAAAATTCGACACATTAACAGCCATGTCTGCTTTGTGTGAATTGAACTTTCATTAGACTGTTGACACAGTCTTGTTATACCACATTTGATACGTTTACAGCAAGGTCTACTGTGTATGAATTGACATTGAATTAAACTGTTTACACAGTTTGAGTTTCATCAAAATTCGACACATTAACAGCCGTGTCTACTTTGTGTGAATAGAACTTTCATAAGACTGTTGACACAGTCCTGTTATACCATAATTGATACGTTTACAGCGATTTTTGCTGTGTATGAATTAAACTCGAATTAGGCTGTTTCCACAGTTGAGTTTCATCAAAATTTGACACATTAACAGCTAGCTATGTCTGGTTTGTGTGGATTGAACTTTCATTAGACTGTTGACACAGTCCTGTTATACCATATTTGATACGTTTACAGCGATGTCTGCTGTGTATGGATTGAACTTGAATTAGACTGTTTACACAGTTGAGTTTCATCAAAATTTGACACATTAACAGCTATATCTGCTTTGTGTGACTTGAACTTTCAATAGACTGTTGACACAGTCCTGTTGTAACACATTGAACAAATGGTAATTACAAAGTTTTTTTGGTGGAATTCTGATTGAAATCTGTACCTATCTTAATCAACCACTACAGTAGTGGGAAAGATCCTACAGCTCTGTATCAAGGAAGTCGTCCTCAATGTCCACGAACGGATACATGAGAATGTAAGTTAAAAGCGACCTCTTTAACTTATCAGGGTCTTGTGAAGGAATGTTACATTATTCTATAAGTATATTCACCATATAAACGTCAATTTCCATGAGATTCCTTATGATAATGGACAGCACCTGTTGTATAGAATATTGATACTTTTGATACAGTCCTCATTGACCACATTTGATATATTAAGAGCAATGTCTACATTGTATGAATTGAACTTAAATTAGACTGTTTGCACAGTTGAGTTTCATCAAAATTCGACACATTAACAGCCATGTCTGCTTTGTGTGAATAGAACTTTCATTAGACTGTTGACACAGTCTTGTTATACCACATTTGATACGTTTACAGCAAGGTTTACTGTGTATGAATTGACATTGAATTAGACTGTTTACACAGTTTGAGTTTCATCAAAATTCGATACATTAACAGCCGTATCTACTTTGTGTGAATAGAACTTTCATAAGACTGTTGACACAGTCTTGTTATACCACATTTGATACGTTTACAGCAAGGTCTACTGTGTATGAATTGAACTCGAATTAGGCTGTTTACACAGTTGAGTTTCATCAAAATTTGACACATTAACAGCTATGTCTGTTTTGTGTGAATGGAACTTTCATTAGACTGTTGACACAGTCCTATTATACCATATTTGATACGTTTACAGCGATGTCTGCTGTGTATGAATTGAACTTGAATTAGACTGTTTACACAGATGAGTTTCATCAAAATTTGACACATTAACAGCTATGTCTGCTTTGTGTGAATTGAACTCTCATTTTACTGTTGACACAGTCCTGTTGTAACACATTGGACAAATGGTAATGATAAAATTTGTTTGGTGGAATTCTGATTGAAATCTGTACCTATCTTAATCAACCACTACAGTAGTGGGAAAGATTCTACAGCTCTGTATCAAGGACGTCGTCCTCAATGTCCACGAACGGATACATGAGAATGTAAGTTAAAAGCGACCTCTTTAACTTATCAGGGTCTTGTTAAGAAATGTTACATTATTCTATAAGTATATTCACCAAATAAACGTCAATTTCCATGAGATTCCTTATGATAATGGACAGGACCTGTTGTGTAAAATATTGATACTATTGATACAGTCCTCATTGACCACATTTGATATATTAAGAGCAATGTCTACTGTGTATGAATTGAACTTAAATTAGACTGTTTGCACAGTTGAGTTTCATCAAAATTCGACACATTAACAGCCATGTCTGCTTTGTGTGAATTGAACTTTCATTAGACTGTTGACACAGTCTTGTTATACCACATTTGATACGTTTACAGCAAGGTCTACTGTGTATGAATTGACATTGAATTAGACTGTTTACACAGTTTGAGTTTCATCAAAATTCAACACATTAACAGCCGTGTCTACTTTGTGTGAATAAAACTTTCATAAGACTGTTGACACAGTCCTGTTATACCATATTTGATACGTTTACAGCGATTTTTGCTGTGTATGAATTGAACTCGAATTAGGCTGTTTCCACAGTTGAGTTTCATCAAAATTTGACACATTAACAGCTATGTCTGGTTTGTGTGAATTGAACTTTCATTAGACTGTTGACACAGTCCTGTTATACCATATTTGATACGTTTACAGCGATGTCTGCTGTGTATGGATTGAACTTGAATTAGACTATTTACACAGTTGAGTTTCATCAAAATTTGACACATTAACAGCTATGTCTGCTTTGTGTGACTTGAACTTTCAATAGACTGTTGACACAGTCCTGTTGTAACACATTGAACAAATGGTAATTACAAAGTTTTTTTGGTGGAATTCTGATTGAAATCTGTACCTATCTTAATCAACCACTACAGTAGTGGGAAAGATCCTACAGCTCTGTATCAAGGACGTCGTCCTCAATGTCCACGAACGGATACATGAGAATGTAAGTTAAAAGCGACCTCTTTAACTTATCAGGATTTGTTAAGGAATGTTACATTATTCCATAAGTATATTCACCAAATAAACGTCAATTTCCATGAGATTCCTTATGATAATGGACAGCACCTGTTGTGTAAAATATTGATACTATTGATACAGTCCTCATTGACCACATTTGATATATTAAGAGCAATGTCTACATTGTATGAATTGAACTTAAATTAGACTGTTTGCACAGTTGAGTTTCATCAAAATTCGACACATTAACAGCCATGTCCGCTTTGTGTGAATAGAAATTTCATTAGACTGTTGACACAGTCTTGTTATACCGCATTTGATACGTTAACAGCAAGGTCTACTGTGTATGAATTGACATTGAATTAGACTGTTTACACAGTTTGAGTTTCATCAAAATTCGACACATTAACAGCCGTGTCTACTTTGTGTGAATTGAACTTTCATTAGACTGTTGACACAGTCCTGTTATACCATATTTGATACGTTTACAGCGATGTCTGCTGTGTATGAATTGAACGGGAATTAGACTGTTTAGACGGTTGAGTTTCATCAAAATTTGACACATTAACAGCTATGTTTGGTTTGTGTGAGTGGAATTTTCATTAGACTATTGACACAGTCCTGTTATACCAAATTTGATATGTTTACAGCAAGGTCTGCTGTGTATGAATTAACATTGAATTAGACTGTTAACACAGTTGAGTTTCATCAAAATTTGACACATTAACAGCTATGTCTGCTTTGTGTGAATTGGACTCTCATTTTACTGTTGACACAGTCCTGTTGTAACACATTGGACAAATGGTAATGACAAAATTTGTTTGGTGGAATTCTGATTGAAATCTGTACCTATCTTAATCAACCACCACAGTAGTGGGAAAGATTCTACAGCTCTGTATCAAGGACGTCGTCCTCAATGTCCACGAACGGATACATGAGAATGTAAGTTAAAAGCGACCTCTTTAACTTATCAGGGTCTTGTTAAGGAATGTTACATTATTCTATAAGTATATTCACCAAATAAACGTCAATTTCCATGAGATTCCTTATGATAATGGACAGCACCTGTTGTGTAAAATATTGATACTTTTGATACAGTCCTCATTGACCACATTTGATATATTAAGAGCAATGTCTACTGTGTATGAATTGAACTTAAATTAGACTGTTTGCACAGTTGAGTTTCATCAAAATTCGACACATTAACAGCCATGTCTGCTTTGTATGAATAGAAATTTCATAAGACTGTTGACACAGTCTTGTTATACCACATTTGATACGTTTACAGCAAGGTCTACTGTGTATGAATTGAACTCGAATTAGGCTGTTTACACAGTTGAGTTTCATCAAAATTTGACACATTAACAGCTATGTCTGTTTTGTGTGAATAGAACTTTCATTAGACTGTTGACACAGTCCTATTATACCATATTTGATACGTTTACAGCGATGTCTGCTGTGTATGAATTGAACTTGAATTAGACTGTTTACACAGATGAGTTTCATCAAAATTTGACACATTAACAGCTATGTCTTGTTTGTGTGAATTGAACTTTCATTAGACTGTTGACACAGTCCTGTTATACCAAATTTGATATGTTTACAGCAAGGTCTGCTGTGTATGAATTAACATTGAATTAGACTTTTAACACAGTTGAGTTTCATCAAAATTTGACACATTAACAGCTATGTCTGCTTTGTGTGAATTGGACTCTCATTTTACTGTTGACACAGTCCTGTTGTAAGGCATTGGACAAATGGTAATGACAAAATTTGTTTGGTGGAATTCTGATTGAAATCTGTACCTATCTTAATCAACCACTGCAGTAGTGGGAAAGATTCTACAGCTCTGTATCAAGGACGTCGTCCTCAATGTCCACGAACGGATACATGAGAATGTAAGTTAAAAGCGACCTCTTTAACTTATCAGGGTATTGTTAAGGAATGTTACATTATTCTATAAGTATATTCACCAAATAAACGTCAATTTCCATGAGATTCCTTATGATGATTGACAGCACCTGTTGTGTAAAATATTGATACTTTTGATACAGTCCTCATTGACCACATTTGATATATTAAGAGCAATGTCTACTGTGTATGAATTGAACTTAAATTAGACTGTTTGCACAGTTGAGTTTCATCAAAATTCGACACATTAACAGCCATGTCTGCTTTTTGTGAATAGAACTTTCATTAGACTGTTGACACAGTCTTGTTATACCACATTTGATACGTTTACAGCAAGGTCTACTGTGTATGAATTGACATTGAATTAAACTGTTTACACAGTTTGAGTTTCATCAAAATTCGACACATTAACATCCGTGTCTACTTTGTGTGAATAAAACTTTCATAAGACTGTTGACACAGTCCTGTTATACCATATTTGATACGTTTACAGCGATTTCTGCTGTGTATGAATTGAACTCGAATTAGGCTGTTTACACAGTTGAGTTTCATCAAAATTTGACACATTAACAGCTATGTCTGGTTTGTGTGAATTGAACTTTTATTAGACTGTTGACACAGTCCTATTATACCATATTTGGTACGTTTACAGCGATGTCTGCTGTGTATGAATTGAACTTGAATTAGACTGTTTACACAGTTGAGTTTCATCAAAATTTGGCACATTTACAGCTATGTCTGGTTTGTGTGAATTGAACTTTCATTAGACTGTTGACACAGTCCTGTTATACCAAATTTGATATGTTTACAGCAAGGTCTGCTGTGTATGAATTAACATTGAATTAGACTGTTAACACAGTTGAGTTTCATCAAAATTTGACACATTAACAGCTATGTCTGCTTTGTGTGAATTGGACTCTCATTTTACTGTTGACACAGTCCTGTTGTAACACATTGGACAAATGGTAATGACAAAATTTGTTTGGTGGAATTCTGATTGAAATCTGTACCTATCTTAATCAACCACCACAGTAGTGGGAAAGATTCTACAGCTCTGTATCAAGGACGTCGTCCTCAATGTCCACGAACGGATACATGAGAATGTAAGTTAAAAGCAACCTCTTTAACTTATCAGGGTCTTGTTAAGGAATGTTACATTATTCTATAAGTATATTCACCAAATAAACGTCAATTTCCATGAGATTCCTTATGATAATGGACAGCACCTGTTGTGTAAAATATTGATACTTTTGATACAGTCCTCATTGACCACATTTGATATATTAAGAGCAATGTCTACTGTGTATGAATTGAACTTACATTAGACTGTTTGCACAGTTGAGTTTCATCAAAATTCGACACATTAACAGCCATGTCTGCTTTGTGTGAATAGAAATTTCATTAGACTGTTGACACAGTCTTGTTATACCACATTTGATACGTTTACAGCAAGGTCTACTGTGTATGAATTGACATTGAATTAGACTGTTTACACAGTTTGAGTTTCATCAAAATTCGACACATTAACAGCCGTGTCTACTTTGTGTGAATTGAACTTTCATTAGACTGTTGACACAGTCCTGTTATACCATATTTGATACGTTTACAGCGATGTCTGCTGTGTATGAATTGAACTTGAATTAGACTGTTTATACAGTTGAGTTTCATCAAAATTTGACACATTAAAAGCTATGTCTGGTTTGTGTGAATTGAACTTTCATTAGACTGTTGACACAGTCCTGTTATACCAAATTTGATATGTTTACAGCAAGGTCTGCTGTGTATGAATTGAACTTGAATTAGACTGTTTATACAGTTGAGTTTCATCAAAATTTGACACATTAAAAGCTATGTCTGGTTTGTGTGAATTGAACTTTCATTAGACTGTTGACACAGTCCTGTTATACCAAATTTGATATGTTTACAGCAAGGTCTGCTGTGTATGAATTAACATTGAATTAGACTTTTAACACAGTTGAGTTTCATCAAAATTTGACACATTAACAGCTATGTCTGCTTTGTGTGAATTGGACTCTCATTTTACTGTTGACACAGTCCTGTTGTAACACATTGGACAAATGGTAATGACAAAATTTGTTTGGTGGAATTCTGATTGAAATCTGTACCTATCTTAATCAACCACTACAGTAGTGGGAAAGATTCTACAGCTCTGTATCAAGGACGTCGTCCTCAATGTCCACGAACGGGTACATGAGAATGTAAGTTAAAAGCGACCTCTTTAACTTATCAGGGTATTGTTAAGGAATGTTACATTTTTCTATAAGTATATTCACCAAATAAACGTCAATTTCCATGAGATTCCTTATGATAATGGACAGCACCTGTTGTGTAAAATATTGATACTTTTGATACAGTCCTCATTGACCACATTTGATATATTAAGAGCAATGTCTACTGTGTATGAATTGAACTTAAATTAGACTGTTTGCACAGTTGAGTTTCATCAAAATTCGACACATTAACAGCCATGTCTGCTTTGTGTGAATAGAAATTTCATTAGACTGTTGACACAGTCTTGTTATACCACATTTGATACGTTTACAGCAAGGCCTACTGTGTATGAATTGAACTCGAATTAGGCTGTTTACACAGTTTGAGTTTCATCAAAATTTGACACATTAACAGCTATGTCTGGTTTGTGTGAATTGAACTTTCATTAGACTGTTGACACAGTCCTATTATACCATATTTGATACGTTTACAGCGATGTCTGCTGTGTATGAATTGAACTTGAATTAGACTGTTTTCACAGTTGAGTTTCATCAAAATTTGACACATTAACAGCTATGTCTGGTTTGTGTGAATTGAACTTTACACTACAATTCCACATTCTAAATTGAAAGAAAGACTCGCAAAAATTATAAGTAATGCGTTTACAAGTAAGAACGGTAATCGGAAATACAAATTTATTGTTGTTAACTGTGACAAAACCTACTTTGTAAAAGAAAAGTCGGATTCTGAAAATAAGTACACTGAAACAGACATTATTCAGATGTTAAACTTTCTGATCGACAACAATTTTGTGGTGTTTGGAGGAAAGGTCTTCCAGCAAATTGTCGGAATTCCAATGGGGACCAATTGTGCCCCACTCCTTGCAGACATTTTCCTTTACTCGTACGAAGCTGAATTCATTCAATCTTTGGTCTCTGAAGGGAAAAGATACTTAGCTTCTGACTTTAATTTCACTTACAGATACATAGACGATGTGTTGTCCATCAATAATCCAAAATTCGCGGATTACCTGAGCAGTATCTATCCTTCGGAGCTTGAAGTCAAAGAAACTACAGAGACAAATAATTCAGCATCCTATTTGGACATAATGTTGTCCTACGACACTGATGGTCACATGAACACCTCACTCTATGACAAACGTGACGACTTCAATTTCAGCATTACGAACTTTCCTTTTCTGAGTAGCAACATCCCTTCATCGCCTGCTTATGGCGTTTTCATATCTCAGTTGATACGCTATGCCAGAGCAAGTACAAAATATACGGATTTTGTTCTGAGAGCTAGGCGTCTTTCAGATAAGCTTCTCAGTCAGGGATTTGTTTGTGACCGACTAACATCGTCACTGAGGAAATTCTACGGTCGATATGGGGAACTCGTCATACACTTTGATGTCCCACTATCCAGAATGGTGGATGATATTCTGTCATAGACCATTTGAACCATCCAACCAAAGATTGTACTCTATATCTTCCAAAATGGAAGTAACCGGATATGACAGTTCTACCGAATTGAAGCGACGGGTGTTGCATGCAAGCAGGAGATGCTTACTCTTCCTGGGCACCTGGTCTCACTCTCATATCGGGAGTTCGCTTCTTTTCATATGGTGGAGGTTTTTGTTTCTGTTTGCTTTGGTTCCTGTTTTATCCTGATTTTGTATGCCTTCAGTTTCTGATTTTCTGAATTATCGATTTTGTACTGCAGGCAGGGATATGGTCATTATCCATATTTGTCATTTCATTGGACTGTTGACACAGTCCTGTTATACCAAATTTGATATGTTTACAGCAAGGTCTGCTGTGTATGAATTAACATTGAATTAGACTGTTAACACAGTTGAGTTTCATCAAAATTTGACACATTAACAGCTATGTCTGCTTTGTGTGAATTGGACTCTCATTTTACTGTTGACACAGTCCTGTTGTAACACATTGGACAAATGGTAATGACAAAATTTGTTTGGTGGAATTCTGATTGAAATCTGTACCTATCTTAATCAACCACTACAGTAGTGGGAAAGATTCTACAGCTCTGTATCAAGGACGTCGTCCTCAATGTCCACGAACGGATACATGAGAATGTAAGTTAAAAGCGACCTCTTTAACTTATCAGGGTCTTGTTAAGGAATGTTACATTATTCTATAAGTATATTCACCAAATTAACGTCAATTTCCATGAGATTCCTTATGATAATGGACAGCACCTGTTGTGTAAAATATTGATACTATTGATACAGTCCTCATTGACCACATTTGATATATTAAGAGCAATGTCTACTGTGTAATAATTGAACTTAAATTAGACTGTTTACACAGTTGAGTTTCATCAAAATTCGACACATTAACAGCCATGCCTGCTTTGTGTGAATAGAACTTTCATAAGACTGTTGACACAGTCCTGTTATACATATTTGATACGTTTACAGCGATGTCTACTGTGTATGAATTGAACTCGAATTAGGCTGTTTACACAATTGAGTTTCATCAAAATTTGACACATTAACAGCTATGTCTGGTTTGTGTGAATTGAACTTTCATTAGACTGTTGACACAGTCTTGTTATACCATATTTGATGCGTTTACAGCGATGTCTGCTGTTTATGAATTGAACTTGAATTAGACTGTTTACACAGTTGAGTTTCATCAAAATTCGACACATTAACAGCCATGTCTGCTTTGTGTGAATAGAAATTTCATTAGACTGTTGACACAGTCTTGTTATACCACATTTGATACGTTTACAGCAAGGTGTACTGTGTATGAATTGACATTAAATAAGACTGTTTACACAGTTTGAGTTTCAGCAAAATTTGACACATTAACAGTCGTGTCTACTTTGTGTGAATAGGTCTTTCATAAGACTGTTGACACAGTTCTGTTATACCATATTTGATACGTTTACAGCGATTTTTGCTGTGTATGAATTGAACTCGAATTAGGCTGTTTACACAGTTGAGTTTCATCAAAATTTAACACATTAACAGCTATGTCTGGTTTGTGTGAATTGAACTTTCGTTAGACTGTTGGCACAGTCCTGTTATACCATATTTGATGCGTTTACAGCGATGTCTGCTGTGTATGAATTGAACTTGAATTAGGCTGTTTACACAGTTGAGTTTCATCAAAATTTGACACATTAACAGCTATGTCTGGTTTGTGTGAATGGAACTTTCATTAGACTATTGACACAGTCCTGTTATACCAAATTTGATATGTTTACAGCAAGGTCTGCTGTGTATGAATTAACATTGAATTAGACTGTTAACACAGTTGAGTTTCATCAAAATTTGACACATTAACAGCTATGTCTGCTTTGTGTGAATTGAACTCTCATTATACTGTTGACACAGTCCTGTTGTAACACATTGGACAAATGGTAATGACAAAATTTGTTTGGTGGAATTCTGATTGAAATCTGTACCTATCTTAATCAACCACTACAGTAGTGGGAAAGATTCTACAGCTCTGTATCAAGGACGTCGTCCTCAATGTCCACGAACGGATACATGAGAATGTAAGTTAAAAGCGACCTCTTTAACTTATCAGGGTCTTGTTAAGGAATGTTACATTATTCTATAAGTATATTCACCAAATTAACGTCAATTTCCATGAGATTCCTTATGATAATGGACAGCACCTGTTGTGTAAAATATTGATACTATTGATACAGTCCTCATTGACCACATTTGATATATTAAGAGCAATGTCTACTGTGTAATAATTGAACTTAAATTAGACTGTTTACACAGTTGAGTTTCATCAAAATTCGACACATTAACAGCCATGCCTGCTTTGTGTGAATAGAACTTTCATAAGACTGTTGACACAGTCCTGTTATACATATTTGATACGTTTACAGCGATGTCTACTGTGTATGAATTGAACTCGAATTAGGCTGTTTACACAATTGAGTTTCATCAAAATTTGACACATTAACAGCTATGTCTGGTTTGTGTGAATTGAACTTTCATTAGACTGTTGACACAGTCTTGTTATACCATATTTGATGCGTTTACAGCGATGTCTGCTGTTTATGAATTGAACTTGAATTAGACTGTTTACACAGTTGAGTTTCATCAAAATTCGACACATTAACAGCCATGTCTGCTTTGTGTGAATAGAAATTTCATTAGACTGTTGACACAGTCTTGTTATACCACATTTGATACGTTTACAGCAAGGTGTACTGTGTATGAATTGACATTAAATAAGACTGTTTACACAGTTTGAGTTTCAGCAAAATTTGACACATTAACAGTCGTGTCTACTTTGTGTGAATAGGTCTTTCATAAGACTGTTGACACAGTTCTGTTATACCATATTTGATACGTTTACAGCGATTTTTGCTGTGTATGAATTGAACTCGAATTAGGCTGTTTACACAGTTGAGTTTCATCAAAATTTAACACATTAACAGCTATGTCTGGTTTGTGTGAATTGAACTTTCGTTAGACTGTTGGCACAGTCCTGTTATACCATATTTGATGCGTTTACAGCGATGTCTGCTGTGTATGAATTGAACTTGAATTAGGCTGTTTACACAGTTGAGTTTCATCAAAATTTGACACATTAACAGCTATGTCTGGTTTGTGTGAATGGAACTTTCATTAGACTATTGACACAGTCCTGTTATACCAAATTTGATATGTTTACAGCAAGGTCTGCTGTGTATGAATTAACATTGAATTAGACTGTTAACACAGTTGAGTTTCATCAAAATTTGACACATTAACAGCTATGTCTGCTTTGTGTGAATTGAACTCTCATTATACTGTTGACACAGTCCTGTTGTAACACATTGGACAAATGGTAATGACAAAATTTGTTTGGTGGAATTCTGATTGAAATCTGTACCTATCTTAATCAACCACTACAGTAGTGGGAAAGATTCTACAGCTCTGTATCAAGGACGTCGTCCTCAATGTCCACGAACGGATACATGAGAATGTAAGTTAAAAGCGACCTCTTTAACTTATCAGGGTCTTGTTAAGGAATGTTACATTATTCTATAAGTATATTCACCAAATAAACGTCAATTTCCATGAGATTCCTTATGATAATGGACAGCACCTGTTGTGTAAAATATTGATACTTTTGATACAGTCCTCATTGACCACATTTGATATATTAAGAGCAATGTCTACTGTGTATGAATTGAACTTAAATTAGACTGTTTGCACTGTTGAGTTTCATCAAAATTCGACACATTAACAGCCATGTCTGCTTTGTGTGAATAGAAATTTCATTAGACTGTTGACACAGTCTTGTTATACCACATTTGATACGTTTACAGCAAGGTCTACTGTGTATGAATTGAACTCGAATTAGGCTGTTTACACAGTTGAGTTTCATCAAAATTTGACACATTAACAGCTATGTCTGGTTTGTGTGAATTGAACTTTCATTAGACTGTTGACACAGTCCTATTATACCATATTTGATACGTTTACAGCGATATCTGCTGTGTATGAATTGAACTCGAATTAGACTGTTTCCACTGTTGAGTTTCATCAAAATTTGACACATTAACAGCTATGTCTGGTTTGTGTGAATTGAACTTTCATTAGACTGTTGACACAGTCCTGTTATACCATATTTGATATGTTTACAGCAAGGTCTGCTGTGAATGAATTAACATTGAATTAGACTGTTAACACAGTTGAGTTTCATCAAAATTTGACACATTAACAGCTATGTCTGCTTTGTGTGAATTGGACTCTCATTTTACTGTTGACACAGTCCTGTTGTAACACATTGGACAAATGGTAATGACAAAATTTGTTTGGTGGAATTCTGATTGAAATCTGTACCTATCTTAATCAACCACTACAGTAGTGGGAAAGATTCTACACCTCTGTATCAAGGACGTCGTCCTCAATGTCCACGAACGGATACATGAGAATGTAAGTTAAAAGCGACCTCTTTAACTTATCAGGGTCTTGTTAAGGAATGTTACATTATTCTATAAGTATATTCACCAAATAAACGTCAATTTCCATGAGATTCCTTATGATAATGGACAGCACCTGTTGTGTAAAATATTGATACTTTTGATACAGTCCTCATTGACCACATTTGATATATCAAGAGCAATGTCTACTGTGTATGAATTGAACTTACATTAGACTGTTTGCACAGTTGAGTTTCATCAAAATTCGACACATTAACAGCCATGTCTGCTTTGTGTGAATAGAAATTTCATTAGACTGTTGACACAGTCTTGTTATACCACATTTGATACGTTTACAACGATGTCTGCTGTGTATGAAATGAACTTGAATTAGACTGTTTACACAGTTGAGTTTCATCAAAATTTGACACATTAACAGCTATGTCTGGTTTGTGTGAGTGGAAGTTTCATTAGACTATTGACACAGTCCTGTTATACCATATTTGATATGTTTACAGCAAGGTCTGCTGTGTATGAATTAACATTGAATTAGACTGTTAACACAGTTGAGTTTCATCAAAATTTGACACATTAACAGCTATGTCTGCTTTGTGTGAATTGGACTCTCATTTTACTGTTGACACAGTCCTGTTGTAACACATTGGACAAATGGTAATGACAAAATTTGTTTGGTGGAATTCTGATTGAAATCTGTACCTATCTTAATCAACCACCACAGTAGTGGGAAAGATTCTACAGCTCTGTATCAAGGACGTCGTCCTCAATGTCCACGAACGGATACATGAGAATGTAAGTTAAAAGCGACCTCTTTAACTTATCAGGGTCTTGTTAAGGAATGTTACATTATTCTATAATGAGTTAAAAAAGATCCTGACGATAATCTCAACAGCACTCACAATAGAGCACAAAATTAAACATCGACGGACCCCTAGCAAGCTAGAGGTGGGACCAGGTGCCCGGGAGGAGTAAGCATCCCCTGTTGGCTAGCCGCACCCGCCGTCGATGTTTATGAAGCATGGAAATGAAAATGTATAAAATTCATGCACTGTCTGACGTTGTGTCTATATAGGAAGTGCTATGGCGACAATGTCAGGGAAGTATATTCAAAACACTTACTGTCAAACCCCTAATAAGTATATTCACCAAATAAACGTCAATTTCCATGAGATTCCTTATGATAATGGACAGCACCTGTTGTGTAAAATATTGATACTTTTGATACAGTCCTCATTGACCACATTTGATATATTAAGAGCAATGTCTACTGTGTATGAATTGAACTTAAATTAGACTGTTTGCACAGTTGAGTTTCATCAAAATTCGACACATTAACAGCCATGTCTGCTTTGTATGAATAGAAATTTCATTAGACTGTTGACACAGTCTTGTTATACCACATTTGATACGTTTACAGCAAGGTCTACTGTGTATGAATTGAACTCGAATTAGGCTGTTTACACAGTTGAGTTTCATCAAAAGTTGACACATTAACAGCTATGTCTGGTTTGTGTGAATTGAACTTTCATTAGACTGTTGACACAGTCCTATTATACCATATTTGATACGTTTACAGCGATGTCTGCTGTGTATGAATTGAACTTTCATTAGACTGTTGACACAGTCCTGTTATACCAAATTTAATATGTTTACAGCAAGGTCTACTGTGTATGAATTGACATTGAATTAGACTGTTTACACAGTTTGAGTTTCATCAAAATTCGACACATTAACAGCCGTGTCTACTTTGTGTGAATTGAACTTTCATTAGACTGTAGACACAGTCCTGTTATACCATATTTGATACGTTTACAGCGATGTCTGCTGTGTATGAATTGAACTTGAATTAGACTGTTTACACAGTTGAGTTTCATCAAAATATGACACATTAACATCTATGTCTGGTTTGTGTGAGTGGAATTTTCATTAGACTATTGACACAGTCCTGTTATACCAAATTTGATATGTTTACAGCAAGGTCTGCTGTGTATGAATTAACATTGAATTAGACTGTTAACACAGTTGAGTTTCATCAAAATTTGACACATTAACAACTATGTCTGCTTTGTGTGAATTGGACTCTCATTTTACTGTTGACACAGTCCTGTTGTAACACATTGGACAAATGGTAATGACAAAATTTGTTTGGTGGAATTCTGATTGAAATCTGTACCTATCTTAATCAACCACCACAGTAGTGGGAAAGATTCTACAGCTCTGTATCAAGGACGTCGTCCTCAATGTCCACGAACGGATACATGAGAATGTAAGTTAAAAGCGACCTCTTTAACTTATCAGGGTCTTGTTAAGGAATGTTACATTATTCTATAAGTATATTCACCAAATAAACGTCAATTTCCATGAGATTCCTTATGATAATGGACAGCACCTGTTGTGTAAAATATTGATACTTTTGATACAGTCCTCATTGACCACATTTGATATATTAAGAGCAATGTCTACTGTGTATGAATTGAACTTAAATTAGACTGTTTGCACAGTTGAGTTTCATCAAAATTCGACACATTAACAGCCATGTCTGCTTTGTATGAATAGAAATTTCATAAGACTGTTGACACAGTCTTGTTATACCACATTTGATACGTTTACAGCAAGGTCTACTGTGTATGAATTGAACTCGAATTAGGCTGTTTACACAGTTGAGTTTCATCAAAAGTTGACACATTAACAGCTATGTCTGGTATGTGTGAATTGAACTTTCATTAGACTGTTGACACAGTCCTATTATACCATATTTGATACGTTTACAGCGATGTCTGCTGTGTATGAATTGAACTTGAATTAGACTGTTTACACAGTTGAGTTTCATCAAAATTTGACACATTAACAGCTATGTCTGGTTTGTGTGAATTAAACTTTCATTAGACTGTTGACACAGTCCTGTTATACCAAATTTGATATGTTTACAGCAAGGTCTGCTGTGTATGAATTAACATTGAATTAGACTGTTAACACAGTTGAGTTTCATCAAAATTTGACACATTAACAGCTATGTCTGCTTTGTGTGAATTGGACTCTCATTTTACTGTTGACACAGTCCTGTTGTAACACATTGGACAAATGGTAATGACAAAATTTGTTTGGTGGAATTCTGATTGAAATCTGTACCTATCTTAATCAACCACTACAGTAGTGGGAAAGATTCTACACCTCTGTATCAAGGACGTCGTCCTCAATGTCCACGAACGGATACATGAGAATGTAAGTTAAAAGCGACCTCTTTAACTTATCAGGGTCTTGTTAAGGAATGTTACATTATTCTATAAGTATATTCACCAAATAAACGTCAATTTCCATGAGATTCCTTATGATAATGGACAGCACCTGTTGTGTAAAATATTGATACTTTTGATACAGTCCTCATTGACCACATTTGATATATTAAGAGCAATGTCTACTGTGTATGAATTGAACTTACATTAGACTGTTTGCACAGTTGAGTTTCATCAAAATTCGACACATTAACAGCCATGTCTGCTTTGTGTGAATAGAAATTTCATTAGACTGTTGACACAGTCTTGTTATACCACATTTGATACGTTTACAGCAAGGTCTACTGTGTATGAATTGAACTCGAATTAGGCTGTTTACACAGTTGAGTTTCATCAAAATTTGACACATTAACAGCTATGTCTGGTTTGTGTGAATTGAACTTTCATTAGACTGTTGACACAGTCCTATTATACCATATTTGATACGTTTACAGCGATATCTGCTGTGTATGAATTGAACTCGAATTAGGCTGTTTCCACTGTTGAGTTTCATCAAAATTTGACACATTAACAGCTATGTCTGGTTTGTGTGAATTGAACTTTCATTAGACTGTTGACACAGTCCTGTTATACCATATTTGATATGTTTACAGCAAGGTCTGCTGTGAATGAATTAACATTGAATTAGACTGTTAACACAGTTGAGTTTCATCAAAATTTGACACATTAACAGCTATGTCTGCTTTGTGTGAATTGGACTCTCATTTTACTGTTGACACAGTCCTGTTGTAACACATTGGACAAATGGTAATGACAAAATTTGTTTGGTGGAATTCTGATTGAAATCTGTACCTATCTTAATCAACCACTACAGTAGTGGGAAAGATTCTACACCTCTGTATCAAGGACGTCGTCCTCAATGTCCACGAACGGATACATGAGAATGTAAGTTAAAAGCGACCTCTTTAACTTATCAGGGTCTTGTTAAGGAATGTTACATTATTCTATAAGTATATTCACCAAATAAACGTCAATTTCCATGAGATTCCTTATGATAATGGACAGCACCTGTTGTGTAAAATATTGATACTATTGATACAGTCCTCATTGACCACATTTGATATATTAAGAGCAATGTCTACTGTGTATGAATTGAACTTACATTAGACTGTTTGCACAGTTGAGTTTCATCAAAATTCGACACATTAACAGCCATGTCTGCTTTGTGTGAATAGAAATTTCATTAGACTGTTGACACAGTCTTGTTATACCACATTTGATACGTTTACAGCAAGGTCTACTGTGTATGAATTGACATTGAATTAGACTGTTTACACAGTTTGAGTTTCATCGAAATTCGACACATTAACAGCCGTGTCTACTTTGTGTGAATAGAACTTTCATTAGACTGTTGACACAGTCCTATTATACCATATTTGATACGTTTACAGCGATGTCTGCTGTGTATGAATTGAACTTGAATTAGACTGTTTACACAGTTGAGTTTCATCAAAATTTGACACATTAACAGCTATGTCTGGTTTGTGTGAGTGGAATTTTCATTAGACTATTGACACAGTCCTGTTATACCAAATTTGATATGTTTACAGCAAGGTCTGCTGTGTATGAATTGACATTGAATTAGACTGTTAACACAGTTGAGTTTCATCAAAATTTGACACATTAACAACTATGTCTGCTTTGTGTGAATTGGACTCTCATTTTACTGTTGACACAGTCCTGTTGTAACACATTGGACAAATGGTAATGACAAAATTTGTTTGGTGGAATTCTGATTGAAATCTGTACCTATCTTAATCAACCACCACAGTAGTGGGAAAGATTCTACAGCTCTGTATCAAGGACGTCGTCCTCAATGTCCACGAACGGATACATGAGAATGTAAGTTAAAAGCGACCTCTTTAACTTATCAGGGTCTTGTTAAGGAATGTTACATTATTCTATAAGTATATTCACCAAATAAACGTCAATTTCCATGAGATTCCTTATGATAATGGACAGCACCTGTTGTGTAAAATATTGATACTTTTGATACAGTCCTCATTGACCACATTTGATATATTAAGAGCAATGTCTACTGTGTATGAATTGAACTTAAATTAGACTGTTTGCACAGTTGAGTTTCATCAAAATTCGACACATTAACAGCCATGTCTGCTTTGTATGAATAGAAATTTCATTAGACTATTGACACAGTCTTGTTATACCACATTTGATACGTTTACAGCAAGGTCTACTGTGTATGAATTGAACTCGAATTAGGCTGTTTACACAGTTGAGTTTCATCAAAAGTTGACACATTAACAGCTATGTCTGGTTTGTGTGAATTGAACTTTCATTAGACTGTTGACACAGTCCTATTATACCATATTTGATACGTTTACAGCGATGTCTGCTGTGTATGAATTGAACTTGAATTAGACTGTTTATACAGTTGAGTTTCATCAAAATTTGACACATTAAAAGCTATGTCTGGTTTGTGTGAATTGAACTTTCATTAGACTGTTGACACAGTCCTGTTATACCAAATTTGATATGTTTACAGCAAGGTCTGCTGTGTATGAATTAACATTGAATTAGACTTTTAACACAGTTGAGTTTCATTAAAATTTGACACATTAACAGCTATGTCTGCTTTGTGTGAATTGGACTCTCATTTTACTGTTGACACAGTCCTGTTGTAACACATTGGACAAATGGTAATGACAAAATTTGTTTGGTGGAATTCTGATTGAAATCTGTACCTATCTTAATCAACCACCACAGTAGTGGGAAAGATTCTACAGCTCTGTATCAAGGACGTCGTCCTCAATGTCCACGAACGGATACATGAGAATGTAAGTTAAAAGCGACCTCTTTAACTTATCAGGGTCTTGTTAAGGAATGTTACATTATTCTATAAGTATATTCACCAAATAAACGTCAATTTCCATGAGATTCCTTATGATAATGGACAGCACCTGTTGTGTAAAATATTGATACTTTTGATACAGTCCTCATTGACCACATTTGATATATTAAGAGCAATGTCTACTGTGTATGAATTGAACTTAAATTAGACTGTTTGCACAGTTGAGTTTCATCAAAATTCGACACATTAACAGCCATGTCTGCTTTGTATGAATAGAAATTTCATTAGACTGTTGACACAGTCTTGTTATACCACATTTGATACGTTTACAGCAAGGTCTACTGTGTATGAATTGAACTCGAATTAGGCTGTTTACACAGTTGAGTTTCATCAAAAGTTGACACATTAACAGCTATGTCTGGTTTGTGTGAATTGAACTTTCATTAGACTGTTGACACAGTCCTATTATACCATATTTGATACGTTTACAGCGATGTCTGCTGTGTATGAATTGAACTTGAATTAGACTGTTTATACAGTTGAGTTTCATCAAAATTTGACACATTAAAAGCTATGTCTGGTTTGTGTGAATTGAACTTTCATTAGACTGTTGACACAGTCCTGTTATACCAAATTTGATATGTTTACAGCAAGGTCTGCTGTGTATGAATTAACATTGAATTAGACTTTTAACACAGTTGAGTTTCATCAAAATTTGACACATTAACAGCTATGTCTGCTTTGTGTGAATTGGACTCTCATTTTACTGTTGACACAGTCCTGTTGTAACACATTGGACAAATGGTAATGACAAAATTTGTTTGGTGGAATTCTGATTGAAATCTGTACCTATCTTAATCAACCACTACAGTAGTGGGAAAGATTCTACAGCTCTGTATCAAGGACGTCGTCCTCAATGTCCACGAACGGGTACATGAGAATGTAAGTTAAAAGCGACCTCTTTAACTTATCAGGGTATTGTTAAGGAATGTTACATTATTCTATAAGTATATTCACCAAATAAACGTCAATTTCCATGAGATTCCTTATGATAATGGACAGCACCTGTTGTGTAAAATATTGATACTTTTGATACAGTCCTCATTGACCACATTTGATATATTAAGAGCAATGTCTACTGTGTATGAATTGAACTTAAATTAGACTGTTTGCACAGTTGAGTTTCATCAAAATTCGACACATTAACAGCCATGTCTGCTTTGTGTGAATAGAAATTTCATTAGACTGTTGACACAGTCTTGTTATACCACATTTGATACGTTTACAGCAAGGTCTACTGTGTATGAATTGAACTCGAATTAGGCTGTTTACACAGTTTGAGTTTCATCAAAATTTGACACATTAACAGCTATGTCTGGTTTGTGTGAATTGAACTTTCATTAGACTGTTGACACAGTCCTATTATACCATATTTGATACGTTTACAGCGATGTCTGCTGTGTATGAATTGAACTTGAATTAGACTGTTTTCACAGTTGAGTTTCATCAAAATTTGACACATTAACAGCTATGTCTGGTTTGTGTGAATTGAACTTTCATTGGACTGTTGACACAGTCCTGTTATACCAAATTTGATATGTTTACAGCAAGGTCTGCTGTGTATGAATTAACATTGAATTAGACTGTTAACACAGTTGAGTTTCATCAAAATTTGACACATTAACAGCTATGTCTGCTTTGTGTGAATTGGACTCTCATTTTACTGTTGACACAGTCCTGTTGTAACACATTGGACAAATGGTAATGACAAAATTTGTTTGGTGGAATTCTGATTGAAATCTGTACCTATCTTAATCAACCACTACAGTAGTGGGAAAGATTCTACACCTCTGTATCAAGGACGTCGTCCTCAATGTCCACGAACGGATACATGAGAATGTAAGTTAAAAGCGACCTCTTTAACTTATCAGGGTCTTGTTAAGGAATGTTACATTATTCTATAAGTATATTCACCAAATAAACGTCAATTTCCATGAGATTCCTTATGATAATGGACAGCACCTGTTGTGTAAAATATTGATACTATTGATACAGTCCTCATTGACCACATTTGATATATTAAGAGCAATGTCTACTGTGTATGAATTGAACTTAAATTAGACTGTTTACACAGTTAAGTTTCATCAAAATTCGACACATTAACAGCCATGCCTGCTTTGTGTGAATAGAACTTTCATAAGACTGTTGACACAGTCCTGTTATACATATTTGATACGTTTACAGCGATGTCTACTGTGTATGAATTGAACTCGAATTAGGCTGTTTACACAATTGAGTTTCATCAAAATTTGACACATTAACAGCTATGTCTGGTTTGTGTGAATTGAACTTTCATTAGACTGTTGACACAGTATTGTTATACCATATTTGATGCGTTTACAGCGATGTCTGCTGTGTATGAATTGAACTTGAATTAGACTGTTTACACAGTTGAGTTTCATCAAAATTCGACACATTAACAGCTATGTCTGCTTTGTGTGAATAGAAATTTCATTAGACTGTTGACACAGTCTTGTTATACCACATTTGATACGTTTACAGCAAGGTGTACTGTGTATGAATTGACATTGAATAAGACTGTTTACACAGTTTGAGTTTCATCAAAATTTGACACATTAACAGCTATGTCTGCTTTGTGTGAATAGGACTCTCATTTTACTGTTGACACAGTCCTGTTGTAACGCATTGGACAAATGGTAATGACAAAATTTGTTTGGTGGAATTCTGATTGAAATCTGTACCTATCTTAATCAACCACTACAGTAGTGGGAAAGATTCTACAGCTCTGTATCAAGGGCGTCGTCCTCAATGTCCACGAACGGATACATGAGAATGTAAGTTAAAAGCGACCTCTTTAACTTATCAGGGTCTTGTGAAGGAATGTTACATTATTCTATAAGTATATTCACCAAATAAACGTCAATTTCCATGAGATTCCTTATGATAATGGACAGCACCTGTTGTGTAAAATATTGATACTATTGATACAGTCCTTATTGACCACATTTGATATATTAAGAGCAATGTCTACTGTGTATGAATTGAACTTACATTAGACTGTTTGCACAGTTGAGTTTCATCAAAATTCGACACATTAACAGCCATGTCTGCTTTGTGTGAATTGAACTTTCATTAGACTGTTGACACAGTCTTGTTATACCACATTTGATCCGTTTACAGCAAGGTCTACTGTGTATGAATTGACATTGAATTAGACTGTTTACACAGTTTGAGTTTCATCAAAATTCGACACATTAACAGCCGTGTCTACTTTGTGTGAATTGAACTTTCATAAGACTGTTGACACAGTCCTGTTATACCATATTTGATACGTTTACAGCGATGTCTGCTGTGTATGAATTGAACTTGAATTAGACTGTTTACACAGTTGAGTTTCATCAAAATTTGACACATTAACAGCTATGTCTGGTTTGTGTGAGTGGAATTTTCATTAGACTATTGACACAGTCCTGTTATACCAAATTTGATATGTTTACAGCAAGGTCTGCTGTGTATGAATTAACATTGAATTAGACTGTTAACACAGTTGAGTTTCATCAAAATTTGACACATTAACAGCTATGTCTGCTTTGTGTGAATTGGACTCTCATTTTACTGTTGACACAGTCCTGTTGTAACACATTGGACAAATGGTAATGACAAAATTTGTTTGGTGGAATTCTGATTGAAATCTGTACCTATCTTAATCAACCACCACAGTAGTGGGAAAGATTCTACAGCTCTGTATCAAGGACGTCGTCCTCAATGTCCACGAACGGATACATGAGAATGTAAGTTAAAAGCGACCTCTTTAACTTATCAGGGTCTTGTTAAGGAATGTTACATTATTCTATAAGTATATTCACCAAATAAACGTCAATTTCCATGAGATTCCTTATGATAATGGACAGCACCTGTTGTGTAAAATATTGATACTTTTGATACAGTCCTCATTGACCACATTTGATATATTAAGAGCAATGTCTACTGTGTATGAAGTGAACTTACATTAGACTGTTTGCACAGTTGAGTTTCATCAAAATTCGACACATTAACAGCCATGTCTGCTTTGTGCGAATAGAAATTTCATTAGACTGTTGACACAGTCTTGTTATACCACATTTGATAAGTTTACAGCAAGGTCTACTATGTATGAATTGAACTCGAATTAGGCTGTTTACACAGTTTGAGTTTCATCAAAATTTAACACATTAACAGCTATGTCTGGTTTGTGTGAATTGAACTTTCATTAGACTGTTGACACAGTCCTATTATACCATATTTGATACGTTTACAGCGATGTCTGCTGTGTATGAATTGAACTTGAATTAGACTGTTTACACAGTTGAGTTTCATCAAAATTTGACACATTAACAGCTATGTCTGGTTTGTGTGAATTGAACTTTCATTAGACTGTTGACACAGTCCTGTTATACCAAATTTGATATGTTTACAGCAAGGTCTGCTGTGTATGAATTAAGATTGAATTAGACTGTTAACACAGTTGAGTTTCATCAAAATTTGACACATTAACAGCTATGTCTGCTTTGTGTGAATTGGACTCTCATTTTACTGTTGACACAGTCCTGTTGTAACACATTGGACAAATGGTAATGACAAAATTTGTTTGGTGGAATTCTGATTGAAATCTGTACCTATCTTAATCAACCACTACAGTAGTGGGAAAGATTCTACAGCTCTGTATCAAGGACGTCGTCCTCAATGTCCACGAACGGATACATGAGAATGTAAGTTAAAAGCGACCTCTTTAACTTATCAGGGTCTTGTTAAGGAATGTTACATTATTCTGTAAGTATATTCACCAAATAAACGTCAATTTCCATGAGATTCCTTATGATAATGGACAGCACCTGTTGTGTAAAATATTGATACTATTGATACAGTCCTCATTGACCACATTTGATATATTAAGAGCAATGTCTACTGTGTATGAATTGAACTTAAATTAGACTGTTTACACAGTTGAGTTTCATCAAAATTCGACACATAAACAGCCATGCCTGCTTTGTGTGAATAGAACTTTCATAAGACTGTTGACACAGTCCTGTTATACATATTTGATACGTTTACAGCGATGTCTACTGTGTATGAATTGAACTCGAATTAGGCTGTTTACACAATTGAGTTTCATCAAAATTTGACACATTAACAGCTATGTCTGGTTTGTGTGAATTGAACTTTCATTAGACTGTTGACACAGTCCTGTTATACCATATTTGATGCGTTTACAGCGATGTCTGCTGTGTATGGATTGAACTTGAATCAGACTGTTTACACAGTTGAGTTTCATCAAAATTTGACACATTAACAGCTATGTCTGGTTTGTGTGAATTGAACTTTCATTAGACTGTTGACACAGTCTTGTTATACCACATTTGATACGTTTACAGCAAGGTGTACTGTGTATGAATTGACATTGAATAAGACTGTTTACACAGTTTGTGTTTCATAAAAATTTGACACATTAACAGTCGTGTATACTTTGTGTGAATAGATCTTTCATAAGACTGTTGACACAGTCCTGTTATACCATATTTGATACGTTTACAGCGATTTTTGCTGTGTATGAATTGAACTCGAATTAGGCTGTTTACACAGTTGAGTTTCATCAAAATTTAACACATTAACAGCTATGTCTGGTTTGTGTGAATTGAACTTTCATTAGACTGTTGACACAGTCCTATTATACCATATTTGATACGTTTACTGCGATGTCTGCTGTGTATGAATTGAACTTGAATTAGACTGTTTACACAGTTGAGTTTCATCAAAATTTGACACATTAACAGCTATGTCTGGTTTGTGTGAATGGAATTTTCATTTGACTATTGACACAGTCCTGTTATACCAAATTTGATATGTTTACAGCAAGGTCTGCTGTGTATGAATTAACATCGAAATAGACTGTTAACACAGTTGAGTTTCATCAAAATTCGACACATTAACAGCCATGTCTGCTTTGTGTGAATAGAAATTTCATTAGACTGTTGACACAGTCTTGTTATACCACATTTGATAAGTTCACAGCAAGGTCTACTGTGTATGAATTGAACTCGAATTAGGCTGTTTACACAGTTTGAGTTTCATCAAAATTTGACACATTAACAGTTATGTCTGGTTTGTGTGAATTGAACTTTCATTAGACTGTTGACACAGTCCTATTATACCATATTTGATACGTTTACAGCGATGTCTGCTGTGTATGAATTGAACTTTAATTAGACTGTTTACACAGTTGAGTTTCATCAAAATTTGACACATTAACAGCTATGTCTGGTTTGTGTGAATTGAACTTTCATTAGACTGTTGACACAGTCCTGTTATACCAAATTTGATATGTTTACAGCAAGGTCTGCTGTGTATGAATTAAGATTGAATTAGACTGTTAACACAGTTGAGTTTCATCAAAATTTGACACATTAACAGCTATGTCTGCTTTGTGTGAATTGGACTCTCATTTTACTGTTGACACAGTCCTGTTGTAACACATTGGACAAATGGTAATGACAAAATTTGTTTGGTGGAATTCTGATTGAAATCTGTACCTATCTTAATCAACCACTACAGTAGTGGGAAAGATTCTACAGCTCTGTATCAAGGACGTCGTCCTCAATGTCCACGAACGGATACATGAGAATGTAAGTTAAAAGCGACCTCTTTAACTTATCAGGGTCTTGTTAAGGAATGTTACATTATTCTATAAGTATATTCACCAAATAAACGTCAATTTCCATGAGATTCCTTATGATAATGGACAGCACCTGTTGTGTAAAATATTGATACTATTGATACAGTCCTCATTGACCACATTTGATATATTAAGAGCAATGTCTACTGTGTATGAATTGAACTTAAATTAGACTGTTTACACAGTTGAGTTTCATCAAAATTCGACACATAAACGGCCATGCCTGCTTTGTGTGAATAGAACTTTCATAAGACTGTTGACACAGTCCTGTAATACATATTTGATACGTTTACAGCGATGTCTACTGTGTATGAATTGAACTCGAATTAGGTTGTTTACACAATTGAGTTTCATCAAAATTTGACACATTAACAGCTATGTCTGGTTTGTGTGAATTGAACTTTCATTAGACTGTTGACACAGTCCTGTTATACCATATTTGATGCGTTTACAGCGATGTCTGCTGTGTATGGATTGAACTTGAATTAGACTGTTTACACAGTTGAGTTTCATCAAAATTTGACACATTAACAGCTATGTCTGGTTTGTGTGAATTGAACTTTCATTAGACTGTTGACACAGTCTTGTTATACCACATTTGATATGTTTACAGCAAGGTGTACTGTGTATGAATTGACATTGAATAAGACTGTTTACACAGTTTGAGTTTCATAAAAATTTGACACATTAACAGTCGTGTATACTTTGTGTGAATAGATCTTTCATAAGACTGTTGACACAGTCCTGTTATACCATATTTGATACGTTTACAGCGATTTTTGCTGTGTATGAATTGAACTCAAATTAGGCTGTTTACACAGTTGAGTTTCATCAAAATTTAACACATTAACAGCTATGTCTGGTTTGTGTGAATTGAACTTTCGTTAGACTGTTGACACAGTCCTGTTATACCATATTTGATGCGTTTAAGCGATGTCTGCTGTGTATGAATTGAACTTGAATTAGACTGTTTACACAGTTGAGTTTCATCAAAATTTGACACATTAACAGCTATGTCTGGTTTGTGTGAATGGAATTTTCATTTGACTATTGACACAGTCCTGTTATACCAAATTTGATATGTTTACAGCAAGGTCTGCTGTGTATGAATTAACATCGAAATAGACTGTTAACACAGTTGAGTTTCATCAAAATTTGACACATTAACAGCTATGTCTGCTTTGTGTGAATTGGACTCTCATTTTACTGTTGACACAGTCCTGTTGTAACACATTGGACAAATGGTAATGACAAAATTTGTTTGGTGGAATTCTGATTGAAATCTGTTCCTATCTTAATCAACCACTACAGTAGTGGGAAAGATTCTACAGCTCTGTATCAAGGACGTCGTCCTCAATGTCCACGAACGGATACATGAGAATGTAAGTTAAAAGCGACCTCTTTAACTTATCAGGGTCTTGTGAAGGAATGTTACATTATTCTATAAGTATATTCACCAAATAAACGTCAATTTCCATGAGATTCCTTATGATAATGGACAGCACCTGTTGTGTAAAATATTGATACTATTGATACAGTCCTCATTGACCACATTTGATATATTAAGAGCAATGTCTACTGTGTATGGATTGAACTTACATTAGACTGTTTGCACAGTTGAGTTTCATCAAAATTCGACACATTAACAGCCATGTCTGCTTTGTGTGAATAGAACTTTCATTAGACTGTTGACACAGTCTTGTTATACCACATTTCATACGTTTACAGCAAGGTCTACTGTGTATGAATTGACATTGAATTAGACTGTTTACACAGTTTGAGTTTCATCAAAATTCGACACATTAACAGCCGTGTCTACTTTGTGTGAATAGAACTTTCACAAGACTGTTGATGCAGTCCTGTTATACCATATTTGATACGTTTACAGCGATGTCTGCTGTGTATGAATGGAACTTGAACTAGACTGTTTACACAGTTGAGTTTCATCAAAATTTGACACATTAACAGCTATGTCTGCTTTGTGTGAATTGGACTCTCATTTTACTGTTGACACAGTCCTGTTGTAACACATTGGACAAATGGTAATGACAAAATTTGTTTGGTGGAATTCTGATTGAAATCTGTTCCTATCTTAATCAACCACTACAGTAGTGGGAAAGATTCTACAGCTCTGTATCAAGGACGTCGTCCTCAATGTCCACGAACGGATACATGAGAATGTAAGTTAAAAGCGACCTCTTTAACTTATCAGGGTCTTGTGAAGGAATGTTACATTATTCTATAAGTATATTCACCAAATAAACGTCAATTTCCATGAGATTCCTTATGATAATGGACAGCACCTGTTGTGTAAAATATTGATACTATTGATACAGTCCTCATTGACCACATTTGATATATTAAGAGCAATGTCTACTGTGTATGGATTGAACTTACATTAGACTGTTTGCACAGTTGAGTTTCATCAAAATTCGACACATTAACAGCCATGTCTGCTTTGTGTGAATAGAACTTTCATTAGACTGTTGACACAGTCTTGTTATACCACATTTCATACGTTTACAGCAAGGTCTACTGTGTATGAATTGACATTGAATTAGACTGTTTACACAGTTTGAGTTTCATCAAAATTCGACACATTAACAGCCGTGTCTACTTTGTGTGAATAGAACTTTCACAAGACTGTTGATGCAGTCCTGTTATACCATATTTGATACGTTTACAGCGATGTCTGCTGTGTATGAATGGAACTTGAACTAGACTGTTTACACAGTTGAGTTTCATCAAAATTTGACACATTAACAGCTATGTCTGCTTTGTGTGAATTGGACTCTCATTTTACTGTTGACACAGTCCTGTTGTAACACATTGGACAAATGGTAATGACAAAATTTGTTTGGTGGAATTCTGATTGAAATCTGTACCTATCTTAATCAACAACCACAGTAGTGGGAAAGATTCTACAGCTCTGTATCAAGGACGTCGTCCTCAATGTCCACGAACGGATACATGAGAATGTAAGTTAAAAGCGACCTCTTTAACTTATCAGGGTCTTGTTAAGGAATGTTACATTATTCTATAAGTATATTCACCAAATAAACGTCAATTTCCATGAGATTCCTTATGATAATGGACAGCACCTGTTGTGTAAAATATTGATACTTTTGATACAGTCCTCATTGACCACATTTGATATATTAAGTGCAATGTCTACTGTGTATGAATTGAACTTAAATTAGACTGTTTGCACAGTTGAGTTTCATCAAAATTCGACACATTAACAGCCATGTCTGCTTTGTGTGAATAGAAATTTCATTAGACTGTTGACACAGTCTTGTTATACCACATTTGATACATTTACAGCAAGGTCTACTGTGTATGAATTGAACTCGAATTAGGCTGTTTACACAGTTGAGTTTCATCAAAATTTGACACATTAACAGCTATGTCTGGTTTGTGTGAATTGAACTTTCATTAGACTGTTGACAGAGTCCTGTTGTACCATATTTGATACGTTTACAGCGATGACTGCTGTGTATGAATTGAACTTGAATTAGACTGTTTACACAGTTGAGTTTCATCAAAATTTGACACATTAACAGCTATGTCTGGTTTGTGTGAATGGAACTTTCATTAGACTGTTGATACAGTCCTGTTATACCAAATTTGATATGTTTACAGCAAGGTCTGCTGTGTATGAATTAACATTGAATTAGACAGTTAACACAGTTGAGTTTCATCAAAATTTGACACATTAACAGCTATGTCTGCTTTGTGTGAATTGAACTCTCATTATACTGTTGACACAGTCCTGTTGTAACACATTGGACAAATGGTAATGACAAAATTTGTTTGGTGGAATTCTGATTGAAATCTGTACCTATCTTAATCAACCACTACAGTAGTGGAAAAGATTCTACACCTCTGTATCAAGGACGTCGTCCTCAATGTCCACGAACGGATACATGAGAATGTAAGTTAAAAGCGACCTCTTTAACTTATCAGGGTCTTGTTAAGGAATGTTACATTATTCTATAAGTATATTCACCAAATAAATGTCAATTTCCATGAGATTCCTTATGATAATGGACAGCACCTGTTGTGTAAAATATTGATACTATTGATACAGTCCTCATTGACCACATTTGATATATTAAGAGCAATGTCTACTCTGTATGGATTGAACTTACATTAGACTGTTTGCACAGTTGAGTTTCATCAAAATTCGACACATTAACAGCCATGTCTGCTTTGTGTGAATAGAACTTTCATTAGACTGTTGACACAGTCTTGTTATACCACATTTCATACGTTTACAGCAAGGTCTACTGTGTATGAATTGACATTGAATTAGACTGTTTACACAGTTTGAGTTTCATCAAAATTCGACACATTAACAGCCGTGTCTACTTTGTGTGAATAGAAATTTCACAAGACTGTTGATGCAGTCCTGTTATACCATATTTGATACGTTTACAGCGATGTCTGCTGTGTATGAATGGAACTTGAACTAGACTGTTTACACAGTTGAGTTTCATCAAAATTTGACACATTAACAGCTATGTCTGCTTTGTGTGAATTGGACTCTCATTTTACTGTTGACACAGTCCTGTTGTAACACATTGGACAATTGGTAATGACAAAATTTGTTTGGTGGAATTCTGATTGAAATCTGTACCTATCTTAATCAACAACCACAGTAGTGGGAAAGATTCTACAGCTCTGTATCAAGGACGTCGTCCTCAATGTCCACGAACGGATACATGAGAATGTAAGTTAAAAGCGACCTCTTTAACTTATCAGGGTCTTGTTAAGGAATGTTACATTATTCTATAAGTATATTCACCAAATAAACGTCAATTTCCATGAGATTCCTTATGATAATGGACAGCACCTGTTGTGTAAAATATTGATACTTTTGATACAGTCCTCATTGACCACATTTGATATATTAAGTGCAATGTCTACTGTGTATGAATTGAACTTAAATTAGACTGTTTGCACAGTTGAGTTTCATCAAAATTCGACACATTAACAGCCATGTCTGCTTTGTGTGAATAGAAATTTCATTAGACTGTTGACACAGTCTTGTTATACCACATTTGATACGTTTACAGCAAGGTCTACTGTGTATGAATTGAACTCGAATTAGGCTGTTTACACAGTTGAGTTTCATCAAAATTTGACACATTAACAGCTATGTCTGGTTTGTGTGAATTGAACTTTCATTAGACTGTTGACAGAGTCCTGTTGTACCATATTTGATACGTTTACAGCGATGTCTGCTGTGTATGAATTGAACTTGAATTAGACTGTTTACACAGTTGAGTTTCATCAAAATTTGACACATTAACAGCTATGTCTGGTTTGTGTGAATGGAACTTTCATTAGACTGTTGACACAGTCCTGTTATACCAAATTTGATATGTTTACAGCAAGGTCTGCTGTGTATGAATTAACATTGAATTAGACAGTTAACACAGTTGAGTTTCATCAAAATTTGACACATTAACAGCTATGTCTGCTTTGTGTGAATTGAACTCTCATTATACTGTTGACACAGTCCTGTTGTAACACATTGGACAAATGGTAATGACAAAATTTGTTTGGTGGAATTCTGATTGAAATCTGTACCTATCTTAATCAACCACTACAGTAGTGGAAAAGATTCTACACCTCTGTATCAAGGACGTCGTCCTCAATGTCCACGAACGGATACATGAGAATGTAAGTTAAAAGCGACCTCTTTAACTTATCAGGGTCTTGTTAAGGAATGTTACATTATTCTATAAGTATATTCACCAAATAAATGTCAATTTCCATGAGATTCCTTATGATAATGGACAGCACCTGTTGTGTAAAATATTGATACTATTGATACAGTCCTCATTGACCACATTTGATATATTAAGAGCAATGTCTACTGTGTATGAATTGAACTTTAATTAGACTGTTTGCACAGTTGAGTTTCATCAAAATTCGACACATTAACAGCCATGTCTGCTTTGTGTGAATAGAACTTTCATTAGACTGTTGACACAGTCTTGTTATACCACATTTGATACGTTTACAGCGATGTCTACTGTGTATGAATTGACATTGAATTAGACTGTTTACACAGTTTGAGTTTAAAATTCGACACATTAAGAGCCGTGTCTACTTTGTGTGAATAGAACTTTCATTAGACTGTTGACACAGTCCTGTTATACCATATTTGATACGTTTACAGCTATGTCTGCTGTGTATGAATTGCACTTGAATTAGACTGTTTACACAGTTGAGTTTTATCAAAATTTAACATATAAACAGCTATGTCTGGTTTGTGTAAAAGGAACATTCATTAGACTATTGACACATTCATGTTATACCAAGTTTGATACGTTTACAGCAAGGTCTGCTGTGTATGAATTAACATTGAATTAGACAGTTAACACAGTTGAGTTTCATCAAAATTTGACACATTAACAGCTATGTCTGCTTTGTGTGAATTGAACTTTCAATAGACTGTTGACACAGTCCTGTTATACCACATTTGATACGTTTACAGCAAGATCTGCTGTGTATGAATTGACATTGAATTAGACTGTTTACACAGTTTGAGTTTCATCAAAATTCGACACATTAAGAGCCATGTCTGCTTTGTTCGAATTGAACTTAAATTAGACTGTTTGCACATTTGAGTTTCATCAAATTTCGACACATTAACAGCCATGTCTGCTTTGTGTGAATAGAACTTTCATTAGACTGTTGACACAGTCTTGTTATACCACATTTGATACGTTTACAGCGATGTCTACTGTGTATGAATTGACATTGAATTAGACTGTTTACACAGTTTGAGTTTCATCAAAATTCGACACATTAAGAGCCGTGTCTACTTTGTGTGAATAGAACTTTCATTAGACTGTTGACACAGTCCTGTTATACCATATTTGATACGTTTACAGCTATGTCTGCTGTGTATGAATTGAACTTGAATTAGACTGTTTACACAGTTGAGTTTTATCAAAATTTAACATATAAACAGCTATGTCTGGTTTGTGTAAAAGGAACATTCATTAGACTATTGACACAGTCATGTTATACCAAATTTGATATGTTTACAGGAACGTCTGCTGTGTATGAAATAACATTCAATACGACAGTTCACACAGTTGAGTTTCATCAAAATTTGACACATTAACAGCTATGTCTGCTTTGTGTGAATTGAACTTTCATTAGACTGTTGACACAGTCCTGTTATACCATATTTGATACATTTACAGGGACGTCTGCTGTGTATGAATTGAACTTGAATTAGACTGTTTACACAGTTGAATTTCATCAAGAATTGACACATAAACAGCTATGTCTGGTTTGTGTGAATTGAACTTTCAATACACTGTTGACACAGTCCTGTTGTAACACATTGGACAAATGGTAATGACAAAGTTAGTTTGGTGGAATTCTGATTGAAATCTGTACCTATCTTAATCAACCACTACAGTTGTGGGAAAGATTCTACAGCTCTGTATCAAGGACGTCGTCCTCAATGTCCACGAACGGATACATGAGAATGGAAGTTAAAAGCGACCTCTTTAACTTATCAGGGTCTTGTTAAGGAATGTTGCATTGTTCTATAAGTATATTCACCAAATAAACGTCAATTTCCATGAGATTCCTTATGATAATGGACAGCACCTGTTGTGTAAAATATTGATACTATTGATACAGTCCTCACTGACCACATTTGATATATTAAGAGCAATGTCTACTGTGTATGAATTGAACTTAAATTAGACTGTTTGCACATTTGAGTTTCATCAAAATTCGACACATTAACAGCCATGTCTGCTTTGTGTGAATAGAACTTTCATTAGACTGTTGACACAGTCTAGTTATACCACATTTGATACGTTTACAGCGATGTCTACTGTGTATGAATTGACATTGAATTAGACTGTTTAAACAGTTTGAGTTTCATCAAAATTCGACACATTAAGAGCCGTGTCTACTTTGTGTGAATAGAACTTTCATTAGACTGTTGACACAGTCCTGTTATACCATATTTGATACGTTTACAGCAATTTCTGCTGTGTATGAGTTGAACTCGAATTAGGCTATTTACACAGTTGAGGTTCATCAAAATTCGACACATTAACAGCTATGTCTGGTTTGTATGAATTGAACTTTCATTAGACTGTTGACACAGTCCTGTTATACCATATTTGAAACGTTTACAGCTATGTCTGCTGTGTATGAATTGAACTTGAATTAGACTGTTTACACAGTTGAGTTTTATCAAAATTTAACATATAAACAGCTATGTCTGGTTTGTGTAAAAGGAACATTCATTAGACTATTGACACAATCATGTTAAACCAAGTTTGATATGTTTACAGCAAGGTCTACTGTGTATGAATTGACATTGAATTAGACTGTTTACACAGTTTGAGTTTCATCAAAATTCGACACATTAACAGCCGTGTCTACTTTGTTTGAATAGAACTTTCATAAGACTGTTGATGCATTCCTGTTATACCATATTTGATACGTTTACAGCGATGTCTGCTGTGTATGAATTGAACTTGAATTAGACTGTTTACACAGTTGAGTTTCATCAAAATTTGACACATTAACAGCTATGTCTGGTTTGTGTGAGTGGAATTTTCATTAGACTATTGACACAGTCCTGTTATACCAAATTTGATATGTTTACAGCAAGGTCTGCTGTGTATGAATTAACATTGAATTAGACTGTTAACACAGTTGAGTTTCATCAAAATTTGACACATTAACAGCTATGTCTGCTTTGTGTGAATTGGACTCTCATTTTACTGTTGACACAGTCCTGTTGTAACACATTGGACAAATGGTAATGACAAAATTTGTTTGGTGGAATTCTGATTGAAATCTGTACCTATCTTAATCAACCACTACAGTAGTGGGAAAGATTCTACACCTCTGTATCAAGGACGTCGTCCTCAATGTCCACGAACGGATACATGAGAATGTAAGTTAAAAGCGACCTCTTTAACTTATCAGGGTCTTGTTAAGGAATGTTACATTATTCTATAAGTATATTCACCGAATAAACGTCAATTTCCATGAGATTCCTTATGATAATGGACAGCACCTGTTGTGTAAAATATTGATACTATTGATACAGTCCTCATTGACCACATTTGATATATTAAGAGCAATGTCTACTGTGTATGAATTGAACTTACATTAGACTGTTTGCACAGTTGAGTTTCATCAAAATTCGACACATTAACAGCCATGTCTGCTTTGTGTGAATAGAACTTTCATTAGACTGTTGACACAGTCTTGTTATACCACATTTGATACGTTTACAGCAAGGTCTACTGTGTATGAATTGACATTGAATTAGACTGTTTACACAGTTTGAGTTTCATCAAAATTCGAAACATTAACAGCCGTGTCTACTTTGTGTGAATAGAACTTTCATAAGACTATTGACACAGTCCTGTTATACCATATTTGATACGTTTACAGCGCTTTCTGCTGTGTATGAATTGAACTCGAATTAGGCTGTTTACACAGTTGAGTTTCATCAAAATTTGACACATTAACAGCTATGTCTGGTTTTTGTGAATTGAACTTTCATTAGACTGTTGACAGAGTCCTGTTATACCATATTTGATACGTTTACAGCGATGTCTGCTGTGTATGAATTGAACTTGAATTAGACTGTTTACACAGTTGAGTTTCATCAAAATTTGACACATTAACAGCTAGGTCTGGTTTGTGTGAATGGAACTTTCATTAGACTGTTGACACAGTCCTGTTATACCAAATTTGATATGTTTACAGCAAGGTCTGCTGTGTATGAATTAACATTGAATTAGACAGTTAACACAGTTGAGTTTCATCAAAATTTGACACATTAACAGCTATGTCTGCTTTGTGTGAATTGAACTCTCATTATACTGTTGACACAGTCCTGTTGTAACACATTGGACAAATGGTAATGACAAAATTTGTTTGGTGGAATTCTGATTGAAATCTGTACCTATCTTAATCAACCACTACAGTAGTGGAAAAGATTCTACACCTCTGTATCAAGGACGTCGTCCTCAATGTCCACGAACGGATACATGAGAATGTAAGTTAAAAGCGACCTCTTTAACTTATCAGGGTCTTGTTAAGGAATGTTACATTATTCTATAAGTATATTCACCAAATAAATGTCAATTTCCATGAGATTCCTTATGATAATGGACAGCACCTGTTGTGTAAAATATTGATACTATTGATACAGTCCTCATTGACCACATTTGATATATTAAGAGCAATGTCTACTGTGTATGAATTGAACTTTAATTAGACTGTTTGCACAGTTGAGTTTCATCAAAATTCGACACATTAACAGCCATGTCTGCTTTGTGTGAATAGAACTTTCATTAGACTGTTGACACAGTCTTGTTATACCACATTTGATACGTTTACAGCGATGTCTACTGTGTATGAATTGACATTGAATTAGACTGTTTACACAGTTTGAGTTTAAAATTCGACACATTAAGAGCCGTGTCTACTTTGTGTGAATAGAACTTTCATTAGACTGTTGACACAGTCCTGTTATACCATATTTGATACGTTTACAGCTATGTCTGCTGTGTATGAATTGCACTTGAATTAGACTGTTTACACAGTTGAGTTTTATCAAAATTTAACATATAAACAGCTATGTCTGGTTTGTGTAAAAGGAACATTCATTAGACTATTGACACAGTCATGTTATACCAAGTTTGATACGTTTACAGCAAGGTCTGCTGTGTATGAATTAACATTGAATTAGACAGTTAACACAGTTGAGTTTGATCAAAATTTGACACATTAACAGCTATGTCTGCTTTGTGTGAATTGAACTTTCAATAGACTGTTGACACAGTCCTGTTATACCACATTTGATACGTTTACAGCAAGATCTGCTGTGTATGAATTGACATTGAATTAGACTGTTTACACAGTTTGAGTTTCATCAAAATTCGACACATTAAGAGCCATGTCTGCTTTGTTCGAATTGAACTTAAATTAGACTGTTTGCACATTTGAGTTTCATCAAATTTCGACACATTAACAGCCATGTCTGCTTTGTGTGAATAGAACTTTCATTAGACTGTTGACGCAGTCTTGTTATACCACATTTGATACGTTTACAGCGATGTCTACTGTGTATGAATTGACATTGAATTAGACTGTTTACACAGTTTGAGTTTCATCAAAATTCGACACATTAAGAGCCGTGTCTACTTTGTGTGAATAGAACTTTCATTAGACTGTTGACACAGTCCTGTTATACCATATTTGATACGTTTACAGCTATGTCTGCTGTGTATGAATTGAACTTGAATTAGACTGTTTACACAGTTGAGTTTTATCAAAATTTAACATATAAACAGCTATGTCTGGTTTGTGTAAAAGGAACATTCATTAGACTATTGACACAATCATGTTATACCAAATTTGATATGTTTACAGGAACGTCTGCTGTGTATGAAATAACATTCAATACGACAGTTCACACAGTTGAGTTTCATCAAAATTTGACACATTAACAGCTATGTCTGCTTTGTGTGAATTGAACTTTCATTAGACTGTTGACACAGTCCTGTTATACCATATTTGATACATTTACAGGGACGTCTGCTGTGTATGAATTGAACTTGAATTAGACTGTTTACACAGTTGAATTTCATCAAGAATTGACACATAAACAGCTATGTCTGGTTTGTGTGAATTGAACTTTCAATACACTGTTGACACAGTCCTGTTGTAACACATTGGACAAATGGTAATGACAAAGTTAGTTTGGTGGAATTCTGATTGAAATCTGTACCTATCTTAATCAACCACTACAGTTGTGGGAAAGATTCTACAGCTCTGTATCAAGGACGTCGTCCTCAATGTCCACGAACGGATACATGAGAATGGAAGTTAAAAGCGACCTCTTTAACTTATCAGGGTCTTGTTAAGGAATGTTGCATTGTTCTATAAGTATATTCACCAAATAAACGTCAATTTCCATGAGATTCCTTATGATAATGGACAGCACCTGTTGTGTAAAATATTGATACTATTGATACAGTCCTCACTGACCACATTTGATATATTAAGAGCAATGTCTACTGTGTATGAATTGAACTTAAATTAGACTGTTTGCACATTTGAGTTTCATCAAAATTCGACACATTAACAGCCATGTCTGCTTTGTGTGAATAGAACTTTCATTAGACTGTTGACACAGTCTAGTTATACCACATTTGATACGTTTACAGCGATGTCTACTGTGTATGAATTGACATTGAATTAGACTGTTTAAACAGTTTGAGTTTCATCAAAATTCGACACATTAAGAGCCGTGTCTACTTTGTGTGAATAGAACTTTCATTAGACTGTTGACACAGTCCTGTTATACCATATTTGATACGTTTACAGCAATTTCTGCTGTGTATGAGTTGAACTCGAATTAGGCTATTTACACAGTTGAGGTTCATCAAAATTCGACACATTAACAGCTATGTCTGGTTTGTATGAATTGAACTTTCATTAGACTGTTGACACAGTCCTGTTATACCATATTTGAAACGTTTACAGCTATGTCTGCTGTGTATGAATTGAACTTGAATTAGACTGTTTACACAGTTGAGTTTTATCAAAATTTAACATATAAACAGCTATGTCTGGTTTGTGTAAAAGGAACATTCATTAGACTATTGACACAATCATGTTAAACCAAGTTTGATATGTTTACAGCAAGGTCTACTGTGTATGAATTGACATTGAATTAGACTGTTTACACAGTTTGAGTTTCATCAAAATTCGACACATTAACAGCCGTGTCTACTTTGTTTGAATAGAACTTTCATAAGACTGTTGATGAATTCCTGTTATACCATATTTGATACGTTTACAGCGATGTCTGCTGTGTATGAATTGAACTTGAATTAGACTGTTTACACAGTTGAGTTTCATCAAAATTTGACACATTAACAGCTATGTCTGGTTTGTGTGAGTGGAATTTTCATTAGACTATTGACACAGTCCTGTTATACCAAATTTGATATGTTTACAGCAAGGTCTGCTGTGTATGAATTAACATTGAATTAGACTGTTAACACAGTTGAGTTTCATCAAAATTTGACACATTAACAGCTATGTCTGCTTTGTGTGAATTGGACTCTCATTTTACTGTTGACACAGTCCTGTTGTAACACATTGGACAAATGGTAATGACAAAATTTGTTTGGTGGAATTCTGATTGAAATCTGTACCTATCTTAGTCAACCACTACAGTAGTGGGAAAGATTCTACAGCTCTGTATCAAGGACGTCGTCCTCAATGTCCACGAACGGATACATGAGAATGTAAGTTAAAAGCGACCTCTTTAACTTATCAGGGTCTTGTTAAGGAATGTTACATTATTCTATAAGTATATTCACCGAATAAACGTCAATTTCCATGAGATTCCTTATGATAATGGACAGCACCTGTTGTGTAAAATATTGATACTATTGATACAGTCCTCATTGACCACATTTGATATATTAAGAGCAATGTCTACTGTGTATGAATTGAACTTACATTAGACTGTTTGCACAGTTGAGTTTCATCAAAATTCGACACATTAACAGCCATGTCTGCTTTGTGTGAATAGAACTTTCATTAGACTGTTGACACAGTCTTGTTATACCACATTTGATACGTTTACAGCAAGGTCTACTGTGTATGAATTGACATTGAATTAGACTGTTTACACAGTTTGAGTTTCATCAAAATTCGAAACATTAACAGCCGTGTCTACTTTGTGTGAATAGAACTTTCATAAGACTATTGACACAGTCCTGTTATACCATATTTGATACGTTTACAGCGCTTTCTGCTGTGTATGAATTGAACTCGAATTAGGCTGTTTACACAGTTGAGTTTCATCAAAATTTGACACATTAACAGCTATGTCTGGTTTTTGTGAATTGAACTTTCATTAGACTGTTGACAGAGTCCTGTTATACCATATTTGATACGTTTACAGCGATGTCTGCTGTGTATGAATTGAACTTGAATTAGACTGTTTACACAGTTGAGTTTCATCAAAATTTGACACATTAACAGCTAGGTCTGGTTTGTGTGAATGGAACTTTCATTAGACTGTTGACACAGTCCTGTTATACCAAATTTGATATGTTTACAGCAAGGTCTGCTGTGTATGAATTAACATTGAATTAGACAGTTAACACAGTTGAGTTTCATCAAAATTTGACACATTAACAGCTATGTCTGCTTTGTGTGAATTGAACTCTCATTATACTGTTGACACAGTCCTGTTGTAACACATTGGACAAATGGTAATGACAAAATTTGTTTGGTGGAATTCTGATTGAAATCTGTACCTATCTTAATCAACCACTACAGTAGTGGAAAAGATTCTACACCTCTGTATCAAGGACGTCGTCCTCAATGTCCACGAACGGATACATGAGAATGTAAGTTAAAAGCGACCTCTTTAACTTATCAGGGTCTTGTTAAGGAATGTTACATTATTCTATAAGTATATTCACCAAATAAATGTCAATTTCCATGAGATTCCTTATGATAATAGACAGCACCTGTTGTGTAAAATATTGATACTATTGATACAGTCCTCATTGACCACATTTGATATATTAAGAGCAATGTCTACTGTGTATGAATTGAACTTACATTAGACTGTTTGCACAGTTGAGTTTCATCAAAATTCGACACATTAACAGCCATGTCTGCTTTGTGTGAATAGAACTTTCATTAGACTGTTGACACAGTCTTGTTATACCACATTTGATACGTTTACAGCAAGGTCTACTGTGTATGAATTGACATTGAATTAGACTGTTTACACAGTTTGAGTTTCATCAAAATTCGAAACATTAACAGCCGTGTCTACTTTGTGTGAATAGAACTTTCATAAGACTATTGACACAGTCCTGTTATACCATATTTGATACGTTTACAGCGCTTTCTGCTGTGTATGAATTGAACTCGAATTAGGCTGTTTACACAGTTGAGTTTCATCAAAATTTGACACATTAACAGCTATGTCTGGTTTATGTGAATTGAACTTTCATTAGACTGTTGACAGAGTCCTGTTATACCATATTTGATACGTTTACAGCGATGTCTGCTGTGTGTGAATTGAACTTGAATTAGACTGTTTACACAGTTGAGTTTCATCAAAATTTGACACATTAACAGCTATGTCTGGTTTGTGTGAATGGAACTTTCATTAGACTGTTGACACAGTCCTGTTATACCAAATTTGATATGTTTACAGCAAGGTCTGCTGTGTATGAATTAACATTGAATTAGACAGTTAACACAGTTGAGTTTCATCAAAATTTGACACATTAACAGCTATGTCTGCTTTGTGTGAATTGAACTCTCATTATACTGTTGACACAGTCCTGTTGTAACACATTGGACAAATGGTAATGACAAAATTTGTTTGGTGGAATTCTGATTGAAATCTGTACCTATCTTAATCAACCACTACAGTAGTGGAAAAGATTCTACACCTCTGTATCAAGGACGTCGTCCTCAATGTCCACGAACGGATACATGAGAATGTAAGTTAAAAGCGACCTCTTTAACTTATCAGGGTCTTGTTAAGGAATGTTACATTATTCTATAAGTATATTCACCAAATAAATGTCAATTTCCATGAGATTCCTTATGATAATGGACAGCACCTGTTGTGTAAAATATTGATACTATTGATACAGTCCTCATTGACCACATTTGATATATTAAGAGCAATGTCTACTGTGTATGAATTGAACTTACATTAGACTGTTTGCACAGTTGAGTTTCATCAAAATTCGACACATTAACAGCCATGTCTGCTTTGTGTGAATAGAACTTTCATTAGACTGTTGACACAGTCTTGTTATACCACATTTGATACGTTTACAGCAAGGTCTACTGTGTATGAATTGACATTGAATTAGACTGTTTACACAGTTTGAGTTTCATCAAAATTCGAAACATTAACAGCCGTGTCTACTTTGTGTGAATAGAACTTTCATAAGACTATTGACACAGTCCTGTTATACCATATTTGATACGTTTACAGCGCTTTCTGCTGTGTATGAATTGAACTCGAATTAGGCTGTTTACACAGTTGAGTTTCATCAAAATTTGACATATTAACAGCTATGTCTGGTTTGTGTGAATTGAACTTTCATTAGACTGTTGACAGAGTCCTGTTATACCATATGTGATACGTTTACAGCGATGTCTGCTGTGTATGAATTGAACTTGAATTAGACTGTTTACACAGTTGAGTTTCATCAAAATTTGACACATTAACAGCTATGTCTGGTTTGTGTGAATGGAACTTTCATTAGACTGTTGACACAGTCCTGTTATACCAAATTTGATATGTTTACAGCAAGGTCTGCTGTGTATGAATTAACATTGAATTAGACAGTTAACACAGTTTAGTTTCATCAAAATTTGACACATTAACAGCTATGTCTGCTTTGTGTGAATTGAACTCTCATTATACTGTTGACACAGTCCTGTTGTAACACATTGGACAAATGGTAATGACAAAATTTGTTTGGTGGAATTCTGATTGAAATCTGTACCTATCTTAATCAACCACTACAGTAGTGGAAAAGATTCTACACCTCTGTATCAAGGACGTCGTCCTCAATGTCCACGAACGGATACATGAGAATGTAAGTTAAAAGCGACCTCTTTAACTTATCAGGGTCTTGTTAAGGAATGTTACATTATTCTATAAGTATATTCACCAAATAAATGTCAATTTCCATGAGATTCCTTATGATAATGGACAGCACCTGTTGTGTAAAATATTGATACTATTGATACAGTCCTCATTGACCACATTTGATATATTAAGAGCAATGTCTACTGTGTATGAATTGAACTTACATTAGACTGTTTGCACAGTTGAGTTTCATCAAAATTCGACACATTAACAGCCATGTCTGCTTTGTGTGAATAGAACTTTCATTAGACTGTTGACACAGTCTTGTTATACCACATTTGATACGTTTACAGCAAGGTCTACTGTGTATGAATTGACATTGAATTAGACTGTTTACACAGTTTGAGTTTCATCAAAATTCGAAACATTAACAGCCGTGTCTACTTTGTGTGAATAGAACTTTCATAAGACTATTGACACAGTCCTGTTATACCATATTTGATACGTTTACAGCGCTTTCTGCTGTGTATGAATTGAACTCGAATTAGGCTGTTTACACAGTTGAGTTTCATCAAAATTTGACATATTAACAGCTATGTCTGGTTTGTGTGAATTGAACTTTCATTAGACTGTTGACAGAGTCCTGTTATACCATATTTGATACGTTTACAGCGATGTCTGCTGTGTATGAATTGAACTTGAATTAGACTGTTTACACAGTTGAGTTTCATCAAAATTTGACACATTAACAGCTATGTCTGGTTTGTGTGAATGGAACTTTCATTAGACTGTTGACACAGTCCTGTTATACCAAATTTGATATGTTTACAGCAAGGTCTGCTGTGTATGAATTAACATTGAATTAGACAGTTAACACAGTTTAGTTTCATCAAAATTTGACACATTAACAGCTATGTCTGCTTTGTGTGAATTGAACTCTCATTATACTGTTGACACAGTCCTGTTGTAACACATTGGACAAATGGTAATGACAAAATTTGTTTGGTGGAATTCTGATTGAAATCTGTACCTATCTGAATCAACCACTACAGTAGTGGAAAAGATTCTACACCTCTGTATCAAGGACGTCGTCCTCAATGTCCACGAACGGATACATGAGAATGTAAGTTAAAAGCGACCTCTTTAACTTATCAGGGTCTTGTTAAGGAATGTTACATTATTCTATAAGTATATTCACCAAATAAATGTCAATTTCCATGAGATTCCTTATGATAATGGACAGCACCTGTTGTGTAAAATATTGATACTATTGATACAGTCCTCATTGACCACATTTGATATATTAAGAGCAATGTCTACTGTGTATGAATTGAACTTACATTAGACTGTTTGCACAGTTGAGTTTCATCAAAATTCGACACATTAACAGCCATGTCTGCTTTGTGTGAATAGAACTTTCATTAGACTGTTGACACAGTCTTGTTATACCACATTTGATACGTTTACAGCAAGGTCTACTGTGTATGAATTGACATTGAATTAGACTGTTTACACAGTTTGAGTTTCATTAAAATTCGAAACATTAACAGCCGTGTCTACTTTGTGTGAATAGAACTTTCATAAGACTATTGACACAGTCCTGTTATACCATATTTGATACGTTTACAGCGCTTTCTGCTGTGTATGAATTGAACTCGAATTAGGCTGTTTACACAGTTGAGTTTCATCAAAATTTGACATATTAACAGCTATGTCTGGTTTGTGTGAATTGAACTTTCATTAGACTGTTGACAGAGTCCTGTTATACCATATTTGATACGTTTACAGCGATGTCTGCTGTGTATGAATTGAACTTGAATTAGACTGTTTACACAGTTGAGTTTCATCAAAATTTGACACATTAACAGCTATGTCTGGTTTGTGTGAATGGAACTTTCATTAGACTGTTGACACAGTCCTGTTATACCAAATTTGATATGTTTACAGCAAGGTCTGCTGTGTATGAATTAACATTGAATTAGACAGTTAACACAGTTTAGTTTCATCAAAATTTGACACATTAACAGCTATGTCTGCTTTGTGTGAATTGAACTCTCATTATACTGTTGACACAGTCCTGTTGTAACACATTGGACAAATGGTAATGACAAAATTTGTTTGGTGGAATTCTGATTGAAATCTGTACCTATCTTAATCAACCACTACAGTAGTGGAAAAGATTCTACACCTCTGTATCAAGGACGTCGTCCTCAATGTCCACGAACGGATACATGAGAATGTAAGTTAAAAGCGACCTCTTTAACTTATCAGGGTCTTGTTAAGGAATGTTACATTATTCTATAAGTATATTCACCAAATAAATGTCAATTTCCATGAGATTCCTTATGATAATGGACAGCACCTGTTGTGTAAAATATTGATACTATTGATACAGTCCTCATTGACCACATTTGATATATTAAGAGCAATGTCTACTGTGTATGAATTGAACTTACATTAGACTGTTTGCACAGTTGAGTTTCATCAAAATTCGACACATTAACAGCCATGTCTGCTTTGTGTGAATAGAACTTTCATTAGACTGTTGACACAGTCTTGTTATACCACATTTGATACGTTTACAGCAAGGTCTACTGTGTATGAATTGACATTGAATTAGACTGTTTACACAGTTTGAGTTTCATCAAAATTCGAAACATTAACAGCCGTGTCTACTTTGTGTGAATAGAACTTTCATAAGACTATTGACACAGTCCTGTTATACCATATTTGATACGTTTACAGCGCTTTCTGCTGTGTATGAATTGAACTCGAATTAGGCTGTTTACACAGTTGAGTTTCATCAAAATTTGACATATTAACAGCTATGTCTGGTTTGTGTGAATTGAACTTTCATTAGACTGTTGACAGAGTCCTGTTATACCATATTTGATACGTTTACAGCGATGTCTGCTGTGTATGAATTGAACTTGAATTAGACTGTTTACACAGTTGAGTTTCATCAAAATTTGACACATTAACAGCTATGTCTGGTTTGTGTGAATGGAACTTTCATTAGACTGTTGACACAGTCCTGTTATACCAAATTTGATATGTTTACAGCAAGGTCTGCTGTGTATGAATTAACATTGAATTAGACAGTTAACACAGTTTAGTTTCATCAAAATTTGACACATTAACAGCTATGTCTGCTTTGTGTGAATTGAACTCTCATTATACTGTTGACACAGTCCTGTTGTAACACATTGGACAAATGGTAATGACAAAATTTGTTTGGTGGAATTCTGATTGAAATCTGTACCTATCTTAATCAACCACTACAGTAGTGGAAAAGATTCTACACCTCTGTATCAAGGACGTCGTCCTCAATGTCCACGAACGGATACATGAGAATGTAAGTTAAAAGCGACCTCTTTAACTTATCAGGGTCTTGTTAAGGAATGTTACATTATTCTATAAGTATATTCACCAAATAAATGTCAATTTCCATGAGATTCCTTATGATAATGGACAGCACCTGTTGTGTAAAATATTGATACTATTGATACAGTCCTCATTGACCACATTTGATATATTAAGAGCAATGTCTACTGTGTATGAATTGAACTTACATTAGACTGTTTGCACAGTTGAGTTTCATCAAAATTCGACACATTAACAGCCATGTCTGCTTTGTGTGAATAGAACTTTCATTAGACTGTTGACACAGTCTTGTTATACCACATTTGATACGTTTACAGCAAGGTCTACTGTGTATGAATTGACATTGAATTAGACTGTTTACACAGTTTGAGTTTCATTAAAATTCGAAACATTAACAGCCGTGTCTACTTTGTGTGAATAGAACTTTCATAAGACTATTGACACAGTCCTGTTATACCATATTTGATACGTTTACAGCGCTTTCTGCTGTGTATGAATTGAACTCGAATTAGGCTGTTTACACAGTTGAGTTTCATCAAAATTTGACATATTAACAGCTATGTCTGGTTTGTGTGAATTGAACTTTCATTAGACTGTTGACAGAGTCCTGTTATGCCATATTTGATACGTTTACAGCGATGTCTGCTGTGTATGAATTGAACTTGAATTAGACTGTTTACACAGTTGAGTTTCATCAAAATTTGACACATTAACAGCTATGTCTGGTTTGTGTGAATGGAACTTTCATTAGACTGTTGACACAGTCCTGTTATACCAAATTTGATATGTTTACAGCAAGGTCTGCTGTGTATGAATTAACATTGAATTAGACAGTTAACACAGTTTAGTTTCATCAAAATTTGACACATTAACAGCTATGTCTGCTTTGTGTGAATTGGACTCTCATTTTACTGTTGACACAGTCCTGTTGTAACACATTGGACAAATGGTAATGACAAAATTTGTTTGGTGGAATTCTGATTGAAATCTGTACCTATCTTAATCAACCACTACAGTAGTGGGAAAGATTCTACACCTCTGTATCAAGGACGTCGTCCTCAATGTCCACGAACGGATACATGAGAATGTAAGTTAAAAGCGACCTCTTTAACTTATCAGGGTCTTGTTAAGGAATGTTACATTATTCTATAAGTATATTCACCAAATAAATGTCAATTTCCATGAGATTCCTTATGATAATGGACAGCACCTGTTGTGTAAAATATTGATACTATTGATACAGTCCTCATTGACCACATTTGATATATTAAGAGCAATGTCTACTGTGTATGAATTGAACTTACATTAGACTGTTTGCACAGTTGAGTTTCATCAAAATTCGACACATTAACAGCCATGTCTGCTTTGTGTGAATAGAACTTTCATTAGACTGTTGACACAGTCTTGTTATACCACATTTGATACGTTTACAGCAAGGTCTACTGTGTATGAATTGACATTGAATTAGACTGTTTACACAGTTTGAGTTTCATTAAAATTCGAAACATTAACAGCCGTGTCTACTTTGTGTGAATAGAACTTTCATAAGACTATTGACACAGTCCTGTTATACCATATTTGATACGTTTACAGCGCTTTCTGCTGTGTATGAATTGAACTCGAATTAGGCTGTTTACACAGTTGAGTTTCATCAAAATTTGACATATTAACAGCTATGTCTGGTTTGTGTGAATTGAACTTTCATTAGACTGTTGACAGAGTCCTGTTATGCCATATTTGATACGTTTACAGCGATGTCTGCTGTGTATGAGTTGAACTTGAATTAGACTGTTTACACAGTTGAGTTTCATCAAAATTTGACACATTAACAGCTATGTCTGGTTTGTGTGAATGGAACTTTCATTAGACTGTTGACACAGTCCTGTTATACCAAATTTGATATGTTTACAGCAAGGTCTGCTGTGTATGAATTAACATTGAATTAGACAGTTAACACAGTTTAGTTTCATCAAAATTTGACACATTAACAGCTATGTCTGCTTTGTGTGAATTGGACTCTCATTTTACTGTTGACACAGTCCTGTTGTAACACATTGGACAAATGGTAATGACAAAATTTGTTTGGTGGAATTCTGATTGAAATCTGTACCTATCTTAATCAACCACTACAGTAGTGGGAAAGATTCTACACCTCTGTATCAAGGACGTCGTCCTCAATGTCCACGAACGGATACATGAGAATGTAAGTTAAAAGCGACCTCTTTAACTTATCAGGGTCTTGTTAAGGAATGTTACATTATTCTATAAGTATATTCACCAAATAAATGTCAATTTCCATGAGATTCCTTATGATAATGGACAGCACCTGTTGTGTAAAATATTGATACTATTGATACAGTCCTCATTGACCACATTTGATATATTAAGAGCAATGTCTACTGTGTATGAATTGAACTTACATTAGACTGTTTGCACAGTTGAGTTTCATCAAAATTCGACACATTAACAGCCATGTCTGCTTTGTGTGAATAGAACTTTCATTAGACTGTTGACACAGTCTTGTTATACCACATTTGATACGTTTACAGCAAGGTCTACTGTGTATGAATTGACATTGAATTAGACTGTTTACACAGTTTGAGTTTCATCAAAATTCGAAACATTAACAGCCGTGTCTACTTTGTGTGAATAGAACTTTCATAAGACTATTGACACAGTCCTGTTATACCATATTTGATACGTTTACAGCGCTTTCTGCTGTGTATGAATTGAACTCGAATTAGGCTGTTTACACAGTTGAGTTTCATCAAAATTTGACACATTAACAGCTATGTCTGGTTTGTGTGAATTGAACTTTCATTAGACTGTTGACAGAGTCCTGTTATACCATATTTGATACGTTTACAGCGATGTCTGCTGTGTATGAATTGAACTCGAATTAGGCTGTTTACACAGTTGAGTTTCATCAAAATTTGACACATTAACAGCTATGTCTGGTTTTTGTGAATTGAACTTTCATTAGACTGTTGACAGAGTCCTGTTATACCATATTTGATACGTTTACAGCGATGTCTGCTGTGTATGAATTGAACTTGAATTAGACTGTTTACACAGTTGAGTTTCATCAAAATTTGACACATTAACAGCTAGGTCTGGTTTGTGTGAATGGAACTTTCATTAGACTGTTGACACAGTCCTGTTATACCAAATTTGATATGTTTACAGCAAGGTCTGCTGTGTATGAATTAACATTGAATTAGACAGTTAACACAGTTGAGTTTCATCAAAATTTGACACATTAACAGCTATGTCTGCTTTGTGTGAATTGAACTCTCATTATACTGTTGACACAGTCCTGTTGTAACACATTGGACAAATGGTAATGACAAAATTTGTTTGGTGGAATTCTGATTGAAATCTGTACCTATCTTAATCAACCACTACAGTAGTGGAAAAGATTCTACACCTCTGTATCAAGGACGTCGTCCTCAATGTCCACGAACGGATACATGAGAATGTAAGTTAAAAGCGACCTCTTTAACTTATCAGGGTCTTGTTAAGGAATGTTACATTATTCTATAAGTATATTCACCAAATAAATGTCAATTTCCATGAGATTCCTTATGATAATGGACAGCACCTGTTGTGTAAAATATTGATACTGTTGATACAGTCCTCATTGACCACATTTGATATATTAAGAGCAATGTCTACTGTGTATGAATTGAACTTACATTAGACTGTTTGCACAGTTGAGTTTCATCAAAATTCGACACATTAACAGCCATGTCTGCTTTGTGTAAATAGAACTTTCATTAGACTGTTGACACAGTCTTGTTATACCACATTTGATACGTTTACAGCAAGGTCTACTGTGTATGAATTGACATTGAATTAGACTGTTTACACAGTTTGAGTTTCATCAAAATTCGAAACATTAACAGCCGTGTCTACTTTGTGTGAATAGAACTTTCATAAGACTATTGACACAGTCCTGTTATACCATATTTGATACGTTTACAGCGCTTTCTGCTGTGTATGAATTGAACTCGAATTAGGCTGTTTACACAGTTGAGTTTCATCAAAATTTGACACATTAACAGCTATGTCTGGTTTATGTGAATTGAACTTTCATTAGACTGTTGACAGAGTCCTGTTATACCATATTTGATACGTTTACAGCGATGTCTGCTGTGTATGAATTGAACTTGAATTAGACTGTTTACACAGTTGAGTTTCATCAAAATTTGACACATTAACAGCTATGTCTGGTTTGTGTGAATGGAACTTTCATTAGACTGTTGACACAGTCCTGTTATACCAAATTTGATATGTTTACAGCAAGGTCTGCTGTGTATGAATTAACATTGAATTAGACAGTTAACACAGTTGAGTTTCATCAAAATTTGACACATTAACAGCTATGTCTGCTTTGTGTGAATTGAACTCTCATTATACTGTTGACACAGTCCTGTTGTAACACATTGGACAAATGGTAATGACAAAATTTGTTTGGTGGAATTCTGATTGAAATCTGTACCTATCTTAATCAACCACTACAGTAGTGGAAAAGATTCTACACCTCTGTATCAAGGACGTCGTCCTCAATGTCCACGAACGGATACATGAGAATGTAAGTTAAAAGCGACCTCTTTAACTTATCAGGGTCTTGTTAAGGAATGTTACATTATTCTATAAGTATATTCACCAAATAAATGTCAATTTCCATGAGATTCCTTATGATAATGGACAGCACCTGTTGTGTAAAATATTGATACTATTGATACAGTCCTCATTGACCACATTTGATATATTAAGAGCAATGTCTACTGTGTATGAATTGAACTTACATTAGACTGTTTGCACAGTTGAGTTTCATCAAAATTCGACACATTAACAGCCGTGTCTACTTTGTGTGAATAGAACTTTCATCAGACTATTGACACAGTCCTGTTATACCATATTTGATACGTTTACAGCGCTTTCTGCTGTGTATGAATTGAACTCGAATAAGGCTGTTTACACAGTTGAGTTTCATCAAAATTTGACATATTAACAGCTATGTCTGGTTTGAGTGAATTGAACTTTCATTAGACTGTTGACGCAGTCCTGTTATACCATATTTGATGCGTTTACAGCGATGTCTGCTGTGTATGAATTGAACTTGAATTAGACTGTTTACACAGTTGAGTTTCATCAAAATTTGACACATTAACAGCTATGTCTGGTTTGTGTGAATTGAACTTTCATTAGACTGTCGACACAGTCTTATTATACCACATTTGATACGTTTACAGCAAGGTCTACTGTGTATGAATTGACATTGAATAAGACTGTTTACACAGTTTGGGTTTTCATCAAAATTTGACACATTAACAGCCGTGTCTACTTTGTGTGAATAGATCTTTCATAAGACTGTTGACACAGTCCTGTTATACCATATTTGATACGTTTACAGCGATTTCTGCTGTGTATGAATTGAACTCGAATTAGGCTGTTTACTCAGTTGAGTTTCATCAAAATTTGACACATTAACAGCTATGTCTGGTTTGTGTGAATTGAACTTTCATTTGACTGTTGACACAGTCCTGTTATACCATATTTGATGCGTTTACAGCGATGTCTGCTGTGTATGAATTAACATTGAATTAGACTGTTAACACAGTTGAGTTTCATCAAAATTTGACACATTAACAGCTATGTCTGCTTTGTGTGAATTGAACTCTCATTATACTGTTGACACAGTCCTGTTGTAACACATTGGACAAATGGTAATGACAAAATTTGTTTGGTGGAATTCTGATTGAAATCTGTACCTATCTTAATCAACCACTACAGTAGTGGGAAAGATCCTACAGCTCTGTATCAAGAACGTCGTCCTCAATGTCCACGAACGGATACATGAGAATGTAAATTAAAAGCGACCTCTTTAACTTATCAGGGTCTTGTTAAGGATTGTTACATTATTCTATAAGTATATTCAGCAAATAAACGTCAATATCCATGAGATTCCTTATGATGATGGACAGCACCTGTTGTGTAAAATATTGATACTATTGATACAGTCCTCATTGACCACATTTGATATATAAAGAGCAATGTCTACTGTTTATGAATTGAACTTAAATTAGACTGTTTGCACAGTTGAGTTTCATCAAAATTCGACACATTAACAGCCATGCCTGCTTTGTGTGAATAGAACTTTCATAAGACTGTTGACACAGTCCTGTTATACATATTTGATACGTTTACAGCGATGTCTACTGTGTATGAATTGAACTCGAATTAGGCTGTTTACACAGTTGAGTTTCATCAAAATGTGACACATTAATAGCTGTCTGGTTTGTGTGAATTGAACTTTCATTAGACTGTTGACACAGTCTTTTTATACCACATTTGATACGTTTACAGCGATGTCTGCTGTGTATGAATTGACATTGAATAAGACTGTTTACACAGTTTGAGTTTCATCAAAATTCGACACATTAACAGTCGTGTCTACTTTGTGTGAATAGATCTTTCATAAGAATGTTGACACAGTCCTGTTATACCATATTTGATACGTTTACAGCGATTTTTGCTGTGTATGAATTGAACTCGAATTAGGCTGTTTACACAGTTGAGTTTCATCAAAATTCGACACATTAACAGCCGTGTCTACTTTGTGTGAATAGAACTTTCATAAGACTGTTGATGCAGTCCTGTTATACCATATTTGATACGTTTACAGCGATGTCAACTGTGTATGAATTGAACTTGAATTAGACTGTTTACACAGTTGAGTATCACCAAATTTGACACATTAACAGCTATGTCTAGTTTGTGTGAATGAAACTTTCATTAGACTATTGACACAGTCCTGTTATACCAAATTTGATATGTTTACAGCAAGGTCTGCTGTGTATGAATTAACATTCAATTAGACAGTTAACACAGTTGAGTTTCATCAAAATTTGACACATTTACAGCTATGTCTGCTTTGTGTGAATTGAACTTTCATTAGACTGTTGACACAGTCCTGTTGTAACACATTGGACAAATGGTAATGACAAAATTTGTTTGGTGGAATTCTGATTGAAATCTGTACCTATCTTAATCAACCACTACAGTAGTGGGAAAGATCCTACAGCTCTGTATCAAGGACGTCGTCCTCAATGTCCACGAACGGATACATGAGAATGTAAGTTAAAAGCGACCTCTTTAACTTATCAGGGTCTTGTTAAGGAATGTTATATTATTCTATAAGTATATTCACCAAATAAACGTCAATTTCCATGAGATTCCTTATGATAATGGACAGCACCTGTTGTGTAAAATATTGATTTTTTTTATACAGTCCTCATTGACCACATTTGATATATTAAGAGCAATGTCTACTGTGTATGAATTGAACTTAAATTAGACTGTTTGCACAGTTGAGTTTCATCATAATTCGACACATTAACAGCCATGTCTGCTTTGTGTGAATAGAACTTTCATTAGACTGTTGACACAGTCTTGTTACAACACATTTGATACGTTTACAGCAAGGTCTACTGTGTATGAATTGACATTGAATTAGACTGTTTACACAGTTTGAGTTTCATCAAAATTCGACACATTAACGGCCGTGTCTACTTTGTGTGAATAAAACTTTCATAAGACTGTTGACACAGTCCTGTTATACCATATTTGATACGTTTACAGCGATTTCTGCTGTGTATGAATTGAACTCGAATTAGGCTGTTTACACAGTTGAGTTTCATCAAAATTTGACACATTAACAGCTATGTCTGGTTTGTGTGAATAGATCTTTCATTAGACTATTGACACAGTCCTGTTTTACCAAATTTGATATGTTTACAGCAAGGTCTGCTGTGAATGAATTAACATTGAATAAGACAGTTAACACAGTTAAGTTTCATCAAAATTTGACACATTAACAGCTATGTATGCTTTGTGTGAATTGAACTCTCATTATACTGTTGACACAGTCCTGTTGTAACACATTGGACAAATGGTAATGACAAAATTTGTTTGGTGGAATTCTGATTTAAATCTGTACCTATCTTAATCAACCACTACAGTAGTGGGAAAGAATCTACAGCTCTGTATCAAGGACGTCGTCCTCAATGTCCACGAACGGATACATGAGAATGTAAGTTAAAAGCGACCTCTTTAACTTATCAGGGTCTTGTTAAGGAATGTTACATTATTTTATAAGTATATTCACCAAATAAACGTCAATTTCCATGAGATTCCTTATGATAATGGACAGCACCTGTTGTGTAAAATATTGATACTATTGATACAGTCCTCATTGACCACATTTGATATATTAAGAGCAATGTCTACTGTGTATGAATTGAACTTAAATTAGACTGTTTGCACAGTTGAGTTTCATCAAAATTCGACACATTAACAGCCATGCCTGCTTTGTGTGAATAGAACTTTCATAAGACTGTTGACACATTCCTGTTATACCATATTTGATACGTTTACAGCGATTTCTGCTGTGTATAAATGGAACTCGAATTAGGCTGTTTACACAGTTGAGTTTCTTCAAAATTTGACACATTAACAGCTATGTCTGGTTTGTGTGAATTGAACTTTCATTAGACTGTTGACGCAGTCCTGTCATACCACATTTTATATATTAAGAGCAATGTCTACTGTGTATGAATTGAACTTAAATTAGACTGTTTGCACAGTTGAGTTTCATCATAATTCGACACATTAACAGCCATGTCTGCTTTGTGTGAATAGAACTTTCATTAGACTGTTCACACAGTCTTGTTATAACACATTTGATACGTTTACAGCAAGGTCTACTGTGTATGAATTGACATTGAATTAGACTGTTTACACAGTTTGAGTTTCATCAAAATTCGACACATTAACAGCCGTGTCTACTTTGTGTGAATAAAACTTTCATAAGACTGTTGACACAGTCCTGTTATACCATATTTGATACGTTTACAGCGATTTCTGCTGTGTATGAATTGAACTCGAATTAGGCTGTTTACACAGTTGTTTTTCATCAAAATTTGACACATTAACAGCTATGTCTGGTTTGTGTGAATTGAACTTTCATTAGACTGTTGACACAGTCCTGTTATACCATATTTGATACGTTTACAGCGATGTCTGCTGTGTATGAATTGAACTTAAATTAGAACGGTTTACACAGTTGAGTTTCATTAAAATTTGACACATTAACAGCTATGTCTGCTTTGTGTGAATGAAACTTTCATTAGACTATTGACACAGTCCTGTTTTACCAAATTTGATATGTTTACAGCAAGGTCTGCTGTGAATGAATTAACATTGAATAAGACAGTTAACACAGTTGAGTTTCATCAAAATTTGACACATTAACAGCTATGTCTGCTTTGTGTGAATTGAACTCTCATTATACTGTTGACACAGTCCTGTTGTAACACATTGGACAAATGGTAATGACAAAATTTGTTTGGTGTAATTCTGATTTAAATCTGTACCTATCTTAATCAACCACTACAGTAGTGGGAAAGAATCTACAGCTCTGTATCAAGGACGTCGTCCTCAATGTCCACGAACGGATACATGAGAATGTAAGTTAAAAGCGACCTCTTTAACTTATCAGGGTCTTGTTAAGGAATGTTACATTATTTTATAAATATATTCACCAAATAAACGTCAATTTCCATGAGATTCCTTATGATAATGGACAGCACCTGTTGTGTAAAATATTGATACTATTGATACAGTCCTCATTGACCACATTTGATATATTAAGAGCAATGTCTACTGTGTATGAATTGAACTTAAATTAGACTGTTTGCACAGTTGAGTTTCATCAAAATTCGACACATTAACAGCCATGCCTGCTTTGTGTGAATAGAACTTTCATAAGACTGTTGACACAGTCCTGTTATACCATATTTGATACGTTTACAGCGATTTCTGCTGTGTATGAATTGAACTCGAATTAGGCTGTTAACACAGTTGAGTTTCATCAAAATTTGACACATTAACAGCTATGTCTGGTTTGTGTGAATTGAACTTTCATTAGACTGTTGACGCAGTCCTGTTATACCATATTTGATGCGTTTACAGCGATGTCTGCTGTGTATGAATTGAACTTGAATTAGACTGTTTACACAGTTGAGTTTCATCAAAATTTGACACATTAACAGCTATGTCTGGTTTGTGTGAATTGAACTTTCATTAGACTGTCGACACAGTCTTATTATACCACATTTGATACGTTTACAGCAAGGTCTACTGTGTATGAATTGACATTGAATAAGACTGTTTACACAGTTTGAGTTTCATCAAAATTCGACACATTAACAGTCGTGTCTACTTTGTGTGAATAGATCTTTCATAAGAATGTTGACACAGTCCTGTTATACCATATTTGATACGTTTACAGCGATTTTTGCTGTGTATGAATTGAACTCGAATTAGGCTGTTTACACAGTTGAGTTTCATCAAAATTTAACACATTAACAGCTATGTCTACTTTGTTTGAATAGAACTTTCATAAGACTGTTGATGCAGTCCTGTTATACCATATTTGATACGTTTACAGCGATGTCTGCTGTGTATGAATTGAACTTGAATTAGACTGTTTACACAGTTGAGTTTCATCAAAATTTGACACATTAACAGCTATGTCTGGTTTGTGTGAATGGAACTTTCATTAGACTATTGACACAGTCCTGTTATACCAAATTTGATATGTTTACAGCAAGGCCTGCTGTGTATGAATTAACATTCAATTAGACAGTTAACACAGTTGAGTTTCATCAAAATTTGACACATTTACAGCTATGTCTGCTTTGTGTGAATTGAAGTTTCATTAGACTGTTGACACAGTCCTGTTGTAAAACATTGGACAAATGGTTATGACAAAATTTGTTTGGTGGAATTCTGATTGAAATCTGTACCTATCTTAATCAACCACTACAGTAGTGGGAAATATTCTACACCTCTGTATCAAGGACGTCTTCCGCAATGTCCACGAACGGATACATGAGAATGTAAGTTAAAAGCGACCTCTTTAACTTATCAGGGTCTTGTTAAGGAATGTTACATTATTCTATAAGTATATTCACCAAATAAACGTCAATTTCCATGAGATTCCTTATGATAATGGACAGCACCTGTTGTGTAAAATATTGATACTATTGATACAGTCCTCATTGACCACATTTGATATATTAAGAGCAATGTCTACTGTGTATGAATTGAACTTAAATTGGACTGTTTGCACAGTTGAGTTTCATCAAAATTCGACACATTAATAGCCATGTCTGCTTTGTGTGAATAGAACTTTCATTAGACTGTTGACACAGTCTTGTTATACCACATTTGATACGTTTACAGCAAGGTCTACTGTGTATGAATTGACATTGAATTAGACTGTTTGCACAGTTTGAGTTTCATGAAAATTCGACACATTAACAGCCGTGTCTACTTTGTGTGAATAGAACGTTCATAAGACTGTTGATGCAGTCCTGTTATACCATATTTGATACGTTTACAGCGATATCTACTGTGTATGAATTGAACTTGAATTAGACTGTTTACACAGTTGAGTTTCACCAAATTTGACACATTAACAGCTATGTCTAGTTTGTGTGAATGAAACTTTCATTAGACTATTGACACAGTCCTGTTATACCAAATTTGATATGTTTACAGCAAGGTCTGCTGTGTATGAATTAACATTCAATTAGACAGTTAACACAGTTGAGTTTCATCAAAATTTGACACATTTACAGCTATGTCTGCTTTGTGTGAATTGAACTTTCATTAGACTGTTGACACAGTCCTGTTGTAACACATTGGACAAATGGTAATGACAAAATTTGTTTGGTGGAATTCTGATTGAAATCTGTACCTATCTTAATCAACCACTACAGTAGTGGTAAAGATCCTACAGCTCTGTATCAAGGACGTCGTCCTCAATGTCCACGAACGGATACATGAGAATGTAAGTTAAAAGCGACCTCTTTAACTTATCAGGGTCTTGTTAAGGAATGTTACATTATTCTATAAGTATATTCACCAAATAAACGTCAATTTCCATGAGATTCCTTATGATAATGGACAGCACCTGTTGTGTAAAATATTGATACTATTGATACAGTCCTCATTGACCACATTTGATATATTAAGAGCAATGTCTACTGTGTATGAATTGAACTTAAATTGGACTGTTTGCACAGTTGAGTTTCATCAAAATTCGACACATTAATAGCCATGTCTGCTTTGTGTGAATAGAACTTTCATTAGACTGTTGACACAGTCTTGTTATACCACATTTGATACGTTTACAGCAAGGTCTACTGTGTATGAATTGACATTGAATTAGACTGTTTGCACAGTTTGAGTTTCATGAAAATTCGACACATTAACAGCCGTGTCTACTTTGTGTGAATAGAACGTTCATAAGACTGTTGATGCAGTCCTGTTATACCATATTTGATACGTTTACAGCGATATCTACTGTGTATGAATTGAACTTGAATTAGACTGTTTACACAGTTGAGTTTCACCAAATTTGACACATTAACAGCTATGTCTAGTTTGTGTGAATGAAACTTTCATCAGACTATTGACACAGTCCTGTTATACCAAATTTGATATGTTTACAGCAATGTCTGCTGTGTATGAATTAACATTCAATTAGACAGTTAACACAGTTGAGTTTCATCAAAATTTGACACATTTACAGCTATGTCTGCTTTGTGTGAATTGAACTTTCATTAGACTGTTGACACAGTCCTGTTGTAACACATTGGACAAATGGTAATGACAAAATTTGTTTGGTGGAATTCTGATTGAAATCTGTACCTATCTTAATCAACCACTACAGTAGTGGTAAAGATCCTACAGCTCTGTATCAAGGACGTCGTCCTCAATGTCCACGAACGGATACATGAGAATGTAAGTTAAAAGCGACCTCTTTAACTTATCAGGGTCTTGTTAAGGAATGTTACATTATTCTATAAGTATATTCACCAAATAAACGTCAATTTCCATGAGATTCCTTATGATAATGGACAGCACCTGTTGTGTAAAATATTGATTTTTTTTATACAGTCCTCATTGACCACATTTGATATATTAAGAGCAATGTCTACTGTGTATGAATTGAACTTAAATTAGACTGTTTGCACAGTTGAGTTTCATCATAATTCGACACATTAACAGCCATGTCTGCTTTGTGTGAATAGAACTTTCATTAGACTGTTGATACAGTCTTGTTATAACACATTTGATACGTTTACAGCAAGGTCTACTGTGTATGAATTGACATTGAATTAGACTGTTTACACAGTTTGAGTTTCATCAAAATTCGACACATTAACGGCCGTGTCTACTTTGTGTGAATAAAACTTTCATAAGACTGTTGACACAGTCCTGTTATACCATATTTGATACGTTTACAGCGATTTCTGCTATGTATGAATTGAACTCGAATTAGGCTGTTTACACAGTTGAGTTTCATCAAAATTTGACACATTAACAGCTATGTCTGGTTTGTGTGAATAGATCTTTCATTGGACTATCGACACAGTCCTGTTTTACCAAATTTGATATGTTTACAGCAAGGTCTGCTGTGAATGAATTAACATTGAATAAGACAGTTAACACAGTTGAGTTTCATCAAAATTTGACACATTAACAGCTATGTCTGCTTTGTGTGAATTGAACTCTCATTATACTGTTGACACAGTCCTGTTGTAACTTATTGGACAAATGGTAATGACAAAATTTGTTTGGTGGAATTCTGATTTAAATCTGTACCTATCTTAATCAACCACTACAGTAGTGGGAAAGAATCTACAGCTCTGTATCAAGGACGTCGTCTTCAATGTCCACGAACGGATACATGAGAATGTAAGTTAAAAGCGACCTCTTTAACTTATCAGGGTCTTGTTAAGGAATGTTACATTATTTTATAAGTATATTCACCAAATTAACGTCAATTTCCATGAGATTCCTTATGATAATGGACAGCACCTGTTGTGTAAAATATTGATACTATTGATACAGTCCTCATTGACCACATTTGATATATTAAGAGCAATGTCTACTGTGTATGAATTGAACTTAAATTAGACTGTTTGCACTGTTGATTTTCATCAAAATTCGACACATTAACAGCCATGCCTGCTTTGTGTGAATAGAACTTTCATAAGACTGTTGACACAGTCCTGTTATACCATATTTGATACGTTTACAGCGATTTCTGCTGTGTATGAATTGAACTCGAATTAGGCTGTTTACACAGTTGAGTTTCATCAAAATTTGACACATTAACAGCTATGTCTGGTTTGTGTGAATTGAACTTTCATTAGACTGTTGACGCAGTCCTGTCATACCATATTTGATGCGTTTACAGCGATGTCTGCTGTGTATGAATTGAACTTGAATTAGACTGTTTACACAGTTGAGTTTCATCAAAATTTGACACATTAACAGCTATGTCTGCTTTGTGTGAATTGAACTTTCATTAGACTGTCGACACAGTCTTATTATACCACATTTGATACGTTTACAGCAAGGTCTACTGTGTATGAATTGACATTGAATAAGACTGTTTACACAGTTTGAGTTTCATCAAAATTCTACACATTAACAGCCGTGTCTACTTTGTGTGAATAGATCTTTCATAAGACTGTTGACACAGTCCTGTTATACCATATTTGATACGTTTACAGCGATGTCTGCTGTGTATGAATTGAACTTGAATTAGACTGTTTACACAGTTTGAGTTTCATCAAAATTTGACACATTAACAGCTATGTCTTCTTTCTGTGAATTGAACTCTCATTATACTGTTGACACAGTCCTATTGTAATACATTGAACAAATTGTAATGACAAAATTTGTTTGGTGGAATTCTGATTGAAATCTGTACCTATCTAAATCAACCACTACAGTAGTGGGAAAGATTCTACAGCTCTGTATCAAGGACGTCGTCCTCAATGTCCACGAACGGATACATGAGAATGTAAGTTAAAAGCGACCTCTTTAACTTATCAGGGTCTTGTTAAGGAATGTTACATTAGTATATTCACCAAATAAACGTCAATTTCCATGAGATTCCTTATGATAATGGACAGCACCTGTTGTGTAAAATATTGATACTATTGATACAGTCCTCATTGACCACATTTGATATATTAAGAGCAATGTCTACTGTGTATGAACTGAACTTAAATTAGACTGTTTGCACAGTTGAGTTTCATCATAATTCGACACATTAACAGCCATGTCTGCTTTGTGTGAATAGAACTTTCATTAGACTGTTGACACAGTCTTGTTATACCACATTTGATACGTTTACAGCAAGGTCTACTGTGTATGAATTGACATTGAATTAGACTGTTTACACAGTTTGAGTTTCATCAAAATTCGACACATTAACAGCCGTGTCTACTTTGTGTGAATAGAATTTTCATAAGACTGTGTACACAGTCCTGTTATACCATATTTAATACGTTTACAGCGATTTCTGCTGTGTATGAATTGAACTCGAATTAGGCTGTTTACACAGTTGAGTTTCATCAAAATTTGACACATTAACAGCTATGTCTGGTTTGTGTGAATTGAACTTTCATTAGACTGTTGACACAGTCCTGTTATACCATATTTGATACGTTTACAGCGATGTCTGCTGTGTATGAATTGAACTTGAATTAGACTGTTTACACAGTTGAGTTTCATTAAAATTTGACACATTAACAGCTATGTCTGGTTTGTGTGAATGAAACTTTCATTAGACTATTGACACAGTCCTGTTTTACCAAATTTGATATGTTTACAGCAAGGTCTGCTGTGAATGAATTAACATTGAATAAGACAGTTAACACAGTTGAGTTTCATCAAAATTTGACACATTAACAGCTATGTCTGCTTTGTGTTAATTGAACTCTCATTAGACTGTTGACACAGTCCTGTTGTAACACATTGGACAAATGGTAATGACAAAATTTGTTTGGTGGAATTCTGATTTAAATCTGTACCTATCTTAATCAACCACTACAGTAGTGGGAAAGAATCTACAGCTCTGTATCAAGGACGTCGTCCTCAATGTCCACGAACGGATACATGAGAATGTAAGTTAAAAGCGACCTCTTTAACTTATCAGGGTCTTGTTAAGGAATGTTACATTATTTTATAAGTATATTCACCAAATAAACGTCAATTTCCATGAGATTCCTTATGATAATGGACATCACCTGTTGTGTAAAATATTGATACTATTGATACAGTCCTCATTGACCACATTTGATATATTAAGAGCAATGTCTACTGTGTATGAATTGAACTTAAATTAGACTGTTTGCACAGTTGAGTTTCATCAAAATTCGACACATTAACAGCCATGCCTGCTTTGTGTGAATAGAACTTTCATAAGACTGTTGACACAGTCCTGTTATACCATATTTGATACGTTTACAGCGATTTCTGCTGTGTATGAATTGAACTCGAATTAGGCTGTTTACACAGTTGAGTTTCATCAAAATTTGACACATTAACAGCTATGTCTGGTTTGTGTGAATTGAACTTTCATTAGACTGTTGACGCAGTCCTGTTATACCATATTTGATGCGTTTACAGCGATGTCTGCTGTGTATGAATTGAACTTGAATTAGACTGTTTACACAGTTGAGTTTCATCAAAATTTGACACATTAACAGCTATGTCTGGTTTGTGTGAATTGAACTTTCATTAGACTGTCGACACAGTCTTATTATACCACATTTGATACGTTTACAGCAAGGTCTACTGTGTATGAATTGACATTGAATAAGACTGTTTACACAGTTTGAGTTTCATCAAAATTCGACACATTAACAGTCGTGTCTACTTTGTGTGAATAGATCTTTCATAAGAATGTTGACACAGTCCTGTTATACCATATTTGATACGTTTACAGCGATTTTTGCTGTGTATGAATTGAATTCGAATTAGGCTGTTTACACAGTTGAGTTTCATCAAAATTTAACACATTAACAGCTATGTCTACTTTGTTTGAATAGAACTTTCATAAGACTGTTGATGCAGTCCTGTTATACCATATTTGATACGTTTACAGCGATGTCTGCTGTGTATGAATTGAACTTGAATTAGACTGTTTACACAGTTGAGTTTCATCAAAATTTGACACATTAACAGCTATGTCTAGTTTGTGTGAATGGAACTTTCATTAGACTATTGACACAGTCCTGTTATACCAAATTTGATATGTTTACAGCAAGGCCTGCTGTGTATGAATTAACATTCAATTAGACAGTTAACACAGTTGAGTTTCATCAAAATTTGACACATTTACAGCTATGTCTGCTTTGTGTGAATTGAAGTTTCATTAGACTGTTGACACAGTCCTGTTGTAAAACATTGGACAAATGGTTATGACAAAATTTGTTTGGTGGAATTCTGATTGAAATCTGTACCTATCTTAATCAACCACTACAGTAGTGGGAAATATTCTACACCTCTGTATCAAGGACGTCTTCCGCAATGTCCACGAACGGATACATGAGAATGTAAGTTAAAAGCGACCTCTTTAACTTATCAGGGTCTTGTTAAGGAATGTTACATTATTCTATAAGTATATTCACCAAATAAACGTCAATTTCCATGAGATTCCTTATGATAATGGACAGCACCTGTTGTGTAAAATATTGATACTATTGATACAGTCCTCATTGACCACATTTGATATATTAAGAGCAATGTCTACTGTGTATGAATTGAACTTAAATTGGACTGTTTGCACAGTTGAGTTTCATCAAAATTCGACACATTAATAGCCATGTCTGCTTTGTGTGAATAGAACTTTCATTAGACTGTTGACACAGTCTTGTTATACCACATTTGATACGTTTACAGCAAGGTCTACTGTGTATGAATTGACATTGAATTAGACTGTTAACACAGTTTGAGTTTCATGAAAATTCGACACATTAACAGCCGTGTCTACTTTGTGTGAATAGAACGTTCATAAGACTGTTGACACAGTCCTGTTATACCATATTTGATACGTTTACAGCGATTTCTGCTGTGTATGAATTGAACTCGAATTAGGCTGTTTACACAGTTGAGTTTCATCAAAATTTGACACATTAACAGCTATGTCTGGTTTGTGTGAATTGAACTTTCATTAGACTGTTGACGCAGTCCTGTTATACCATATTTGATGCGTTTACAGCGATGTCTGCTGTGTATGAATTGAACTTGAATTAGACTGTTTACACAGTTGAGTTTCATCAAAATTTGACACATTAACAGCTATGTCTGGTTTGTGTGAATTGAACTTTCATTAGACTGTCGACACAGTCTTATTATACCACATTTGATACGTTTACAGCAAGGTCTACTGTGTATGAATTGACATTGAATAAGACTGTTTACACAGTTTGAGTTTCATCAAAATTCGACACATTAACAGTCGTGTCTACTTTGTGTGAATAGATCTTTCATAAGAATGTTGACACAGTCCTGTTATACCATATTTGATACGTTTACAGCGATTTTTGCTGTGTATGAATTGAATTCGAATTAGGCTGTTTACACAGTTGAGTTTCATCAAAATTTAACACATTAACAGCTATGTCTACTTTGTTTGAATAGAACTTTCATAAGACTGTTGATGCAGTCCTGTTATACCATATTTGATACGTTTACAGCGATGTCTGCTGTGTATGAATTGAACTTGAATTAGACTGTTTACACAGTTGAGTTTCATCAAAATTTGACACATTAACAGCTATGTCTAGTTTGTGTGAATGGAACTTTCATTAGACTATTGACACAGTCCTGTTATACCAAATTTGATATGTTTACAGCAAGGCCTGCTGTGTATGAATTAACATTCAATTAGACAGTTAACACAGTTGAGTTTCATCAAAATTTGACACATTTACAGCTATGTCTGCTTTGTGTGAATTGAAGTTTCATTAGACTGTTGACACAGTCCTGTTGTAAAACATTGGACAAATGGTTATGACAAAATTTGTTTGGTGGAATTCTGATTGAAATCTGTACCTATCTTAATCAACCACTACAGTAGTGGGAAATATTCTACACCTCTGTATCAAGGACGTCTTCCGCAATGTCCACGAACGGATACATGAGAATGTAAGTTAAAAGCGACCTCTTTAACTTATCAGGGTCTTGTTAAGGAATGTTACATTATTCTATAAGTATATTCACCAAATAAACGTCAATTTCCATGAGATTCCTTATGATAATGGACAGCACCTGTTGTGTAAAATATTGATACTATTGATACAGTCCTCATTGACCACATTTGATATATTAAGAGCAATGTCTACTGTGTATGAATTGAACTTAAATTGGACTGTTTGCACAGTTGAGTTTCATCAAAATTCGACACATTAATAGCCATGTCTGCTTTGTGTGAATAGAACTTTCATTAGACTGTTGACACAGTCTTGTTATACCACATTTGATACGTTTACAGCAAGGTCTACTGTGTATGAATTGACATTGAATTAGACTGTTAACACAGTTTGAGTTTCATGAAAATTCGACACATTAACAGCCGTGTCTACTTTGTGTGAATAGAACGTTCATAAGACTGTTGATGCAGTCCTGTTATACCATATTTGATACGTTTACAGCGATATCTACTGTGTATGAATTGAACTTGAATTAGACTGTTTACACAGTTGAGTTTCACCAAATTTGACACATTAACAGCTATGTCTAGTTTGTGTGAATGAAACTTTCATTAGACTATTGACACAGTCCTGTTATACCAAATTTGATATGTTTACAGCAAGGTCTGCTGTGTATGAATTAACATTCAATTAGACAGTTAACACAGTTGAGTTTCATCAAAATTTGACACATTTACAGCTATGTCTGCTTTGTGTGAATTGAACTTTCATTAGACTGTTGACACAGTCCTGTTGTAACACATTGGACAAATGGTAATGACAAAATTTGTTTGGTGGAATTCTGATTGAAATCTGTACCTATCTTAATCAACCACTACAGTAGTGGTAAAGATCCTACAGCTCTGTATCAAGGACGTCGTCCTCAATGTCCACGAACGGATACATGAGAATGTAAGTTAAAAGCGACCTCTTTAACTTATCAGGGTCTTGTTAAGGAATGTTACATTATTCTATAAGTATATTCACCAAATAAACGTCAATTTCCATGAGATTCCTTATGATAATGGACAGCACCTGTTGTGTAAAATATTGATACTATTGATACAGTCCTCATTGACCACATTTGATATATTAAGAGCAATGTCTACTGTGTATGAATTGAACTTAAATTGGACTGTTTGCACAGTTGAGTTTCATCAAAATTCGACACATTAATAGCCATGTCTGCTTTGTGTGAATAGAACTTTCATTAGACTGTTGACACAGTCTTGTTATACCACATTTGATACGTTTACAGCAAGGTCTACTGTGTATGAATTGACATTGAATTAGACTGTTTGCACAGTTTGAGTTTCATGAAAATTCGACACATTAACAGCCGTGTCTACTTTGTGTGAATAGAACGTTCATAAGACTGTTGATGCAGTCCTGTTATACCATATTTGATACGTTTACAGCGATATCTACTGTGTATGAATTGAACTTGAATTAGACTGTTTACACAGTTGAGTTTCACCAAATTTGACACATTAACAGCTATGTCTAGTTTGTGTGAATGAAACTTTCATTAGACTATTGACACAGTCCTGTTATACCAAATTTGATATGTTTACAGCAAGGTCTGCTGTGTATGAATTAACATTCAATTAGACAGTTAACACAGTTGAGTTTCATCAAAATTTGACACATTTACAGCTATGTCTGCTTTGTGTGAATTGAACTTTCATTAGACTGTTGACACAGTCCTGTTGTAACACATTGGACAAATGGTAATGACAAAATTTGTTTGGTGGAATTCTGATTGAAATCTGTACCTATCTTAATCAACCACTACAGTAGTGGTAAAGATCCTACAGCTCTGTATCAAGGACGTCGTCCTCAATGTCCACGAACGGATACATGAGAATGTAAGTTAAAAGCGACCTCTTTAACTTATCAGGGTCTTGTTAAGGAATGTTACATTATTCTATAAGTATATTCACCAAATAAACGTCAATTTCCATGAGATTCCTTATGATAATGGACAGCACCTGTTGTGTAAAATATTGATTTTTTTTATACAGTCCTCATTGACCACATTTGATATATTAAGAGCAATGTCTACTGTGTATGAATTGAACTTAAATTAGACTGTTTGCACAGTTGAGTTTCATCATAATTCGACACATTAACAGCCATGTCTGCTTTGTGTGAATAGAACTTTCATTAGACTGTTGATACAGTCTTGTTATAACACATTTGATACGTTTACAGCAAGGTCTACTGTGTATGAATTGACATTGAATTAGACTGTTTACACAGTTTGAGTTTCATCAAAATTCGACACATTAACGGCCGTGTCTACTTTGTGTGAATAAAACTTTCATAAGACTGTTGACACAGTCCTGTTATACCATATTTGATACGTTTACAGCGATTTCTGCTATGTATGAATTGAACTCGAATTAGGCTGTTTACACAGTTGAGTTTCATCAAAATTTGACACATTAACAGCTATGTCTGGTTTGTGTGAATAGATCTTTCATTGGACTATCGACACAGTCCTGTTTTACCAAATTTGATATGTTTACAGCAAGGTCTGCTGTGAATGAATTAACATTGAATAAGACAGTTAACACAGTTGAGTTTCATCAAAATTTGACACATTAACAGCTATGTCTGCTTTGTGTGAATTGAACTCTCATTATACTGTTGACACAGTCCTGTTGTAACTTATTGGACAAATGGTAATGACAAAATTTGTTTGGTGGAATTCTGATTTAAATCTGTACCTATCTTAATCAACCACTACAGTAGTGGGAAAGAATCTACAGCTCTGTATCAAGGACGTCGTCTTCAATGTCCACGAACGGATACATGAGAATGTAAGTTAAAAGCGACCTCTTTAACTTATCAGGGTCTTGTTAAGGAATGTTACATTATTTTATAAGTATATTCACCAAATAAACGTCAATTTCCATGAGATTCCTTATGATAATGGACAGCACCTGTTGTGTAAAATATTGATACTATTGATACAGTCCTCATTGACCATATTTGATATATTAAGAGCAATGTCTACTGTGTATGAATTGAACTTAAATTAGACTGTTTGCACAGTTGAGTTTCATCAAAATTCGACACATTAACAGCCATGCCTGCTTTGTGTGAATAGAACTTTCATAAGACTGTTGACACAGTCCTGTTATACCATATTTGATACGTTTACAGCGATTTCTGCTGTGTATGAATTGAACTCGAATTAGGCTGTTTACACAGTTGAGTTTCATCAAAATTTGACACATTAACAGCTATGTCTGGTTTGTGTGAATTGAACTTTCATTAGACTGTTGACGCAGTCCTGTCATACCATATTTGATGCGTTTACAGCGATGTCTGCTGTGTATGAATTGAACTTGAATTAGACTGTTTACACAGTTGAGTTTCATCAAAATTTGACACATTAACAGCTATGTCTGCTTTGTGTGAATTGAACTTTCATTAGACTGTCGACACAGTCTTATTATACCACATTTGATACGTTTACAGCAAGGTCTACTGTGTATGAATTGACATTGAATAAGACTGTTTACACAGTTTGAGTTTCATCAAAATTCTACACATTAACAGCCGTGTCTACTTTGTGTGAATAGATCTTTCATAAGACTGTTGACACAGTCCTGTTATACCATATTTGATACGTTTACAGCGATGTCTGCTGTGTATGAATTGAACTTGAATTAGACTGTTTACACAGTTTGAGTTTCATCAAAATTTGACACATTAACAGCTATGTCTTCTTTCTGTGAATTGAACTCTCATTATACTGTTGACACAGTCCTGTTGTAATACATTGAACAAATTGTAATGACAAAATTTGTTTGGTGGAATTCTGATTGAAATCTGTACCTATCTAAATCAACCACTACAGTAGTGGGAAAGATTCTACAGCTCTGTATCAAGGACGTCGTCCTCAATGTCCACGAACGGATACATGAGAATGTAAGTTAAAAGCGACCTCTTTAACTTATCAGGGTCTTGTTAAGGAATGTTACATTATTCTATAAGTATATTCACCAAATAAACGTCAATTTCCATGAGATTCCTTATGATAATGGACAGCACCTGTTGTGTAAAATATTGATACTATTGATACAGTCCTCATTGACCACATTTGATATATTAAGAGCAATGTCTACTGTGTATGAACTGAACTTAAATTAGACTGTTTGCACAGTTGAGTTTCATCATAATTCGACACATTAACAGCCATGTCTGCTTTGTGTGAATAGAACTTTCATTAGACTGTTGACACAGTCTTGTTATACCACATTTGATACGTTTACAGCAAGGTCTACTGTGTATGAATTGACATTGAATTAGACTGTTTACACAGTTTGAGTTTCATCAAAATTCGACACATTAACAGCCGTGTCTACTTTGTGTGAATAGAATTTTCATAAGACTGTGTACACAGTCCTGTTATACCATATTTAATACGTTTACAGCGATTTCTGCTGTGTATGAATTGAACTCGAATTAGGCTGTTTACACAGTTGAGTTTCATCAAAATTTGACACATTAACAGCTATGTCTGGTTTGTGTGAATTGAACTTTCATTAGACTGTTGACACAGTACTGTTATACCACATTTGATACGTTTACAGCGATGTCTGCTGTGTATGAATTGAACTTGAATTAGACTGTTTACACAGTTGAGTTTCATCAAAATTTGACACATTAACAGCTATGTCTGGTTTGTGTGAATGGAACTTTCATTAGACTATTGACACAGTCCTGTTTTACCAAATTTGATATGTTTACAGCAAGGTCTGCTGTGAATGAATTAACATTGAATAAGACAGTTAACACAGTTGAGTTTCATCAAAATTTGACACATTAACAGCTATGTCTGCTTTGTGTGAATTGAACTCTCATTATACTGTTGACACAGTCCTGTTGTAACACATTGGACAAATGGTAATGACAAAATTTGTTTGGTGGAATTCTGATTGAAATCTGTACCTATCTTAATCAACCACTACAGTAGTGGGAAAGATTCTACAGCTCTGTATCAAGGACGTCGTCCTCAATGTCCACGAACGGATACATGAGAATGTAAGTTAAAAGCGACCTCTTAAACTTATCAGGGTCTTGTTAAGGAATGTTACATTATTCTATAAGTATATTCACCAAATAAACGTCAATTTCCATGAGATTCCTTATGATAATGGACAGCACCTGTTGTGTAAAATATTGATACTTTTGATACAGTCCTCATTGACCACATTTGATATATTAAGAGCAATGTCTACTGCGTATGAATTGAACTTAAATTGGACTGTTTGCACAGTTGATTTTCATCAAAATGCGACACTTTAACAGCCATGTCTGCTTTGTGTGAATAGAACTTACATTAGATTGTTGACACAGTCTTGTTATACCACAATTGATACGTTTACATCAAGGTCTACTGTGTATGAATTGACATTGAATTAGACTGTTTACACAGTTTTAGTTTCATCAAAATTCGACACATTAACAGCCGTATCTACTTTGTATGAATAGAACTTTCATCAGACTGTTGACACAGTCCTGTTATACCATATTTGATACGTTTACAGCGATTTCTGCTGTGTATGAATTGAACTCGAATTAGGCTTTTTCCACTGTTGAGTTTCATCAAAATATGACACATTAACAGCTATGTCTGGTTTGTATGAATTGACCTTTCATGAGATTGTTGACACAGTCCTGTTACACCATATTTGATACGTTTACAGCGATGTCTGCTGTGTATGAATTGAACTTGAATTAGACTGTTTACACAGTTGAGTTTCATCAAAATTTGACACATTAACAGCTATGTCTTCTTTGTGTGATTTGAACTTTCAATAGACTGTTGACACATTGAACAAATGGTAATGACTAAGATTGTTTGGTGGAATTCTGATTGAAATCTCTACCTATCTTAATAAACCACTACAGTAGTGGGAAAGATTCTACAGCTCTGTTTCAAGGACGTCGTCCTCAATGTCCACGAACGGATACATGAGAATGTAAGTTAAAAGCGACCTCTTTAACTTATCAGGGTCTTGTTAAGGAATGTTACATTATTATATAAGTATATTCACCAAAATAAACGTCAATTTCCATGAGATTCCTTATGATAATGGACAGCACCTGTTGTGTAAAATATTGATACTATTGATACAGTCCTCATTGACCACATTTGATATATTAAGAGCAATGTCTACTGTGTATGAATTGAACTTAAATTGGACTGTTTGCACAGTTGAGTTTCATCAAAAATCGACACATTAACAGCCATGTCTGCTTTGTGTGAAAAGAACTTACATTAGACTGTTGACACAGTCTTGTTATACCACATTTGATACGTTTACAGCGATGTCTGCTGTGTATGAATTGAACTTTAATTTGACTGTTTACACAGTTGAGTTTCATCAAAATTTACAGCTATGTCTGATTCGTGTGAATTGAACTTTTATTAGACTGTTGATGCAGTCCTGTTATACCAAATTTGATATGTTTACAGCAACGTCTGCTGTGTATGAATTAACATTCAATACGAAAGTTCACACAGTTGAGTTTCATCAAAATTTGACACATTAACAGCTATGTCTGCTTTGTGTGAATTGAACTTTCATTAGACTGTTGACACAGTCCTGTTATACTATATTTGATACATTTACAGGGATGTCTGCTGTGTATGAATTGAACTTGAATTAGACTGTTTACACAGTTTGAGTTTCATCAAGAATTGACACATGAACAGCTATGTCTGGTTTGTGTGAATTGAACTTTCATTAGACTATTGACACAGTCCTGTTATACCATATTTGATATGTTTACAGCAAGGTCTGCTGTGTATAAATAAACATTGAATAAGACTGTTAACACAGTTGGGTTTCATCAAAATTTGACACATTATCAGCTATGTCTGCTACATGTGAATTGAACTCTCATTATACTGTTGACACAGTCCTGTTGTAACACATTGGACAAATGGTAATGACAAAATTTGTTTGGTGGAATTCTGATTGAAATCTGTACCTATCTTAATCAACCACTACAGTAGTGGGAAAGATTCTACAGCTCTGTATCAAGGACGTCGTCCTCAATGTCCACGAACGGATACATGAGAATGTAAGTTAAAAGCGACCTCTTTAACTTATCAGGGTCTTGTTAAGGAATGTTACATTATTCTATAAGTATATTCACCAAATAAACGTCAATTTCCATGAGATTCCTTATGATAATGGACAGCACCTGTTGTGTAAAATATTGATACTATTGATACAGTCCTTATTGACCACATTTGATATATTAAGAGCAATGTCTACTGTGTATGAATTGAACTTAAATTAGACTGTTTGCACAGTTGAGTTTCATCAAAATTGGACACATTAACAGCCATATCTGCTTTGTGTGAATAGAACTTTCATAAGACTGTTGACACAGTCTTGTTATACCACATTTGATACGTTTACAGCAAAGTCTATTGTGTATGAATTGACATTGAATTAAACTGTTTACACAGTTTGAGTTTCATCAAAATTCGACACATTAACAGCAATGTCTACTTTGTGTGAATAGAACTTTCATAAGACTGTTGATGCAGTCCTGTTATACCATATTTGATACGTTTACAGCGATGTCTGCTGTGTATGAATTGAACTTGAATTAGACTGTTTACACAGTTGAGTTTCATCAAAATTTGACACATTAACAGCTATGTCTAGTTTGTGTGAATGGAACTTTCATTAGACTATTGACACAGTCCTGTTATACCAAATTTGATATGTTTACAGCAAGGTCTGCTTTGTATGAATTAACATTGAATTAGACAGTTAACACAGTTGAGTTTCATCAAAATTTGACACATTTACAGCTATGTCTGCTTTGTGTGAATTGAACTTTCATTAGACTGTTGACACAGTCCTGTTGTAACACATTGGACAAGTATGACAAAGTTTGTTTGGTGGAATTCCGATTGAAATCTGTACCTATCTTAATCAACCACTACAGTAGTGGGAAAGATTCTTCAGCTCTGTATCAAGGACGTCGTCCTCAATGTCCACGAACGGATACATGAGAATGTAAGTTAAAAGCGACCTCTTTAACTTATCAGGGTCTTGTTATGAGATTAGATAATCGGTCAATAATTTTGTCATGAGGAAGTGTAGTGTACATATTAGAGAAGTCGTATGAAGAAATCGTATTGGCTTGGAAATTTCCAGATTTCATTTTGTCAATCACATCCCCTGAATTCTTAATAGACCAAAATAAATATATTTATTTATAAAAAGCTGAAACCAGATTCAAACAAACACAATAATTTTGGAAAGAATTAAAACCAGAACTTTCTCACGCGAAAGAAAGATTGGACAAACAGAAGGAGGCCATGACACACACTCCACCGAAACAGGAAGGACAACTTATCGAATAACTATTTCTAGTGAGGAATATATACACTTTGGAATGTACTGTAGATGGCGCTGTCAAAATACGTCGTACTAATATTTTGATATATTACATGAATCAGGTTTCATATCTAATGCAAGTATAGTGTCCTAGTATGCAGGACCAAATAAGAAGCCCAAAGCCAATCCCAATTTCTGTCTTAGTGTAAACCAAAAGAAAGGAGGGGATCTCTAACAACACTCGGTTGCAGCACCAACAGCAAAACCCCAAAACATCCACTGCAGATACACAAAGCAGACGCGCACAGAATGAGACGGAAATGGTGCAATGAACACCAAATCACATAGAAACATCAAACATTAATGACAACACATAAACCAACGAGACCAATGGGCAATAGGTGCCGACTTAGGACGGCCATCTGCCACGCCAAAGTTTTGCTGAATGGCTACAAAATTATAAGAAGCGTCAACCTAAGTAAATCCGATTAATAGATAGATGTACACTAAAATTGATAAATGCAATTTCATTTATCCCGAACCCTGCCAAACACGCCTAACAAGCTACCATTACAAAATAGAAATACAGCAAACGCTAAAACAGTGCAACAACATGAATATTCAATTGAAACATTCTATTTGTTTAAATATTTTTCAAACATGTTCAAATGTCACACTAACACGAAGAGAATTAGATTTATCATAGAAAGTATGTCAGACAAACAAATATCTTTTATGAGACGTTTTTTTTTTTACTTTTGCATCATTTTTTACTTTTGCATCATTAATGTCAAAATAAGCGACTTAGGACAAAATAAGTCCGGGAATTTGTCCTCGGTGTGCATCGGTGTGTTTGGAGTCCGCGACGGAGTAAAAGTATATGGTCCTATATCGACCATAGGTAATGAAGTTTTTTCCTCTTACCCCAAAATACATAGAATATTGACGGTTCGGCCTTTGGTCTATCTCAATGGTATACCTTTCTTTTTTCCTTAATTCTATTGGTTCATCTAGTAAAATAGCATACGTCACAGACCTTAAATTTGTTGTTATGGATTCAGTTTTAGTACAAAGAAATGTTCCTCTACTATCTTTAATGCACAAGCTGTATTTTACAGTTGTTTGTCGTTCGGAGCACCCGTAAACTTGCTGTGTTATGCGATATTTCAAATGATATCTTATCCGTGAATTGACCGGGTATCCAATGCTTTCCTTCATCTTTGAACCTATTTATATAAACTCTACACGACTTGGGGATCTTCGGGGATGAGACAAATTTTGAAAGGAGTAAACGGTTTTTTAAAGGAAAGAATTGCTTTATATTGCCTTTCTCCTCGTCTGAAAGAAAACATGAGCTGGAGATATGTTTTGAAAAATAGTCGGGATCCATGGTCGCAAATCGTATTTTGTGAATTTGGTCACCGAGGACAGCTCTGTAATTTGCTGGTGTAACTTCCATTTCTTGTCGTCTACATTCCTCACCAGCCAATCTCATAACTCCTTCGTATATTTCCTCTTCACTGCAATCCACCTTGTCCAAATCCATGACAGTTCCCAAACATTCTTTGGACATTTCTAAGAAATCGGGACTCTTTATAAATTCGCTGGTGCATACTTGTAATAAGGAGACACATGCTTCTATGATACAATTATCATCAAATCGATGTCCCACTCCAAGAATTATACTAATATTTTCTGTTGTTATATTCTTCCGCAGAAATTCAGAGCAGATATTTGACAAATGGTCCACACAGTACTTTTTTGCACAGTAAAGGACACCCATTACTGTGTTCGAATTCGGTTTGAACATGTCGGTGTATAGGTACCTGAAACAAAATACTTTATTTGTATTTTTCATGTTAGGCCATACCAAATTAATTAAATGTTCTTTGGATTTCCCGCACCATATTTTTCAAACTTCAAAAAATAATATTATAAAAATAAAATGCTCGCCCGCACCCTGAAATTTCTGGCTCACGAATTTTTTAGGGTCGGTTCTGATTTCTGCAAATCTTAAAGCTTCTAGAAGTCTTAGATTATGCAAATTTCGAAGAAAACGATACTACTTGTATTTGAAAAAAATTGTTGGGAGCAAATTTGTTGTCCAATATACTTGGCACTGAAAGTCAAGGAGGGAGAATGTTCGAAAATCTTTTCCGTACTGCTATGTGCCAGGCTTCCTAGTCATCATATTCCTATGGGAATTCCTTTATGAGTACGGAAAACATCATAAATGTATTACTATGGTAAACTATGTCAAAATAAAATTATTTCAATCGCTCGCACCTTAAAAAATGCAATACTTAAAAGAAAAATATAATAATTATATTTTCGCCCGCTCGCACCCTTTTTTTCACAAGAAAATCCAAAGAACATTTTATTAATTTGGTATGGCCTTACAATTAGATTGAATTTGAAAGATAATACAGAATGTAGATACTTTCATTGAAGATGGCTATATCTTCGTATAAGATACATATTATAATGAGTTAAAGAAGATCCTGACGATAATCTCAACAGCACTCACAATAGAGCACCAAATTGATTATCGACGGACCCCTAGTAAGCTAGAGGTTGGACCAGGTGCCCGGGAGGAGTAAACAACCCCTGTTGGCTAGCCGCACCCGCCGTCGATGTTCATGTACGAAAATAAAAACAATATATAAAGTACATGAATTGCACTGTCTGAGGTTATATCTATACAGAAAGTGCTATGGCGACCATGTCAGGGAAAATATTCAAAACACTAACTGTCAAACCCCTCGCGGGGAACTTTTTTTACGAGCTCAACACGGCAAAGGGCATAAGAAGATAAGTAATAACGAGAGGATCATGTCTTAAAAGGGTTATGGCAGTATGCCATCCCACTTATATCAATGAATAATTTGTCTTTTTCTGGAAAAAGCACAGGTATCATAGCTTGGTCACAAACCCTTTCTTTAGCACAAAGTAGTGTTAAAAACCCAAGGGCGGACGCTCTCTTTGTACACGATCATTGCTTCCTCTTTTTACCTTGAAGTCCCTATAAGCTGAACCCAAGGCCCAATTGATAAGAGTTTTGGTTTTGTTATCTCAATATGAATTTATAAAGCATGTCCAAATCGATATTTCACCCCAAAACTTGCACCTGTCATATGCAGATCGCTAGAAGTTGAAGCCATAGTCGTGTGCGAAAAAGATATATAGCTATTATATAGGAAGTGACCTTCCCTGGGATTTTTAATATAGACTTGCAGAGGGTTTGTATTGAGGAAAGGGTTTGTGACCAAGCGATGGTACCTTACCCCTGTGAGAAAAAGCATATCAAAACTATATTAAGTGAGAAGCCTACTTAGGATAAAAGACATGCATATTTAGAATAATGACTCTATATTAACTGCACTTCATTTAATCGAGGGGGCGCCACATAAGTTATATTGTCATCTTTGAAACATTTTGTCAAGATGATGTAAAAGAATTCAAAGTTTTAAGAGGATTTTTACAGACGGTTAACTTTACAGAAGCTTTCTAGAAATTATGTGCAATTTTTCAAAACTTGCGAACATACCTCAGAAATTCAATGAAAGATTCCTTGTCAATATCGGTGATGGTGATTTTTCCTTTCTCCGCCAGAGGGCCCTCCAACATAGAATAGAAAACAGGACTACGTGATATTAGTATAACTTTATGTGCCATAACCTCGTGTGTATCCTGTCCAATCAAGAATGTGACGTCACATGCTATTTCCTCCTCAAACATGCGCAGTAAGCATTCAGGAAGTGTTTTAGTGTACTGCCAAAGAACAGAAGATGTCGCCATTTGTTTGTCTATAATAGAATATGAAACAATTGACGAATGTATCTTTTTTCTCATTACGCATTTACTATATATGTCTTTGCCAGTATTGTATGAACAAACAATTTCTTAACTCAAATCCATTGGGAAATGGATATTTTAGTCTTATGATATCATTTTATCGTGTCTGACTATCGACAATTTAGTCAAATCTCGGTCTTGACAATAGAGGAAGAAACATGTAATCATATTTTGAATTTCGTCTATTTTTGTTTGGAGCATAGAATATGTCATGAATTGCGAAATGTTGCAGTACAATGCATTCCACAATGCCTTCTGCTCTTACACTGGAGATAGTTCATTAGATAAGTTGTCCTTCGTGTTTCTGTAGAGCTACATGTAAGTCATTGTCTCTGTGTGTTTGTCGAATTTTTCTTATCGCGAGAAAAAGTTCTATTTTCCTCTCCAAGTAAAAACTGTGCTTAGATTATCAAATATTTTACGTATATCTTAAAATTGAAGACGTTTAACTTTCCATTATTCGATGATTTCCTTTAAAACCTTTCATTTAAAATCCATGATTGACAATGGAATCGATCTCAATATGTTTAAAGTATGGAATAAAACGAAATATATCATATTGTGTATAACATCAGGAGATATTAAAAAGGCAGTTTGAAATACCATAATTGTCTTGAAAATACTGTACACATTATAAACTCATTCTTGTAATTATCCAAACATTTCTATCGATTGTGGTTTTTAGCTCTCCTCACGAAGTGAGAGGGAGCTTATGCTATCACCCTGTAGTCGGCGTCTGCGTCCGCGTCCGCACTAGTATGTTAAGAAGTTTTATTTCTCTATTATGAGTGCGAGGAAGTTCAAACTTGCACAGATCATGCGTCTTTAAGAGTAGATCACGAATCTACGTTCAAATGTAGGTCATGACCTATATTTTCCGCTTGAGTGTACATGTTCGGAAGATTTGGGTATCAATGTTAAGAAGTTTTATTTCTCTTATTATAAGTGCTAGTAAGTTCAAACTTGCACAGATGATGTGTCTTTATGAGTAGATCACGAATCTTTGTTCAAATGTAGGTTATGACCTACATTTTCCACTTAAGTGCATATGTTAGGGAGATTTGGGTATCAATAGAGTACACCCATTCAGGCAAATTTGGGTCAATAAAATGAAATACTCTACTTCCCTTTTCTGTTTTGTTTTTGTGTGGTATCATTTTTGTTGGTTCTCAGTATGACATGTTTTCAAATTCAAAACTGTGTATTCTTTGACTCATGCCATGACAGAATGCTGCCATGAGGTGAGCTTTGTAATCTTTGATTACACTATGTTTATATCTGATTTCGGGGGGGGGGGGGGGTTGTTTGACTTTCAATCTCTTATTAATTTGTTATTTCCGAATTTCAATTTCACTCTATATTATTGTTATTTTCCGTCCCTAATTGTTTTAGACTCATTTTTCTCATACCCATTCTGAATACATCCTATAGGAGTCACTATTTTATAGTCTACTGAGAAAAAAGAATATTAAACTAGTACATGTAAGTTCATTTTTAACTTGGATTCTATAAATTATTTTGGCGTTTTGACGTACCGAATCTATGTAGATATATACATTAAACTTGATGTTTGTTAAGCGTATTAATTACTTCTTTGAATGTAAAACGTCTTCATATTGAATAGCATCATTTAAGAACAGATAAATTGTCAACGGGGACCAAACATGCACGTTAAATTTAGGGTACTTAACCCTCGTCAGTGATCCTCAAATCTAAACAATGTTATATGCCTAAAAAGTGTAAAAGAAGGGAGGAGATCTCCAACGAGACCCCGTTGCAGCATCAACAGCAAAACACCAAAACACCAGATGCAAGAACGAGTACAGCACGTGACGGAAAAGAGACACATGACATGTATAAACATCAAACACAAAAGACTACACATAAACCGACGAGACCAATGGGCAACTGGTGCCGACTTTGGACGGCCATTTGTCACGCAAGTAGCAAATGGTGTGGTTATCCTGGATTACGTGCGCACAACCCTCTCACTTCTCCAATTACCCAGAGGTCTCGAAGAACGTACAATTGTGGTGTAAAACAACATCCGCACTGTAAGATGACCTCACACAAACAAGACCGCGAAACGCAGAGACCCCAGATACACAGATGAATATGTAAATAGAAATAAAAAGAGGGCATGCGTACAACAGACCGTGCTCTGCCGGCTGTAGCGAGCTCATGTATGTAATCACCCGAGGTGTCCGACTGACATTCAGAGAGGACAGGTGGTCGGGGCCCTGTCTTCTCTAAAGAGGTTTGGACAGGGCCTGTCATGGAGTCCCGTCGTCACAGTCAGTCAGAGTGCAAGTCTCAAGGATGCGCTTGTACAAGACTGTAGATTGGTCAAGTACCAAGCCTAGTGTCCGTCTGGTGACATTAGGATCATATCCACGGTATAAAAGGCGTTTGATGATTCTGACGCATTTTCGTTGGTTATGCTGCATACCTTTGATCCTTCTAATTTTGTCATATCACCATAAAAGACAGGTTGTGTAATACCCAAAGTAATGTACTCTGTTGCGTGCATAGATCAAGAAGTTTACTGTAATTTTTGTAAAATTTCCAGAAAGTCTTTACTAGTTTATGAAAGCGGAAACCTTGATCTAAAAGTTTTTGGGTAATTTGTAAATTTCTATGTCCAAAAGTGTTTGGGTAATTTGTAAGTTACTATGTCCAAAAACATACCGAAAGATGTAGCAGGATGGGTGGGATATTATGCTACATACCCATGATTTCGAAATTTCAATAAATTTTGATAACAGAAATTTTAGAATGCGTTGAAGAAACGATCAACCGAAATTGATCGAACTTGGCTACATCTGCCATAGGGGACTGCTGGTCCACAAGCAGTGATATTCACCAAGTGGTATAAAAGTTAAACGTCTTCACATTGTCCTCGATAATGAAAATTCGGGGTTGCGCGCTTGCAAACCAATTTGACAACCGGCTTGTATCCTTGGTATCAGATTGAATGACGGAACAATTAGTTTTTTTTATAAATGTCGTCCAGAAACATTTTTTTTTATCTGGATTCATAGTTAATCTTTCATCTTTGTATATCTGGATTCGTGGTTAATCTTTCATTCTTGTATATCTGGATTCGTGGTTAATCTTTCATTCTTGTATATCTGGATTCATGGTTAATCTTTCATTTTTGTATATCTGGATTCGTGGTTAATCTTTCATCCTTTCATTTTTGATCGCCATGTTTTCCATGTTCATCAGTGATCTAGTGATTTATTGTTATACAGTAAAACTGGTGACGGGGCTGACGACACGCCGTGCTGCTGATGTAAAATTCATGCGCGCCAGAACTTGAATTGTCAGTTTAAAAAATAGTAGTTGTTTTAATTTTTCAAATAACAGTAATAAAATGATAAGAAATGACCGTAATAATATCGATGCATATACAAAAACCGATCCACAAACAAAAAGACAATCTGCTTCACGGATAATACAGTTTGTGCATCCGTTTTTATCTACCCATAGGAGAATATTCCGCAGTTTACACGGAACTTACATGGAATTTACATGGAAATTATTCCACGGAATTACACGGAGTATTGGTTACACGTAAATCCGCATCCTTCCATGCTACTGCGGAATCCCTTCCATACTGATGCGGAATCTTCCGCATATGGCATTACATGTAAAGCTTGAGGATGTTATACGTAATTATATGGAAGACATTCCGCATCAATTCCATATGAAATCTGGAATTTTCCACATTACTTCCATACGAAGATCCGCACCCTTCCGCATCCTTGAAGAGGCTGATTGTAATGGGAAGTAACTGTTACAACTAAATTGAACAATGTTGAATACATTGTAGTACCAGGTCCATTGTACATGTGCCCTTACCAAAAAATGCCTCTGCCGTGAATACTTCTTACGATTGTCATGCAAACTTTATGTGAACATTCTGTGAATGTATAAAACCTTATTCGCAAGACATTTACTAGACATTCATTTTTCGCATGTACATAAGATTGCCATAAATACTTGCATGAGATTCACAAAAAAGGGAAATTCGAATATTCATTTATTTTCTGCGAATTTACTGTAAATGAAATAATTTCATGCAAATATCTGGCCATACCCCACTATTTTTACATGCAAATAGTAAGTAGTGATTGTCTAATGCGAATATGGAATAAATGTGAATGTCTTGCGATCCCATACTTTCTGCGAATGTCTGGCGATTGCATACAAAATTTTTCTGCACATATGTGGCGAATATATATGTACAAGTATGTATGAGCCAAAGCCCTAAATGAAATCGCCAAATGCTGCTAAACATCCAGAATCATGCACATTCACTAAAATCGCTTCTGGCCAAAAATGTGCCTTAATTTCTTAATTAAAGCATGTTAAGTTAATCCACAGAAAAAAACAAATCAATATAATGATCAATAATAATATAATTCATTCAATACTTTAAACATTAACATGTTGCAAGTTATTGAAGTTTAAATAAAAAAAACTTCGTGGACACATGCACAGTAAAACACGTTCCATTATTATTGAAAAATCAAACACTATTGAATTTGAAGACGTTTAACACCGATCAATGACTTCATTCATTCTTCATTTGAGCTGCATCCGATTTGAACCACCTCCAATACAAAGAGCTGAAGATATGCAAAATCTGAAATGAAAGCAATCAAATAAAATTTAATCTAAAAATATTATACAAAAAAATACGCAAACCTTTACATGTACATGTATTGTAGTACACATCGGACAAGTACAGTTTTTCTCCAACCTCCTCAACCCCCCACCCTGTCCCAATTGATATCAAACGTTGCTTGATCCCTTAAAACATATGACTGCATTCATGCAGCGAATCGACCTTAATTACCAGTATAGCTAGAAGTTCGTCAACAATTACTTGAAGTACACAGAAATAAGACTGCAAAGTCTTGAGGTGAAAGTTATACATATCGAAACGTCCTTTCAGCTCAGATTTCCTGTTTGCAAACATGACTAAATGAAAGAATGGGATAGCAATTATAATCAGAAAATATAAAAGCATCTCCTCCTATCATTCATGTTAATACATGTACTTTGTCAGTATAAACTTTCAAGATCGATTGCTGGAATCACGGGAAACTCTGCCCAATCTCGGAAAACTCAGCCCTTGGAACACTCGGCCCGTAGTGGGTCCACTAGGCCCGTAGATATAGATCCATTCGGCCCGTAAACATATTAAGTAACAGAACGTAAATCGTTTTGAAGAAAATATAATACTAACAAACTAAACTAAAATCAATCGACCTTAAATATATTATTTTATGTTCTTGATCAATGTGAATTTTTTTTTTTTTTTTGGGGGGGGGGGGGGTGATGTTTTTACTTGTGTCTTGAGACTTACTTCAAGTTCAGAGTTGCAATAAACTTCAGTTACAAGAAATGAATATAGATACCCTTTATACAAAATTCTAACTCTAAGTGTCTGCTGTTTCTATTTAATCAAATAAATAAATCAATAAAACATCGGCGAAATAAATTACTTTGACACATCATCAACTAAAAGAAAAAAATCCCAATGAACACATGCTTTTGGAATCATATAAAAAATATATCTCTTATGTCTTCGAATTCCTTTCATAAGCATAGATCTCAAAACATTTTAAGTTTAAATACCTGTACATAACTTTAGAAACACAAAGATATATGAGCTTTCTTAAATATTATATCGTAGGTCCATGTTACCTAAGTTTTCGGGCCCTACAAACCTAAATTTACGGTCAGAATGGAACTATAACGGGCCGAGTGTTCCACGGTTCGAGCTCACCTGTTACCGATTGCTAGTGTTGTAACGATTATCGCCGACATCGGCGACATCATCGCTAATACCCTTCGATTTCGATTAATCGATTATGTTTTTAAGAATCGATTATAATCGGAAATATTCAACGTGGAAAAGAATGACATAGTTTTCGGTCGAATTTGCGTATGACAAGTACGAATAATCGCGTATGACAAGTACGAATGAAACGAAAGTAGATTAACGATCGTTTCTACGGGTTAAAGTTCCGGGCGTAGTGTAAATAATTTGAAAAGGATACACTCTCTAAGGAATACAATGGATTCTCATTGAATTTAATAGTAATGACAAGTACTCTTATAGAAAACTTCAACGTCAGATGCGATACGGGCCCTGCGATACGTCAATATCTACTCGACTAAAAAAAACTTTTTAGTTTTTACGCCGAACTCCTGAGCTTTATAAGAAGGACAAGGTCAGTGACTTTCACAGCACTGTTACCACGAAGATATTGCTTGATTTGTTGAATGAGCAAAAGTTAACTCTTGGGTCGTATGGAACCCCCCCCCCCCCCCCCCATCCCTGCATATGCTGTTTAAAATCGAAGTCGACTATTACAATCACATATTTGTTTTGACTCCATTACTGCTGTGATCTTGACAAAATATTTCATTTACTAGACAGGATTTTATCATTCTGTGGTTGGAGTTCTTTCTAGACATTTAGCTATGTATATTAGCATAAGATTGAGTGAAGTTTATTCATTACTTGTCATATTTCTGTCTGTGAAAACAAGAAAGAATTATTTCCGATTAAATCGAAATAATCGATTAAAGTCCTCTCCGATTATAAACCGATAATCGATTATGAAATTTTACCGATTATACAACACTACCGATTGCTGCTTGTTAATATGTGCCAAAGTTTACCCGTACCTGTAACATGTGTAGGGTATGTCACATGGTTTAAATCCTGCAATATTACTGTGCAGTTGCACAGATCAGTGTGGCCTGTAATACCATTTAGTCCATCTCTAGTATGTTAGTGATCACTACCCAGTTGCAACGTTTCCTTTGTTTAGACATGGACATGTAGGCAGAAAACTGAAAAAAATTACAAAATTTTATAATCACAACAATGATCAAAACACACATGGTAATGTGACAACTTATCAGATTTAAAACTTCAAATCATAGTAAAATACGTTCTAAAAACATTGTGTTCAAAGAACGAAATATCGACATTGAACATGCTGAAAGTCGAAACGACCTATGACAAAGTGAAAAACCTTTAAAAATCATGGAAAAACTTATTTTCATACGAATTGCAGATAGAAACAGACTTATGATATACATTTGAACAATTCTACATGAAACTTACACCATGGTCCATCCCAAATTTGCTGCAAAAGGCCGGGGAAGACGCACTCGGCGAAATCCTGTCGTCGATCAACATATCCTAGTCAACTCGCTCTTAAACACTCATTCGATCCAAAATCACTTCCGTAACATCACATATCCAGACCAATTCGACCAAGAAACGATGAAACACAGGTTAACTGAGTACTCACAATCATTTTTTACAAGAATTTGATAGGTTTTATGATATGATTGGTGGGTGATGGCTTCGTTTCAGTATCATGTGGGTATTTGTTTTTAGATGTATATCGAATTGCCTCTGACTAGCAAAGTTATACCTGTATTACTTTACACTTGTAATAAAAAGCTTAAAGACCTGTTTTGTTGTATCCCATTTCTTAATTAAATTTAAATCTAATTGCAAGCAACCGACTTCAGTAATTTGCATATTTACTTAATATAAAGCGAAAGGGGGGGGGGGGGGGTGGTGCTAATAAGTAATATAGTTGAGTAGTTTATCATGTTAATTGTCAGATTCTGACCTCCCGCTTCCCACCCTCCAGAGTGATGGCATGTACTTAAGTTCATTTTGAAACATTCACGGCAGACTTCATGCAATTGATAATCACTCATATTATTGAAAAATAATCATAGTTTAAAAGTATGCAGTGAAGTCTGAAATAATATTATGGAGTTTTATGTATAGATCAAATAAAGAATTGTGGCAAAGCCCTAGGAACTTAGCAAAGTAAAGTACATGGTTTTCTTTATATCATATCAGTTAGTGTGTGTCTGAAGGGGGGGGGGGGTTATTATTTGCATATCATGTTCTCAAGTTTTAGAGCATGGGCCATATCAATATAATTATTCTTGAGGGATTTTAATAATATTGTCAAGGGTCAGTTTTCTCTCTATCTGCCTGGGTTTAATAAGGAACAAATTAAGTTAATAATTTCCCTTTCTTGAAATATATTTGATGAAATACGGGTACTGTTATGCAGAATTAAAGTTGCAATTATTCTTGTGAAATTTTCTAAGTCCAGAGTGTCTGTAATTACGCGTTGATTCCATATGAAAAATTTTCTAAGTCCAAAGTTTCTGTGCTTTCCGCATAAAATTTTTTCTAAGTGTTGATATTCCATGCCTTCCGCATCACTTTCCGCATAGAAAGTTTTGCATTCCATGCCACTTCCACATGTTACATGGAAGCTTTATACGGAAATGGCTCCGCATTAAACAATTTCCGTGTATTTCCATACACTTCCACATGTCTTCCGCGTGATTACATATGGCTTCCACATTCCTTGCGGAATATTCTCCTATGGGTATACATCAAGCACTTATGTATGTTTGATAAATTGTATTACCTCTTGTTATACACATGTATGACAAATATGGATAATGCTGTTTACAGCACAAAATCGATAATTCAGAAAATCAGAAACCGAAGGCATACAAAATCAGGATAAAACAGGAACCAAAAGCAAACAAACAAAAACCTCCACCATATGAAAAGAAGCGAACTCCCGATATGAGAGTGAGACCAGGTACCCAGGCAGAGTAAGCATCTCCTGCTTGCATGCAACACCCGCTATGTGTGTCTCTGAGGGTATTTTTCTTCAATAAAGTATTTTTATGTGTGTCTCTGAGGGCATTTTTATTCAATAACGTATGATAGACAAAGAAAGTATTATTGTCATTTCTTAAATGTTGAAAGAGAGAAAGAAAAGCAACATTCTTAAAACTCCATAATTTAAGCCTATTCACAGCCGTTTTTATATTGATGAGGTATTGGAAAGGACGCCGTAGACCATCAAAGCCAATAATATGGGTTACATGCAGAAATTCGTGGACCCTCTCCTCCCTTTCCCCCACAAATTTATCACTTCCCTTCGTTGTATCTTTACTTCTATCTGGAAAAATCGGCTGTTTATTAATTTAATCTGCTTTCGAGCATTTTTGCAAAGAGCAGAAATGAAATGTATAGTATATATATATATATATGTTTGTATCCTTTCCCTCAGCTGTAATCGAATTTTGCATTATTCTAATAACTTCCAGAAGAAACAGAGTGATTTTACAGTAGTTTGAATAATGATACCAATTTCATAGGTTTAAACAGTTTGATAGTGTGTTAAAAGTTATTATTTAATAAACGTTTTCCTTCCTATCTGCGACATTTCTCCACTGACTCCAGTTTAACCCTCCGCTTGCTCTTTGAATTAAGTTGGACAAAAATCGATTTACGATTCATTTTTATTCAATTTTAATAGTTGTGTTCAAAATACAACAAAAAAATCGATTTCTCATTTTTCTACAATGTTTCCGTACAGAAGGTACTACGTCGAAGCTAGCGAAAAAACTTCTAATGTTCGTTTGCTGTTACGTCAAGTGACGCTCTCTCTCAGCGGTGATATTTTAGTATAAAGGAGTTTAACATCTTAGCACCATCCCTCCAATGCTATTTTAAACATAGATTTTATTTGGATATGCTACTGAATCGAGCCTTCAGGAAATTTGGAGCCGCGCACTCTCTGTAATGTAAATGTAAAAATCTAACTTCAAAAACTTAAAGAGGGCGCTACTGAAATTATTTTTGGTGGCTCCGCTGAAAGCATCACTGATGAGAATTTAATACTCGAAACACTTGTCTGGTGCATGGAAATTGGTTTGAAATTTTCGTCAAGAAGGTAGAGAGTTGGAACCCTTCGAGATTATTTCAGTATAAAGAGACGGGATGAAAAAAGGACAGAAACATCTTAATTAACACGTAAAATATAAATATAAAGATTGTTTTTCAGCTTTTGCGCTTTATCGGTGTGTGTTGGCAGTAGGGAATGGAAAAAAATCATGAAAAGCATTTCGTGCTTTACATATGTTTTTCCATTCCCTAAGTACTGCCAATACACACTGATAAAACACATGCAAAAGCTGAAAAACCATTCTTAAGGAAGTCCATGACAGCCAGGCTTAAAAAAGATCCCATCATTTAATTTTCCTAAAACTTAAAAAGGCTAGTAATTGAAACATACTTTTTCTATATGCAAAGTTTCATCAATTTTTTACCGTTAGTTTTGAAGCTACAAACGTACATATATACCCATTGAAAGCCCCAAAATGGGCCGTAAATGTGACTTTAAAATTAACACACTTTAGGTAATGAACAAGAGTTACCAATCTTCTGAAGTGGAAGAAAATAAACAAGTTCTGTATTTTTCATTTTGATATGGTGTGGGCAATCGGATATGTATAGAATTATAAATGTTCACTCAGAATTTTAAAGAAATTGTCGAAAGGAGATAAATTTATGTCTCTTTTCAGAACATCTTTAAGTTGTTCATTTTTAATAATAAAGTATGTTTATCTGAAACTCAATCATTTATTATTACTTATTTGGTCAGTTACAGACCGTCTACGGAGATATGTCGGGTTGGTAAAATCTATGGAAGGCGAGGCGAAGCCGAGCCTTCCATAGATTTTACCAACCCGACATATCTCCGTAGACGGTCTGTAACTGACCAAATAAGTGTTTTATTTTGCCGAGGACCCCTTCATCACAAATTGTGAATTCAAAAGTGTGTCACTTCCCAGGTATTCAACCTACATAAACGAGTCATCAGCTAAAAATAGATTACGTGTAGTCTGAGCTATATAAACAATATTTTTTACCTATGTACATAAGCATCGGTGGTTCAGTGGTAGAATGCTCGCCTGCCACGCGGGCGGCCCGGGTTCGATTCCCGGCCGCTGCAATTTTTCATATTAACGTCCGCCATCTTGGATTTCCCACTTCGAATTTATTGTCTACTGACGGTCTATAAGAAAGTCTATAGAGTTATAGACCGCTTCCACGTGACGGGCTCGATCCAATCAGTTTTCGACATTCTAGTCCAAGGCGAAATAAATTTATATATCATATTTATAAAAACTTGATATTATCTTCTTCGGATGTCAAGTGAAAACCGATAAGTTCCTATTTGAATTTTACCGACAGTTTTTAGCTCTACTGGTCTCTGACCAGTCGAGCTTATGCGATACCCCGTCGTCCGGCGTCCGTCCGTCTGTCCGTCTGTCCGTCCGTCCGTCCGTAAACAATTCTTGTGCTCGCAACTCCTCTGAAACCATAGGAGATAGAAAGCTAATTCTTTTTGCATCTTACTTGGTATGTGGTCTAGTTGTGCACCTGACATTTGATTTCAGCCCCTGACCCCCAGGGTCTTAGAAAATGGGCGTGGTCATGAAAATCTATGAAATCTTGTGCTCGCAACTCCTCTGACACTATAAATGATAGAGACTTTATTCTTTTTGCAATATGATGGGACTGTGGTCTAGTTGTGCACCTGACATTTGTTTTCAGCCCCTGACCCCCAGGGTCTTAGAAAATGGGCGTGGTCATGATAATCTATGAAATCTTGTGCTCGCAACTCCTCTGAAACTATAAATGATAGAGACTTGATACTTTTTGCAATATGATGGGACTGTGGTCTAGTTGTGCACCTGACATTTTGTTTGAGCCCCTGACCCCCAGGGTATTGGAAAATGGGTGTGGTCATTTTCTCCTATATAACTCTATGTAATCTTGTGCTCGCAACTCCTCTGACACTATAAATGATAGAGACTTCATTCTTTTTGCAATATGCTGGGTCTGTAGTCTAGATTTGCACCTGATATTTTGTTTGAGCCCCTGACCCCCAGGGTCTTAGAAAATGGGTGTGGTCATTTTCTCCTATATAACTCTATGTAATCTTGTGCTCGCAACTCCTTTTACACTCTAAATGATAGAGACTTCATTCTTTTTGCAATATGCTGGGTCTGTAGTCTAGGTGTGCACCTGATATTTTGTTTGAACCCCTGACCCCCAGGGTCTTAGAAAATGGGTGTGGTCATTTTCTCCTATATAACTCTATGTAAATCTAGTGTTCCAAATCCTCTGACACTATAAATGATAGAGACTTCATTCTTTTTGCAATATTATGGGTCCATGGTGTAGTTGTGCACCTGATATTTTGTTTGAGCCTCTGACCCCAAGGGTCTTAAAAAATGGGTGCGGTCATTTTCTCCTATATAAGTCTATGTTATCCTGTGCTCGCAACTCCTCTCGACACTATAAATGATGGAAACTTCATTCTTTTTGCAATATGATTGGTTTGTGTTCTTGTTGTGCATCTAATATTTTGTTTGAGCCCATGACCCCCAGGGTCTTAGAAAATAGGTGTGGCCATTTTTCTATATAATTGTGCTCGCAACCTTTCAAAGCTATTAATGAATGAGAGTTGTTGTAATTCTTAATGCAGTAAGATGGATCTGTCAGTTTTGTTATGTCATTGATAGTTCATGTGAGCTAGCAGTCCCTGCCCCCCCCCCCCCCCCCTTGGGATCTTGTCTTGGAAAATGGGTGTGGCATTCTTTTTTTAAATACTTTATCTTGGATATTATGAATTATATGAGTGATATTCTAGTTGCAGTGTTTTGTTGTGCTACTTTTAATTTGTTAGAATGATTGCTCCCTATGGTCATAAAAAATGGAAATTGATATTTATGTGTATGTATCTTATTCACTTGTCAATGAGTAAATAAAAAACAAAACAACCAGGAGAGCTACAGTCTCGTCAGAGACTTCTGGTTAAGTTATAGTGATTTTGTTACCCCCTCCCCCTTAATTTTACTTTGCCTAATGCTGAAGTTCTTGCGAAAAACACGCCAATTTCACCGTTTATATTATGACGTCATAATTGATCTAGAGCTTTCCGATGGTTTTTTTTTTCGGATACTGTTCTGGACCCCCTTCATTCGGATGCATTGTTTCCAAAGTAGCACAAAGTAGCAGAATGAAAGATAGATTGGGCTAAATGATCTTAATTGTTTATCCCAAATTTTAAATATTATTATAAAACAGATATTATTCACTACAAATAACTGAAATCCCCCTGAAAAGTATTTTTGATATTTTTTAAGCACTGCTAAAGGACAAATATGGACAATGACCATATCCCCGTATACAGCACAAAATCGATAATTCAGAAAATCAGAAACGTACCGAAGGCATACAAAATCAGGATAAAACAGGAACCAAAGCAAACAAAAAAAAAAGGCTCCACCACATGCATCCAAAATTGTGCTTTTGAGTTGAGTTTAAAAGCTGACACAAATGTTCCCCCTTTGCACTTCTGGCTAAAATTCAATGATAATCTTTTCAACAGAATCCCAATTATGATACCTATGTAGAATTTTAGCCAATAAGTACTCCATAAATAACAATAAAAACGCTATTATTTGGGTTTTTAAAAATTTTTAATTAAAAGTCATCATTACGGACTCAGAATACACCAAATTCAAGTGGCAATGGAATTTTGAACATTTGTTTGATGGTTTGATACCTTGTAGATGATTTGTGCCAATGTCATGTTTCATTTTGGCAAATCTAACCACTTATTAGCGCCGACTTGGGTACATGTGTAGTACCGTGTACTCTCTGTTTACAAACGAGTTATCATACGTTGACATGGAAGATGGACGACCGAAGAGCATATAGAAGTTTGAAAGGTGACACAAACCCCTTAGGGCAAAGATCGGCATACTATTTTTGGTTTTGGTGACTTCAGTGATATATAAAGTTTACATTCAGATTGTTCCCAATCATTCCAAGTCGGTAATTTAAAAGAAAATAAGCAATAAAATGCAGGTAAACAGACGCTGGCGAAAAACTGCCCTTGACAACGCCCGATTTATTTCAAAATGCCACAAAATCTACCTGATTAAGTGTTATGACTTGAAATAGTATCTCTATTGCCATCAAAATCACTTATGCCATTCTTGTTTACACATGCGCCACAGTCAGTTTTTGATAACATGGTACAATGTTGTCATATTCAACCGATTGTAGAAGTGATGCCTTGACAAAACGACACTTAACTGAAGCGACAGGTATTATATTGCTGATTTTCTCTTTACGAATACGAATGTAAACATTACATGATTTGTTGAATCTCCTTTTCATTTCTGAACAAATGATAAAAACATGATTGCATAATAAAAGGTTTGTTTAACTCTTATTCAATTTATCTCCCTTCCTATTATTGATGTGTACATTTGTATATTGAGTCAAGAATGTTTGACGATAATAATCTGAAGATTGCTACACTCACAAAAATGTTGTGTCAGATTTTCAGATTGATTTCTTCATCCCCTGTATGTCTTAATACTTTTTATGAAATATATCAAAATATGAATGATCTGAAATTGTAACACAAGTAGCTACGTATCAAATATCAGCACACATGAAAATAAATAGTTCATCGATTATTTTTCTTATGTATTTGGGCAACAAAATTAAACAATGAAAATACCCTTCTGTAAAAGCGTACAACAAAGTGAACGCGACGATCTATTAATGACACAAATTATAACCCTTTTCCCTCCGGGTGTTGTTATAAATACATGTTTTTACTTACTAAGCAGCTGCACTCCCCTTTCAAGCTTGGTCGAAACTAGACAAAATTAGAAACGGAAATCCCCTAGTGTTCAATAACGCCCAAAATACTTTTTTATTACTATGGATGGAACGTACAGTTTTAAATTATGGATATAAACGAATGTAACATAGACGTAGTTCTGTCTGGTCCATGCTGTAAATTTATGATGCTATTGAATTTGAAGACGTTTAACATCTAGATTACGTCTATGAATGTTACAAAAATTTTATATTTTCCCTTCACCTTACTTTCTCGTTCTTTGGCCATATTACATTGTTTAGATTGAGGATCACTGACGAGGGTTAAGTACCCGAAAGGAGCATGTCTGGTCCATGCTGCAAATTTATCTGTTCTTAAATGATGCTATTGAATTTCAAGGCATTTAACATTCTATGTCAATAAAAAGGCGTTGGAACAAGGAAGATGACAATGTGTTGTAAAATGTGTAATCGTGGTTTATAATACATCATTTTTGTTCTCAGATATCAAGGAATACCAATTACGTATACCAGACAAAAGGAAACACTTTCTTCGCTTTCAGCCTCTTCTGTTTTTTTCATCCTTCTCCTTCCAAGAAAATGAACTCTATCCCTGAACATGACTGAAACCTTAAACGTGAGTCAATTGCCTTTTCTGATCCTTGTGTTTACAGAAGGACACTAGTACTCTGCATGACACTGAATGAATCGTAAGCCTTGTACCAGCGCATCCTTGAGAATTGCTCTCTTAATGACGGTGACAGGGGCTCCAAGACGGGCACTGTCCAAACCTCCTTAAATGAGACAGGGCCCTAACCACGTGTCCTCTTTGAATATATTCTTAGTGTTCTGTCCGTGCTCTTCCGGCTGGAGCTAACTTATTCATGCAATATAACTTATGCATGCAAAATAACTTATGCATGCAAAATAACTTATGCATGCAATATGAATTATGCATGCAATATAACTTATGCATGCAATATAGCTCCAGCCGGCAGGACACCGAATGTTTGTTGTATCTGTTATGTTTTAGATATCAATTTATCCATTTCTGATTTACTCGGTCCCAAGCCTTTGGCTGTCTTAGTTTTTGCTATTACACTGCTGCGACGTGTGTTGTATGCAATCAGGAGACGCTGACGTCTGGCCTCACCTCGCAACCGTTCCAATTGAAATTCTAATGATTTTGCCTTTCCTTCTCGCCTTATGATAATTGATGTGTACGTCTTTGATGTTTATTAACGTAGCTCGCGGGGAAGCTTTCATCACAATCAAATGTGTACGCAGGTTTCACCCTCGAATCTTTTTATGTGCACATCTACGCTATGACGTCATAAACCTTACTTGATCGTAACGTCACGCTACGTTGCGCGACATTTATCGATAGGGCGCAAATTATGGCGTAATTTTTTTCAATACTTATATACACAAGGTACAATGAATATAATTCCAAATTTCTATAGGATCTGATGAAGGCTTTACTTTTGATCACGCTTTCTCTCGCTCTCCTTGTTGCTTGTTTCTGTGCACAATTGGCGTGTCCGACAGAAAAGGTGGATGGGCTGAGAATCTAAAGATGAAATATTGAAGCTGTATCAATTAAAGTTTAAAGATTTTGAACAGGTTAAACTTCAAGGTCTGTGAGACTAGGTCAAAGATCCAGGTTTTCATTGAAAGATCATGTCAGAAGGAATTCCGGTGAGAAATGTATAACTCATATCCCTCCAATAAATTAAATGAAGATGTAAGTTTTGAAAGAACGTCAAGGTCAAGGTCACTAGTTCAAAGATGGGACAAAAAATATTGGCACGCAGGGTCCATTCTGTCTTTGTTTATCTTCATGTACGGTTCCTTCTCAATGCTCCTTATATTTTTTTCTCCCGCTGTTGACTAAAACATATATGTATATTCTATTTCAAGGTCATATTGATGCGTTAGATTTGTCTCAGTATGGTCTGTTTTATAAGCTGATCCAATCAGTTTTCATTCAGCAGAATATAAGGGGGACGGGGTGGACAGGGGGTACCTATCTCCCCCTCCCACCCCTTACATCCCCTCCCGCTCCCTCCCCTCCTTTTCACCCTTCCCTTACCTCCACCCTCCGGCCCCCCTCCCCCAGCACCCTTCCCACTCTCTCCCTCCCTCCCTTCCCTGTCCATCCCCCCATATAACGTAACATCTTCCCCAAAAAAGTGTAAGCACAAAAAACCAAAGATTTTTACAAGTAGATTATACTCCGGAGTCAAGGTCACAGTGTTAAAGATTTGGGATCCACGCAAGGTCTTGCCATAGAGACTACATATGTGCAAGTTGTTTGCTTGGATTTTTTTTTTTTTTTTTTTTGTAATCGGAAAAAAAGATACCGTACTGCCTTCTTGAGGAATTCCTGAACTCGGAGATTGAAATGGAAATTTCATTTTGATAATATAGATAACGACAATCGAGGCGACTGAACGTAATGATTTTAAAACGAGCGTGGAATGAAAATCACAATGTATATTTTACGTGGCCCGCCCCTCCCCAACCCTTTTCCGATATTATAAAGTACACGTATAAACATGAGGGTATTTTTATTGTATACCCCGCCAAAACATATCGGATTAAATACCGGTAGTAATGAGCATGTCCGTCCGTCTGTTCCATATGATGTTTTCAAATATTTGAAGAAAAAATGTCATGTACGGAGAATAAATTTAAGATAAATTAAGATAAAAATGAATTAAGAAATAAGGTCTAGCCCGATTACGGCCCATGTTATTGTTGCTTAATTATCTAAAAAAAAAATAAAATTTGGTTTCTGGATGTTTTAAAGAAGACCGTTACAGAGAATCAAATATTCTGCATACTCCTTGACGTCATGTTGACACATGCGATCTGAACACGCTGTGACTTTGACGTTGCGAGTAAAATTGACGCCGCAGACACGCAAAACAAATTTTCAATCTTAAATTGCAAAAAATCTGCCGAGAAGACCTATCGATGTTTTTATATATTCGAATTCAGCTCATTCTCTACTTTTACGTGTAAGAAGGGCTTTAAGGATCTCCACAACTTAATGGAGAAAGTGGAAATGAAGCAAGCCGTGTTTTGCCTTTTGAATGAGTGCGCATTTTTGAATAATAAGTTGCAAAATGGCGATAAAAATTGCAAATTTCCCCCAAGATACATAATAATCAGTAGAAATACAATACTCAACATGGCAATAATATTTTCGATCTCCCTTTTCACCCTCTTGGTAAATTTTCTAGATTAGAATTATTTTAGTTCAGAAAACGCATATTTCCGAATTAGAACGTCAATGCCGTCTTTGAGGCTTACAATTTCGAAAAAATTCGTGGAATAATTACATGAAAATTATATCAAAGATTGATCAAATCTTAAATTTCATGTAGACAAATTTTCAGGCTATGTCTTCTCGCAAAGTTTTTCGTGCCGTAACGCCGCAATGTACCTTAAGGAGGCTTTACTTCACAAGAAGTTGTCGTTATTTGAGACCACTGAGTAACCGGACAACTGAAAGGGTTGTGCAACGTGACTGTCCTAAGGCCGTCCTGAGTAGGAACCGATCACCCATTGGTCGCGTTGGTTTATGCGTTGTCTTTTGTGTTAAGCGTTTAGACGTCATATTCCGTGTACCCTTGGCCCTTTTGTGTTGCATGCAAACAGGAAACGCTGACTCTTCCCGGGCACCTGATCTCACTTCGGAATGTTTTTCATTCCGTGGTTCTTAATTGTTCCAATGGAAATTCTAATGACCTTGCCTTGCCTTCTCGACTTTGAGACTGAATAACTGATACGTAGTTCTTTGATGTTTATTGTGTCTCTTATTGTGAATATATCTACTCCGAATTGAGGGGTATTTCGGTGTCAGCAGCTGTGTAATCTGCAACCGAGACTTGATGAAGATCTCCCACTTTCTTGAGCTCTACTTACAAGGCAATGTGATATGACTTTGCAAGTCGGAAAAGTTTCGTTTTTACACAGGTACTCTGCGGAAATGGTCGTTTATTTACTTCTTTGACTAGGTGTTTTTTGGCCGGATTGCAAAGCAATTCCGGTCTATAGATTGACGATGTCCGTCTGTCTGTCATTCTGTCCGTCTGTCTGCCTTTCCGTCCGTCTGTCGTCAACATTTTGGTTAAAGTATCTGGTTGAAGCAAAATCTGAGGAACTGTATGCAGTAGAAACTTTATATTATACATGAAGGTTGCCCATGACAAGACCTTTCAATTTATGCCGTAACATTTGACCAAGTGACGTTGACCTTGGACTTTGACCTAGTTAAGATTTTGGTTAAAGTTTTTGGTTGAAGCAAAATCTGAGGAACTGTTTGCATTAGAAACTTTTTATTATACATGTAGGTTGCCCATTACAAGACCTTTCAATTTATGCCATACCATTTGACCTAGTTAACTTGACCTTGAACTTTGACCTACTGAAAAAAATTGCTTAAAGTTTCTGGTCAAAGGAAATTCCAAGGAACTGTATGAAGTAGACACTTTATATTATTCATGTAGGTTGCTTGCACGACAAGACCTTTCAATTTATGTCATAATTTTTTTACGTAGTGACCTTGACCTTGGACTTTGACCTAGTTAAAGATATTGATAAAGTTTCTGGTTGAACCAAAACCACAATAGAAACATAATATTATAAGGTAGGTTGCCTCTGACAAGACTTTCAATTTATGTCGTTATATTTGACCTAGGGACCTTGACCCAGTTTGAGACAAAAACTTACTTTCCTATGCAGCCATACCGTCTTTAGTGGTGTATTTTCTTTGTAATATGACGTGGTTGTTCTCGTTATCTCTATTTTTTCATCTCATGTGTATGTGATATTAATTTTGCGATCTCGTCATGTTGTGGTATCTCCTCAAAGTCGACGTTTTCTTGCAGTCAGCTTTGGTGTTTGGTTTTCATTTTGAGCTCGCCGGGACGAAAGTCCAAGAGCTAATGTCATACCCTCGGCGTCGTCGTTGTAGTTGTCGTCGTCCGTAGACAAAACTTTAACCTGGGCAATATCTCTTGAATTATAAGGTGTAGGGCTTTCATATTTCACATTAAGTTACCCTGTGAGGAGACCTTTCATTTGAGATGATGACCTTTGACCTAGTGACCTTGACCTTGGACTTTGACCTACTTTTCAAAAACTTTAAGCTGGACTTTATCTCTACAACCATAAGGTCTAGGGCTTTCATATTTCACATGTAAATACCTTGTGACGAGACCTTTCATTTGAGACCACACCTTTGACCTAGTGACCTTGACCTTGGACTTTGACCTACTTTTCAAAAACTTTAACCTGGGCTATATCTCTTGAACTATAAGGGGTAGGGCTTTCATTTTTTACACGTAGATACCTTGTGACGAGACCTTTCATTTGAGATGATGACCTTTGACCTAGTGACCTTGACCTTGGACTTTGACCTACTTTTCAAAAACTTTAACCTGGGCTTTATCTCTACAACCATAAGGTCTAGGGCTTTCATATTTCACTTGTAAATACCTTGTGACAAGACCTTTCATTTGAGACCACACCTTTGACCTAGTGAACTTGACCTTGGACTTTGTCCTACTTTTCAAAAACTTTAACCTGGGCTTTATCTCTACAACCATAAGGTCTAGGGCTTTCATATTTCACATGTAGATACCGTGTGACGAGACCTTTCATTTGAGACCACACCTTTGACCTTGACCTTGGACTTTGACCTACTTTTTAAAAACTTTGATCTGGGCTTTGATATTTCACATGTAGATTCCGAGTGATGGTACCTTTCATTTGAGACCATGACCTTTGACTCAGTTATGTTGACCTTGGACTTTGACCTTAACCATTAACTTACTATTTGATTACTCATACTTTGGCAATATATTTAGCTCTTTAAGGGATGAGACCAATATTAGATGCATATAATCCTCATGACGATACTTTTTGTATTTTGGAAGTTATTTGATTTTTGACAAAAAACCTGCTTCGGCGAGCTATGTAATCTTTGATTAAACTATGTTTAATACAATTCCGTATATTTACAAAAGTGGTTTGAGACACATCAAAGAAGAACCCATCAATTATTCAGTCTCAAAGTCAAGAAGGTAAGGCAAAATCATAAATTATACAAACATATACAGTGTCATACTAACATGAAGAGAGTTAGATTTATTATAGATACCATGTGACAGTTGACAATCATATATCTGTCATACGATTTTTTATCACTTTTGCATCAATAATATCAAAATAAGCTGAGCTTATTAGTACAAAATAAATCCGGGAATTTGTCCTTGATGTACATCGGTGTGTTTAGAGTATGCGACGGAGAAAAAATGAATGGTCTTATTGTTACTGTATGTCACGGAGGTTTCGCCACTTTTCCCATAATACATAGAATATTGATGGTTAGGCCTTTGGTCAATCTCAATGGTATATCTCTCTTTTTCCCTCAATTTTATTGGTTCATCTAGTAAAATACCATACGTCACGAAACTTAAATCAGTTTCTATGGAGTCAGTCCTAGTACAAAGAAAAGTTCCTCTACCATCTTTAATGCACATACTGTATTTAACTGTTGTTTGTCTTTCGGAGCAACCATAAACTTGAACGCCTCGAAGTACTGTGTCATGCGATACTTCAAATGATATCTTGTCTGTGAATTTACCCGGTATCCATTGGTGTTCTTTATCTTTGAACCTATAAACACTTTGCGACGCGGGAAACCTCGAGGATGACTTGGGGATCTTTGGGGATGAGACAAATTTTGAAAGGAGAAAACGGTTTTTCAAAGGAAAGAATTTGTTTATATTGACTTTCTCTTCGTCTGAAAGAAAACATGAGCTGGAGATATGTTTTGAAAAATAGTCTGAATCCATGGTCGCAAATCGTATTTTGTACATTTGGTCACCGAGGACAGTTCTGCAATCTGCTGGTGTAACTTCCATTTCTTGCCGTCTACATTCCTCACCAGCCCACCTCATAACTCCTTCGTATATTTCCTCTTCACTGCAGTCCGCCTTGTCCAAATCCAGGACAGTTCCTAGACATTCTTTGGACATTTCTAGGAAATCGGTACTCTTCATAAATTCGCCGATGCACCCTTGTAATAAGGAGACACATGCTTCTATGATATCTTTATCATCAAACCGATGTCCCGCTGCAAGAATTATACTTACATTTTCTGTTGTTATATTCTTCCGCAGAAATTCTGAGCAGAATTTTGACAAATGGTCCACGCAGTACTTCTTTGCACAGTAAAGTACGGCCATTACTGTGTTCGAATTCGGTTTGAACTCGTCAGTATATAGGAACCTGAAAAAATACTTTATTTGTATTTTGCATGCTACAATTAAGTTGAATTTGAAACATACTGAAACGTACTTCTGAATCGAAGGGTTTCTTTTCCGCCACAGATTACAACTCATACAAAGCATGGACATGTGGTGACCTGTGTATTGCCTTGTCCTTCCTTTTGGACAATATTTATGTAAGATTTGGTGAGAAACTCTACAACCAGGTTGTAGGGATTCCAATGGGTACTAATTGTGCGCCTCTTGTTGCAGATCTATTGTTATACACGTATGAAAAGGAATTAATCCAAAATCTTCAAAAACAAAGAAAAAAAGATGATGTCAAATGCTTCATTGGTACTTCTAGGTACCTGGATGATATTCTTACTATCGACAATCCTGTTTTTGAAAAGTTTAAAACTGTTATTTATCCACAAGAATTGATTCTAAACAAGGCAAACGTTTCAAACACAGAAACACCGTTTTTTGACTTAAAAATCAAAATTGTTAATGGAGAGATCCATAAAAGTGTGTATGACAAAAGAGATGATTTTGGATTTAACATAGTAAATTTCCCCTGGCTTGACGGTGATGTTCCTAGATTACCGTCCTATGGTCTCTATATTTCACAGCTCATCCGGTATGCTAGAGCTAGTACTGATGTTTTGGATTTTCATAGTAGAAATTTACAAATTACCAAGAAACTTTTAGGACAAGGTTTTCGCTTTCACAAACTAGTAAAGACGTTCTGGAAATTTTACAAAAATTATTGTCAACTTCTTCTGAAATTTGGACCAATACAGGCAACGGAGTATATTACTTTTGGTATTTCACAACCTGCATTTTATGGTGACATTATTAACAAGATAAGAAGGATCAAAGATAGACAACATCACTATCGAACATGCGTCAGAATCATCAAACGCCTTTTAAACCGTGGATATGATCCTAATGTCACCAGACGGACACTAGGCTTGGTACTTGACCAATCTACAGTATGTAGCCAAGTTCGATCAACTTCGGTTGGTCGTCTGTCTCTTCAACGCATTTGAAATTTTCAGTTACAAAATTTCTTGAAATTTCTAAAACGTGGGTCCTGTAGCATCATATCCCACCCATTCTGCTACGTCTTTTGGTACAGTTTTGGACAATCATAATAAGTTTCATACTTTTTGGCCATATTACATTGTTTAGACTGAGGATCACTGACGAGGGTTTAGTACCCGAAACGTGCATGTCTGGTCCATGCTGTAAATTTATCAGGTTTTAAATGATGTTATTGAATTGAAAGACGTTTAACTCTTGTACAAGCGCATTCTTAAAACTTGCACTCCCACCCATCCTGCTACATCTTTCGGTATGTTTTTGGACATAGTAACTTACAAATTACCCAAACACTTTTGGACACAGAAATTTACAAATTACCCAAAAACTTTTAGATCAAGGTTTCCGCTTTCATAAACTAGTTAAGACTTTCTGGAAATTTTACAAAAATTACAGTAAACTTCTTGATCTATGCACGCAACAGAGTACATTACTTTGGGTATTACACAACCTGTCTTTTATGGTGATATGACAAAATTAGAAGGATCAAAGGTATGCAGCATAACCAACGAAAATGCGTCAGAATCATCAAACGCATTTTATACCGTGGATATGATCCTAATGTCACCAGACGGACACTAGGCTTGGTACTTGACCAATCTACAGTCTTGTACAAGCGCATCCTTGAGACTTGCACTCTGACTGACTGTGACGACGGGACTCCATGACGGGCCATGTCCAAACCTCTTTAGAGAAGACAGGACCCCGACCACCTGTCCTGTCTGAATGTCAGTCGGACTCCTCGGGTGATAACATACATGAGCTCGCGGCGGCAGAGCACGGATTGTATTAGGTACGCCCTCTTTTTATATCCATTTACATATTCATCTGTGTTGCTTGGGCCCCTGTGTTTTGCGGTCTTGTTTGTGTGTGGTCATCTGACAGTGAGGATGTTGTTTTACACCACAATTGTACGTTCGTCGAGACCTCTGGGTAATCGGAAAAGTGGGAGGGTTGTGCGCACGTAATCCAGGATAACCATACCTTCTGCTATTTCCGTAGCAGATGGCCGTCCCAAGTCGGCACCGGTTGCCCATTGGCCTCGTTGGTTTATGTGTAGTCCTTTATGTTTAATGTTTCTGTGTTGTGCGTTGACGTTCCTTGTCCCTTATGCGTCCCTTTCTGTGCTTGTCTGTTTTTTTGTTTTTGCTTTGGGTGTTTTGGGGTTTTGCTGTGGGTGCTACAACCTGGTGTTGTTGGAGATCACCTCCTTTGTATAATAAATACTTTCATTGAAGGTGGCTATGCATATGCATAAGATACATATTATGTGTAATAATGAAATGATCATGGCATTATACCACCCCACGTATACCAATGACTAATGTGTCCTTTTCTGGAAAAAGCACAGGGGTGGGGTATCATAGCTTAGTCACAAACCCTTTCATTAGCACAAATTCTTTCATCTACAAGTAGTAATAAAAACCCCAAAGGCGGACATCTCTCTTTGCACACGATCGTTGCTTTTTCTTTTTACCTTCCTACAGGCTGAACACACAGTCCAAATGATACGAATTTTGGTTTTGATATCTCTAGAATTTATAAAACATGTCGAAAATTGACCCTAAAACTAGCACCGGTCGAATGTAGATCGCTAGAAGTTGAAGCCACGATCGTGTACAAAAGAAATATATAGCTATTATATAGGAAGTGTCCTCCCCTGGGGTTTTTATTAAAGACTGGCAGAAGAGAGGGTTTGTATTGGGGAAAGGATTTGTGAAAAAGCGATGGTACCTCACCGCTGTGAGAAAAAGTATATCAAAACTATATTAAGTGAGAGACCTTCTTAAGGTAAAAGACATGCATATTTCGAATAATGACTCTATATAATTGTACTCCATTTAATCGAGGGGACGCCACAATAAGTTACTTTGTCATCTTTGATACATTTTGTCAAGATGATGTAAATGAGTTAAAGAAGATCCTGACGATAATCTCAACAGCACTCACAATAGAGCACAAAATTAAACATCGACGGACCCCTAGCAAGCTAGAGGTGAGACCAGGTGCCCGGGAGGAGTAAGCATCCCCTGTTGGCTAGCCGCACCCGCCGTCGATGTTTATGAAGCATGGAAATGAAAATATATAAAATTCATGCACTGTCTGACGTTACGTCTGTATTGAAAGTGCTATGGCGACAATGTCAGGGAAGTATATTCAAAACACTTTTTGTATATAAAGCTACAAAGTTCCAATAGAATTTATAAAGACGGTTAATTTTATAGAAGCTTACCAGAAATTATATGCAATTTTTCAAAACTTGCGATAAACATACCTCAGAAATTCAATGAAAGATTCTTTGTCAATATCGGTGATGGTAATTTTTCCTTTCTCCGCTAGAGGGCCCTCCAACATGGAATAGAAGACAGGACTACGGGACATGAGTATGATTTTATGTGCCTTCACCTCTTGTGCCCTTTCCCCTATCAAAAATGTGACGTCACATGCTATTTCCTCTTCAAGCATGCGCAGTAAGCATTCAGGAAGTGTTTTAGTGCACTGCCACTGAACAGAAGATGTCGTCATTTTGTTTGTCTATAATAGAATATGTAGCAATTGACGAATGTATTTTTTCCGCTACGCATTTACTATATATGTCTTCACCAGCATTGAACAAATAATTTCCGAACTCAAATTCGTTGAGGGATAGAGATTTAAGCCTAGTAATTTCATTTCATCGTTTCTGACTATCGACAATTTAATGTCCGCGCAGCTCACTTCAGAAATCGGAAAACTGATTTGTTTTTTTTTCTCTACTTAGTCGGCAAATTTTGCAATTAAAATCTATATAGGGGGATAGATCTCGAACTCTCATAACTAACAGTGTAAATACTATGTACCTACGACCAATACTACTATCACGGTGAAAGAAAATAGTTTTAGATAGAGAGATTTATATTTTACCGCGTTTCGGTATATTACCGGTAAAATTGTCTTTTTTGGAACGTACTGTACTAAGGGGTATAGAGTGTTCGATTGGCAATGTGCTGGTATTTGATTGGATGAGATTGTCCAATGAAAATGAGTGGTCATTTTCGCGGTATGAAGTGTTGCGCATGTGGTTCATTCTAAGCCGAAGCGCCTGATACACAAGTCTAGTTTTCAAATTTAGGATATTTATGAATAGGCACGGGGGAAAATCGTTGAAAAATTTAACCATATTTGTTTATGATATTTATGAATAGTCACGGGGAAAAATCGTTGAAAATTTTAACCATATTTGTTTATTAATAGTTAATTGGATACTAAAAAAAATGTGTTTAAACACAGGGCGAGGTCTGTCGCTTTCAGTAACTCTGGTGCCATAACATGGTGTCTTGCAATTTTTGATATGATAATGTTAATGCAATGACATATATGGATAATGACCATATCCCTGTTTACAGCACAAAATCGATAATTCAGAAAATCAGAAACCGAGGCATACGAAATCAGGATAAAACAGGAACAAAAGCAAACAAACATAAACCTCCACCATATGAAAAGAAGCGAACTCCCGATATGAGAGTGAGATCAGGTGCCCAGGAAGAGTAAGCATCTCCTGCTTGCATGCAACACCCGCCGCTTCAATTCGGTAGAACTGTCACATTCGGTAACTTCCATTTCGGAAGACATAGAGTACAATCTTGGGATGGATGGTTCAAATGGTCTACGACAGAATATCACCCGTAATTCTGGAGAGTGGGACATCATAGTGTATGACGAGTTCCCCATATCGAGAAAGACGCCTAGCTCTCAGAACAAAATCCGTATATTTCGTACTTGCTCTGGCATAGCGTATCAACTGAGATATGAACACACCATAAGCAGGCGATGAAGGAATGTTGCTACACAGAAAAGGAAAGTTTGTTATGCTAAAATTGAAGTCGTCACGTTTGTCATAGAGTGAGGTGTTCATGTGACCATCAGTGTCGTAGGACAACATTATGTCCAAATAGGATGCTGAATTATTTGTCTCTGTAGTTTCTTTGACTTCAAGCTCTGAAGGATAGATACTGCTCAGGAAATCCGCGAATTTTGGATTATTGATGGACAACACATCGTCTATGTATCTGTAAGTGAAGTTGAAGTCAGAAGCTAAGTATCTTTTCCCTTCAGAGACCAGAGATTGAATGAATTCAGCTTCGTACGAGTAAAGAAAAATGTCGGCAAGGAGTGGGGCACAGACAGCCACAGACAAAGGTTTCCATAGTGAATTTTGAAATTCTTTATCTATGGTTTTTCCTGGGCGGTTATGTATATCCATTTTAGAGTTACTTTGTGTTTGGGATTTTTCCTCGTTTATAATATTAAAATTCAATATTAGATGAAATAGACAAAACGATGCTTATTAGCATGAAAAGAAATGTTTTATGATAATATATATTTGTGATTTGAATATTTTGACTGCCAGTACATCATATATGTTTACATGTCATGTAAATATTGATATTTCTGGAATAAATGCCGCGGCTGCCCTCTAGTATGCTCGGCTAATTGCATATGATGCTTTCTTAGTATGTTCAGTGGAAAGGTAAACTTCTATGTTAATTTTAGAGCGACGTCACCGATGTTTAACATTGAGTCTATGGAAAACGTCGAGGACGTCAAACTAAAATTATCTTCCCATCTAAAACTATTTGCTTTCACTGTATAGTATTGGTCGTACAGGCATATATCACCCACCGTTAGTTATGAGAGTTCGAGATCTACCCCTCTTTATAAATTTTAATCCGAAAATATGCCGACAATGTAGGGAAAACTTCAATTTTCCTATTTCTGGAGAAAGCTTCGCGGGCAGTAGTCAAATCTCGGTCTTGACAATCGAGGAGGATTTTGAATTTCGTCTATATTTGTTTGAAAGTATTTCATGAATTGCGAATGTTGTGCTAGAATTCATTCCACAATGCCTTCCGCACTTACACTGGAGATAGTTCATTAGATAATTTGTCCTTCGTGTTTCTGTAGAGCTATGTCATTGTCTGTGTGGTTGTCGATTTTTTTCTTATCGCGAGAGAAAGTTCGATTTTTCTTCCCAAGTAAAACATGTGCCTAGTTTATATAAACATCAAAGAAGTACCCAACAGTTATTCAGTCTCAAAGTCGAGAAGGCAAGGCCGGCCAAATCGTGGAAATTCCCATCGGAACGGCTGCGAACCCCGGAATGAACAACTCCGAAGTGAGATCAGGTATTAAATATTTGACGTTTAACTTCCGTCATTCGATTTTGTCCTTTAAAATCTTGACCTTTCATTTATAATCCATAATGGACAATGAAATCGATCTCAATATGCTTAAAGTAGGAATAAAATGAAATATAACATATTTTCTATAACGTAAAGCATAAACATGGATTTAAAATCACAAGAATATTTTCAAAAGGATATGTTATGATAGAAGTTTGAAGTCCCATTATGAAATCATTCTTGTAATAATCCCAACATTTTGTAAGCCTTTTGATTGTGGTTTTTGAAAATCTGATTTCGGTTTTTGTGTTTGACTTGAAGATAACTGACTTGGGTTAAATACCCGAAACGTGCATGTCTGATCCACGCTGTTAATTAATCTACTTTTTAATGATGCTAATGAATTTGAAGACGTTTAACATTTCAATCGCTTATTTATTTGTCTATTCCAAATTTTAATTTCACTCTATGTTTTTGTCATTTTTTCCATCCCTCCGATTGTTTAGCTACATTTTACTAATACCCATTCTGAATATACCTTTTAGGAGTCACTATGTGTATAATCTTCTAGAAAAAACAAGAGATTTAGCTTAAATCGGATTCTATGAATAATAATGGCGGTGTGATGTGCCGAGTCTATGTTGCTATACACATTGTAATATTTCAGAAATATGGTCTAATATCTGACGGCACGGGAATTTATATCCCAGATTGTATATAAGACCATTTTAAATGTATATCTGAGGTCGTTATAACGTATATTTATTGTAGCAGGTTCACTCCAACGCACATTGTTGCTTTGTCACTTTCTTTGTCGCCTATTTGATTCTAAAATGGATGCCACATTGAACGCCCATATTGATATCTAAATCCTTTGTTTTATTATCCTGTTATCTTGCATATTGTGTCGGTGAGTTCAATCTAATCTCGATTCCTTCCTCAGTAACGTGTTTATTAAGTAAAGATAGGAACGCCCTTATTGCCACATGTATTAATGGTTATTTCATGTATGTTTTATATTAGACAAATATCATTTACAACTCTAGGATTTGAGCAAAACTAAGGGGTAGCTACCTTTCAAAATCCAGCTCAGAGGAAAATGGATGTATTTTTATTCTTTATTTTAACGGTTTCTTATCTCCCTTCTCTTATTGACGTGTATAATGAGTAGACATTGAACAAATGCCACACCTACAAAAAATGCTTTGTCAGTTTTTAAAACATAGGAAGGGATTTCCTACAACACTAGGTTGCAACATCCACGGCAAATCTCCAAAACGCCCAATACAAAAAGACACGCACAGAAAGAGACGTAAAAGGGACACGGAATACCAACTCACAACAAAGAAACATCAAACACATGAGACAAAGACCACACATAAACCAACGAGATCAATGGGCAACCGGTGCCGACTTTGGACGGCCATCTGCCACGCAAGGTGTGGTTATCCGGATTACGTGCGCACAACCCCCCACTTTTCCGGATTGAAAGATCTCGAAGAACGCACATTTGCGGAGTAAAATAACCTTCTCACTGTAAGAATAACATACAAACAGACAGCGTGACGCAGGGGCCCAAGAAACAAGATTTGTAAGATTTTAAGATCAATAAGTGAATTCCCTGTAAGTCTTCATACTAATTATGATGCATATGCATGTAGAAAAGCGAATGTTCTAATATTCTAAACACAGTAGCCCCATGTCAAATATCTGGTCATATGAAAATAAATAATTCATTATTATTGCTTTTCAATTATATTTTGACAACAAAATAAAACAATGAATGTGTCCCTTCTGTAATACCGTGCAACGAAAGTGGAAGTGATGACCAATGCGCGGAATAAAGTTGACACTTTTTATTAGTACAGAGTTTTACTTACTCAGCTGTTGTACTCCTCTTAATGTAAGTCCAGGTAATAAGAATGTCAAACCGGAACTAGACAAAAAATAGAAATGGAAATCCCAAAATGTTACGTCAAAGAGATAAATATAGTATTGTGCAATAATACCAAGTATTCGAGCTATAAATGAAAGTAGTAATCAAAAACTTAAAACCCCCTAACCTTTTATCTCAATCAGTAAGCAAACATTGCAACGAACAAGATAACAGTTTCAATATGATGAACAGTATATAATCATGTTTTACAAAACATAATAGAAATGCATACTTTTCTCTCAAATATTATTGCAAGGAGACTAAATGAATATAAAAAAAGAATAAAAATAAATTTCATAAATCTTATCGTTTACTACAACTTTTAACATTTTCTATAAATAAGAAAGTAATGTACAACAGGACTAGAGTGACGCACCAAAGCAAAGAAAGGAGGGGATCTCCAACAACACTAGGTTGCAGCACCCACCGAAACCCCAAAACTCGGTGTATTCATGTCTAGTTTTTATCATTATAGATGGGTCATAGATGTCCTAATTCATATATACTCCAAAATGCCAAGTTGTCTACTAATTGGCTACTTCAAGATATCAGAGATCCAAATTCAATTCCTATCATACTTTTTAATTGCGAAAACAACACTGTACATTACATGCATGAGCTTACTTCAGACGACAGAGCACGGACTATATTTCGTTTGCCCTCTTTTTTTATCAATTTGCATATTCATCGTGTGTTTCTTGGGCACTACGTCATTTTTAGCTCACCTCGACGAAGTTGAGTGAGCTTATGCTATACCTCCCCCCCGCGTCCGCGTCCGTGTCCGCGTCCGCGTCCGCGTCCGGTTAAGAAATTTGGGGTAGCTCAGTATTTGGCAAAGTACTGATGCTACAGTAACCAAACTTGCACAAGTGATTCATCTTTGGATGCTGAGGTGAATCCATGCATCAGATGCTGCATCTGACCTACATTTTCCACTTGAATGACTTGGTTAAGAAGTTTGGGATAGCTCAGAGTGGCTTGGCTAAGAAGTTTGGGGTAGCTCAGTATCTGACAAAGTACTGATACTACAGTAACCAAACTTGCACAAGTGATTCATCTTTGGATGCTGAGGTGAACCCATGCATCGGATGCTGCATCTGACCTACATTTTCCGCTTGAGTGACTTGGTAAAGAAGTTTGGGGTAGCTCAGAGTGGCTTGGTTAAGAAGTTTGGGGTAGCTCAGTATCTGACAAAGTACTGATGCTACAGTAACCAAACTTGCACAAGTGATTTATCTTTGGATGCCAAGATTGACCCATGCTGCATCTGACCTACTTTTTCCACTTGAGTGATTTTGCTTTTAAAAGTCAATATTGAGCAAAATATAAGTGCTACATGTACCAAACTTGTATATCGGATGTATCTTTGATCAGACTTTCATAAAATGACCTTGACCTACTTTTTCCGCTTGAATAATTTTGCCTTTAAAAGCCAATATTGAGCAAAGTATAAGTGCTACATGTACCAAACTTGCGTATTGGGTGTATCTTTGATCAGAATTTCATAAAATGACCTTGATCTACTTTTTCAACTTGAATAATTTTGCCTTTTAAAACCAATATACATGTACTAAGAAATATGTTAGAATTGAATTTTGCCGCCACGAAGTGAGCTTCGTAATCTGTGATTACCTATGTTTTTTTCGTTTTTCTGTGAGGAGGTTATTTTACAACACAGTTGTAAAATCTGAAAAGTGGGAGAGTTGTGTGCGCGTAATCCGGACAACTACACCGTCTGCTACTTGCGTGGCAGATTGTCGTCCTAAGTCGGCACCAGTTATCCATTGGTTTGTGTGTGTTCTTTTGTGTTTGATGTTTCTATGGTGTGAGTTTTTGTTCCTTGTACTATTTGCATCTGTTTCTGTGAGTGTCTGCTCTGCGTTTTTGCGATGGGTGTCTTGTGGTTTTGATGTGGGTGCTGCAACGGAGTTTTGTTGGAGATCCCCTCCTTTCTTTTGTATCATATTTTAATAGAGAATACTAGTATGTGCCGAATGAATTCAAATTTAGATAAGCATATTTATAAAGTATTTGCCTAATTGCGAGTCAAAGCTGTGCGATTTCATGATAGAGTCAAGAGTTAGTAGTTTAAGGTCACTGCTAAGAGAAATTGTAGGAAATTAAAAAAGTAGTTTATGTAAATCTAATACTTCATTATTTCATTAATTAGAAGTCATCTTGTCAAGGTCATTGATTAGCTAGAACCACAGCATCGGGATGTTGATATGTATGCATTATAATGGCATTTGTGTTACAAACATTCTGAATTTGATATGTTTGTGTATTTTGAGTGGAATATGATGTAAATATTAATAGAATCTATCACGTCGTTGAGACTGAGACATGGGAATCTCATCCGAGTGTAAAAGATTTGCAATCCACGACGAGGCTTGCCGAGTCGTGATTGTAGCAAATCTTTTGCACGAGGATGAGATTCCCCTGTCTCAGTCGTAACGTCGTGATTGATTATTTTTCTCACTCACCTCATTTTATCATCACTTTAATGTTTTTTAAAGCTAGAATCGATACCAAAACCAACACAAATCTAACGATGGCGTGACGATACTTTCTATGACGTAATAATAGGAGTCGCGTGGAATGTGAGACAAGGAAATCTCAAACTGCTACGTCTACGTTTTTTCTTTTGTCTCACGACGTAAGTGAGTGAGAAATAAGTATATGTTATAATATGGCTTTTTTTTAATTATATGATATGAATTTTGATATCCTTCATTCTTCAATACTGTTTTACAATTCTGTCTGTGATTAGTCCATACCCCTTGTTTTTTTCAAGGTTATGACCACATAGTATGCTGAATAATATTATGATAAAGTTAGACAATAAATTTTTCTGTCTGTCAGTCCGTCTGTCTTGTCATCCTGTTTGTCCATTATCAAGACTGATTTTGATGGAATAGTTATCTGACTTTCAATATTTCTAATATGATATATGGGAAATAATATATGTATATAAATTTGAAAGATTCAATGTCAGTTTATGAAATGATCCAAGATAAAAGGTTAAGAGGTCGAACAATCTTGTTCTCTGGGTCATAATTCATGACCTGCATGAATCTGAATATATCACAGAATTGGTTCACAGGATCATAACCTTGATTCAATGTCAAAGGTCAAGGTCACTACATGGTTATTGAAAGACCATTATTCCCCCCCCCCCCCCTTGCCTGAATGAATCTGAAAAATATTTTACAGAATTGTTACACAAGACCCTAGGAGGTTTCATAACCTTGATAAATCTTTATAGGTCAAAAGGTCGAGTTCATAGTGCATATGGGTTGATAAATCTTGTCTGGACCATATTTTTTCACTGACTATGTACCTGAATAACGTTGGTTAGAATTGTTGTCCAGGACTCTCGAAAGTGCCATGACCTTGGCCAAAGGTCTATAGGTCAAGATCACTATATACTTCGAGTCAATCACCGAATTTGTCAAGTTTCCATGTAGCTGTTGCGACGGGTAGTGCATGCAATCAGGAGACGCTGACTCTCCCCGGGCACCTGTTCTCACTTCGGAATGTTGTTCATTCCGGGTGTGAACGAACTTTTCTTCCGCATAATAGTTCTTCCTTCTGGAAGATTTATTATAATAATGAAAATTCCCAGGACTTTTTGATATAGAATATTTTTTCCTTGTTCATAATACTTTTTTCACAGTCCTTTGAGTAAGTAAAAAAAGAGTAAAACATCAACAATTTTCATAACAACGTTTCCGTCTATATAGACGGAAACATTGTTCTGAAAATTGTTGATGTTTTGCTCTTTTTTCACTTACCCAAAGGACTGCTTTCTCTTTAAAACAGAAGAAATATCATATGTGAGTATCATGTATAATATTTTTTATGTAAATGCTTCAAACACATGAATGACTGATTTACGGATATTCTCTCATGATTCAAACATTTCAATGATTTCAGTAACATGGTTAGCTTACAGGAATAAATATTACATAACAACAATTCTGTGGAATCACATTTCAAGCTATACAGTACATTGTACAGTACATGATTTTTAAAATTTATTATTTCTTACTCTGAATTCTATTTGTAAATAAGTTCATTACAATATTTTTCAAATGACAAACATTATGCACACATATATGAAATCCTTATTGGATATTTGTTATGTAAGATTTTTCGATGGTACTAGTATCAGAACATATATTATGAGTATTAAAAATATCCAGATGGAATTTTTGTTATGTAATATTTTTTCCATGGTATGAGAACTTTTATTATGATCATGGAAGATTCATTATATAATAAAATTTCCTTTCGGAATTTTTGATACATAATAAAAGTTCTTGGGAAAAAATATTATATGATAAAATTTCCAAGGAATAAATATTATGCTTGAAGAAATATTTCATCACACGGGGTTCGCAACCGTTCCTATGGGAACTCTCACAATTTGGCATTGCCCTCTCGACTTTGAGACTGAATAACTGTTAGGTACTTCTTTGATTTTTACTTGAAAATATTGTCTGGGCCACAATTTTTTCTGCCTGTGTGGATCTGAAATATATACCACAGAATTGTTGCACAGTACCACAGGATGTGTCATAAGGTCAAAGTCATAATACAAATGGATTGAAAATCTTATTTTGTATATAATTTTTCACTGCTTCCATGGACCTATTGATAAACGTCTTCCAATTCAATAGCATCATTTAAGACAAGATAAATTAACAGCATGGACCAGAACAATATTTCACAGAATTGTTGAAATGGACACAAGGAAGTGGCATGACCTTTATCCACGGTCATAGCTCAAAATGTCAAGGTCACAGTACATGATAGGTTTGACAAAAATCTTCAAGACCATAATAGTCCACTGCTTGTGTAGGTTTTCTTTGTATTTCACATCCTTGCCGAAGGCCCAAGAATGTGTCAATACCTTGATCCAAGGTCATTACCTCCGAGTTGAAAAATCTGGTCAGAAAAATTATTTTTCACTGCTTGAGTGAACCTTAAAATATTATAGAGAAATGTTGACCAGATCTAAAGCTTTAAGGAGACTTCATGACCTCAATTAAACTTCACAGGTCAATAGCAGGTCACAGGTCACCATGAGAAAATGTATGTATGTATGTATGTATGTATGTATGTATGTATGTATGTATGTATGTATGTATGTATGTATGTATGTATGTATGTATGTGATTTGCTGTCTGTTGGATGATCTTATTTCTTTATAAAAAGGTGGGGGTTTTTATTTCCTGCAAGGGGGAAAATGGTTATTATTAAACAAACAAAAATTGGTTGGTTGCATTAACGCCGAATTTGTACACCGAGAACATGAAAAAAAACCAAAGGCTTTGTAAATTATGAAAGTTTGTCAGTTTAGTTTTGCATGTTTGTTATGCATGAGTTAATTTGCAAGGTTTATGAATGGCTTTTATTCTGATGATCCTGTTACAATTCTCACCTCAGCTGTTTTTTTTTTTTTTTTTCGTTTTCAAAAGTAAAAACAGTTCACTTTTATCAACACAGGCAACACTGACGGCAAAGTAATAAAATTATGCCATAATAATTCCGGGAATTTGTCCTGTGTCAATATTTGTGTGCTCAGAGTCTGCAGCGGAGTAGAATATGATGGATTTGTCACCACTGTGTCTAACAGAGGTCTGGCCATTTATTCCGTAATACATGTACAGTTCTCCACCACCACAATGCTTTTGGTCGATCTCAATGGTGTACCGTTCTCTTCTCTTCAGTCGTATAACTTTACTTAGTAATATGTCATACGTGGCAGAACTCCCATCTGTTGATATAGATTCAGTTTCAGTATGAAGAATTTTGCCATTGCCATCTTTGATTTGTATGGTATATTTTATTGTCCTTTTCTCCTCTGAACTCCCGTAAACTTGAACACCTCGAAGCTTGGTGCCATGTGATACCTCGAACGATATTTTGTCAGTCGTGTCCTCTACTACCCAAGGATGACTTATATCTTTGAATCTGGTCACTCTAAATGGCTGACGAATCCTAGGGTATGAGATGAATTTCGAAAGATGAGAATCCTTTTTCAAATGCATCGACCTATAGATATCGACTTTTTCTTCGTCTGTAAGTATGCATGAGTTGGATATATTTTCCGAAAAGTATGGACCCATAGTTTGGAATCGTATTTTGTAAATTTGATCACCAAGTACAGCTCGGTAATTTGCTGGTGTATCTTCCATCTCTTGTCGTCTGCATTCCTCGCCAGCCCATCTCAAAACTCCTTCGTATATGTCCTCCTCGCGACAATTCACTTTGTCTAAGTTAAGTATGGCTTCTATACATTCTTTTGATGATGCTAGGAATCCCGGAGTATCAAGACATTCTTTTGTATCTTCTTCCAAAAGAGAAATGCATAGAACTATGATATCCTTCATATCAAAGCAAAGAGACACTCCGAGAACAGTGCAGACATTTTGCGTTGAAACATTGTTGCGGAGAAAATCAATGCAAAGCTCAGACAAAATGTCCACACAGTACTTTTTTGAACAGTAAAAAACATCTATAAGAGTTTCCCAATTAGGTTCAAATACATCCGAATACAGATATCTGTAAAATATATTGCTCTGTCGTCATAATAATGATATTTAGTTGAATTTGAAAATGTATGTATGAAATACAAAATATGTAAATAAAAGATTGATTGATTGTCTTTTATTTTATTTTTGCCACGTTAGCACAACAAAAAGATATTATATGCAAAATCATTAGGATTGTCCATTTTTTTTCTGGCGTCCGTTCACCCTTTATAGTACATGTACTATGTCTGAGATCAAAACATTTGTCCATGTGACCTTTACCTTGACTTCTGGCAACTACCATTATTGTATCTTCTTCTTAAGGGGAAAACATCTAGTTTTATTCTTATCATGTTTGATGTCTTTTCAAGCATAACAAAATGAAAATCATCATATATTTTTATCTAAACAAAAAACTCACAGAAAGTGAGGAAATAATCGACAAGACTTGGGATAAATCACATCGTTGTCATCTGACTGAATTAGTGTTTAATAATTATGTCATATCATTATCGTTATTCAAAAATTGACACAACATTCATGGATAATCATACTTCTTGATGAAAATATGTAAAAGTTCAATGTCATTTAAAAGGTCAAGGTCTTTTAATGTATTTCAATCAGGAAACCGACGACTTTTTAGTATTGATTTTTTGAAAAAATAAACCATAATTGACTTATGTTGCCATGGCAACCACACTTTTATAAATCAAAATGTTGTATTTAACATATAATTTGAATAACTGGTCACTGAGAATAATAATTGATAATAATTAAAGAAATTTAATGATGATTATTAACCATTTTTGTTGATTTTGTCTATGAAATTATCGAAAATCAGCGGTTTTGTTTCCATGGTTACTACTATTATACTCAATAGCCCCAAAAATTTTATTCTATATATTAATACTATAGGGTGTCTTCTTTAAAGGCAACATAATGCCCATTAACAGTATGGCTGCAAAAGAGAACAAAATCGCTTCAAATCTTGCATTGTTTTAACATTTTTGAGACCTCCTTTAGGACCCTCTTTAAGTATGCCGGTGGGCAGAAAACTACTCATCAGTTGAAATATTGTAATACACTGAATAATTCTCTTTTAGTAACCTAACTATTATATAAAATCAAATTTCAAAAAATAATTCTATTTCAATATTTATAATTGCCTCAAAATGAACTAATTCTGATGGTTCAGAACATTGATTTTGGAGGGAAATTTACTTGAGCCGTTGCCATGGCAACCGATGAGCAAGGACATCAAGGGACATCATTTTCTTTAATTGTCTTTTAAAACAAAGGTACTTGCACAAATTAGTCATATTCTGAGACCATGCGTGCCACACCCCTATTATAGAAAGGTTGACATTTACAGAGAATTGCTGTTAACAGTTTCGATATTTAATGTATTTTTCTTATTCTTATCTTTAAATGTATAACTACTCGGATTACCTGAGGAATTCAACAAAAGATTCTTTTGTAACATCGGTGATGGTTATGTCCCCTTTCTCTGCTAGAGGTCCCTCCAACATGGAATAGAAGACGGGACTACGGGACAAGAGAATGACTTTATGGGCCCTCACCTCTTGTGTCCCCTTTTCAAACAAAAATCTGACGTCACATGCTACTTCTTTCTCAAGCATGTATAGTAAGCATTCTGTTAGTGTTTTGTTGCACTGCCATTCAACGGTAGGTGTTGCCATTATGTCCCTTTGTATTGAGATTGCCCCGTTTCAAATTAATCGACCTGTCAATATCGACATAAAGGGGATAAAGACAATGCTTCAGAATATGAATGGTTTAATATCATCCCACGTCATTTATACTTATATGTTGAATACACAGAAACATGAAAAGTTAAAAGATAAAACTAAAAAGTGAAAGGTTGTGCGCACGTAATCCAGGATAACTACACAATGTGCTACTTGTGTGTCAAATCGGCACCGGTTACCCATTGGTCTCGTTGGTTATGTGAAATCTTTTGCGTTTGATGTTAATATGTCGTATGTATTTTTTTTTTTTTTTGTATCTTGGTGTGCTCGTCTTTGTGTTCTCGCATCGGATGATTTGCTGTTGGTACTGCAACAGGGTCTGGTTGGAGATCTTCTCCCTTCCTTAACATCGTATATTAACGGAAAACTGTACAAATGAAAATCTAATCATTTGTCTTACCTTGAGAATGAATAGCTGATTGGTACTTCTTGGATTTTTCTTCTAATGAAACTTTTATATTGAAACATAAATATATAAATTATCAACCATAATACTTGTACATTGTATCTCTGCTGGTGAACTGTATCGTTCACCTACTGTATATAATATATACCTAATATTGTTTCGACACTAGACTTGAAATATATTTATAAAGTCTCCATCATTGAATTTGATTAATTATTTCGCAACTAAAGGGCATCCCCTTGAAGATATATAGGTCTGTCCTTCGCTGGTAATTTTGTATAAATTTTGGTGAGATTTTTCTCTCGTTGTACATTTTTTCTATTTAGGTCTCGAACATCACTGACGAATTGAAGAAAAATATAGCCTTATTATTCTATATAAGTGTCACCTTGACAAAACCGCACTAAACTGAAGTAACAGGCACTGTTTCTTAATTAAATTATGTCTCCGTTTTATGTGTCAACTAATGATAAAACAGGATTTGTATACAAGGATTGTTCAGCCATAACTTTACATTCTTTATCAAAATGTTGAGTTCATCTACCTTACCTTATTGACGTATATATTGAGTAAACATTGCTTGACATTAATCAACAAAACATGGCTACACCTACTAAAATGCTGTGTCACGTTTCAAGATTAATAGGGGCATTCCCTGAATGACGTTATTATGACTTTTATAGAAATATGAATGTTCTTAAATCCTAAAACCAGTAGATCACATGAAAATAAATAATTCATCAACTTTTTTTTTCAATTGTATTGAAAATCAAACAACGAAAACATCCTTTTGAATTACCGTACAACAAAGTGGAAGCGACGACTAATTCGTGAAACAAAGTTGATACCTTATCTGTTCCGGGTATTGTCGTGCTTTACTTACGAAGCTGTTGCACTCCACTAACACGTCTACGTTATAACAACGTAAAACTGAAACTAGATAAAAATAGAAATGGAAATCCCCAAGTGTTACGTCAAAGAGATAAATAAAGTATTTTGAAATAATGCCAAATCTTCTCGTACACTTTTTTTGTTTGTTTGCTTTGGTTCCTATTATATCCTTATTTTGTATGCATTCGGTTTAGGATTTTCTGAATTATCGATTTTGTACTGTGTATTGGGTCATTGTCCATATTTGTCATTTCCCTTAATTCCATCTGTATCAATATGTTAGTATAAATATCAAAGAAGTTTCGTCTCAAAGTCAAAAAGGCAAGGCAAAATCATTAGAATTTCCATTGCAACGGTTGCAAACCTCGGAATGAATAACATTCCGAATGAGTTAAAGAAGACACATCGACGGATCCCTAGCAAGCTAGATGTGGGACCAGATGCCCGGGAGGAGTAAGCATCCCCTGTTTGGCTAGCCACACCCGCCGTCGGTGTTCACGCACGAAACTGAAAACAATATCCACCAAACATGCACTGGCTGAGGTAATGTCTGTAATAGAAAGTGCTATGGCGACCATGTCAGGGAAAGACATTCGAAGCACTTACTCCGAAGTTAGACCAGGTGCTCAGGGAGAGTCAGTGTCTGCTATTGCATGCAACACCCGTCATAACAGCTCGATGAAAACTTGTCAAATACAGTGATTGTCTCAATGTACATATTGATCTACATATCAAGTAAATATTTCTTGTTTGGTAACGATGACAGTCATTGAATTGCAATCTAGAATGTCACGGACCAATCTGAAAAGGGGGATATGATATACTTTTATAATATCCCCGTAGCGACCGAAGAGTTTCCTCAGTGATGATGTCAGCTATTGTCTAATATAATCTTAATTAAGTAGCTTACTTGCAAACCATCTGGCCCTAACGATGAAATCATGCCCAGGCGTACCGTATCAGGTGAGAAACAAAAATGCCATAAGGAAGAGAATCTCATGAAAGGGAAGTTTCTCAAGTGTTTAAATTACTTCTTTCCAGCTCTGTCACCTAAAAGAAGCTTTGTTTTGGCCTTATATCAATGTGACATCATATATATTTTTTGCTATTTCGGAAACTAGTCATTTCACCGATAAATATCATCGAAATTAAAGGAGTTTAACATTTTAGCATCATCCCTCAAATGCTATTTTGAACATACATTTTATTTGGATATGCTACTGAATCGACCCTACAGGAAATTTGGAGCCGCGCACTCTCTGTAATGTAAAACAAAGGAGGGGATCTCCAACAACACCAGGTTGTAGCACCCACAGCAAAACCCCAAAACACCCAATGCAAAAACACAAAGCAGACAAGCACAGAAAGAGACGCGTAAGGGACAAGAGACGCGTAAGTGTACAAATCTAAATTCACAAAATTAAAGAGGGCGCTACTGAAATGATTTTTAGTGGCTCCGCTAGAAGCATCACTGATGAGAATTTAATATTCGAAACACGTGTCTAGTGCATGAAAATTCGTTTGGAATTTTCTTCAAGAAGGTAAAGATGTAAACGTCTTCAAATTGAATAGCATCATTTAAGAACAGATAAATTGGCAACGTGGACCAGACATGCACGTTTCGGGCACTTAACCCTCATCAGAGTTAGAACCCTTCGACATTATTAGTTATATGGAAGCTGAAATAATTACGCTTGTCATAGCAATAACAAAATCGTAATTTGAATAAGTTAACGTATGGTATATTATCCCGTTCAACTAATCTTCTTTTTGAAAATGCATGACAAGTTATATTATCAATGAGGTAAACATTTTTTTCATTTATTCCATAGTTAACTGTAGTTTAAACCAACATTATGATAAACTGTGTACTACACATACTTTATCATGAACATAAGAGATACAGTAAGTGCCAGTGTCAGGCAAATATCATATGACCTTGCAAATTGAAACAGATATATATCGATGACGTTGATATTAATTTTGTTTTCCATTCAAATCGTTATATTTCACATTGTTTAGATTTAAGGATCACTGACGAGGGTTAAGTTCCCGAAACGTACATGTCTGGTCCATGCTGCCGATTTATCTGTTCTTAAATGATGCTATGGATTTGAAGACGTTTAACATTCAATATGATCATATTGATTCAATAAATGAATGATAAACGAGATGGTCAACCTTGCGTGTGTGCTCCGCTGTTCGAATTATACCGTCAGCATGATAGAAATTTTCTCCATACTACATGGACACAAAGGTATTTTTTCTTTATTCAAGTATCGGAAATGATAATCCTACGTCTTCGTCCATGGTGCATTCATATTCGAATTAATACGCTATTCCAGAACAAGCTTAAACTACATCGATTTCGTTCTGAAGGCAAGAAAACTAACAGAAAAAGTACTTAACCTGGGACGTTTATCTACACGGTATAAGAGACGTTTGTTGTCAGCAAACAGAATATGCTTACTCTCCCCGTGCACCAGATCTCATCTCCAGTAGGGATTTACTTCTGCATTATTTCATCTCCAAAGAAGCTTTTAATAGAATTGAAATTCATTGAAATTGGCGCTGTAAAAATCAATCTGCATGGCGCCATATACATGCAAATTGCTGTAGATTTAAGTCCCTTCTGGAAAGTCTGAAATGACAAATATGGATAATGACCATATCCCTGTTTACAGCACAAAATAGATAACCCAGAAAATCAGAAACCGAATCTTGTATTTGTTAACCGAATCTTGTATCAGTTTAGAAATATTAAACAGACAAAATGTTCAATTGATTGTTGTATCATTTTTCCAAATTTGCAATGGCAGACTCCACAAGATATTTTTTATATTTAAGCAGGCTTTTTGGGGTCAATCGATTAGCGTTTATCAATTATAGTGTACATCTTATTCTTTATCAAATTTATTATTATTTTTGGTCATTCCATGGCCAATCAACGAAACTGTGAGTAACACTAAAACAGGTATTTGGACTTCCTTTTCATTCCTAGCACCTTGGATGTCTGGTCCTTGTTGCAAATCTATCTGTTCATAAATGATGCTATGAATTTGAAGACGTAACAATCTTTACTTGTATTATGTATTATGTATGTAACATGTGATATAAAAATAACTAGTACGGAGCGTTTGAACAGCGCCTTCTAATAGTCATTCAAAAATGCCTTCCGCTAAATCACAAGTTATGTCGTCATTCTTGTTTCTGTGTAGCTGTCATCAATCGGAATTCCTACGTGAGAAGAAAGCTCGTAATTATATGTAGGAAAACACCTATAATTTCAAGATTTATGTGAGCCGCCCCTGACGGATTACCGCTTACGCGTAGTCGAATGAAATCTGACTCAGAAGAAATGGCAAGGTTATAATGCTTAAATCTTAAAAAAGAAGCTATTCTTACCTTAAAATATGGGTTTGTTTGTTAAATATAGACCGAGTTTTTGAAAAATATGGGGTTGCAATAGCTTATTCAGCTTATCGAATATTGTCGCATGATTGATCAAAATGAAGGCGCCCATGTTCGAAGCATGTTCAGATTCCTCAAGGCAAAAATATTTACTTACGATCAGGTTTCGAAGGAAAAGTAGTTGCACTTTCTCGAGGCGATATATAAGAGAAGGGATGTCATATCTATTTTGCCGTCAGGCATTGGAAAAGTTAGATTTTTCATTCAAAACATTTCTGTCACGTGATAGGAGGAGACGCAGTCAGTCCAAGATTTTAACGCAGTAAAGGTCGAGGCGTTCCTATTAATGTGCCATTATCTCCGTCTGTCATTTATTTTCTTTTAGCGTGAGGAAGTTCTTTTTTGCATTTTTTTCCAAATTCGTAGTCCTTTTCTTTATACTTTTTTATGCCTCCTGAAAAAATCGTGGTAACATATAGTCTCATTCATTGTCATTTCTTAAAGATCAAAGCCCCTCAGAAAATCAAACTTTTGGTATCAAAATTATTGTGCCAGGGAGCATACATCGGATTGACTGATTTCGTCTTTATTTAGTTTTGATTTCGGCTTTTGTAATTGATTTCCATTCAGTGAGTGTCCTTACTTCAAGGTGACTTAATAAAAGAAGAAGATCAGAGGTACATTGAATTTTAATCATCCTCAACTTTTAATAACTTTTCATTTTCTTCTTCCCTCCTCTTCTGAAACCATGTCGAAAGGGTTCCTATGGGAGCGATATAATGATTATGTTTTCCATTTACTTTTTTCCAAGGAAAGATTAAATGTGACATGATAACCATGTGCAAAAGATACGAAGTTTGTAAAATTCATCTAAAAGGCGACGGAAATGTTGCAATTACCTTTGATTCTTGGGATAATGTGTTGTAAATCCGACGCAGTTTGCATTTACATTGTCCAGCGAATTTTTGAAAAGATAATAAAAACTTGAAATTTGATTATACACAGGGTGGATGAAATATTTTCAGTTTTAGTTGATACTAATTTTAAAAACGGGAGAGGGCATATTTTTGAATTTTGAAATCAAAAATCAATTCAACAAATCTGTTGATTGATATCGTAAGCATTACTATATCATGACCATGCAATCTACAGCCTTGTAAAAGCGCATTCTTTAGAACTGCACTCTGACTAACTTTGACGACATGACTCTTTGACGGGACCTGTCCTGTCCTCTCTGAATGTCGATCAGACTCCTCGGGTGAGAGCATGCATGAGCTCGCTTCAGACTACGAACTGTATTTCGTATGCCCTTTTTATATCAATTTACACATCTATCTATGTTGCTTTAGCCACTAAGTTTTTCGTCTTGTTTGTGTGGTTTTCTTACATTGAGTAGGTTATTTTACATCATTATTGTACGTTCTTCTTTTGGTAACCTTTTGGATAATCATACCATCTGCTTCTGGCGTGGAAGATTTCCTTTCTAACTCGGCACCGATTGCCCATCGGTATCGTTGGTTTATGTGTAGTCATTTGTGTTTAATGTTTCTATGTTGTGTTTTGATGTATCTTGTCCCTTTAATGTTTGGTGCTTTGCTGTGCGTGCTGCAACCGAGTTTTCTGGGAGATCGCTGTCAATACACAGTCGATTGTCTGCAGACTAGAAATCTTGAAAGATCTTCTTTAATTGTGTAAATGGTCCCGTATTGCTACATATCAACGAAGGTTGATCTGTGGGATGCTGTGACTCATTTTCGGATTACCACGTATCTTCTTCGTCGCCCCATTGGGAATTCATCAGAAGGATTCTCAATAATTTTGTCTTTGCCCTCATGAATTGTTTCAGGATAAATGCAACCAGATACATAACTCATGCCGACTGAAGCTACGGATTGCCGTGAATAGCCGAAGATGGGTAATATACATCAATATATAACCATCCGTGACTCGATATGAGAAAGCGCAAAGGAGGACTTTATCCTTAGTAGCAAGGTATGCGTCTTACACTTATTTATTTTTCGAAATTTGCAAATAGAATCGGCATACTAAAGAGGATGAACATTGCCCAGTACTTTAGTGAAAAAACATAATTTCTACTCCTATAACGCCAGAAATACATTAATCTGTAAGCATAAGTCCAGGAATTTGTCATTTCAATACATCTGTGTGCACAGAATCTCTTACATGGAAAAACGTAACTCTCCTGAAAGCACCGTACGTTACAGATGTATGTCCATCCCATCCGTAACACATTTGTCTGTGAGGGTTTGGTTTTTGATTAATCTCGATGGTGTACCTTTCTCCTTTCTTGAGATGTATCCATCTACTAAGTAATATGCTGTATGTGGAAGATCTAGCATCTGTTGATAACGACTCAGTACCTGTATATAGAATATTTCCGTCGCATGTTTTGATGCTTATTGCATATCTAATTGCTGTTCTTTCTTTTTCAGAACTCCCATAAACTTTAACACCGCGTAGTATTGTGGCATGTGATGTCTCAAATGATATTTTATCGATGAAATCACCAGCTCCCCAGCCTGTTCCTTCATTTTCAAATCTTATCACTTCATACAGTCCACGGTTCCTCGGATTGGAAATGAATGACGAGGTAGTTAAATTGTCCTATTGTCCTTCAAATTAAATAACCCGAAAATATCGATTTTTTCCTCGTTTGAAAGAATACAAGAGTTCGAGATGTGTCTGGAGAAATATATCGGATCCATGGTCGCAAATCGTATTTTGTAAATCAAATCAGCTAGAACAGTTCTGCTATTCACTGGTGTGACTTCCATTTCTTGCCATTCCTCGCCAGCCCACCTCATTACTCCTTCGTATATTTCCTCTTCACTGCAGTCCGCCTTGTCTAAATCCAGGACAGTTCCCAGACATTCTTTGGACATTTCTAGGAAATCGGGACTCTTCATAAATTCGCCGATGCACACTTGTAATAAGGAGACACATGCTTCTATAATATCCTTATCATCAAACCGATGTGCCGCCCCAAGAATTATACCAACATTTTTTGTTGTTATATTCTTCAGCAGACATTCTGAACAGACCTTTGACAAAATGTCAACGTAGTACTTTTTGGCAGTAAATGACACTTATTACTGTGTTTGAATTCGGTCTGATCCGTCAGTACATAGGTACCTGTAAAATATACTTTATCTGTATCTTACACGATACAAATGAATTGAATTTGAAAGAAAATAGATACTTTTATTGAAGATGACTTTGCCTTCGTAAAAGATACATATTGTGTGTAATAATGAGAGGATCATGTCTTAAAAGGTTTATGGCAGTATACCACCATTAATCTGTCCTTTTTTCTGGAAAAAGCACAGGGGTGAGGTATCATAGCTTGGTCACAAACCCTTTCAAATGCAACACACAAATGGATATATGAATTGTTATAAAAAACAGAGGGCCTACGAAATACAGCCCGTGATCTGCCGGCTGTAGCGAGTTCATACATGTTATCACGGCAGTAGCAGATGGTGTTGTTATCTGGATTACCTGCGCACAATCCTCCCGCTTTGCCGATTACCACGAAATATCGAAGAACGAACAATTAACTCTCCCCGGCACCTTGTCTTGCATAAAGATATTATTTATTCCGGGTTTCGCAACTGTTACAATGGAAATTCTAGTTAATTTGCCTTGAAGTTACCTTCTCGACTTTGAGACCGGATAACTCATTGACACTTCTTACATTATTTATTTATCATACCTTCAATACAATTTATACAGTAGATGTGTAGAATGAATTTAAATTTAGATAATCATCTTATATAGTATTCTCCTAATTGCGAGTCAACGTTGTATGATTTCAAGATAGACTTGACAGTTTTTGAAACAATTTGCAGTCATAAGTGCAACCCTGAAGTCAAAAGTGCCTTTATTAGGATAAGATAAGACCGGGTATTTGTCCTTCTCGTACATTTGTGTGCTGAGATCCTTTAACAGAGAAAAACGTAATTGTCTTGTTACCATCGTAAGAAACAGAGGTCTCTCCATTTTTTCCAAAATACATGACACCATGAGGACTAGGTTGTTGATTCATCTCTACGGTATATATTTCCCTTCCCTTTAAAACTATTGCTTTAGTTAGCAAAACATCATATGTCACAGTACTTGAATCTGTTGATATGGATTCAGATCCAGTATATATGATAGTTCCACTGCTATCTTTGATGCATATACTATATTTTACAGTTGTTTGTCTTTCGGAGCACCCATAAACTTGAACGCCTCGAAGTATTGTGTCATGCGATACTTCAAATGATATCTTATCCGTGAAGTCGCCTGCTGTCCAATAGCCTCTTTTATCTTTGAACCTATTTAACTTAAATGGCTTGTGGGTCCTCTTAGAAGATATGAATTTAGTCAGGGGAAAATCCTCTTTCAAATGAAAGAACTTGTAAATATCTAGTTTTTCATGGTCTGAAAGAAAGCACGAGTCGGAGATATGTTTTATAAAAAATATCGGGTCCATGGTCGCAAATCGTATTTTATAGATCAGATCACCAAGTACAGCTCTGCAGTTTGCTGGTGTAACTTCCATTTCTTGTCGTCTACATTCCTCACCAGCCCATCTCATAACTCCTTTGTATATTTCCTCTTCACTGCAGTCCGCCTTGTCCAAATCCAGGACAGTTCCCAGACATTCTTTGGACATTTCTAGGAAATCGGGACTTTTCAGAAATTGGGCGGTACAAGCTTGTACTACAGAGATACATGCTTCTATGATATCCTTATCATCAAACCGATGTGCCGCCCCAAGAATTATACCAACATTTTCTATTGTAATATTCTTCTTCAGAAATTCTGAACAGACCTTTGACAAATTGTCCACGCAGTACTTTTTTGCACAGTAAAGGACACCCATTACTGTGTTCGAATTCTGTTTGAACTTGTCGGTGTATAGGTACCTGAAAAAAAAACCCACTTTATTTGTATAATGCATGCTACAAATAAATTGAATTTGAAAGATAATAGATACTTTCTTTGAAGATAGCTAAACCAAATAAAAGAAAGAGGATCATCAGATCATATCTTACAAGAGTCGATAGTAGTATACAATATCGATGATACATATAGGACGATTGCCTTATCCTAATCGGGACAAAAGTTTATCAACAATATAACTAGATAGGAATTATGGCAATTTAAAATTTTCAAAATCGATCAAACAGAATAATAGGTTATATCTCAATCTACTGAGTGAGGCATAAAAAGTTACACGAGTGACGGAAATTCGTCTTTTTCCGAGTGGAGCGTAGCGTAACGAGGGAAAAGATGAAAAATTACCGTCATGGGTGTAAATTTTTATGTCTTACTCAGTAGAAAGTGATGGAATCTATTTCTTCTTCCATGAAATCTAAGAAAAATGGAATTTAAACTAAATTTCATGCCATCATGTGGAAGGGTTCCAACTCTATACCCTCTTCCTTTCAAACCAATTTCCATGCACCAGACACGTGTTTCGAATGTTAAATTCTCATCAGTGATGCTTCCAGCCAAAGTGCTTTTCATAAGCAGTCCAAATTAATTTCACTAGCGCCTTCTTGTGTTATTTTTATGCCCCCGGAATCAAAGATTCGGGGGCATATAGTTTTTGGCCTGTCCGTCTGTTTGTCTGTTTGTCTGTTTATCTGTCTGTTTGTCTGTTTGTCTGTTTGTCTGTCTGTTTGTCCGAAAAACTTTAACATTGGACATAACTTTTGAATGGGAAGTGATAGGGCTTTCATATTTCACATGTGTATTCCTTGTGACAAGATCTTTCCATTGATACCAAAATTTTTGACCTCGTGACCTTGACCTTGACCTTTGACCTACTTTTCAAAAACTTTAACATTGGGCATAACTTTTGAATGGGAAGTGATACGGCTTTCATATTTCACATGTGTATTCCTTGTGACAAGACCTTTCCATTGATACCAAAATTTTTGACCTCATGACCTTGACCTTGACCTTTAACCTACTCTTCAAAAACTTTAACATTGGGCATAACTTTTGAATGGTAAGTGATAGGGCTTTCATATTTAACATGTGTATTCCTTGTGACAAGACCTTTCCATTGATACCAAAATTTTTGACCTCGTGACCTTGACCTTTGACCTTTTAACCCAGTGACCTCACATACATGTACTTAACAGAAAATAGTGTTCATACTAACAAAGATGCCACCGGGGGCATTCGTGTTTCACAAACACAGGCTTTATTTGACTTTGAATTTATGCATTTACTTTACAGGGTGCGCGGCTCCAAAATTGTTGTAGGTTCGATTCAGTAGCAAATCCAAATAAAATTTGTGTTCAAAATAGCGTTGGTGGGATGGTGCTAAGAAGTTAACCTCCTTGAATTTCGATGATATTTTCGATGAAACGGCAAGTTTCTGAAATAGCATATCGTTGGTGGGATGGTGCTAAGAAGTTAACCTCCTTGAATTTCGATGATATTTTCGATGAAACGGCAAGTTTCCGAAATAGCAAAAACATATAGATATGATTTCACATTGATAAAAGGCCAAAACGAAGCTTTTTTCAGGCAACAGAGCTAGAAAGAAGTAATTAAAACACCTGACAAACATCAGGTCGATTTTAACTGCTCCACATGCACTGCAACACGAAATGAGTGTTTATAAAAATAATGCGGAAGGGTTCCAACTCTTCTTGAAGAAAATTTCAAGCCATCTAACGCCATGTTTTCTGACGACGTTAGTTAATTTTGACACACTTGGACAAAAAAATTTCACACTCGTTGATCATACAACATTATTTAGATTGAGGATCACTGACGAGGGTTAAATACCCGAAACGTGCATGTCTGGTCCATGTCTGTTTATAAATGATGCTAATGAATTTGAAGACGTTTAACATTTGTACCACTTGGTGAGTTTCACTGCTGGTGACCAAGGAGTCCCCGAGGGCACATGTAGCCAACTTTTATCAAAATTTCTTGAAATTTCTAAAACGTGGGCCCTGTAGCATTTTGTCCCCTCCAATCCTGTTATGTCCTAGATTTTGTGTCCAAAAATGTATCGTTATCAATTTTTACAGGACATCGTTACCATCCTACTACGTTTTTCGGTACATTTTGAACATCGTAAGTTTCATACTTTTTGCCATATTACATTGTTTAGGTTAAGTACCCAAAATGGCATGTTAGGTTCATGCTGATAATTAATCTGTTCTTAAATGATGCTATTGAATTTGAAGACTTTTAAAATTTTAAATATTCTGGCAGGAAGTTGTAAAGTTAAGTTGCAAAAGTTTAAAAAGAGATAAATTGAACGGTTTGACAGACGGTAAACCTTCACAATAGCTTGTTCCTCAAAATGTTCTACCAAATCTGTATCGATCTTACTCACCAAAGTTTTATCTGAAATCAAAGCTGGGCTTCAAAAATATTGTTCGACAGTATATTCTCGCAGTGTATCAACCAGATATGGATTTTAAAGAATTCGAAGAAACTTTTGGAACATCTGAAATCCACTCATTGTTGTTAACTATGACAAAACCTGCTTTGTAAAAGAAAAGTCAGATTCTGAAAATAATTACACTGAAACTGATATTATTCAGATGTTAAACTTTCTGATCGACAACATTTTTGTGGTGTTTGGAGGAATGGTCTTCCAGCAAATTGTCGGAATTCCATTGGGGACCAATTGTGCCCCATTCCTTATCGACATTTTCCTTTATTCGTATTAAGCTGAATTCATTCAATCTTTGGTCTCTGAAGGGAAAAGATACTTAGCTTCTGACTTCATTTTCATTTACAGATACATAGACGATGTGTTGTCCATCAATAATCCAAATTTCGCGGATTACCTGAGCAGTATCTATCCTTCGATCAGCTTGAAGGCAAAGACACTACAGAGACAAATAATTCAGCATCCTATTTAGGCGTAATGTTGTCCTACGACACTGATGGTCACATGAACACCTAACTCTATGACAAACGTGACGACTTCAATTTCAGCATTACAAACTATCCTTTTCTGAGTAGCAACATCCCTTCATCGCCTGCTTATGGCGTGTTCATATCTCAGTTGATACGCTATGCCAGAGCAAGTACCATATATACGGATTTTGTTCTGAGAGCTACACGTCTTTCAGATAAGCTTCTCAGTCAGGGATATGTTTGTAACCGACTAACATCGTCACTGAGGAAGATCTACGGTCGATATGGGGAACTCGTCATACACTGTGATGTCCCACTCTCCAGAATGGTGGAGGATATTCTGTCATAGACCATTTGAACCATCAAACCAAAGATTGTACTCTATGTCTTCCGAAATGGAAGTTACCGGATGTGACAGTTCTATCGAATTGAAGCGGTGGGTGTTGCATGCAAGCAGGAGATGCTTACTCTTCTGGCACCTGGTCTCACTTTCATATCGGGAGCCCGCTTCTTTTCATGTGGTGGATGTTTTTGTTTGTTTGCTTTGGTTTCTGTTTTATCCTGATTTTGTATGCCTTCGGTTTCTGAAATTCTGAATTTTCGATTTCGTTCTGTATACAGGGATATGGGCATTATCCATATTTGTCATTTGTCCCAAATAATGCACTTCTAATTTCAAAACCGTTTTACCGAATTGAAGCGGCGGGTGTTGCATGCAAGCAGGATATGCTTACTCCTCCTGGGCACCTGGTCTCACTCCTATATCGGGATTTCGCTTTTTTTTCATATGATGCAGGTTTTTCTTTGTTTGCTTTGGTTCCTTTTTTGTCCTGATTTTGTATGCCTTCGGTTTCTGATTTTCTGAATTATCGATTTTGTGTTGTATACAGGGATATGGTCATTATCCATATTTGTCATTGCTAAATATTATGTGCATTTTTTCAAAACTTGCGATGAACATACCTCAGAAATTCAATGAAAGATTCTTTGTCAACATCGGTGATAGTAATTTTTCCTTTCTCCGCTAGAGGGCCCTCCAACATAGAATAGAAGACAGGACTACGGGACATGAGTATGATTTTATGTGCCTTCACCTCTTGTGCCCTTTCCCCGATCAAGAATGTAACGTCACATGCTATTTCCTCGTCAAGCATGCGCAGTAAGCATTCCGGGAGAGTTTTAGTGCACTGCCACTGAACAGAAGATGTCGCCATTTTGTTTGTCTATAATAAAATAAGAAAAATGAAAAAAAGTATCAATTTCTTGCGACATATTTGCGATATATTTCTTTATCATCATATTACTCGTGGATTAAACAGATAAACTCTCTATATACAACGGTCAAAATGACATAATGAACACAGAGATAGGTTAGTTTGTTTTCATTAAAGATACTGTATCTTATAGAAAGGTGTATTTGCACATAAGACTAGAAAGACACTTAGCTTAATTTGGTAGTGGACCAATCTACAGCCTTGTACCAGCGCATTCTTAAAAATTGCACTCTGACTGACTGCATGTGTGACAGTCGACAGGACTCTATGACGGGCCCTGTCCAAACCTCTTCAGAGAAGACAGGGCCCGACCACCTGTCCTCTCTGAATCTGCATCGGACTCCTAGGGTGATAACATGCATGCATGAGCTTGCTACAGCTGCAGAGCACGGACTGTATTTCGTATGCCTTATGTTTCATATCCATTTACATAATATACATCTATGTGTTTCTTGGGCCCTTGCGTCATGCTGTCCATACGTATGTTCATCTTACAGTGAGGGGGTTATTTTACACCTCTGGGTAATCAGAAAAGTTGAAGGGTTGTGCGCACGTAATCCGGATAACCATACCGTCTGCTACTGATGTGGCAGATGGCCATCCTAGGTAAGTCCGCACTAACTGCCCATTGTCCTCGTTGGTTGGTTTATGTGTAGTCATTTGTGTTTGATATTTCTATGTGATTCGGCGTTCCTTGTACCATTTGCCTCTCTTTCTGCGCGTGTCTGCTTTGTGTTTTTAAAGTGGGTGTTTTGGGGTTTTGCTGTCCCTTACTTTCTCTTAGGAATATTATATATCGAGTATATGTTTTCAAACATCCAAAGTTCAGCAATACATTGTAATAAATTCATGAATAATTGGTCAGTTATTTGTTAATGGTTGGATGGAATTATCCATTTACATAATATACATCTATGTGTTTTTATATCCATATAATAACAACTGGGAAATGAAAAAGTTAAAACAGTCAGGTAGGACCCATCTTTATACTGGTATCAGTGAGTATAGCCGTCTTATCTCGAATCCTACTTCATTAAGTAAAGACTTAGAGATTGCTACATCCATAAAAACGCTGTTTAAGGTTTAATCATATAGAAATGCATAATTTGGGACAAAACTAAATTGCTAGATACCAATCAAACTGAAGCTTGAAGGAAAAGGAATGTCTAGACTCTAATCGACGATGAAATACAACTATGAAAATGAAGAGTAGCGAACAAATTTGGAATCGAATCTATTTTAATAGTCTATATTCATTATATATATGAGTTACATGTTGTTAAAAGCATTGGTCCTATCATAGCTACAGACACTACTTACTAAATGGTAATGTTCGTCTCCTAGATAAGGTAACAACAATGGTAAAAAGAAAGTAGAGAAATGTGGAAAACCCCTTGTATTATGTTACAGAGGGTTCAAACAGAACTCTTCAGTTTCACTTACCAGTAATGAGAGATAACTCTAGGTTGCGTTGTATGACCGTGTACTTTCAAATAACTTTACTTTAATTGCTTGACTACACTTTTTAACAGATTTCTTTTAAGAAATAATGTTATTTGAAGACAACGACGAGCTATATTTTTAATGTAACATGTATGACACAGTGATGACTTCAAATTCAGAAGTACAAATTTCGAGTTCCGTCTGAGTAACATGTATCCCCTGTCCATCATATATTCATATTGCAATTTATACCCTTTTCGAATGTAAACAACGGCGGCGACCTCGTTCTGATGGCAAGGCGACTTCATGAAGTACTACAGAGTCAAGCAATGGTATATTTGTGAGCGACAAAAATTCTCTTGGACAATACAATGAAAATAAAAACTCTTAACCTTCTCATTCTGCAAATTGTTGAACGATGTTTTAGTTTAAAAACAACCCCCAAAACACATTTGAAATATTCACCGGCTTCCGCCTTTATCCATGACAAAAAAAAATGCGGATGTTGTTAGAGATTAACATCATGACAAATATGGATAATGACCATATCATATGGATAATGACCATATCCCTGTATACAGCACAAAATGACAAATATGGATAATGACCATATCCCTGTATACAGCACAAAATGACAAATATGGATAATGACCATATCCCTGTATACAGCACAAAATGACAAATATGGATAATGACCATATACAGCACAAAATCGATAATTTAGAAAATCCGAATGCAAACAAAATCAGGATAAAACAGGAACCAAAGCAAACAAACAAAAACCTCCACTACATGAAAAGAAGCGAACTCCCAATCTCAATTTTGATTTCATTTTGTTTCGCAGTGTTTCGGCACTTGATATTTGGTTCAGAAGTTTCGTACCTATCCTTGCGTCATTCTTTATTAGGTCTTCCGACTTCCGTCGGAAGACCTATTGTTTTCGTAACCGTGGAAAATTGGATCAGCGATTTCTCAAGAACCCTGTAAGCTAGGACAATGAAAGTTCTCCAACGTTTCGTTTGGAGTAAAAGCTAGATTGGTCTTTTTTATTTTTGGTCTCTGTTATTTTTTTTATCATGTTTTTTAGTAGATTCAAATATTTGACGGGAGCGTCGAATTACTCAAAAGGACCGAAAATTTCATGTTTTGCTATTTGTAAGCTTAAATATCTCGTATATTGCTATCTACAATTTCCATTCTTTTTGAAAGTCGACAGCCATGCAAGATATGAAATGCTAGATGCACACTGTAACGATTTATTACGATGACGTCCTTCATATTTCCAAATTCAGAAGTTCATAGGAGGAAGACACTTTTTTGCTTATAATAGTAAACAAAAATTAAGCTTATGAAGTTTCCTAAAAATTTCAATATTATTATTTTTTATCCATATATCTGTCTTATTTAGTCTTTCTGATTTTTCCTATCTCTTACTGTTGAAAAGAGATGAGCATCGAAATTTTGAGTTGGGTATTTCGATACACCTTCACGCCAACAGATCGGGCGCACACTAAAATTGGTAGTCCGAGTCAGACTCGAGAAAAGCAGTGTTGAGATTTTCAAATTCCGATTTCACGGCAATGATGAATATGCATTTCATAAATACATTTCGATATACACAATTTGATTTTAAAACAGTTGATTAATTTAGAAGAGATCAGCTACAAACCAGAATTTACACACAAAAAGTGGTAGTTTGATTCCGATTTCTAACCTACAAACCTGTTTCTAAACTTCAATAACTATATTTTGAACATCAAGTTTAATTTCTAATTCTAGCAAACGTTCGAACATAATTTTCGGTTGGTTTATTTACAAATTGATGAACAATTTCTCCAACATTCTTCCCTCCCCTCGTTTTTTCGAAAACAGTTCTGTTTATATTGAACGATGTCGCCATGATGGAAATTCAAAATAAACTTTGAAAAAAGGGAAGGGGGGGGGGGGTCCAAATTTGAACCTGCACAGCGAGAACCTCATGGTATTTATATATATATATATATATTGAACGTAACTTGTTATTACCATTTCTCTTCTCAAGAAAATTGGTTCTACAGCTACGAGCTCGCCTTTTTTTATGGGGGAAGGGGGCAGGAAGAATTTGCAAAAAAAAATCCCGGCTCTGAAAAATGCTGAAAAAAATATTCCGGCCCAAAGGGCCGGCAATTTTTTTTTTTCCCGGACCATGCAAAAGTAAGGATACATTGCATGATATGGAAATTTTTGCTGGCCCTTTGTGCCAGACAATTTAAAGTCAAAAAATTAATTAATATAAATACAAACTGTTCACATAGCTGTATCTACCAGAGACCTAATACGCATAGGCACAAAAATCTAGAAAAGGTTCTATTTAAACATCATACAATCTGTCTGAAATTCGCTAATTGCAAAGAGACATCTGAAGAAACGGTTATTAACTCATACTCTGTAACAGCGGGGAGTTTAACTTACACAGACATTCACAACATTTGACAATTTGTTTAAATCCGGCCCGAAGAACCGGCGAAAATTTTTCTCCGACTCTGGTAATGGCTGAAAAAAATGGCCTGCTCAGAAAATTGCTGAAAAAATTTTACCGGCTGGCAATAGAATTCCTGCCCCCCCCCCCCCCCCCCCCCCCCCCCCCCCACCAAAATCAAATGGTTGCTCACCAACAATTATCGGTTTGAAAATTTAATGTTACTGCTATTTGAAAACTTAAATATATAATATAAATACATGTTATGTGACGTCCTTCATATTTCCAAACCAAAAATTGTATAGGAGGAAGACACTCTTGTTGCAACCGCAACAAGAAACCTTTCTAGTTTTCTTTATCATCGTACTCTCTCAGCAACGTTATCATATTATGAGTAAAATTAAATGTTCAAATCCTCGTTAGCACCTTTTCAAAACCACTAACCTCGTCACTGAGGAAGTTCTACGGTCGATATGGGGAACTCGATCGTCATACATTATGATGTCCAACTCTCCAGAATGGTGGATGATATTCTGTCAAAGACCATTTGAACCATCCAACCACCGAATATACTTGTATCGTCCAAAATGGAATTAACCGGATGTGACAATTCTACCGAATTGAAGTGACGGGTGTTGCATGCAAGCAGGAGATGCTGACTCTTCCTGGGCACCTGGTCTCACTTCCATTTTGGGAGTTCGCTTCTTTTCATGAGGTGGAGGTTTTGCTTTGGTTCCTGTTTTATCCTGATTTTGTATGCCTTCGGTTTATGATTTTCTGAATTATCGATTTTGTACTATGTATTGGGATATGGTCATTATCCATATTTGTAATTAATGCACGTGTTTCGGATAGAACTAGTTATGGTACTCAAAGCCAATGCAGTTTTCAGTTGCACCCTCTAGTTTGATTTCTAAATTTTGAGTGACTCCTTAATTTTTTGTAACATAATTTTCAAACAGATTTAAAAATCGTGGTTCTAAAAATATTTTTTTTTGCAATGGAAGTTTATTCTAAAACACTTTTTACAGTGGCTTGATATCTTAAATCATTTTCAGTTTTCAGATATCATACTTTGCAGTCGCTAGCTATGCGATTTAAAGACAAATCAGATAAACACCAGGTTAACTATGTTTAAGCATTGAATTTATTCATACTACATGTATATCAGTTTGTGATCAAGGAATTTAGGTTTTCTGTAGTCGTAGATACAGATCTACCGTTTACAGAACGATACAGAATTCAGTATCATCTATTTGACAGTTACTATATGGTCCTATGATCCTCCTGTACGATTCCAGCAGATGATAGAAGAATGTGAAGGGTGTGGTGTTACATGTAACCTTGACTTCAGTGGTTTTGTAAGACTCTGTACAACGCTTGTAAAGGAAAACATACAAAGGATAGACTTTTGAAAAAGCATGAAGTGGCACGAAGAACTGGAAGTTTACTTATTGGATTTGAAGACTTAGCATTGATGGAGCCACAGTGGCGGATTTAGAGGGGGGCCCAGGGGGCCCGCCCCCCCCCCCCCCCCCAAGGGGCCCGCCCCCCCCCCCTTTTTTCACCCAAAGTTATTGATTCAGAGTATTCTTTTATGCTTATTCTCTTTACTTTTTGGGAAATTTTCGGCTCGCTTCGCTCGCCGCACTAAATTTGTCATTACATGTAGTTGTCTAATTTTTCGTCTTCACTTTGTCTTCAACTTTCTTTGTCATCGTGTTTGAACGGATTCATATGTCATATACATGTACAAAATTCAAATCGATTCAGATCGAAACGAAACGAAACAAAACGAAAAGAAACAGATCGAAACGAAACGAAACAAGACATAAATCTTAAAGAACTTGAGAAAAATTGATGTAAATGCAGAGAACTAGCGGCTGGAGGGTTTTTTTAAAGGGTCAAAGTTGACGATCAAAACATATTATATACGGTATATAACACAATTGCGTTTTAAAAGGATTAAAGGAGAGTGAACGGGATGAATAACCTCGTCATAGGCGGAAAAAAATATTATTTAGCAGGGAGGAGTCTAGTACAGAGGAAACGGAACTGTTCCGTTATGTGTATTTGAAAACTTTATCAGAAAAATGAGAAAAAATACTTTGGGGCACATTTCGTTTGAAAAAGGATAAGATTTTGTCCTGAAATGCCCCCCCCCCCCCCCCAAGTTTTATGATCTCATTACGGTGACATAGCATGGTTTTCTATCCCCTCCCCTTTATTCCTCTTAAATACATGAAGCATTTGACATTTACTTTTTTAATTGTCAACTTTGACACTTTCAAGAAACCCTCTTGGCACTAGTTACAAATGTAGAACTCTTGGATTAAGGCAATATTACATGCTGATCTTGTCTTTAAATATTCGTTCTCGGCGATTTTTCCTCTTTTTCTCATTTTCTTTAAGTTTTATGTTTTGTTTCGTTTCGTTTCGTTTTGTTTTGTTTCGTTTCGTTTCGATCTGTTTCGTTTCGTTTCGATCTGTTTCGTTTCGTTTCGTTTCGTTTTTGTTTCGTTTCGCACTTTACAGGTACCCGCTCATTTCATATGAATTTCATGTGAGGCACAATTGGCTGTGTAAAGACCATCTTTTTTATTGTTTTTATTGAAATAATCTACGATAAGTAGAATACAGATCCTGCCAGTTATACGATATGATGAAATCATCTGATTTCTTTTTTCCCTGTGTATATGTTATATCTGTAACATATATCAGAAAGGAGGGGATCTCCATCAAGACCCGGCTGCAGCACACCCACAGCAAAACATCAAAACATCCTAAGTGAAAACACAGAAGACAGCACAATATACAAAAGAGACAGGGAACATCAAACAAGACATTAGAACACCAAACACAGGGGATCACACATAAACAAGCGATACCAATTGATGCCGACTTAAGACGGTCATCTCAGTGATTCACGCGGATTACGCCCGCACAATCCTTCCAATTTTCCGGTTACCCAATGGTCTCGAAGAACGCACAATTGTAGTGTAACCCCCCCCCCTTAACTGTAAAATGGCCAAACAAACAAGACAGCAAACGCAGGGGCCCAAGCAACACACAGATGGATATGTACATGTAAATTGATATAGAAACAAAAGGTGAACGAAATTCAGTACGTGCTCTTCGGCTGCAGTAATGAAGAAAAGGGGGTGAGCTCCAGCATGACCACCCTGCACTCTCCCGGCGAAACAAACCCACAAGAAAGTGATACGTAAATGACATCAGACAAAACTAAAAACTGCAAAAAGACACGACAATATTCACTAACATACAAGACAATCGAAATTAACAGACGTACAGAAACATCAAACATTAATGACAACACATAAAAAGCAGGAGACCAATATGTACCCGGCGCCGACTTTGGACTGCCATCTGCTAATTAAATATTAGCAAATGGTGTGGTTAACCGGATTACATGTACACAACCCTCCCACTGATCCGGATACACAGAGATCTTCATAGACGCACAATAGTTGTATCTATAAACATAAAACTTCTCAATGTAAGGTGACATCACAAACAAGGTCGACAGTTAAACGCAGCGGCCTCTTGTAACACAAATTCTATGTAAACGGATCTTAAAAAAATTATGGCTTGCGTATAACAGTCTGTGCTCTGCTGATGAAGCGATCTCAAGATCAATCACCCGAGAAGCCTGAACAACTTTCAACTTGACAGAGAATCAGGTCCCAGTCTTCTCTGACGAGATTTAAAGAAGGCCCTTCGTGGACTCCCGTCGTCACGGTTGGCCAGTGTGCGACGTTGGGAAAGACACTGGTACAAAACTGTAGATTGTTCATAGAAAACAGACAGCATAGTAAAACCCAGGGTCCCAAGTGAATTTACAGATACATGAAACGATAAACAGTCCCTACTCTGTCGGCTGGAAGAATAGTAACATCGTGCGTTACTTCAAGATGAGGACGCACTGTAAGAGCTTTATAGGCAATTGCTTTGAGCTGCAGATGGGCTGCCTTGAGTATCCCTTTTCAAGAATCCTAGGTAATCATTTCATTTCCATTGTCATTTTCAATCCATTTAAACCATGTTTAAAACAAATATAGTAGAATCATGGCGGATGCACAGAGATGACAACTGGTAGATAACACGGCAGAAACATGGTTTAAATGGATTATTTTTCACTTTTTCAGGTAGGAGTCAACAAATGTTTGTTTCATTTCAATGCACATGCATTATTTTTGGACAGGCAGTGGAAAATACACCGATAATCGAAAGATTCACAACGAGCTCTGATCGTCGATTTTCCCCACACAAATTATGAAGCACGCATTTGAAACTGAGGTTGCGCTAAGACAAAAAGTAAAGAAGCTCCTCAGTTTCCCGGCATTGAAATTATATTATAGATATGACCCTGTTGGTGAGACACTGTCAGATTTATTTTATTAGCGAGCGAAGCGAGTTGTGTATATACAGAATAAATGCCAAAAATAGAGTTTTGACTTCGTCCTCATGATGGCTTTGCCATGAGTTCATATTATGAATATATTGTCTGTAGTTCGATGGTTTTTCCTAAATCGAAATTGGTATGAGCTGTTATTTATTCCCTATTTTTTTGATATTACAAATTCGAATTTACTTTAATAAATTTAATCGATAATTTGGTTACCAGTACATTTGACCGTATTCACTTTCGACCCCAGTCTTTTCGACCTTTTGAACTTTCGACCCAAGACCATTCGACCAGGTCGAATACGTGTCGCCCTTACTTTTCGACCTTTCAGTGAGAGACTTTTCGACCTCGTTATATTTACATACAATTTGTTTCCATTGTTGATTCTTATTACAGGCTTTCTACTGTTCCTACTTTTTCCTACTATTTCCTACTTTTCCTACTTTTTTATTTTGATCCTATTTTTCCTACTATTTCTTCAAAACCTCCTACTATTCCTACTTTTTCATCTCAAAAGTATAAAATTACTTGCTTCACTTGTCATCGACATCTGATTCAAAGTTTTTTTTTTTTTAAATTCGGGCTCGCTTCGCTCGCCCATTCTGTATATTTTAAATGAAAAATCAATCTGTCCTTATTTCTCTCTGTGATTTCCTCAAAGCTGAACATTACCAGTCTACAATCATTGCTTACTGTGATTTGTGTGTCGTACTTACTGAAAATTGTCGCTAAAAGTTATGGAAAATTTCCAACTTTTCCCCTATTAATTCCTACTTTTTCCTATTTTTCTCCTACTTTTTTTCATTGACTACTCCTACTTTTTCCTACTTTTTCATCAAGGTAGAGTAGAAAGCCTGTTATTATATAAAATCTGGATCCAAGTCCGAGACAAAAAGATGACTTAATGATTCTTACATATGACGGCCGTCAAGCAAAAATCACCTTAAGGGGGTTCGAGTATCGTTATTTTGACACTGTTTGGATGGTCAAACTAACTTTATTTTTTCTCTTAACTAAAAATCTATCTTAAGATATTCTAAAATGTATAAAATATATGCATCGTGCAGGGCATCTTTAGGGTCTAATACGTGAACAAAGTCGGGCACTCTCAGTGGAAAAATCATATTTTGCCCAAATTTTGAGTATATCCAAGGAAAACTGAATAAAAATGAATGAAAGGTATCTAAAGTTAAATTCTCTAATGGAAAAGACTTGTTTAAGAACTGCAGGGACTTATTATTAGCAGTAGAAGACTGCATCATGCAGTATCTTTTTTGTAAAATGTAATAAATCACTTGACATGTATTTATGTGTTTGTTCATATTTGTTATATTATATTATTTTATTATATAGTCTGTTTATATTCCCACTCTCATTGGCTGAGAACTGTCACGTGGCGAGTCATTGTCTCATCATATTGACCTGTGAGGGGCGATTTCATTAAATATCACTACCGCGAAAACTCTTGCTTCCGGTTTACCATGAAATATCGAAAACGCGCGAAATTTATATCTGTGACGTCATTAACGTCATTTCGTAAACAGCAGCAAGGACCATGAAGCTGAGCTCAAATTCTTGAATTTTGAGCCTATCTACGGATTTTGACTCTGAAATATTCTTCATTTGACTCATTGAATGAATTCCATTACGTTCAGGATAATTCAGCGACAGAAAATGCTGATATTAACACGTCTTGAAAAAATTTTCAAAGAAAATTCGATGTCAGCCATTTCGAAAAGGTACCTTTATAAATACTGATTAAGTCCACTATATAATAAAACAATTATGGACTTTTCACTCGGTGAATATGGTGTGATATTTTCTGAATTTGAAAATATTGACCTCGGCTTTCGCCTCGGTCAATATTTTCAAATTCAGAAAATATCACACCATATTCACCTCGTAAAAAGTCCATAATTGTATAATATCCTTATGAATATAATGTTCATGACACCCCAGAAAGTGCCCCCCCCCCCCCCCCCCCCCAAAAAAATAGCAACGCTGCAAGATATGCCCGAAATTCAAACTGGATCTTACTTCGCATGATAACGAGTCATGTGCCAAGTTTCAATCCAATATCTTGAAAGGCTTCAGAAAACAGTCCGGAAAACATGACCTCGGACTGATGGACGGACGGACACACAGACTCACGGACAGCGCCATAACATAATATGTATCGTCTTAACTCTTTAAAAGACGGGCGTATAAAAAAATGGACTCTTCAGGGATTGGGAAGGCCACGCGCCCTGCGTCATAGTCCCATTCTGCAAAAAATGGCCCATAAAATAGGCAACTCGCTGCGCCCTGGTGCGCATTATTCTGCTGTGTCCATTTTTGGTTTTTAAATCTATCTAAAAGTTCTGTACTCGTGTTTTAGAGCAGTAGCTTACTGTTCATAGCCAGTCAGAAGCACAAAATTATTTTGTTCGCTAACAATTGAAAGGTTCTATTCTATTATGATACAATATATTGATTTTTCTCCGACATCCTTTTTTATCCTCGTTCTGCGCCTGAGATTTAAATCTCCGACGTCCACTTGTAACGTATCTTACACCCCGTCCGGCTTTAGTGTTACCTTTCGTCGATCGTAGCGATACGAAATTACGTCAGACAGAGGGGTGATTAGAGTTCAACTCAGCCAAACCAGACAGCTATGAAAGGTAACCCACGTGATGCCGGTGTGCACAAAGCATGTCGCAACAACTAGGATCGATTTTGATTGGATAAAATTTACTATGATAGTAAAAATGTTCACCCCGTCCGGCTTTAGTGTTACCTTTCGTCGATCGTAGCGATACGAAATTACGTCAGACAGAGGGGTGATTAGAGTTCAACTCAGCCAAACCAGACAGCTATGAAAGGTAACCCACGTGATGCCGGTGTGCACAAAGCATGTCGCAACAACTAGGATCGATTTTGATTGGATAAAATTTACTATGATAGTAAAAATGTTCATTGAGGTGAGATTGTCCTCATAAGGTGAAAATTCAAACTTCAAAGAGAAACGAAGTAAACGAAGTGTACCAAGCATGACAAAGTACGACAAGATCATAATGCTAGACTGATGTTAAAGTAAAATATATTTTATAATTTTTATCAATCTTTCTTCACAGTTGAAAAGGGTATTAAACTGGATCGCAGGAGGAGCGAATCCCCCTTTAACTACTCCTCTCTTATCCTCCATCATTCACACACTTCTTACTTACATCAATAGAAAAATATGCTACGATTTATCTAAAAATAATATTTTCAAAAGTATTTCAACCAATCGGCATGCTTTATTTAAATTACAATCTTCACTTTTTTCTTGAAAATAGCGAACCCCCCCCCCCCCCCTCCTCAAAGAAAGCAAAGTTCTTATAGTCCAAGAACGAAGTCAAAATTGATACATGTAATTGTTTTATCGTATATGTATAGGTCTTTTTTATCAAATTCGTACAGTGGGTATTTCCCCACTGAGACAATCTGAATACAACTCACGGTGTAATTAGGCGTTTGTTTTGAACTGACGTCTATGTAAACACGCGCCTGTATGATGTAATATTTAAATGTCTCGATCAACGAAAGGTAACACTAAAGCCGGACGGGGTGTATCTACGTAAAGGTACTTGTGTATGCGTTCTTCCGTAAAATTATCATGTCATGTAGTCAGTCAATGGGTACAAATTGAAGTAATAAAACTTGTACAGAAATGTCAATTGCCTTCCCTAATACCAACAAAGCTGAAAACGAAGCTGCCCAGACGTGGACTCGAAAAATACAGGATAGATGGCTGAAAGTTTGGTCTTTGCCTGTTAACCATGCAAAAAATGTACTGTAAATTATTCATTGGAAATTTGGTATGTTGAGTGATATCACAAATTCGATTATTTGATATCAAAAAATCAATTTTGTGATATCAAAAATTGTAATTTTTGATATCACAAAATCTTATTGAATTTTTGATATCACAAATTCGATTTTTTGATATCAAATTATCGATTTTGTTATGTCAAAAGATGAATTTTTGATATCAAAAGATGAATTTTTGATATCAAAAGATGAATTTTTGATATCACAAATTATTTTTTGATATCAAAAAATAAATTTGTGTTATCAAAAACAAATTTTGAAATCAAAAAATAGGGAATAAATAGTAAAACGGCGCCTCATAAATATTGGTACTTACTTAATTTTTTTTTACTTTCTAAGTATTCATTATTTAAGTCTTGTTTGAAGAAGTCCATTAAAAAGCTTTCCTAAGCAGCTTGTGACACTAAGTCCTCTGTAAATTACTACTTTGTATAAGGATGTTATCTGTACTAAGTTCCAGCTATCTGATCAGGTACTTTTTGACCTTTTTATAACAAAGTACATGCGACTTTTTCGCGCCAATTTAATTGAAAATATCAGCCAATCGTGAAAAAGATATTCCTTTGCTCCGTACTTTTGACGTCACAAACATGTGTAGTCGGCGCTTCCGCTAACTCATTCATTGACGAGAAGGATCGGTATGTTCACCGTTTATTTTCGAGTTTATAAATTATCTTATCGTAGTTCTTATATAGATAGTGTACTTTGTCATAACTCAACCCTTATTCTACATCCTTTTATTCATAAAATTTCTGTTAGAAAAGAGAAAAACGAGAGGGAACTTTGCCGGCCAGATTTCCTGATGTCTTCTCAGACTTCTGACAACGAGTGAAAAAAAAAACCGGGAAACGTTTTCTCATTGTTTCACTAAATTTGTTTGGTTAATGTGACGATCAGTTTAATCTAAAATCATCCTTTGCTTTGTGTATGAGTAGATCTGATTTTTGGAACAAACAAATTGTTGGACTGAAATTTACCTGTTGGCAACAAAAAGTCGTCAACTCGGTCGCCCACATGGCAAATACAAAAAATCTTGACAGATGTTTTGTTACCGTGTAGTCCCCAAAGTCGCAGTGTTATGAAGACACTATTTTCTTATTCGGTTATTTTCCTGTCTTCGTTGCAGCCGATTCGGACATATTTTCCCACTTGTTACCTAGTTGTGAGATCTATCATCTAGTCTGTCGACTCTCTTGATCCATTCCTGAATGTCTGCTTAATCTTTGATGTTCAGAATACAGTCCGGGAAAACTCAAAATTCGGCAACGTTGTCAAATTCAACAACTCATTGCTGAATTCGGCAACTTTAGGTTGCTGAATTCAGCAACTTTTCATTGAATAATAAATCAGCATTAAACTAGAAAAATCGGCATGTATATTCTGCCAGTTTCTTGAATTATTCACCATTCTACATGTTTTTGAGCAATTGAGAAAAAATTCTCTAGAGCAATTGAAAAGTTGCCCATTACAACCAATGTTAAATCAGACACTAAATCTGTATTTTCTGTCCTGATTTATTGCTGTAATCTGGGAGTAAATTTGGGTACAGGACTTAGGGGCCAGCTGGGCCCCTATAAAATGAAATTTAGGGGCCCAGCTAGAAAATAAGGGGCCCAACTTTTTTTAGGAGTGCATTCATTTTTAGAAACAATTGGAAAAAATAAGGATTTTAAGGCAAATTCCAGTGGGAGTCGGATCCCATCCCTCCCCACTCACCTGAAAAACAAGGATTTGGGGACACATTCCAGGGGTTCTACCCCTCCTCCCCCCACCCTGAAAAATTTCGGCAATTCCAGGGGGTCCAAACCCCGTGAATTCGCGCTTGATCGCCATTAGGTTTGAGGAAAATGTGTAGGATAAAATATGGTTGCTGATTGCTATTAAACTAATAAAGTTGTAAATCCTTTGTTAACAAATGCCTGATGTTTTATTTTCATTTTTTTTTTATATTCAAAGAGTCTTTAAAAATCGTCTGCTATCGATCGATCCCCTTATCATACTGGTAACATGATCACTTTAATCCTATTGTTGGCCACTTGACAGCTCCCTTCTGTAGCAAGTCATGCGAAACGGATTTAAATCTACCTTTAAGGTGTGAATAAGTACTCACTCAATGGAGTATAGAGAGAAGTGTTATGTAATTGAAAACCAACATCTGATTAACGATATCTCCTACTCGCCATCTGGGCGACTGTTGGTCAAAATATAGTCGCCCAGTCGTGAAAATGGTCGCCAATGGCGACTGGGCGAGTGCTAATTTTACTCCCTGCTGTAAGGTTGCCGAATTCGGCAATATGTTGCCAAATTTGACAACGTTGCCAAATTTTGAGTTTTCCCGAACTGAATAGGGGATGAGGCATGTTGGCTCAAATTTGATTGGACATGTCCTTTCCAGTGGTTGTTAAGCTTGCTTTTGAACGAGTTTAGAGTATTGGCTGTGACAACGTTGTCTGGTAAGCTGTTCCATACACAGACGACTCTATTTGTAAAACATTTTTTTCGCACATCTAGTCTGCAGTGGCTTTTGACACGTTTTTGACTATTACCTCTTGTTCTGTTTTCCTGGCTCTGTTTTCCTGCCTGAGATTGATCGATTTTCAGTCAAGTTTACAATGTACCCCCGGTGTTTAGGCATAAATTCCTCATGAGTCGTTCAGTGCTCCAAGTTGCGACTAAATTGGTCACATATGCGACTAAAATTTGGTTTTGCGGCCTTGATTTAAATGAACTCGCAAAATCGTGATCATAGAAAAAAATTGGGCGCCGAGTTAAACAAATTTTGTACTGATGTATAAGAATTAAAATTTAACCCCAATACACTGTGTGAGATCACACTTCTTTAAGGTGGATACCAATATGTATAACACAAAAAAAAAAGAAAAACAGAGTAAATAAATACATAGTAAATGAATATAGATAAACAATCGCTGAGGAGAGACTACGAGCGGGAACGTGATACCTTTTAAAAGATGTTGAAACCGGTATTTGGTTGGTAAAAACTACTCAGTCATATTCAATTGCCTGTTAACCTTCGATCGTCTTAAAGACCGTCTAATACTATAGGCGTAAACTACGTGGACATTTATAATGTTGGAATAGGGGTGTTTGCCAGTTTTAAATTAGAAACTTTTATCTCAGAATGCACGTTCATTCTGTTTCGACCATTCTTCGATTACAATTTACTATAATAAGAAAATCTTTCAGATGCACATGAATTACAGATTTGCTTCGGTGAAGTAAAATTTAAAGTACCTTTATAAAATCTATAAAGTATAGCTAACGGAGGCAGACTACTGACACATGTACGTACACTAATAAATAATGTCTACCCCGGCAAAGCAAGGCTTTAATCCAGTTATCTATTTAGGGATGAATGCAATTATTTTCAACGTACAATAAATGGCTTCATACACGTATACACTTTGGAATGTCTGCGATTTGAAAGTACATGTACAGGTAAGACTTTCGTCAAGTACATTGTTCTTTCTTCGTTTTAAAACTTCTTTTGCTACTGGCGAAAGATATCTTGCGCGAGTCCTGCCAATGCAAGGATAAAACTGCTTATGTCAAAGTGTTTTCTAGGGAGGCTTTCCCTGTTTAAACTTTAAAAAGTTTGTTATTTATGAGAAAATACAGATTTTTGTTTCTGGAAAGTCAAACATACACAAATAGTGACCAAAAATTTGCTTTTTGCGACCAAATTTTGGAAGTGGCGACCAAAATTTAAGCAAGGTCCAAATCTTGAATGCTACTTGGAGCACTGTCGTTGAAATCGATATGCCTACCTTAAATTGGACAACTTCTTTCCTTTTCTTTTGACATGCTGTAGAACCAACATTATCCCTATTATAAATCGACTCCTGTAACACCGTTTCACTGCCTTGCTTGTGTCAAATGTGCACGTGTGTCATGACATCGGGCACCAATCAGAGCCAAGCTCTGGAAATACGTCAATCTATAGTTAGTTTCGGAGATACTATTTTTAGCAATTATAGAGAAGAACGATTCCTAATTGCTAAGTTTTAAGTCGCTGCTCCAAACAGTTTTCTAAACAAAAAAAGTTATATGCAAAAGTTAAGGTATCCGTTGTACAAATAAATATCAAGTGTATTATATAGTTAGAATTACGGCATATCTATGCCTAAATATACCATAATGCAACACAACAGATGGGTTCCAACATCAAAGCTCAACATGTCAACCTCTATCTAAGCCACGGAAACTATGGAGACAATGCCGAAGATTACCGAGATAATTTTAACACTGTTTGAATAAACGAGATGTCAGGGAGATCTTCATTTGTACACTGGATACGTTAAACAAAATGTTGATGGACAAATAGAAGGACTTGGCCATCATCATGATTATTTTGCTTTGCAATCCAGCCAATGATAATACAAATAACATGTAGAATCACATTCATTTCATACAGATAAACAGTATATTCTGCTTATTTTGAATTCTTAGATGTGCATGCTTTTGTATTAATTTGGCTTTTGCAAACTTGTAATTAGAATTGTTGGGACATCTTTCATTTCAGACTTCAGTAATTTACAATGCCGTCTGACGCCAAAAAGAAAAGGGATCAAAAGAAAAAAGAAGCTGCAAAGCAAAAAGGCAAAAAGAAACCTCAGGAGAATGGCTGTGAAGAAACCAATGGTACAGAGGCCACAAACGGTGTATCTAACGGACACGATGGTAGGTACAGAGGCCACAAACGGTGTATCTAACGGACACGATGGTAGGTACAGAGGCCACAAACGGTGTATCTTATGGACGTGATGGTAGGTACAGAGGCCACAAACGGTGTATCTACCGTAACAGACACAATGGTAGGTACAGAGGCCACAAACAGTGTATCTAACGGACACAATGGTAGGTACAGAGGCCACAAACGGTGTATTTTACGGACGTGATGGTAGGTACAGAGGCCACAAATGGTGCATCTAACGGACACGATGGTAGGTACAGAGGCCACAAAGGGTGTATCTAACAGACACGATGGTAGGTACAGAGGCCACAAACGGTGTATCTAACGGACACGATGGTAGGTACAGAGGCCACAAATGGTGTATCTAACGGACATAATAGTGTACAGAGGCCACAAACGGTGTATCTAACGGACATGATGGTAGGTACAGAGGCCACAAACAGTGTATCTAACGGACACGATGGTAGGTACAGAGGCCACAAACGGTGTATCTAACGGACACGATGGTAGGTACAGAGGCCACAAATGGTGTATCTAACGGACATAATGGTAGGTACAGAGGCCACAAACGGTGTATCTAACGGACATGATGGTAGGTACAGAGGCCACAAACGGTGTATCTAACGGACACGATGGTAGGTACAGAGGCCACAAATGGTGTATCTAACGGACACGATGGTAGGTACAGAGGCCACAAACGGTGCATCTAACAGACGCGATGGTAGGTACAGAGGCCACAAACGGTGTATCTTATGGACATGATGGTAGGTACAGAGGCCACCAACGGTGTATCTAACGGACACGATGGTAGGTACAGAGGCCACAAACGGTGTATCTTATGGACGTGATGGTAGGTACAGAGGCCACAAACGGTGTATCTACCGTAACAGACACAATGGTAGGTACAGAGGCCACAAACGGTGTATCTAACGGACACGATGGTAGGTACAGAGGCCACAAATGGTGTATCTTATGGATGTGATGGTAGGTACAGAGGCCACAAACGGTGTATCTAACGGACATGATGGTAGGTACAGAGGCCACAAACGGTGTATCTTATGGACGTGATGGTAGGTACAGAGGCCACAAACGGTGTATCTACCGTAACAGACACAATGGTAGGTACAGAGGCCACAAACAGTGTATCTAACGGACACAATGGTAGGTACAGAGGCCACAAACGGTGTATCTTATGGACTTGATGGTAGGTACAGAGGCCACAAACGGTGTATCTACCGTAACAGACACAATGGTAGGTACAGAGGCCACAAACAGTGTATCTAACGGACACAATGGTAGGTACAGAGGCCACAAACGGTGTATCTTACGGACGTGATGGTAGGTACAGAGGCCACAAACGGTGCATCTAACGGACACGATGGTAGGTACAGAGGCCACAAACGGTGCATCTAACAGACACGATGGTAGGTACAGAGGCCACAAATGGTGCATCTAACGGACGCGATGGTAGGTACCATACAGAGGCCACTAAGGGTGTATCTAAAGGACACGATGGTAGGTACAGAGGCCACAAACGGTGTATCTTCCGGACATGATGGTAGGCAGTGTGCAAAATTAACAGTGGACCGATGGCCAATGTCTACAGTAAATTGGACTGTTCTATAGCAATGGAAAAAGCCATAGACCAAATTGTCTATAGGAAATTTGAACATCAAAGTCAGATATTACCTTGTAACATCGACTAGAATTGCGGCCCCTTCATAAAATAGAACATTCAATTAAATTGTATTACTGTAACATTGATATAATGTAGTTATATTATATATCAGAATTTTCCATCTCTGTTCAAGGTCAAGGGCTTGGTAGTTTTGAAGGTACTGTTTTGAATGTGAATCATATGAAATATCGGGTACATGTATGTCATTTTTTGACAGATTAAAATGAAATGCATAAAATATTAGATTTTAGGAGGGGGTATGTAGGTCTACAGGAAATGGCTTTGGTCTATAGGAACTGAAATCTCTGTAGACCGAATGTCTATAAGACTTCAGAAGTCAATTTCACACACTGGGTAGGTACTAGAGCTGCAACGATTTACCGCGGTGCACCGAGAATCGCGATTCTTAGCTCCGACTCGAATAGCGAGTCGTAGTGGTCAGAAACGATTCGAGTCGAATAGTCTAAATAATGCAGAAATACGTTCTAATTTTCTAACTTTAAAATCACTCATCGCTGGATTCCCAATAAGAATGATTTTAGGTGGTGATTTAGAATAAAAACTGAACCTTTCAAGTGCATTTACCCAGCAATTTGTAAGAAAATAATGGGTCAGAGGAAATTCGATCCGGCGACTTTTACCGCATTTCAAGGAGCGCGCGAGTGCTACCCCAAATTGAAAATTGCCTCTTTAAAAGTATTTTACCTATGCACTTCTTTGTGCAAACTGGTTAGTTATCTTATATATCTTTTGTGTACAGTATTGAATTTACATGTATATCCCCAGAAGGCCGTTCTGTGGAGAGGGGGGGGGGGGGGTTGGCTGGCTTGAATAATATTTCCACATGATACATAAACATATATATCATACAGTGCTTTCACATGAACTTGGTATTCTATGCATTATTTTTTAGATTGAGATGAGATTTTCAATTAAATTTTTCAAATAAAAGGAAAAAAATAAAAAATATCCATGTGCATGGAAAATTACATTGCAAATAACTCGAACCAAAAAAAACCGAATCGAGACATAAAAATCGAAATCGAACCGAATCGAGAAGTTCCCGATTCGTTGCAGCTGTAGTAGGTACAGAGGCCACAAACGGTGTATCTAACGGACATGATGGTAGGTACAGAGGCCACAAACAGTGTATCTAACGGACACGATGGTAGGTACAGAGGCCACAAACAGTGTATCTAGTGGACACGATGGTAGGAACAGAGGCCACAAACTGTGTATCTAAAAGACATGATGGTAGGTACAGAGGCCACAAACAGTGTATCTAACGGACACGATGGTAGGTACAGAGGTCACAAATGGTGTATCTAACGGACATGATGGTAGGTACAGAGGCCACAAATAGTGCATCTAACGGACGCGATGGTAGGAACAGAGGCCACAAACGGTGTATCTAACGGACACGATGGTAGGTACAGAGGCCACAAACGGTGTATCTAATGGACACGATGGTAGGTATAGAGGTCACAAATGGTGTATCTAACGGACATGATGGTTGGTACAGAGGCCACAAACGGTGTATCTTATGGACATGATGGTTGGTACAGAGGCCACAAACGGTGTATATAACGGACACGATGGTAGGTACAGAGGCCACAAAAGGTGTATCTAAAGGACATAATGGTAGGTACAGAGGCCACAAACGGTGTATCTAACGGACATGATGGTAGGTACAGAGGCCACAAACGGTGTATCTAACGGACATGATGGTAGGTACAGAGGCCACAAACAGTGTATCTAACAGACATGATGGTAGGTACAGAGGCCACAAACGGTGTATCTTACAGACATTATGGTAGGTACAGAGGCCACAAACAGTGTATCTAACAGACATGATGGTAGGCACAGAGGCCACAAACGGTGTATCTAACAGACATGATGGTAGGTACAGAGGCCACAAACGGTGTATCTAATGGACACGATGGTAGGTACAGAGGCCACAAACGGTGTATCTAACAGACATGATGGTAGGTACAGAGGCCACAAACGGTGTATCTAATTGACACGATGGTAGGTACAGAGGCAACAAATGGTGTATCTAATGGACATGATGGTAGGTACAGAGGTCACAAATGGTGTATCTAACGGACATGATGGTAGGTACAGAGGCCACAAACGGTGTATCTAATGGACACGATGGTAGGTACAGAGGCCACAAACGGTGTATCTAACAGGCATGATGGTAGGAACAGAGGCCACAAACGGTGTATCTAATGGACACGATGGTAGGTACAGAGGTCACAAATGGTGTATCTAACGGACATGATGGTAGGTACAGAGGCCACAAACGGTGTATCTAACTGACATGATGGTAGGTACAGAGGCCACAAACGGTGTATCTAATGGACATAATGGTAGGTACAGAGGCCACAAACAGTGTATCTAACAGACATGATGGTAGGAACAGAGGCCACAAACAGTGTATCTAACAGACATGATGGTAGGAACAGAGGCCACAAACGGTGTATCTAACAGACATAATGGTAGGTACAGAGGCCACAAACAGTGTATCTAACAGACATGATGGTAGGAACAGAGGCCACAAACGGTGTATCTTACAGACATAATGGTAGGTACAGAGGCCAAAAACGGTGTATCTAACGGACACGATGGTAGGTACAGAGGTCACAAACGATGTATCTACTGGACACGATGGTAGGTACAGAGGCCAAAAACAGTGTATCTAAAAGACATGATGGTAGGTACAGAGGCCAAAAACGGTGTATCTAACGGACACGATGGTAGGTACAGAGGCCACAAACGATGTATCTACTGGACACGATGGTAGGTACAGAGGCCAAAAACAGTGTATCTAACGGACACAATGGTAGGTACAGAGGTCACAAACGATGTATCTAACGGACACGATGGTAGGTACAGAGGCCACAAACGGTGTATCTAACGGACACGATGGTAGGTACAGAGGCCACAAACTGTGCATCTAATGGACGCGATGGTTGGTTCAGAGGTCACATGGTGTATCTAACGGACATAATGGTAGGTACAGAGGCCACTAATGGTGTATCTAACGGACATAATGGTAGGTACAGAGGCCACTAACGGTGTATCTAATGGACATGATGGTAGGTACAGAGGCCACAAACGGTGTATCTGACGGACACGATGGTAGGTACAGAGGCCACAAACAGTGTATCTAACGGACACGATGGTAGGTACCGTACAGAGGCCACAAACGGTGTATCTAACGGACATAATGGTAGGTACAGAGGCCACAAACGATGTATCTAACGGACATAATGGTAGGTACAGAGGCCACAAATGCTGTATCTAACTGACATGATGGTAGGTACAGGGGCAACAAATGGTGTATCTAACGGACGAGATGGTAGGTACAGAGGCCACAAACGGTGCATCTAACGGACATGATGGTAGGTACAGAGGCAACAAATGGTGTTTCTAATGGACATGATGGTATGTACAGAGGCCACTAAGGGTGTATCTAACGGACACAATGGTAGGTACAGAGGCCACGAACGGTGTTTCTCCTGACATGATGGTAGGAATAGAGGCCACAAACGGTGTATCTATCGGACGTGATGGTAGGTACAGAGGCCATAAACGGTGTATCTTACGGACATAATGGTAGGTACAGAGGCCACAAACGGTGTATCTAACAGACATGATGGTAGGTACAGAGGCCACAAACGGTGTATCTAACAGACACGATGGTAGGTACAGAGGCCACAAACAGTGTATCTTATGGACATGATGGTAGGTACAGAGGCCACAAACAGTGTATCTAACAGACATGATGGTAGGTACAGAGGCCACAAACGGTGTATCTAACGGACACGATGGTAGGTACAGAGGCCACAAACGGTGCATCTAACAGACGCGATGGTACATTTGTAGGTTCCGTACAGAGGCCACTAACGGTGTATCTAACGGACACTATGGTAGGTACAGAGGCCACAAACGATGTATCTAACGGACACAATGGTAGGATAATCTACAAAGCATCATAAAGTTCTACAAAACTGTTTATGAAGTTTGACAAATCCAGGGATAATTTTGGGCTGCGAAATTGAGAGAATCTCTCATAAATTTTACAATTCTTTCATCATGTTCATAGAAAATGGTTAAAAACGTAAAATTCTCTCATTAGATTAAATAGCAAAATAATCCCTGATGAAATCTATATTCAGTTTAAACTATATTTTACTAGTTACATAGTAAGTTAGTGACCTGATACAGAAAACGGGTTTTCTTTTCACACCATGTATTTTTCCGTATCAGGTCACTAACTTGCTATATAACAACTTTATCAAGACTTTGACTGCATGCGTTACTCACCCAGTATGGAAATTGGATGCTCTTTATGGGGTTTTTTTTTATGGCGTCACATAATATTGCAACAATTTTGTGTGAGGCATGATAAATTCAGATACATGTTTATTTGAAAAGAAATCAAAAATACCATGTAGAAAATAAAGTTGTTTATAGAAACATGTTATAATCTAGTATAATGAGAAAAAGAGAGAAAATGCTTTAATCATGTTAATAATGTTAATACTAAGATGTAGAAATCTGCTCCTTAAATTTACACATTATATTAGTAACTTCTTTCCTGGAGTTTTAAAAAGTGTTAAGTCGCTCTACCAAAATTATACATCATAGGCATAAAAAGGTATTTTAATAAACACAAATTATTTTGTAGCTGCTATAGAGAGCTTAGCAGATGAGTTTGAGGAAATAGACGTAAAAGCCCAATACAGAGCTGTTACGGGCGTGTTAAGCTCCCATCCTGACAGTCGAGACGTACACGTAGACAATCTGTCTGTCACCTTCCACGGAGCCGAACTCCTCCTGGACACGAGACTCGAACTCAACGTAGGACGACGTTACGGTCTGATTGGTCTGAATGGATGTGGTAAGGGCAATATGGTACTTTTACATGTATTATAAAGGCCTGATGCTTGCTATAAAATGCATCATGAAATAGGAGAATTTCTAGTCAATCACAGTTGAAATTTTGTTATAATTTGGTTTCATAGATTTAGAATTTATAATACTTTTTACATTTATATGTTGGAAAATATATGGAATATGTCCCAATCCAGTACATTTAGTAGAAAAAAATCATGAACACCTGAACTGTACTTTGAAGGAAGAAAAATTCAGGGAATGCTTCTTTTATGATACAATGTACTTCTACTAAAAATCTTACTACGTATTGCAGGAAAATCCTCGTTACTCTGCGCATTGGAATGTAGAGAGGCCCCGATTCCTGAGCACATCGACATATTCCACTTGAGAAGAGAGATTCCACCTAGTGATAAGACGGCACTACAGTGTGTGGTGGAGGTAGACAAGGAGAGGATTAGACTAGAACAAGAAGCTGAGGCTCTAGCTACCAGGGACGATCATGGTATACCAAATAGTGTCTGTTTCTAAAACGTTCAAAATTTCAGTTGTGTTTTTTCTCTAATACAATCATGTCTTTATCAGATTTCCGCTATTGTATGATTATAGGTTCTTTGCTTTATGATAGTTTAGCCTCTTTTCAAGTCATTTTCGAAAATATTTTTCTCTCTGAAAAATCTTCACTGAAAATTCATAGGGCCCACTATTGAAATGTGAGGTGTAAAATCTCCCATCATTCTCAGCTTTTGATATAAAAATACACAATAATTTAAAAATTGATCGAAATTTGACATACATGTACATGTGGCTTACTTGACCTTCTTTTCTGTCCAACAACATTTCATTTATTTTTTGCCTATTTCTAAAGACAGTATTGCATTACATGTATTATGATATTTTCCAATGTCTTTTACTGTTTAAATACTTCACTCCTTCATTGCTAATATTGAATATAGGAAATACTCCTTTCAGAATCTCAGGAACGTTTGATGGATATTTATGAGAGATTAGACGACATGGACTCGGAGAAAGCGGAAGCCAAAGCTGGTTACATACTACATGGTCTAGGTTTCTCCAAACAGATGCAACAGACAGCGGCCAAACACTTCTCCGGAGGATGGCGTATGAGAATAGCTTTAGCGAGAGCTCTGTTTATAAAACCCTCGTTGTTATTACTCGACGAACCGACAAATCATTTAGATCTAGACGCTTGTGTATGGTTAGAGGAGGAATTAAAAACGTAAGTTATTGGTTTGGGTAATTTGGTATGGATGTAGGGTAATCTAGTCCGGATGCACTGACTCTGAGAAGTAAATTACACTTTGGATAGACATTTGAGAAATTGTAAATTGAAATATCTTCTTGTAACTCCACATAGCTATTTCCTCGATTTACAGAAACAAAATCTTGAAATTTTTTAAAATGATAGAATTTATTCCATTAACAGACATACCTATTCCTTGCTCTTATGTGATACTATATCATATACAAATATACATGTATGTCAGTCTTTCCCAATAACATCGGTCCGCCGGTCCTGACAGGCAAAATTACGTTTGGACCGGTGCTTTCCTCTAGATAGTTGGTCTGAATGGTGTGTGTACTCCAAGAATATTTAAAACTTTCTGCAATCATTTTCACAATATATCCATGTTACTAGGTTATTTATGTCAGCATATCAATGTCAGCGTGCATACGACATATACAGGTCATGGAAGAATAAAAGAAAACCATGTTATTTTTCAGGTACAAAAGAATACTGATGGTTATATCACACTCTCAGGATTTCCTGAACGGAGTTTGTACGAACATTATACACTTCCAAAATAAGAAACTCAAGTATTATGGTGTAAGTATTGAAAAAGTTAATTGATGCACAAAGTAAAAAAGAATGTTCTGAAATTCTTCTTATTTTTATAGAAGTTTATCGCTGTATCATTTAATTTCCATTGTCATTTTCAAGAAACGAAGATTCTGATTGGCTGAGAAATTTTGTTGATACATCGATCAACACAATTTTTCACGGAAGTCTATTTATAGCTTTATTTTTAGAACTGGGGGTTCCCTCAAACACGAATGAACTCGTTGCTGAAAATACAATTTGGTGATGTTTGCTTATCATTTCTAGGGTACCATTTCTTTTCTACTTACTCAAAAATTAACAGTATATGTAGAATTTGCTCAAACTGGTCCTTATTCCAAAGATATAGAGAGACGATCGTTCGCTGTTTGAATCATGGCGGCTGCCATAACTTGTTTTGGCAGACGAATCACTGCAAAACCTTCCGACTTATGAAATATAGTGCGGTGATTGATTGTTTTTAGATAAAAGAAAACAGTCTGTTTTCCATAATTAAATGATAAGAAATGAATCATATATTTTTTCTTAAATCACAGGAGCTGGATGCCAACAACCCTCAATGACACCCGCCCCTTCCCATATTCTTGTGGATCGTTGGCATCAAGCTCCTGTGTGCTGTATGCATGCAAGTTAAATGGAAATCTTTGTAGAAAGAATACGAAATGTAGATTAAAATTTTTCAAAGATGGCTTGTCTTTGATTACACTTCTCAAGTAAGATTCTTGACTCAAGTTTCTTTATAAAACTTTTCAGGGTAGTTTTGATTCTCTAGAACTTCATATTTTCATTCCCCTGTAATTTTCATTCAGTAAAGGCTATTACAGTATACCATGTTTTAATTCGGTTTACTCCAAAAAATAACATGTAAACGACATGGGTACCTTTTGGATGATTTGTTTCTCATAAAGTTGAAGGTAATTTTGGTTCCCTCTCATTTCAGGGTAATTTTGATGCCTATGTACAAACAAGGATGGAACTGGAAGAAAACCAGATGAAGAGATTTAAATGGGAACAAGACCAGATATCCCATATGAAGGTAACTAAAATACATGTATACACACAATTTTGAAGTACACGGAGATTATTGGATATAGATATGAAATAGGAATATCTTTGAAGTGTCTCTCTGAATATCGAAAAAAAATTAAATAAAAGTTATGATTCTTTAGAGATAAAGGAATTCCACAAATTGGCTTGAAACTATGCTGGTTTTCGCAAAAATTTTGGCCCCTGCCCCTGTACTAATGGAGTGTGAATATTTCAGGAAGGCTAAATGTATGTAGTTTTCTTGAGTACAGTACATTGTCAGAAGATGATGACAAAAAAGGCCGAGTTATAGTACAGCGGTTCTTCTCTCATGAGGATTGTAGCCCTTGTATGATGTTCAAAACTCCTGAAGCGAAAATATAAAATCTGATTCTGGCAATATATTCCGTTGTATGAGATCACAGATTACTTTCTGTCTGTTTGAAACTCTGACCTTGTGCACATAAGCTTAAATGGTAGAGGCGGAGCTTTTATATTTCACTAATACATACATACATGTAGAAACAAGTCATTTCTTGAAGTCAGAGGTCTTGATTTGAAATCTTTACCTCTATACGAGAAAGACCTAGGTTTTACGAAAGAGATTTCTGCCTATACAGGCAGACAAATATTGTGTCACAAACACTTATGTTCAGACACTTATTTTTCCTTTAAAATGCACATTTTGTATGGCAAAAACTTTCATACCGAAAAAAAAATGTCCAAATATGTACATGTAACTTGATCGAGTTGTCTATTTCAGAACTACATAGCTCGGTTCGGTCACGGCAGTGCTAAGCTTGCTAGGCAGGCCCAGAGTAAAGAGAAAACCTTAAAGAAAATGGTGGATGGTGGACTGACTGAAAAAGTGGCCAGGGATAAGGTAATGTGAAGAGCCCTTTACATGTATATTATTTATTTTTGGCAAAATTTTCTTCGATTTCATGTTGCCACATTGCAGAGAATGTATGTATACATCCCCAATAGACAAGTTCTGAAGTCGTTTTAGTATACATCCCGAAAACACGTGAGATGCGTAATGATTTGATTATAATTTGATGTGATAATTTTACAGACACTGACATTTTATTTCCCGTCCTGTGGTACCATTCCCCCTCCTGTCATTATGGTACAACATGTCAACTTCAGATACAGCGATGAAAAGGTATGGTTAGAGATTATCATGTTAGATCTATCATATAAATGTCAAACATCAAAGTTTCTGTCCTTTTGTCATCAGTACATCTTTTTGAAGTTTTACATGCATAAAATCAATGCTGAAATCTGTAATCAAGTAATATTTTTACAGCCACTGATTTACAAGAATCTGGATTTTGGAATGGATCTTGACACTCGAGTGGCTTTAGTCGGGCCAAATGGAGCCGGAAAATCTACGTTACTCAAACTCATCTGTGGAGAGGTAGGGACTTCATAAGTATAAGAAAATGAAATAAGAAAAAATGAACTTCTAAATGAATTCTTGAAAAGCTATTTCAAGCAAAATAGAACTTGAATAAAATACATCTTTATGTCAGTATGTTAAATGATGAAAAAAGACATACATGTACATGTATGACAAACTTTAAGGTCAGAAATACCTCAATTACAAACATTATCCAAATTATGATATTTGATTATGAGAAACTGAAATTAATATCCAAAATCCAAAGACTTAGGATAAACAATAAATTTTCAGCAGCAAATTCTTCATCTACATATATGTTATATTGCTTTGTTACAGTTAATACCGACTGACGGTTTAATCCGGCGGCATTCACATCTCCGTATCGGTCGTTATCACCAACATTTACAGGAGCAGCTTGATATGAACATGACAGCTCTTGATTGGATGATGAAGTGCTATCCTGATATCAAGGAAAGGGAAGAAATGAGGAAGATGATTGGTCGATATGGCCTTACTGGCCAACAACAGGTAGATACAGAGATTTTGATTGGCTGGTGTGATTTTGAATGCAAGAATCAGTTTCTGTATATTCAGGGGAAATTTGGAAGATTAGATTAGTTTTGTTTGTCTAATCAGAAAGCAAATAATAATCTAGACTTGAAGCAAAATACAAAACAATCATACCAAGGTGCAGCAACAGTTGGTGTTGATATTGCAAGCAGATATAATGATACAGGAATCTTTTTTGTTGGCATCATGGTTAGGTCATTAGGCCATTGACTTAAAGGTTGCTGGTTCAAGCCTCAATAGTACCACAGGTTGGCCAACACACATGTACATACATGTACTTACATGTATATATATATTTCTGTGTTATGTATACATGTATATAAAATGTCCTTGTCTGCGCAATGTTTAAATGTCCGTTCTGCTTGAAAAAATATCTTCCAACCATCTTAACTTTAAGAAAAATATATTCTTCTCAAATAACACCACGTTAGAACGTCAGTTTGAACAAACTCGACATAATGTTTCCAGTTTTGATTTCATTTAATAATATACATGTACATACATGTATATTATCAGTTTGGATTATAAACATGTAAAAACTACATGATGCTGATACAAATTTCTGACATTTTCAGATAGTACCTATGAAGAATCTCTCGGACGGACAGAGATGTCGTGTGATCTTTGGTTGGCTAGCTTACCAGGCTCCTCACATGTTGTTACTGGACGAACCTACCAATCATCTGGACATAGAGACCATAGATTCCCTGGCCGAGGCTATTAACGACTTCGATGGTGGCCTTGTGTTAGTTAGCCACGACTTCAGGCTTATATCACAGGTACGTACATGTGTGTGTTAGTTAGCCACGACTTCAGGCTTATATCACAGGTACGTACATGTGTGTGTTAGTTAGCCACGACTTCAGGCTTATATCACAGGTACGTACATGTGTGTGTTAGTTAGCCACGACTTCAGGCTTATATCACAGGTACGTACAAGTGTGTGTTAGTTAGCCACGACTTCAGGCTTATATCACAGGTACGTACATGTGTGTGTTAGTTAGCCAGATTCAGGCTTATATCACAGGTGCGTACATGTGTGTGTTAGTTAGCCACGACTTCAGGCTTATATCACAGGTGCGTACATGTGTGTGTTAGTTAGCCACGACTTCAGGCTTATATCACAGGTGCGTACATGTGTGTGTTAGTTAGCCACGACTTCAGGCTTATATCACAGGTGCGTACATGTGTGTGTTAGTTAGCCACGACTTCAGGCTTATATCACAGGTGCGTACATGTGTGTGTTAGTTAGCCACGACTTCAGGCTTATATCACAGGTGCGTACATGTGTGTGTTAGTTAGCCACGACTTCAGGCTTATATCACAGGTGGGTACATGTTTGTGTTAGTTAGCCACGACTTCAGGCTTATATCACAGGTGGGTACATGTGTGTGTTAGTTAGCCACGACTTTAGGCTTATATCACAGGTGCGTACATGTGTGTGTTAGTTAGCCATGACTTTAGGCTTATATCACAGGTGCGTACATGTGTGTGTTAGTTAGCCACGACTTCAGGCTTATATCACAGGTGCGTACATGTGTGTGTTAGTTAGCCATGACTTTAGGCTTATATCACAGGTGTGTACATGTGTGTGTTAGTTAGCCATGACTTCAGGCTTATATCACAGGTGGGTACATGTGTGTGTTAGTTAGCCACGACTTTAGGCTTATATCACAGGTGCGTTCATGTGTGTGTTAGTTAGTAATGACTTTAGGCTTATATCACAGGTGCTTACATGTTTGTGTTAGTTAGCCACGACTTCAGGCTTATATCACAGGTGTGTACATGTGTGTGTTAGTTAGCCACGACTTCAGGCTTATATCACAGGTACGAACATGTGTGTGTTAGTTAGCCAGGACTTTAGGCTTATATCACAGGTGCGTACATGTGTGTTAGTTAGCCACGACTTCAGGCTTATATCACAGGTGTGTACATGTGTGTGTTAGTTAGCAACGACTTCAGGCTTATATCACAGGTGCGTACATGTGTGTGTGTTAGTTAGCCACGACTTCAGGCTTATATCACAGGTGCGTACATGTGTGTGTTAGTTAGCCACGACTTCAGGCTTATATCACAGGTACGTACATGTGTGTGTTAGTTAGCCAAGACTTCAGGCTTATATCACAGGTGCGTACATGTGTGTGTTAGTTAGCCATGACTTCAGGCTTATATCACAGGTGTGTACATGTTTGTGTTAGTTAGCCACGACTTCAGGCTTATATCACAGGTGGGTACATGTGTGTGTTAGTTAGCCACGACTTTAGGCTTATATCACAGGTGCGTACATGTGTGTGTTAGTTAGCCATGACTTAAGGCTTATATCACAGGTGCGTACATGTGTGTGTTAGTTAGCCACGACTTCAGGCTTATATCACAGGTGCGTACATGTGTGTGTTAGTTAGCCATGACTTTAGGCTTATATCACAGGTGTGTACATGTGTGTGTTAGTTAGCCATGACTTCAGGCTTATATCACAGGTGGGTACATGTTTGTGTTAGTTAGCCACGACTTTAGGCTTATATCACAGGTGCGTTCATGTGTGTGTTAGTTAGCCATGACTTTAGGCTTATATCACAGGTGCTTACATGTGTGTGTTAGTAAGCCACGACTTCAGGCTTATATCACAGGTGTGTACATGTGTGTGTTAGTTAGCCACGACTTCAGGCTTATATAACAGGTACGTACATGTGTGTGTTAGTTAGCCACGACTTTAGGCTTATATCACAGGTGCGTACATGTGTGTTAGTTAGCCACGACTTCAGGCTTATATCACAGGTGTGTACATGTGTGTGTTAGTTAGCCACGACTTCAGGCTAATATCACAGGTGCGTACATGTGTGTGTGTTAGTTAGCCACGACTTCAGGCTTATATCACAGGTGCGTACATGTGTGTGTTAGTTAGCCACGACTTCAGGCTTATATCACAGGTACGTACATGTGTGTGTTAGTTAGCCAAGACTTCAGGCTTATATCACAGGTGCGTACATGTGTGTGTTAGTTAGCCACGACTTCAGGCTTATATCACAGGTGCGTACATGTGTGTGTTAGTTAGCCACGACTTCAGGCTTATATCACAGGTGCATACATGTGTGTGTTAGTTAGCCACGACTTCAGGCTTATATCACAGGTGCGTACATGTGTGTGTTAGTTAGCCACGACTTCAGGCTTATATCACAGGTGCGTACATGTGTGTGTTAGTTAGCCACGACTTCAGGCTTATATCACAGGTGCATACATGTGTGTGTTAGTTAGCCACGACTTCAGGCTTATATCACAGGTGGGTACATGTGTGTGTTAGTTAGCCACGACTTTAGGCTTATATCACAGGTGCGTACATGTGTGTGTTAGTTAGCCATGACTTTAGGCTTATATCACAGGTGCGTACATGTGTGTGTTAGTTAGCCACGACTTCAGGCTTATATCACAGGTGCGTACATGTGTGTGTTAGTTAGCCATGACTTTAGGCTTATATCACAGGTGTGTACATGTGTGTGTTAGTTAGCCATGACTTCAGGCTTATATCACAGGTGGGTACATGTGGGTGTTAGTTAGCCACGACTTTAGGCTTATAACACAGGTGCGTTCATGTGTGTGTGTGTTAGCCATGACTTTAGGCTTATATCACAGGTGCTTACATGTGTGTGTGTGTTAGCCACGACTTCAGGCTTATATCACAGGTGTGTACATGTGTGTGTTAGTTAGCCACGACTTCAGGCTTATATCACAGGTACGTACATGTGTGTGTTAGTTAGCCACGACTTTAGGCTTATATCACAGGTGCGTACATGTGTGTGTTAGTTAGCCACGACTTCAGGCTTATATCACAGGTGCGTACATGTGTGTGTTAGTTAGCCACGACTTCAGGCTTATATCACAGGTGTGTACATGTGTGTGTGTTAGTTAGCCACGACTTCAGGCTTATATCACAGGTGCGTACATGTGTGTGTTAGTTAGCCACGACTTCAGGCTTATATCACAGGTGCGTACATGTGTGTGTTAGTTAGCCACGACTTAAGGCTTATATCACAGGTGCGTTCATGTGTGTGTTAGTTAGCCATGACTTTAGGCTTATATCACAGGTGCGTACATGTGTGTGTTAGTTAGCCACGACTTCAGGCTTATATCACAGGTGTGTACATGTGTGTGTTAGTTAGCCACGACTTCAGGCTTATATCACAGGTACGTACATGTGTGTGTTAGTTAGCCACGACTTTAGGCTTATATCACAGGTGCGTACATGTGTGTGTTAGTTAGCCACGACTTCAGGCTTATATCACAGGTGCGTACATGTGTGTGTTAGTTAGCCACGACTTCAGGCTTATATCACAGGTGCGTACATGTGTGTGTGTGTTAGCCACAACTTCAGGCTTATATCACAGGTATGTACATGTGTGTGTTAGTTAGCCACGACTTCAGGCTTATATCACAGGTGTGTACATGTGTGTGTTAGTTAGCCACGACTTCAGGCTTATATCACAGGTGCGTACATGTGCATTTTATCCTTCAGTTGTTTTAAACAAAAAAGAAAGCTCTGAATCTGTACATCCTGTAGTGAGCTACATAATAATTCAGTTTTCATGAAAATGGAAAGTTTCCTTAAAGTAGTGAAAAGAAAGGGTTTTGAAAATTATGAAGTCGACTATGTGTACCATGAACCTGCATTAACCTTTCTCTTCAGGAAACTGGCTATGATGTTAATGGGGACTAAGTACATGATAGTTCTGTGTTGACCTTTAAAGTTAAGGTTTTAGTAGCTGTGTCGTAACCTTTACTCTGAGAAATATTCTAAATCTTGGTAGTGTGAATAATGAATAAAAGTTACAAACAGTTAAAACGTTTATTAAATACAATTATTAACAATAACAATATATGCAATATTAACGAAGAAATATAAATATATCTATAATATGAAAATCCTAAGCCCCTATCGGTTTTCCTATCAGATCTAAATGCTTACGCTTACGTCTATTTCTAAATCTGCAACTAACGTTGTTCCCTGGTTCCGCCCCTTATATACTAGCTTACTTGTTTACATTACGTCATAGTGCACAACGGCGCGTCTGCTAAACTTACAGTGAAATTTCCCATAAAAATGCCGAAAACGTATATGAATAGAAAGGAACAGATTATCTAGGTACATGTAAATAAGGACAATTATACAATACTAATTCGTGAAATTTATGTGTCAAAATTAACTTATAATTCCCAATACAAATAAATAGCCCGAATTTACTCTGATATCTAACATTTACGACACTTTCCCCCTTCTTGCATCAATTTCGTCCTCGAAATTATTTTCAAAAGTGATCATAGACATGTCATATATATATATACAAAAGTTATAAAATCATGTGACAACGTCAAACAATATTTAAAAAATAATAATTATAGTTAACAATGCAAATATTAGAAAAAACAATGTCATTTATCACAGTCATATTTTCCAATATCACATACAGTCTATAATAATCAACTTCGCGCACACTGTAATAAAAAGAAAGTCTTTGAGAGTTCAAAATTATATTTTCCTCTTCTTTCCTGGAATATGAACTACACATTTCATCCTCTTCCTATTCCTCTGCTCCTCTTCCTCCCATGCCTCTTCGAATTCTCGCATTCCATAATCCCCAGCACCACTTGGTACATATCTCTCCATTTTCCTGCATTCCTCCCTTGTTTCCTTCAACTCCCTCCTCATCTCCTCCATCCTCTTCTCCATCCTTTCAATGTAGTCTCCCAATTTCCTGTTCTGCCTTCTTGCTTCTTCTAAATTACTTTCCTCCTCCGTCTTTTCTGTCTGCACACTGACATCCATCGTTTCTCTAAACTCACGTAGGTCCTCCTCCTTGTCCAGGACTAAAATCCTCTTCTTCAATGACCTCCTCCATTCCCAGTTCCTCCGATACCGGTATGAGGTCTGTATCCATCCTTCCCCAGGTAACACTATGTAGTTTCCCCTCCACCAGGTATGATTCCTTTTGGTTATCCTCTTCTCCCAGGAGTTTCTTGTGCACCTTGGACTTCTTTAGGTGGCTGTTGTATTGACTTAATGTCGTGGCTTTGAATCCACAAAGTGAACAGTAAAATGGGATGCCATCCACAGGAACATGGCTCATCAAAAAATGGCGTACGCACATCTGCAGCTTGCCAGTCACATCACACTTGGAACATGAAAATTGCATCTACAATAACAAACATTTTTAAGGATAAAGAATCAAGTAAAATAACATATTTACAATTGATTACAATTTCATTCTAATCTCTTCCTTCGGTGTGCATGGCAGCTTTGAGTTTCCCAACCCATACTGGAATCTCCCCTCCCACAAATGGTTTTAAGCGATCGTGGTGAATAACTTCAGATTTTTGTTTGCCTCTAATTTTATATACAGATGAACTGTATTTCCTAACGACTAGGAAGGGCCCAGACCAGGGTGACTCAAACTTATGATGAACATTGTTGTACTTATAGACAAGGGACCCTACAGGATGTGAGTGTTCGCTTGCCCTGGTGTCGTGGTCTCGCTTCTGTCGTTCTGCTGCCCTCTTTAGATTATCACGCGCTTCCTCATAAACTTTCTGAAGTCTGAGATGAAGATCCATTGCATATTGAGTCTGGTCTTTCTTATTTTCATCATCATTTATGGACTTTGGTAATGGAAATTGTATTTCCAGGGGACTTAGCACCTCACGCCCCAGCATAAGGTAATTAGGAGAATATCCGGTAGCTGGATGTTTTGTACTTCTGTATGCCGCTAGGAGTAGTGCAATATCTTGGTCCCAATCCTGTGTTTGTTGAACATGTGTCCGAATCATCCGCCCTAAGGTCTGATTAAATCTTTCAATAAGTCCATTAGACTCCGGATGATATGCTGTGCTTCTGGTTTTTCTAACTTCGAGTAGTTTACATATATCGTTGATCAGTTTACAGTCAAAGTTTTTTCCCTGATCACTATGGACCTCCAAGGGAATGCCAAACCTCGCCATGAATTCCTTTACCATTTTTTCTGCAATTATCTTTGACGTCTGCTCTGGAATTGGATAAGCTTCCATCCATCGTGTGAAGTGGTCCCCTATCACAAGTATATATTTATTCCCTTGTTTGGTTTTCGGTAATGGTCCTAAGATGTCCATAGCTATGCGATCCATCGGATTTCCCGCTAAGTAGGATTTTAATGTCGCTTGTGGTTTTGGCTTCAGGCTCTTTGCCTTATTGCACTGGTTACAAGTGGATATGTAATTCCTTATATCCTCTCTCATTCTATACCAATAGAATTTCTCCTTTATCTTGTTCGTGGTCTTCGTGACGCCGAAGTGGCCCGCCATTACATTACTATGAAAAACATGCAAAACATCTGTTTTCAGTTTCTCTGGCACCAATAAAAGGTAAGTATCACCATTTTCATTATGTGATATCCGCCGTAAGTAAAGCACATCATTGATTCTCTCTACCATCTGCCAGTTGATCCAATATTTCCTTATTTCGGGACTATGACTTGTAACATCGTCCCGATTGGGAGTGATTCCCTGGTCCATCCATTGATGCCAAAATTTTCAAGCCATTGTCTCTTCTTTGCAATTCAGCAATTTCCTGTACACTATGACCTTTAATCCAAGAACAAGTGACCATTGGTTTTCTGCTTTGACTTCTCGTAACAACACGGACTGTATTACCTAAATCCGTGACATCATCGACATCTTCTTTGAAGTCAGTCCATTCTGACTCGTCAAAATCTGTTGGTGGTTTCCTTGACAACGCATCAGCATTTTGATGCTTGTTTCCATCCCTGTGTTGTATATCAAAATTGTATTGTGCCAGAACCTCCAGCCAGCGAGCTATTTGGCCCTGTGGATCCTTGAATGAAAACAGCCATGCTAAGGAACCATGATCGGTACGCAACAAGAATTTCTTCCCTAATAAGTAGTGTCGAAATTGCGTTATAAAGGTAATAACCGCTAGCAACTCTTTCCTTGTAGTACTATAACGAACCTGATGAGTGTCAAGTTTCTTTGATGCATATGAAATTACCCTTTCCTGTCCATCCTGAACTTGAGATAGTACGCCTCCTACTCCTATATTGGAAGCATCTGTGTCCAAGACATATAATCCTTCTTCACGTGGATAGCCTAATATTGGGTTACTCACTAGTGAGCTCTTTAACACCTCGAAAGCTTTCTGAGCTTCGTCAGTCCATACAAAAGTTGTATTCTTGTGTGTGAGATTATGTAGCGGAGCTGCTATCTTGCTGAAATCCTTTATAAATCTCCTATAATAGTTACATAGACCAATGAACCTTTGTGTCTCTTTCATGTCTTTTGGAACTTTCCAGTTGGTTATGCTCTCGGTTATCTTAGGATTAGGTTGAAGACCGTCTTTGCTCACAACAAGCCCAAGGTAAAGGACAGAAGATTTGATCTAGTCACACTTGGAAGGTTTTAATTTCAGGCCAGCCCCATGCAGACGAGTTAAAACAACGTCAAGTTGATCTAGATGTGACTGTACATCAGAGCTGTAGATGATTACATCATCTAGGTATATGAGTAGTGTTTTCCACTGCAGTCCTTTGAGTATTAGTTCCATACATCTCTGAAAGGTACTTGGTGCGTTGCATAATCCAAAAGGCATTTTACGGTACTCGAACAATCCATATTTCGTTATGAAGGCAGTTTTATGTCTATCCTCTTCTGCAATTTCCAATCGCCAGTAACCACTCTGTAAGTCCAATGTTGAGAATACCTTTGCTGTGGATAAGCAGTCTAAACATGTATCTATTCTCGGAAGGGGATATGCATCTTTCTTAGTTGCGTTATTTAGCTTCCGGTAGTCAATGCACCATCTCACAGTGTTATCTTTTTTCCTGACTAGCACGACAGGTGAGGCCCATGCGGATGCAGATGGTTGTATCACCCCGTTGTCGAGTTGTTCATAGAGATGTTGCTCCTCCTCACCTTCGAATCCTTTTGGTGTTCGCCGTAGTGGTTGCCTTATTGGGACTGAGTTCTCAATGTTGATTTTATGTTTCACGATTGCGCATTTTCCTAGGTCAGTTTTATTTCTCGCAAACGCATCTTTATGTTTTATCAAGAGTGCTGCCAATCTGTTCTTCAAATCTGTACCTTCAATATTTTTGCAACTTCTATCGTACAGCTCCTCTAAGTGTTCTGGAATCTTTTCTTTCAAAGTGGGATCGCTTGATAATTGCCCCATGCATTGTATAGATTCAATAGGATGCAGTTCTCCTATCAAGTATCCTTTCTTTAATTTCACATGAGTGTTACTCAGATTTATAAACCTTACTGGGACTTACGTTTGGTAAGGGTCTACAAGTGATCTTGCGGGTAAAATATCTCTGTGATCCTCGAAGACTGGCTCAAGAATAGAATATCTAGTTTCCAAGACTTCTTGATTCTCTGGAATACCATTTATCAAAACTTCAGACGACGCTGCTATGATAACAGTTTTAGATACTCGGACCCGACATGTTAAGTCTTTCACTCTCTCAATGTCACATTTTACCCAGGAACCACCTATTTCGATTGCGCCTTTACTCCTTGTGTTGACTGTAACATGTGTAATGTCTTTTTCGTCAATCACATCGCAACCTAACAGCATGTCGTCACCAATAGGTGCAATGTACACAGGCCACGTGAAACATTGGTCACCTATTGTGATCTCTACATCAGCCATCCCCATGGTGGTCATCTTTTTATTTTCCTCTGCGACTCGAAAAGATAATTCAACTTCTCTCAGCTTTGGTCTGTTGGTAGCCGGGATTGCCTTAAACACTTTATCACTTAGTACGGTCACTGATGCCCCCGTGTCAACTACTGCCTTGACCTCGCAAGTACTGACCCTTAATGGCACCTTCACGGTGACTGTTTTAGTCCTCCTGATGACAACCTCCTCCCCTTCAGGAATTGTCACCACACCAGTGTTTGCTTCCAATCCATCTACAGTTTCTACCTCACCCATCTCATTCTTTACTTTATGATCCTGCTTTTCCTCATTTACATTATCCTTACTGTCGTCCTTGATACCGGTTCTTAACGTCGTTTGGGCTGGGACATGGCCTACTGTGCCAGCCCTGTCGAGTTTAAAGGCTTCGGTCCTTGTTTTACTTCGCCTTTGTCTTGTTTCTTTTGCGATTTGTCATTTTGCCGCGGACAGTCCCTTCGTATGTGACCTTCCTCGTTGCATCCAAAGCAGGTTAGTTTCCTTGGGGTCCCATTGAATGTCGGTCTCTGTTGCTTGCCACCTGATGCTTGTCGGTCGATCACGGCTGTTTTGATTTCTTTGACCATGTTTTCCAGTTTGTTGAGACGAAAATCAAAGTTATTATCCTGGCCTATGCGTTGAACAATGCGATCCTCCTCATGATTTTGATCGAAATCGCAATCTACATTTTTAATGCTTGTCTTTTTCTTCATTCCATTCTTACAGCATTCGTGCCATGTGACCATATCTATGGCGCTCTGTAAGGTTTCTGGTCGCTTGGTAGCTACGTCGTATGCAATACTTTGGTCATTGAGCCCATTTAAAAAATGTCCAATTGCCAACTCCGATTTGAGTTTTTCATCATTGAGTCCTGGATACGCCTTTGTCATCAGGAGACTTATTCTCGTTCCAAACTCCTGTATTGGCTCCTCCAATTTACGATGCATACTCTGTAGTTTTGCACGGTACGTCTCTGGTAGAGTATGGTCTGCGAAACGTTGCTTCATCGCTGTGTGAAAGGCAAAAATGTCCGTCCGTACGTCCTGACTCAGTTCTGATGCAAATGTAAGGGCGTCATCCTTTAAACAGAAGAAAAGTTGCTCGGCCTGTTTACGGCTTTGCCAACTGAATCGGTCCGATAACATTTGAAATTGAATCCAAAACGATTCCCATGACGTTGTCCCTTTTCCTGAAAATATCGGGAGCCTAGGTTTTGGTTCGTCTGGATGATTGTTCCCAGACACACGAACATCTGACGAAACTGAACGCCGCACCAGTGTGTCATTCACTCCACTGTTGTTTATGTTGTTTTGCGTCGTCAGGCCTTTAATCATATCCTGCATTCCCTGTATGCAACTCTGCATCATTGTCATGCATTGCAGCATCGCGTTGCCGTCGCTGTTTGATTGGTTGACGAAAGTGGTGTTCGACTCTGCCGATTGTGTACCCCTCGGTGACTGTTCGAGTAAGTGGGTACTATTTTCTCTCTGTGGAGTTTCCAGCTGGACATCCGGTTCCCTCGATATTTCCGGTGATGCAGCCATTTCCTGGTTAAGCGTCTGTCTATTCCATGTGAAAACTGGTTTGGGAAGTTCTCTGCTTCTTAGCTCCATGGTTTAACGTTGGAAAGCAAGACTTTGTCGTCTTTTTTGCAATCCGTGAAAATGTGAACAGGATGTAAGAATTTGTTATCTTTTGTCACCCTGGCTTTGACCCTAATTTTTTTTTTAACTTATTTGATTTTATGTGTTTACTAACTAAGAATCTGTCATCTTTTTAGGTTAGTAAAACAACAACTCCCTTATACATGTTATACGAATATATGGCTTAATGAAATTTAATTACACAGTGACTAAAGATTTTGTCACCTTTTGTAGTCACTGAATCGTAAAATAATAGAAACGCTACGTAATTATTTTAGAAATTTTATTTAATTCAAGGAAAAAGAATCTGTTTTCTTTCGTTTTCCTTTGAATTCCTATTTGAATTGAATTGGGCTCACTCTAAATTATAGTAAATACTTTGCGTATCTTATTTATTCAATCAGTGACAGTAAGATTTTGTCATCTTTTTATTGTCACCGAAAACTAGAAATTGATATACTAGCTTCTCGAAACAGATTTATCTCAGTCAAGGAATAAGAATTTGTCTTCTTTTGTATTCCTTTGACGAATTCTTACAAACTTTAATGTGAATTTTCAAGAAAACATTATATCTTGGTTCTCGTTAAAATTTCTTTGTTTACGATACTTCTAAGATTTTTTTTTATCAAGTATTTGTCAGCAAGAATTTAAGGAATAGTCTCCTTTTGTAAATCCTCATGAACTCTTTATTTTATTTAAAATCTACAGAAATTAAATTTCAATATTGTGCGTAACACTGACGTAATTTGAATATTACAACGGCGAAAATTCAAGGATTAGTCTCCTTTTATGAATTCTCTTCCCCTCACTCCAAAGCCGATGCACAAATTTAATTTAAAAATAAGTAATTAAGTCAAATTATAAAATTGCAATTTACAATATAAATTCTTTAACCGCTGCCACCAAATGTCGTAACCTTTACTCTGAGAAATATTCTAAATCTTGGTAGTGTGAATAATGAATAAAAGTTACAAACAGTTAAAACGTTTATTAAATACAATTATTAACAATAACAATATATGCAATATTAACGAAGAAATATAAATATATCTATAATATGAAAATCCTAAGCCCCTATCGGTTTTCCTATCAGATCTAAATGCTTACGCTTACGTCTATTTCTAAATCTGCAACTAACGTTGTTCCCTGGTTCCGCCCCTTATATACTAGCTTACTTGTTTACATTAGGTCATAGTGCACAACGGCGTGTCTGCTAAACTTACAGTGAAATTTCCCATAAAAATGCCGAAAACGTATATGAATAGAAAGGAACAGATTATCTAGGTAAATAAGGACAATTATACAATACTAATTCGTGAACTTATGTGTCAAAATTAACTTATAATTCCCAATACAAATAAATAGCCCGAATTTACTCTGATATCTAACATTTACGACAGCTGCAACTTAAACTAAGTGCAAGAGAGATCCTAATACATATGGGAACGTAGAAATTATACATGTAGTATGTGCATAAATTTTGAATGACTTCCAGATTGAAAGGGCTATTGTAACTGAAATAAATTGCACATTTTGTACTTGCGTAGAAATCCAAAGTATCCGATAAATTTTAAGCGAGATTTTGCATGAATTCAGTATAAATCTTGAGCCAATATATACATTATAATTTTAAGGATATTAGACTTTAAATAATCATTACACAATTTGTTCTGTGTTACAGGTTGTGGAAGAGATTTGGATATGTGAAAATCAGACTGTAACAAGATGGGACAAAGACATTTTTGCCTACAAGGAATTCCTCGCAAATCGTGTACGGAAAGAAAATGCGAAACTTATAAAAAATATATGATGATATTGTGCTTTAGGAATCCAATTCTAGGAATTCTCATCTGTTTGTATTTATTGTGAATATGATTTTATGTGTACAGGAACTCAGACATGGCAAATCTCTGTTTACGTTTGTCTCATCCAAAGAATGTGACATTACTTTTTTTTTCTCTTCTATTTTAATTTTTTTGTGTGGAAAGTTTCTTTGATTTATTGGTATATGTATTTTGCAACCTTAAGTTCATTGTATTTTATTTCTTTCAACAAAAGTGCCGTAATTTATTACAAATGTATTGCATTTAGACATGGTATAGAATTTTTTTTGTGGAATTTTTAGATGCCAATTTGCCTGTGATATGGACATTTGTAGTGTTTAAACTACGTGTATGAATTGCATTTAAAATGCTCCCATGGATGATGTAACAGAATGTGAGGAAATGTTCTAAATTGTGACTTTTCTTAGCTCATCTGTAAACAGCAAAGCTAAAATAAACGTACATGTAACATGTGTAATGACGCATGGTCATATCTCTTCCACCCCAGCCCCCCCCCCCCCCCCCCCCCTCCCCCCTTCTACTTACTGGTATAGAGCAATTTTCAATAAAAACGATACCAAAGTACATGTATATGATGTAACAGAGTCAAGCTGTTGAGTTTGACTTGATCATGGAGATTTATCTAGGAAAAAAAACCTGTATGTAGACAAAATATTTTGAATGTAAAAGGCTGTTTTATTGTATTTTTAAAGTAAACAATCTGCAATGAACCTTTTCAATAAAAACTAGGAAAATTAATGGTGTGAGAATCACATTTATGAGAAAGTTGGAATTAGTTCATGGTACCAATATATTTTAAATAGGAAAAATACACTTTTCATTAATACAATGTTTTTGATCTCCAAATGTGCATGCAAAATTTTGATTATCATTCCTTTTTGTTAACATTGCTAAATCGGTAATTTTATTCTTATGTTAAAACAATCAACATCCAATATAAAATTAATTATGTGTGAAATTTTATATTACATATACATGTATCATTGTACAATCAGAAATGTTGCTGTGAAACTAACTACATCTGATACAAAATTATGAAACTTCAAATGATCTGTATGAACATATCAAGTGTAAGATTAAGTACTATTAGTGCTACTTGAAACCGTTTCTTTCTAACCTTTTGTTTTATACATGTAAAACACCCCGGACTTGTGAGAATGGTTGTCCGTGTTTGTATATAGAGCAATATGTTACAAGTACTCCTTGTGGAACAAATTGCTACCTCATTTTGATGCAACATTTTTTAATGGCATTGTAGAAATTGAATTTTTAAACGATCATTGCCCTACGAGAGAATTTTGTTATGTGAAATGTGAATCAATGTAAGTTTTGTTTTCTTTCATTACAAATGCATGTAATTGAAATTATAGCTTATTTGGTTAAGGCTTTTAATCTTGCATGAAATTTTACCATATTGGATTCACTTTTTATTTTTTTTTCTTTTGAATCCAAATACACAACAAGAAATCTTATTGCATGTAATATAAAAAAATAGGATTTGAAAACTAGCAAAAAAGGGAAAAAAAATACAAAGGTGTTTGTTCCGCAAACTCCTTTTGAAAGGCCTTAGGAAAACCTGAAATTCAAAAATAAATAAACATTAATTTAGACTTATGATTTCTTACTATGTAAGAGTGTTACGCCTTTTCAGCATTTTAGACTTTGTTTTTGAAACTACATTTTTGAAGCCTTATTGGAACAAAATGAATAAAACAGTGAAAATAAATTAATGAAAATTCCTTTACTTGTCTTCCCTTTTCAATTTGGAAAGGAATTTGAATTGAGCATACTGGTTTCTCCATGTCTGCAATTTTCCTTTCCTTGTATTTGAGCACTTCCTGATGTACACAGATCAAAATATAGTCTCTATTGATTTTGAGATACAAATGTACAAGGTTAGTCTTAGCGTTTATAGGGACTGGTTTTTAGACACATACATTGTACTTCACCGACAGAAATACATGTACATGTAGACTGCCGACACTTAAACAAAATTAAAAACTGCACTCCTCTCTGTGTAACAAAAACTTGAACTTCGTGGATATCTCATACATGTATGTCACATGTATATTCCTTTTGACAAGAGCATTTCATTGGTACTAAGATTTATGACCTTGACCTACTTTTTAAAAATGAATTAAGTTCAGCATGTCTTTTGAATGGCAAGTGATAAGGCTTTCATATTCCACATTTCATCCTTGTGACAAGACCTTTCGATTTTTATGTCACCTGTAACGGGTAACAGGGATCACTTATTCAGGCGTCCGTCCGTCTGGTAGTCGCACTTTCACATATTTGACTATAAGTCACATGATACACATCAAACATGCAGGGATAGTAAAGCATGATGAGACTCGCCACCCAATAAAGGTCAAGGTCACTTTCAATGTCAAGTTCACATACTTAGGGTCAAACATGTCAAGCATTTTTAGTGAAAAAAATTTTTAAATTCATTTAAAATATATTTTTCAACAAATTGTTTTGAAACTTTGTATGATTGAAGAAAAAGACATTGTCTTTCATAAATGTTATGGGTTTGTAGCTCACTTTAAAAAAAGTGTTGTTAGTTTGGTTCCACTCTGAAGTCAAATGTTTGACATGTTTTTGACATCTTTTCAGAAACATAGTTTTGCACTATTTCTTTAAATAACTCGATAAATCTATGATTTTACAAACTCATTTACTGCATATTTGTCATATTTAAGTTACTAAATGCTTTATATGTATTTCATGCTAAAATTTAAATATTTTGATTTTTTTGGCCGGATTGCAAAGCAATTCCGGCCTATAGATTGACGATGTCCGTCTGCCGTCCGTCTGTCCGTCCGTCCGTCCATCTGCCGTCAACATTTTGGTTAAAGTTTCTTGTTGAGGCAAAATCTAAAGAACTATATGCAGTAGAAACTTTGTATTACACATGAAGCTTGCCCATCACAAGACCTTTCAATTTATGCCATAACATTTGACCTAGTGACCTTGACCTTGGACCTTGACCTACTCAAAGATTTTGGTTGAAGTTCCTGGTTTAAGCAAAATCTATGGAACTGTATGCAGTAGAAACTTTATATTATACATGAAGCTTGCCCATGACAAGACCTTTCAATTTATGCCATAACATTTGACCTAGTGACCTTGACCTTGGACTTTGACCTAGTTAAAGATTTTGGTTAAAGTTTCTGGTTGAGGCAAAATCTAAGGAACTATATGCAGTAGAAACTTTATATTATACATGAAGCTTGCCCATCACAAGACCTTTCAATTTATGCCATAACATTTGACCTAGTGACCTTGACCTTGGACCTTGACCTACTCAAAGATTTTGGTTGAAGTTCCTGGTTTAAGCAAAATCTATGGAACTGTATGCAGTAGAAACTTTATATTATACATGAAGCTTGCCCATGACAAGACCTTTCAATTTATGCCATAACATTTGACCTTGGACTTTGACCTAGTTAAAGATTTTGGTTAAAGTTCCTGGTTGAGGCAAAATCTAAGTAACTATATGCAGTAGAAACTTTATATTATACATGAAGCTTGCCCATCACAAGACCTTTCAATTTATGCCATAACATTTGACCTAGTGACCTTGACCTTGGACTTTGACCTACTCAAAGATTTTGGTTAAAGTTCCTGGTTTAAGCAAAATCTATGGATCTGTATGCAGTAGAAACTATTTTATACATGTAAGTTGCCTCTGACAAAACCTTTCAATTTATGCTGTATTATTTGACCTATTGACCTTGACCCAGACAAAAACTTACTTTGCAATCCGGCCATACCGTCTTTAGCGGTGTTTTATCACGATTTTTTTCTTATGTAAAAAGTAAGGGGGGGTGGGGGGAGGTGATTTTCATCTTCTCTTCCATAATCACTTTTTAGATTTTGATGAAACTTGGTAGGTATGAAGTACTCATGGTCCCCTACAAGTGTTTTTGTTTTTCGTCTGGATCTGTCAACAGATGGTGCTACCATAGGCAAAAGTGACAAACTTCTTTAGAACCGATGGACAAACTGAAAGCATCTGGATGATTTAGAGAGATGTCGTAAGAAGTATTGTTATTTTTGGTTCTGCTTTGAAGTCAAGATCTTTCCTTTGACAAACTAAAATCTTCTCGTTTGATATGCTTAGTAACCGATCATGGCCCTCTTTTTAGATCATATATTGCATAGTTGTTAAATTTTAGTGGAAAGAGGGGGGTCATTGATAAAACTCTCATTTATATATTACTATAGCTTAACTGATATGCATTATACTTCTGCGAGGATAAAGAATTAATGGACAGATGTAAATGCAAATAAATGTAGGTTATGGTTACTTTCAGAATCAATGCAATATATTTAGGGTCAAACATGTGACCGGCGACATACCTGTTCTTGAAACAGTGCTATTTCTATGCCCCCGTAATCAGAGATTCAGGGGCATATACATGTAGTTTTTGGTCTGTTTGTCTGCAAAAACTTTAACCTTGGTAATAACCAAAATTTTTGACCTTGGACTTTGACCTACTTTTGAAAAACTTTAACCTTGGCTATAACTATATCAGATGGTAATTGATGAGGCTTTCATATCACATGTGCATTCATTGTGGAAAGACCTTCCCATTAATACCAACAATTTTACCTTTTGACCTTGACATGGAGTATTGCATACATTTTACATTACAGCTATTTTACTGACAAAGATACTGACGGGATCATTCATGTTTCACAAACACATTTCTTTTTTCCTTGACCTTGGAGTTTGACCTACTCTTTAAAAACTTTAATCTTGAGCATTACTTTTGAATGGCGAGTCATAGGGCTCTCATACTGTAAACGGGTTTAATTTCGCGGTGTTAAAAATAAATCATAGAGGAAAATATGTTCATATGCTTCAGATGTATGAGAGCTATTGAACATGTACAGCGGTTTTCTGTATGTAGCCAATTGCGGTGGTTTAAATTTTGCAGTATCCAAAGTTGCAGAAGAAAAAACTAAAACACTTTTGATACATGTATGAAAATTTTGTCACACTAACACACGTGTAATTTGATTGTTGTTTATAGTAACAAGTGTTTCTCGTGGTAATTAATGACAAACACGTAGTAATTAGTGATAACTACACAAAAACGATTAAATTTGAATTGAAGTGGAGTACCAATAAGTAGATTGAAACTAATTAACTGCGTCCATTTCACTATGCGTTTCATCTTCCTTTTTATGAAAAAAAATATTGGTATGATAATAGAAGCATTGTAAGTTATATTGTTGATACCTTTTAATGTACAAATTATTTTAGCAACTTACATGAAAAGCACGAACGATTCAGCTGTACATGTTCAATAGCTTTCATACATCTGAAGCATATGAACATATTTTCCTCTATGATTTATTTTGTCTGTTATACACAATTATTGCGGGGGTTTAATATTCACGGAAAATTCGAAAACCGCTAACATAGCGAAATTAAAACCACCGCAATCATTTCCCCGTTTACAGTATTTCATGTATTCATTGTGATAAGACCTTTCCATTCCTACCATAATATTGACGTGAAATTTGACCTAATTTTGGAAACATTGACCTTGGGCATATTTTAAATGGCGATAGATAGGGCTTTCACATTTTTCATGACCAGACCTTTCCATTCTTGACCTTATACCTTTCCATTCTTGACCTTATCCTTGGATATTGAGCTACTTTTATGTTGATTACCCAAAAGTCATCGTTGGAAACCCACGCTCAGTCAGGCAAGCTCACCTCCTGTGGGTCATAACTGCAGAATTTTTAGCTGGATAGCATTACAAAAATGTTGACAGTGTTTCATATTTGTTAATTTTAGGAGATACAAAACAATATTACTTAATATATATTCTGTTATGGGTCAGAATACCCCAAAACGCCAGCAAAAATCAGACAAAGACAGAATATAAATTTACAAGTTTAATTATGTACAAAATATATATATTTACAATGATTACAACTTACAATACAATGTCCGGATCAAAGTGTCCGTTACGGTCCACAAAGTCTATCGAATGTATGGTTTCCGGTAATCACAAACGTTCTCGAAAGATCGGTGTCCAAACGTTGTCAAATGGATTAAAGTCTCAACAAATAAAGTGTCCCAGTATATCAGAATAGATGAATAAATCGTGTCTACGAATGTGTACGAATGTCTCTTCAACACAGTTCCTCAGAGGTATTTATACTTAATAACAATGAATTAACCAGAAGCTTCTAGAACAATGACTCATTTCAAATGATTAACAATAGAGTAAATTCTAGAAATCACAGTCATGTGATGATAATGATGTAACAAAGAACATACTGGAATATTCTCTAATGAAATAAACATGACATAGTAAAATCTAGAAAGAATTATTATGAAATCATAATACAACATGACTAAGTACATGTGTACCTACACATAAAGTAAAACTAAGATAATACATGACCCACAACACCTCCCCCCTTAAAAAAAGTTTGAATGTCAATGAAAACTTAGGTGGTAAATTCTGCAAAAATCACTCATGAAACTCTCGATAGTGCATCTGCAATCACATTGTCTTTGCTCTTGATATGGTTAATAATGATATTGTACTCTTGCAACAATAAACTCCACCTTGTAAGTCTTTGATTCTTGTTTGACATTTTGTGCAAAAATGTGAGAGGGTTGTGGTCAGTAAACACAAGAATGGGATGTAACGTAACATTCAAATAAACATCAAAATGTTGTAAGGCTAACAATAATGCAAGACACTCTTTTTCAATAGTAGAGTAATTCTTTTGACATTTTGTCAGTTTCTTTGAAAAATAACAAACAACTCTATCTACACCATCATCATTTTCTTGAAACAAAGCAGCCCCGATTCCTACGTCACTGGCATCAACAGTAAGCTTAAATTGCTTATCAAAATTTGGAGCTGACAGGACAGGACTATTCATAAGAACACATTTGATTTTCTTAAAAGATTCGTCACAGTCATTGGTCCATGCAAAATTCACTCTCTTTTGTAACAGATTGGTAAGTGGACCAACAACTGACGAGAAATTTGGACAAAATTTTCTGTAAAATCCTGCCATTCCCAAGAATCTCATTATCTCTTTCTTATTGGTAGGAATCGGGAACTTTGAAATAGCTTCCACCTTGGCCATAATAGGAGTAACAAAACCTTGACCTACTTTGTGACCCAAATATTCTACAGTTGCATGACAAAATTCACTTTTCGCAAGGTTCACTGTGAGGTTTGCTTTCGCCAGTATGTCGAAGAAGGTACGCATGATTCGGAGATGATCATCCCAGGTGTCGCCGTAGATGATGACGTCATCGATGTACGCCTCGCATCCTTCGAGATGATTTAGGAGCGAATGAATCATCCTCTGGAATGTGGCTGGTGCGTTTTTCATACCAAAGGGCATTACTTTATATTGGTATAGCCCATCTGGAGTTGCAAATGCCGATATTTCTCTGGCTCTCTCGGTAAGCGGGACCTGCCAATAGCCTTTAAGCAAGTCAAATTTGCTGACAAATTTTGCACTGCCAATTTTATCGATACAGTCATCGATTCGTGGGATCGGATAAGAGTCAGTTTTGGTGACTGAATTGACTTTTCTAAAGTCCGTACACAATCGGTAAGTTCCGTCTGGCTTCGGAACCAGAATACATGGGGAACTCCAATTACTATTGCTGGGTTCAATAATGTCATTTTCAAGCATGTATTGAATTTCTTTCCGCATGTATTGAAGCTTTATCGGGTTTAACCGATAGGGATGCTGTTTGATAGGTGACGCATCACCCACAATGACGTCATGATGAGATGCATTCGTCTTTTTTGGAACGTCCGGAAAGATGGTCGTATATTCCCGCATTAATTGGTGCACTTCCTCTTTTTGATGCACGGTCAAATGTCCAAGTTTCACTTCCGGATTTGTCAGAATTTCAGAATTCTTCAAACGGACACTTTGAGCGAAGTCTTTTTCGACAGTCTCTTCATTACATTCAGGTTCAACACAATTTTCTAATGTATTTACATTGGCCAAAGTGGAAACTGGTTTTACAAAATTTCGGTCACTTCTATCAAAATACTCTTTCAACATGTTAACATGACACACTCTTTTTTCTTTTCGCCGACCTGGTGTCTTAACTACATAGTTAACATCACTAATTTTACTCTCAATCTCATAAGGACCGAAATATCTAGCTTGCAAAGGATGACCAGGGATAGGCAAAAATACAAGAACTTTATCGCCTGGTTTAAAAACTCTGTTTCTAGCATCTTTGTCATACCATGTTTTCATTTTCATTTGTGAGGTTTTGAGATTTTCTTGAGCCAATTTGCAAGCATTATATAATTTCTCTTTGAAATTAGACACATAGTCTAAGAGATTCAAATCGCTAGTCTCAGTCAACCATTTTTCCTTCAATAACTTCAATGGCCCCCTGACCGTATGCCCAAAAACTAGCTCAAAGGGACTGAACCCCAGGGACTCCTGAACCGCTTCTCGTGCCGCAAACAACACGAGGTGAACCCCTTCATCCCAGTCTTTTTCATACTGGTGACAATATGTTTTCATCATAGTTTTAAGGGTTTGATGAAAGCGTTCAAGTGCCCCCTGGGACTCAGGATGGTACGCAGAAGACTTATACTGCCTGATACCTAGCTCATGCATAACCTGCTGAAACAATCCTGACATAAAATTCGAACCCTGATCTGACTGAATAGCCTTGGGAGCACCTACGAAACTGAAAAACTTTGTAAGGGCCTTAACTATGGTCTTTGCCTTAATATTCCTAAGAGGTATGGCTTCAGGAAACCTAGTCGAAGTACACATAATTGTCAGTAAGTACTGATTCCCTGACCTAGTCCTAGGCAAAGGACCTACACAATCAACTAACACCCTACTAAAAGGTTCCTCAAAGGCTGGAATGGGTTGGAGGGGAGCATGTGGTATAACTTGATTGGGTTTACCTACCATCTGACAACTATGACAAGACTTACAAAACTCAGACACATCTTTTCTCAACTTAGGCCAGTAAAAGTGACTTAAAATCCTATTATAAGTCTTATTGACACCTAAATGACCTGCCATGGGTGTGTCGTGAGCTAAACTCATGATGTCCCCGCGATACGCTACTGGAACCACTATCTGGTGAACGACCCGCCACACGTCATTAGGGGGTGCATCGGGTGGTCTCCATTTCCGCATAAGGATGCCATCTTGTATGTAGAAGCACTCTCCGACTTTGTCCGCTTCTTCTCGGGGAAGGGCCCTCTTACTTAGTCGGATGATCTCCGGATCTTTAGTTTGCTCGGAGAGGAGCTGCTCACGGCTTAAGGCATCTGTACCCCTGTCTAAAGGCGGATGGGAATCATCACCAGGTACTGCCGGAGACTTGTCTACATGAAGTGGTACTGACGTCTCAGGTACATTGTCATCAGTGATAGACATGAATGTGTCAGAAAGGTCTATATTTTCGGAGGGATGGTCCTCGTTAAGTGCAGAAGTACTCTCAGCCTCTTTTAGTCTGTTCCTGGCCATCGCCCTGGTAACTGCGCAGGCTGGGTACAAGTCGTCGTCTTCATCATCGGACACGACATCGGACGTGATTTTCTCACAAACAATCGGATCGGCTACAACTTTGCCGCCAGCTAAATCGTTGCCAAGCAACAAGGAAACGCCTTGAACAGGAAGAGTAGGTCGAACACCTACGATAACAGGTCCAGTAATTAAGTCTGACTTCAAATAAATTTCATGAAGGGGAACATCAATGACGCCTAGCTCCACACCCTGTAATAAAACTGACCTACCAGTAAAAGTGTGCTCAGACAAAGACAATGAACCCTCTAACAATAAAGTCTGGGCAGCACCAGTATCTCTCAAAATCTGAACAGGCAACGCTTCGCTAGAATCACTGAGTGAAACAAATCCCTGTGACAAAAAGGGCTTATAATGATCCTCCACAATATCATCAGAACTGGACTTAGAACCCTGAATCTCAGGAGTGTCAGAACAAATCGAATCTAAGGCTTTCCTATCATTTCTAACAGACGCACAGGCCTGTGACTTAAGTTCTTTTTTCTTCTTAAGCTTCAAACACTCACCAATAACATGACCTTTTTTCTTACAATAATTGCATGTAGGAAGCGACCCCACCCCTGGGGATGCCTCAGAACGCTCGGACCTAGGACCGGACGTAGAACCACCGTGAGATGGTGACTGGGAACTAATGGACGACTGAGACTCTTGTAAATTTTTCTTTGGAACATCTGAAGTTTTTGCGCTATCGCTAGATTGAGTTTTTGACACAAAATTTTTCTTATGAGTGAGAGCATACGTATCAGACAAAACAGCGGCTTCTTCAAGAGTTTTAACATTTTTGTCTTCCAAATGAGTTCTTAAATCTTGATGTACACACTCTTTGAACTCTTCTATCAGAATTATTTGACGCAAATTGTCAAATGAATTGGGAATTTTCTTAGATCGAAACCACTGATCAAATAAATCTTCTTTTTCTCGAGCAAATTCAACATATGTTTGATTTTCAAACTTTTTGTACTTTCTAAACTTTTGTCTGTACGCCTCAGGTACTAACTGATATGCTCTCAAAATCGTGTCCTTGACCTTGTCATAGTCTGAACTCTCAGCAATACTGAGCGCCGAGTACACTTCAGCCGCTTTGCCAATAAGTACGCTTTGTAATAAAGTTGGCCAAAAATCACGTGGCCACTTCAGATTGGCCGCGATTTTCTCAAAATGTGGAAAATATTTGTCCACGGACTTTTCTTGAAATTTTGGTACTAATCGGATGTTTTTGGCGGCGTCGAATTCAGACTTGACAAGCGAAGGAACAGGATTTTCCTTAGCGCTTTTCTCTAACTTTAACTTTTCTAACTCAAATTGGAGTTCTTTCTCGTGCATACGTTCCTGTTTCTCTCTTTCTTCCTTTTCTCTTTCAAATTGTCTTATTTTTTCTTCTTTTTCAAATTGTCTTTCTTTTTCTTCTCTTTCAATTTGAAATTGTCTTTCTTTTTCTTCTTTTTCAATTTGAAATTGTCTTTCTTTTTCTTCTTTTTCAAATTGTAATTGTATTTTCATTTTCTCTAATTCAAACTCAAATTTTGACATTTTGGTTTCGCTTGAAACAGGTTCAACAGGAAAATCGTATGACGAAAAGATTCCCTCAGCTAAAAGCTTTTTAGCCACAATATTTCTAATTTCTTGTTTTCTCATAGAAGATTTTACATCTAACTTCAAGTGAAGACCTAAACCAATCAAATCATCTTTTTTCAATGATTCGAACTCATCTACTGTCGGCGATTTCAAAAATTCAGTGACCGAAAATACCATGATTGATTTCTGCTGGCAAAAAATTTATCGAGAAAAATATTTTCTTTTTTTTTTTTCAAAAAAACGAACTTTACGTAAAGTGCAAATATGCAGAGATTACTATCCCGGACGAGCCCCCAATTCTGTTATGGGTCAGAATACCCCAAAACGCCAGCAAAAATCAGACAAAGACAGAATATAAATTTACAAGTTTAATTATGTACAAAATATATATATTTACAATGATTACAACTTACAATACAATGTCCGGATCAAAGTGTCCGTTACGGTCCACAAAGTCTATCGAATGTATGGTTTCCGGTAATCACAAACGTTCTCGAAAGATCGGTGTCCAAACGTTGTCAAATGGATTAAAGTCTCAACAAATAAAGTGTCCCAGTATATCAGAATAGATGAATAAATCGTGTCTACGAATGTGTACGAATGTCTCTTCAACACAGTTCCTCAGAGGTATTTATACTTAATAACAATGAATTAACCAGAAGCTTCTAGAACAATGACTCATTTCAAATGATTAACAATAGAGTAAATTCTAGAAATCACAGTCATGTGATGATAATGATGTAACAAAGAACATACTGGAATATTCTCTAATGAAATAAACATGACATAGTAAAATCTAGAAAGAATTATTATGAAATCATAATACAACATGACTAAGTACATGTGTACCTACACATAAAGTAAAACTAAGATAATACATGACCCACAACAATAGTGGCTTTAAATAGCTAATTCACCGACAAGTACTCGCATTAGATTTTTGTAATGCTATCCAGCAAAAATTCTGCCGTTATGACCCACGGGAGGTGAGCTTGCCTGACTGAGCGTGGGTTTCCAACAATGCCCAAAAGTTGGAGACCACAATTCTTTCTTGAAAAAAAATTTCATCGTGCTTCTTTGCTTCATATTCGACACAACAAAGAGTTCCAATGGTGCCGTCAAAGAGCAGCCTCCAGGATAACGATAATAAAAATCAGGATGGACACAATGAGAAACTTTTCTTACATTTGTTTATTAATCGACAAAGTCAGCAAGGAATGGTTCTCATACAAGTATTATTTATATTTCTTATATGTAACAACTTGTATACATTTCTAAACATCATACACATTTTGAAAACATACACATCATGATACAATGTTATAATATCGTGAATATCAACAACAATTGTTTATGTATAAACTACTCGATATACATGTAAATCTACAAGTACATATGTACTGATATTCTACCATATGGTTGGACGTTTAATTAAATTCACGGTGTACGTACAGCGTGTGATGTAAATGGTCGGACATTTTAATGGTAACAAGAATCAATGAAACTTTCTGCATGTTAAAATGGTTTGACGATAAAAAATTCATAAGAAAAGTGTTTTAAACACCTTGATAAAGATTTCAAACTGATTGAACAATGGACAACGTAAAGAAAATGTGAAACATTACCTTAAGTAAGGACAACGTAAAATGATAATTATGGTCATTTCTATGACAAGGGAAAATGAAATATAAAAACGCTTATAAATGTACGATAGGAAAAAAGTCATGTAAAAAAGGTTTCGAAATGCAATGCACATAAACATCATGATTTTATGAGGTATTGTCCAACAGCATTCAAACAATCTTGATTTTTAAAGCCTAAAAAGGTCGATTTTCTCTTAATTTTTTTGTTTAAGATTTATATCTCATTTCAAATAATAACGACATAATTTGCTCAATTTACATGTATTTCAGTATTTCAACAGAGAGTTTTTTCCATAAAAAAGGGATTTCTTTTTTAATTTTGTTACAAGGAATTTTTCAAAGCTGCACTGAAGTATCACCAGAGTGTAGTGTACATATATTTCTTACTTACGTGTAAAATGAAGCACTTTAAATATGTGGAAATCAGTTGCAGATAATCACAAGGACCAGAATCAAGTCCTCTTATGTTGATAATTGTGCATAGCTAAGCATTATAGTAAAAAGTTGATTTTTTTGGAAGGGGGGGGGGGGGGGGCAGAGATGGCTAGCAGACTAAAAATACATTCCATGTAGATTATGAAAATCTTATATATGTAAGTGAACTAAAATGATACTTTTCAACAGCCCAACAAAAAATATCAATAAACTGATAGTTTTGGTAAATGATTTTAACTGAACTGATTAATTCTTTCATTCTATTTTTTTTTTCAAGACAATACTCAAACTGTACTTTGAAAATTTCCAAAAAATATTTACTAAAAGATACATGTATGGTAGAAGTACCTTAAAAATTTTGCTAATAATAATTTTATTTTGTACATGTATCTTTGTCTTGCATGTACGCCGAAAGGATATTGACAAACCTACATTAACAAAGACAGAAAATCGAGCCTACATATCTTTGTATCCCTAGTAACCATGGAAACTAAAATCACAACCAAAATTAGGACGATCAAACTAAACTACAGATAAAACACATCGTCGAAAACCCAGGTTCGATTGTGCTTACTCTTATCTCCTGAAATAAGTGTAAGGCAATGGAGCCTGGGTTTCTGAGGAAGGATAAAACATAGCACATACATGTATAATAACGTACAAATAAAATTCTAAAATATGAATATGTGTATTTCAAAAGTTGTCAGAAAACTCATTCTAACACATACATGTATGTAAACAATGAAAGTTGGGTAACAAATTTATGAAATTTATGAAATGAAGATGAACAGAAGAAGTTTCCGAAGAAAAATGAGGATTGAAAAATATGAATATTGAGAACAAATTGCTAGATCAATGAGCACTTAGAAAGAGTATACAACCCTTTGGGAAATGTGTTGGCATGAAACTGAAAAAAATTTAATGAAAACTTTTTATCATGATTTGGTTGTTATTCAATGGATTGAACGTTTACTTTATACATTAGAACATACATGTACATAATGAAAAATCTAAATCAAGTTACAAAAACACACTGATACAATAAATGAATATTTGCTCTATAATTACATCAGTACGTTTCTGTTTTATTGCTGTTATGAGAATACTGCTTTTGCATGAACGGAAGGCGTAAGAGTTATATTTAGATTCCCGACTACATACATATCAAAGTTTACGGCAATACACCAACTTACAAGGAAGTGCAGTGTACAATAAATTTCATACATCTAGGAATGATCAGAATTTAGGCAAAAAGTCAGTCCCTCAAATTTTGAAACATAAACTGATAAAGGCACTACATGTATACAAATGTATTATTATGTCATAATTATCTTGGTCACCATCAAAGAGCTGCTTCTTAATGTTGGAATTATTCACATGAACTTGAAGTTAGTCAACAAGTGTAAATATTTCTCACATCTGAAGTTGATCAACAATTGTAAAAAGATCATTTGCTTTATTCTTATATGAAATGCCCACATAATGAGTTTACTGACCACATGATAATATAGAACAATGTGAGAGCAACAAACAAGCAAAGTGAGCAAAGACAGGCACGATTCAAACATTTAGGCTATTCAAGAACAGGTTTGTTGCCTGTCACATGTTTGACCCTGACCTTGAAGGTTGCCTGGACCTTTATTGGGTGTTCAGTCACATCATGTTAATAACACCATACCTGCAAATTTTATTGAAGTGTTTTGAGTATCAACCAAATAATAGCTATTTTTGTGGAAATGTGAAAAAGTTGGACAGACAGATAGATGCCGCGCAAAGTGATCCCTTAATGGCGACATGAAAATTAGGAATTCTAATTAAATTGAGCTTTAGGCTTTTTTTCTCTGAATTTCTTTTGCATAGAGGAAAATCTAGGTAAAAAACATAGATGTATAAAGCAAAGAAACAGCAAGTAAAACTTAAAGTGTGACATGTAAAGTAACAATATGTACATGTATGTTAAAATATGACAAGTTTTGCAATACTGAAGATGTAATTTAATTAAACGCTTTAAAATTTCTTTCTGCAAGTGAATTTGAATATTTTAACCCTCTGAATTTTTCATGCATAATAAAAAGAGTAAATGCAACTTGTAATCCTAGAGACTGTACATGTATAAATTCTAGTGCTCTACATTGAAATTAGAGGAAACTTGTAAAATTTACGGCATCATACAGCTACAAAACTAACATATTACATTTACAATATCTAAGCTACAGCCTAGTGTGCGAACACAAAAAGCAATGTGGAGAGGGTATCTCAAGCTTGCTGTGAACACATATACACACATAAAGCATGCTGAAGTGTACATACACACACGTTTTTGTGTATACATTTAAGCATGAATGCTGCATTTACATGAATGAAAATACTTTCATGTATACATACATGTAAATACACACAAGAAACAAGCTAGCTACTCTACAGGCATGTAAACATTGTAAATAAGCAAGCATTATGGGGTGTGGACATTCAAATGTGTACGATATGTACAGTGCAAAATTAATAAGTGCAGCTTAGCTTTTCTAAAGTTATTTCTTCAAATCTTTCAAACTACAGTCAGACATTATGTATGATAAAAGAATGTACTATTGGTTGATTCAAAATCATGCTATTTATAGGAGAGAACTTTGTGAAAGACTATGCATTTGTTGGCGTCTATCTTTTGTGTGCATGTTGGCCAAGTCCAAGCAAAGGTCAAGGTAAATTTAGGTCTCAAGGTCAAACGTTAGAACAATTAACATTACGGTATTGTCATAAGGAATGTACATAAGAATTGTGAAAGCTCTTTCACTTTCCGTTGAAAAGTTTTGGACAGACAGACAGACATACAGACCAAAATCAATAATATGCCACCTGATCTTTTATACAGGGGCACAAAAAGAGGAAGGGTTTGAATCAAAGTTGGTTTAAATTCACTGATATATCCATATGGAAAAAATACATCAAGATAATACATATAGGTATGATCAACATCTAGACTTACTGGTTTTGAACAAAATTACAGAACAACACAAAGTTACGCAGCAACCCGTTCAATCAAATATTTACACAACGTAAATGTATAACATTGTAAAAATGGTGGAATGACAGCGTGATAGCGAATCAAAGCATAATACATGTAAAGTCATAGGATGCAATAAAAAAAATCTGTATTTACATAATATGGCAAAACGCTCAAATCAAATAGGCACATGATTTCTTCTCACATTTGGACAATGTAGTGACTGAATGGCTATCACAATGTATACTGCGTAAAGCTGACGGCAAAAAATAAATACGAAATGCGAAATACAAATATGGTACACGTAATACAAATAGTGAGAGATACATGATTATAACAGAAATATCACAATATATAAAGACACTTTTTATCGTAACAATAATTTCCAGTCAACATTTTCGTAACACTGTTCTTTGCCAGGTGTAAAATTATGACGTTCTGAAAATATTCACTCCTACACAATATAAGTACATGTTAACCTGTTGGTGCATTTTTTTTTCTATTGTAAAGAAGTTTTTGCCATTTGTTATACCGGTTTATGCTCATTTTTTCTCTCAATTTGATTATTTTTAAACAATCATTAAATAAACTAAAAAGACATTTCTTAGGAGAATAAAGTTTGCAAGATTAATAAGAGATCAAAGTGCTTCTCATTAATTGCATACAGGTAAAAATAAAGTTGCATAAAGTCAAAGCAATCTATGTTGGGTGTAAAAGTACAGCTAACAAAAATAAAGTCAAGATACATGTATTAAACAAAACATAAAATGGGAGTGGAAATGAATTGAATATTATGTAAAATAATTAACATGATTCAATGTATTGTTGCAATGGGTTTAAGATAAAAAGTTTTTGGAATCGTAATTATGAGGAACTATAAGTATGTATTCCCGTGTGATTATACGCAAGAATTCTATAAACTACAGAGGAATTAATGAATTCAGGATCAGGCAGCCTTTTGATACTGGCTGTAATCTTAACTTAGTGAGATCTAATCTTTAGGACAATCTTTAAATGTCACAACCAAAACTAAGATATAAGAGATCAAATTGAGCATAATAATGTGGGTAGGGACTTAGTGAGAATGAAATAATTTTTGACTTTTAACAGATTTAATAGAGTCAGCAAGAGTAATGGATATTTGTATTTGAAATTTGTAATGAAAACGAACCCCCAAAACTAAACCTTTCAAGAGCACACAGATACATGTTGATAGCATTAACCTCAAAACTACATAAAAATACAATCCTTTCTTAACATTTAAAAAAAAATATCCAGGCAACCACTGCAGTATACATAGAAATTAATCCATGGCATAAAATTCTTCTATTCTGGTCGAGCATGCAAGTCTTTAGTAAGTTATGCACCAGTATCAGTGTATTTTGGCACCTTTAGAATAGGCAGAGTTATCTTCCTTGAATCACCTATGGAATTCTTCTCACATTGACAATAATCCATATGGAATTCCATATCTATGGAAGCTTCAGCTTACAAATCCTTTCCACTGCTGTACCACACAATGGATTCCTTCACATCACCACCTAGCCACACGTATATCACATTGTTTCCCTTGCGAGCTTTTCCCTTGAGCAAGTCCTCGACGGAATTCAAAAGTTCAATATGCAAATGGAAGCGCTCCCTGATTGAATCGAGTCCAAGTACCATAATAATGCAAGCGTTTAAAGCTACCTGTATATTTGTATCCATATTGAACACAGCATTATGGGATATTATGGGTATAGTTGTATATATTCAATATTAACTCTATCCTATGCAAATTTGAAAACTCCTAGCTAGTAAGATATGGTTAATAATCGTAATAATCCATATCTTTAGTCTTTTTTAAGTCCCCTGAATAAGTTGGTTCATATCCTCCGTCAGGCTTTAACCGCTTGAAGAAATTACACTGTAAAAGAAAGGAAAGACCATGTGATTAAGGCATACAGATTACTACGGAGCTCTTTTAATATAAGGTACAAAATCTGTCTTAAAAATTCAAATTTTGTAAATAGAAATCTGGAATAAACTCTCTCTAAAGTTGATACATGTACCATAATACATGTTCATGTACATTAGATTCCATCTGAATCTATATTATACATGATTAGTTCTGCATAAAATTGCAAAAATTTACATCAAAATGTCTTTTTTTTTCATATACACATGTACAATCCAGGGAAAAGTTAAAGTAAAAGTTTTTCTTTAACATACCTTCCATAATATTAAAATAAGCACAACTAAAACAACGATTCCAGCTAGTATGGCAACCACTATAATCCACCATGGTATTCCCTGCTTACTCGATACCTCTGTGTACGGCACTGCAAACGTTGTGGCCTGGTAAGGAAAATTATAGGTATTGAAATGTATGAAAAATACTTAAAAGGTATCTTAACAAGAACATAAATCATATTCACTATTTTCGAAAACCAGAGTTACTTCCCATTTGAGACGGTATCTGACGTAGACTGATTATGACGTCATCAAATTCTATGGAAACAGTCCTGAAAGTCTGGGAAATAACGGTATAAAATCGACGCTACCATACTATTTTCATGACATCACATTGGTTTTACGTCAGATACTGTCTGTAAGGGGTAAAAACTCTGTATTCTGCAAAGACTCAATATACATGAATAAAGAATAAAAGAAGACTAATGACAGCGTTTCAATCCTAATGAAGGAGATCAAGTTCTCATAATGACCTTAGAACATCCATATTCATTACTCAAATAGTTCAAAATTTTGATCAAAAGTACTTTAAGCCAAAATAATGAAACTGTATCTTTGTTGCATGTTATGAATTCTTCCAATTATTACAGAATTCTTCTAATTATTACAGAATCCTATTACAGAATTCTTCAATTATTACAGAATCCTTCCAATTATTACAGAATCCTTCTAATTATTACAGAATCCTTCCAATTATTACCTTAATTGTATAAAAGATTTGCAACATCTTCAATTTGGCAAGCCTTGCTGTTGACCGCAAATCTTTGATACTTACTTGAGTGGGATTTTTTCGGATAAATTGGTGATAGATTCTATTTGTGTTAATAAATACTTTAAGAAAAGGAAATTCACTTACATAACCTATATCATCTTTGGTGACGTTTTGTTTAACGTTCAGTTCTGGAGGAAGGTAAATCTGAGCTTTGGATGCTATCCTCACTTCATCCACATCTGGGTAATCCTTTAAAATAATAAAGTCAATGTTAATGATGGATCAGAATATACATGTATATACAGTATATGAATTAAACTTAATCTGCTAAGCAACACCTTAAATTTTAATTTGATTTTGCCGATTAACAGACAGCTTTTGTCATCTGATGTTTTTCTGATGCTCTGAATTGAACATTATTTGAAAATGAGCTGTTACAGCATAGATGATTTGTTTCAAACATAAATGCACATTAAATGTACATGTATGTGAAATCTGTTTAAAACTTGGCTTGGTTCAAAAATTGTTTTAAAGCTTTGATGTTTGATCCTTCAAATTACAGGAAATACATGTAACTTAGCGTTTAACCTTGGACAAACTTTTCTAGCATTTTCACAATTGAAAGGGTAAATTAGGCTAAGCAAAAAAAAAGTTGGTTCTCAGGCCTAATTTTTTCAAATCATATGCGGAAGTCGGGTCTTTTTTGTTTTGTTTTTTTTCATCAAATATAATAACATTTTCATAACAACAAAATTGGCTTCTACAGATGACAGACTAGTTTTTTCTTTACTTCTTGTTTTTTTTTTTTTTTTTCTTGAAATACATTTTGTTTCCACTTATAAGTGCAAACTCCCCAGTCGAAGTCCCTCCTGAAAGAAATTTGGTAACTGATGGCTAGTAGAAGTTTGCTTATGAGCAGTGTTTTTGTCAGCTTAGTACTTCTCTAAGTGTCAATGTCATGATGATCTTTCTATTGCAAATCGTTACAAACAAGTGCTTTAAAGATGCAATTTATACACGATAAAGTTTGGACTAAAAACAGATGCAAAATTCTGAAATTTACAATTTTTTTTTAATGTTTTTTGGTTGAAAAAATTGAATACGGGGTGTAAAACATATATGCGGCATGGCCTGAGAACCAATTCTTTTTTTTCTTGGCCTAAGGACAACTTCGCAGGGGACAAAATCATTCAGACAATTGTAAATGTTTGGATGGCTCTGATGTCATTAGGATACAAGGTAAAATATATACTAACCATAAGTAGTGTGGACTCCTACAGCCTGGCCCTGACTACAATCCTGACCACCTCGTTTGCCTCTAGCTTACCAATAGAACAGTGTAAGGTATAATATACTAACCATAAGTAGTGTGGACTCCCACAGCCTGGCCCTGACTACAATCCTGACCACCTCGTTTGCCTCTAGCTTACCAATAGAACACCGTATCCTGTGGCATTTAGCTTTACCATTGTCACAATTCTGAAAATAATTAAGTCAAGAGTTTACAATATAATTTATTAAATGATCAGGAATTATTGTCGATTTTGCTTATTTCTGATTGGTCCAGACGCTGTTTGATAGAGTGTACCTCAGAGTGAGTTGACCGCTAACACTCGAAAGCGGTCTATTTGGGATTAGCGCATGCATAACCAGTGTGTGCGTTGATTTTAGTAGTGTTAGATCTTTGACTTCGTGTATCATTACAATGCAAATGTTAATAAAATCCTCATAATTTAATAAAGCAGTTATTGACTTTTGATTTCAGTCTACTCGTGACTATACAGACCTGGTCAGGCATTGGTTAACCTCGGCCTTCGGCCTCGGTCAACCAATACCTGACCAGGTCAAAAGTCAATAATTGTATAATAAACATGTAAATGCACAGAATTGTAGACTATTGATATAAATATCATTTATACACTGATTAGAGCTTATTATTTTCTCTTCAATATTTTTTACATACAAGTAGTATATCTTCATTTCCTTCGTATTATTGATAAGACATGAATTTGCACACATAAACATAGGGTAATCAAAGATTACATAGCTCGCCTATACAGGTTTTTGTCAGAAACCAGATTAAAGTTTTTGAAAAGTAGGTCAAAGTCCAAGGTCAAGGTCACTAGGTCAAAGCTCATGGTCTCAAATGAAAGGTCTCGTTACAAGGTATCTACATGTGAAATATCAAAGCTCTACCACTAATAGTTCAAGAGATATAGTCCAGGTTAAAGTTTTGTCTACGGACGACGACGACGACAACGAAGCCGAGCGTATGGCATTAGCTCTCCGGACTTTTTCATCCCGGCGAGCTAAAAATGTAAGCATTCTTACATTACTCTGTCATCGCAGAGAGGCAAATGATAGTTCCTTACAAAAGACTTGCTTGAAATACATGTATTATCATATCAAATATTTGAACCTCAGCATTGTAAGAGAGTATTATCTTTTTAACAAAGTTTTTGCTCTCACCAGTTCCACAATATTTCCTTTATTTTCCCTCTCTGGTGATTTCTGTAAATTAGTGGGTGTGGCCCCCGGCCCCTTGGTGGTGCTGCCCTCTGTATCTACCTCTCTCCGTCTCCGTGACACGATGGTATACTCAGGTCCCTTATCTATCACAGCACTAGTCTGTAACACAGGAAACAAAGTTATTACTCATGTGTGAATTTTAAGAATCTATTTTTTGAATATGATAAACTAGGGATTGATGAAAATGAAAATGACGTAACAGGAATCTGGGATTCATACAATATCTCATGCAAGCAATTCAATTATATATGTAACAGCAATTACATGTATCAGCAACTATATGTAACAGCAATTATATGTAACAGCAATTATATGTAACAGCAAAAAGGTAAGCATTTTATGTGTGATCGATGATGCACTTGATTTATAGGTTTTTGGTTTTAAGAAATGGACGGTTTATTAGGTCATATAATGAAAATTAAGCATTCACATGTTGGTTATGTTTTTTGTGAGTATGGTGATGGGTGATTATGAACATAATGGCGATATTTTCCATATAAATATATATTACAACTTCTAAACTGCAGCTAAATGACAAAATTTACTATGTACAATACTGATATACTGAACATATGAATCAAATTATATTTCATATATCATAATATTTCTTTTACAAATTTGCAAAATTAATTCAAAATCACTAAAAAAACATTTTTTATCTCCTTTTCTCTTTGAGACACCATGTATCTCTCAGGTTTTGCACAAATACATATACATGTTGGCGCACATAAAATTTTAGCTAAAGGGAAGCTACAACACATTACATGTAAATCATTCAACAAATAGAATTTGCTGAAAATTCAATAAAGAGAAAAAGTCCAAAGGGGTTGAAGGGACCATCTCAAGGCAAAAATACACCTTCAGGTAAGTAACTATTTATAGATACATACATGTATAAAGCATATCAGCAGCTGGTGATAACTTTTACATTCTTTATTAACTAACTCTGAACCATTTAAAATTAAACAAATACCAAGGGACCATCTCAAAACAATAAAACTGTTCCTCAAGCCCCAATGCTTTTAATGTTAATTAGATTCCTTCACCTTAACTCTTTAATTTCATCAGCAATCTTTATCATCTATTTAATAAAACATACTTAATTTTGTTAGAAATGCTTAGAAATTTGGACAACATGGGATATTAATGCGTTTTAAAAAAGTGTGTATAATAATTCTACAACTATTACAAAATATCTATAAACATCTAACAAAATGGACATATTAAGCTCTACAAAGTATAATTTACATGTTTACGTACACTGGGAAGGGAAATAAAACGAAATCAGTTAAAGAAGAACGTTATCAAACTTACTTCTCTTATAACATATCCTTGGTTTATCTGTGAAGCAAAGCATCAATATATATGAGGCATTAGTACAGGCAGATTACTCTGTTAGACAGCGTTTGTCACTAATAAAGCACAGCCACGAAATCTCCGTAATAATGTGATTTTAGTAACTCTTAATACACGTATATAATGATAGAATAGACCATTTTTCCGATCTTAATAGAAAGCTAAAAATGTCCAAGTAAACATATTTTTGCATTGTTTTTCATTATGACGTCACCAATAAAAGATGCAATTCCAATAACATGTAAATGAAAAAGACCGCAAAAATTGCCCATCTCGGACATTTTTAGACATCTTTTCTGCTGTTATGAATCTCGGCAAGTGGTCTATTGATGTAAATAAAGATGCTTACAATCAATCAGATCTCCCATCAGAACAATCAGGTTATTTCTCGTCAAAACAGATCAAACTATTACAGTACGGCTTATCTGATTGTTTTCATGGGAGAAAACAGAAAAAGAAACAAAAGAATTCTGATGAAATTTACTTTGAGAGGGGTGTGTTATTAATATGATAATTGCATTGTGTCATATTACATGTATAAAAGTGAATTAATTTTGTAATTAGTTAAAGATCTGAATGTAGCTGATGTGATGAAAAAAACATGTCATTGAATGTTTAATTGAGAATGAAGAGAAATATAGTCATGTGTATAACACTACGATAAAATGTCAGTGAATGAAAAATAAGCATGTTTCAGTTCTGTAGCTAATAGCACAATTTCAATCACTACTGTTTTTAAGCAAAATTCCAAACTTTCCCATCTTCCTTTAGACAAAAATAAAATCACAAATAAATTACCCATAATTCCTTTATTCTGTACTCTTCCTTTTTGATATAAATTACAGATTTCTCAAATAAAATTAATTTCGTTCATGCAATATACATGAAAAAATTCAGAAAAGTAGTACTAATTTTTGCTTTTGTCTTATACTAGACTTAATAATTTCCTTATCTTCTATACTTTATAAGGTATAAAATTTCAACCATTACAATTCAAATATTAAATTTCATGCATTTACATGAATTTGATGATCATAATAATTATATTTATCCTTGTAACTTACAGCATTTATGTAGCAACTAATTATTATTAGTGGTAACTTTGACAATGCATTCAATACGCTGATCAAAATCTTAATAAAGGAAGCTTTTGAAAGCTGTAATCTTTTCTTTTTCTAGCTTATGAAAATGCTTCAAATTTCAAAAGAGAAGTATTGATAGTATGTGGTAATTTTTGTGTATTCGTCATAATGAGACCTTACCTTATATCCCAAGGGGTTCAGAATGTCAGGATTATGTTCGCATGAAGCTTTTTTCTCGTTCCTCGGTTCTGTGACCTACAACATTAAATTGAGATTAATTGATATCAATATGACGTTATGTATACATTACTAAGGCCATGTAAAATAAAATCTATGTTTCTCAGACACTGCCGCGCGCTATAATTTACCGCCGACAAGATGTTTTTATTGCAACTTCAGAAAAAAATATCCGCCGTGTCTCATCCTCGATCGTCGATTAAAAACGAAATATCAATTCATTTCATTGAGCGTTTATTGTCCAAACGGTGCCCAATGAATAAATACTTTTAAAAGCCTGTATAAATCATGGCGTGTTCCGTATTTACCTTATGGGTAAAGACTTTATCCACGCGCCGTTTGAAGAGAATTGTATAGGATATACTAACAACGTGCCGACACGTGTCGCGGACACTTGGACGACCGGCTATTTGCGTGTTTAATACATCGAGTATGTCATGTATTAAAACGTTCGTATAGTTTTCTTTATTGATCTCTGCAGCATATGTAATACCCATGCCGAACAATAGCAAGTGTCTACTTCCGAATCTATTGCATGTAATAATGACGTTCACGTTGTAAAAAGTATAAGCAAGGACCGCAGACGAACGCAAGAGAAACGTAGTTAAATCCTTAAATCTATGAATAAAAGAATGTATATTGTACCCTATTTTATTAGACGGTGGTTAATGCTGAGCACTTCATTTGATTTCTAAAGATTCCGCTTCATCCAGGCTTGACTTCCGAAGATATACGCTATCGGTCAAATTTTTTACCATATGAACGGATCCATCCGAGGAAGTGAGGGGTCGTATTTAATTTGAACTGGGTTTAAACAAGGTGTGAGCAAATAACACCCGTTGAGTCTCTTACGCGATTTTACTAAATACTCACGGCAATCAAAACATGTCATTCTTGGTATATTAAATTTGGCATCTATTAGCTTCTTCCATTCAGACTAATGAGCTACGTCTCCCCGTTCTCAGAAGGAAGGAACTTATTTACAGAAGATAGCCATGAATGTTATGTACATTTACCATTATTTTGACTAACGGTTCAAAGACAGTCTTCTATGAAGATCACAGGGTTGAGGGGGGTGGGGGTGGGGGGCCGGGGACAGCATAAGTTCTTTAGCCTTACATGAATAATGGGGCTGGGGGTTAGACAGGAGACATTTTTTTTTGCTCTTGATGGAAAAAAAAAAAATAAAACCCCTACCTACCTTGCCACTTTTTTAGACCCAATTATCTGAGAAACATAGAATTTATTTTACATGGCCTAATATGGACAAATTCACTATGCCTTCCAAATATGAAATCTTTTCTAAAAATAGGAATCTTCTGTGATTCTGTGATCTATTAATTCTTGGTACACAAGGTTCCATTAGGGAGACACATCGCATTCTATAGTTTTATGGAGCTGCACTAGACCAAATTATGAAGTTATCAACAAATACTTGTACATATTCCCATTCTCATTGATAGATATTTTTAAAATACTTACTGCCACCTGTAGCAGATAGAGTATCCATTTGCCTCTCTCGTACTGCTGTGATACTTTTTCATATGGCCATGATATTAACAGATCGGCACTGCCTATCGTTCCTTTACCTTGGTTAAAAATCTGTAACATTTAGAAATATTAAGATCAAATAAAATATAATGGTACATGTATATGAACTGATACATTGAGAAGATTTGAATGATTCAGCTCAGCATACCAGAGTAACATCCCTTTTTACAGTAACTGACGTTATGTACGCAGTCTATTTTTAACATCACCAAATTCTATAGAAACCTTTAACCTCCGCGAAATCACAATACAAAATTGACGTTACCATACCAATTTCATGACATCATAATGGTTCTATATCAGACACTGTCTGATAAGGGAAATAACTCCGTTTTCTGAAAATAATGCATATTACAGACAGACATAAATGGTGTCTTTTGCATTGCAGGCAAAACAGCCTGGGATAAAGCAACTTACAGTATAAGTATGGTTTATAGCTGGGCCTATCTGATCTTCTTTCTCTATAGCACTTTCTCCACGGATCCTCCCCTGGTATATAACATCTCCACTCGGTGTTGATACTCTGTGAAAAGATAAGAGTATGTGAAAAGTCTGATGTAACATATCAGGTCAGATAACAAGGGTTATAAATAGTGGGGGTTTTTTGGTGACCTTGACCTCTTAAAATTTCACACAATTTGTGTTGCGACAAACCAAAGTTCATACTCCAATAAACTGTCAAAATTGAACATCGAACAGGCTATGTCTTACCAAACTCAAGCTAAACTGATGATTGTGAAATTAATTTGTGTATCATGGAGTCCTGATTCATGTCATTAGAGAAGTTAAGTTACAAGTTCTTTCAACGTGTACATATGATGTACATGTACATGTCACCGTTTGACGTCATAATCAGAAGACGTCGTTTAGTTACACGTACAAATCGTAGTAGGTATTGGTATAGCAATGTAGTAAGGTGTATGTGTAGCTAGCTTCTTTTCAATCAGTTTAATCTGCAAGAAAGATACATTGAGATTCATAAAACCTCGACGCAAGGAAAGTAAGAATACTAAACGTGTTTTATTAAATGGAAAACTGGAAGTTCGATAAATAATAAGGCTGGAAAATTTCAAAGAAGTTACCCTTTCTGTCGTTACGTGTAGAGCGTCATTAACACGTCCATAGCGTGTAGCTATACGTCACGTCATGACATCATTTGAACAAAGATCGCAGGAAGCGATGACGTCATACGTACACATAGCGCTAAAACTTGTAACTAAACCTCTCTATCATCATAAAATTGCCTGTTGAAAACTTCATTGACTGTGACCAATAACCATCAAAATAATTGGCTTCACCCTCTTACATGTATTGCCTTTTTCATGTAACATGCAGAGTATGACAGATAATCAACTTTGAAAGCAAATTGCAATTCAGGACTTCTCAAGTCACAATGTTATGAAAATAAAATATATGATTATATATAAATATTCTCTTCACATAATTCACAGAATTGATAACTTTATTCTCAGACTGATTCTCTCTGATTTGAATCTATTGTTATGTACATGTAAATGAAAAAAAAAACTCAAGGAAAAATCTGATAATGCTTTAAAGTAAGTTTTATCATAAAGGAATAAAGTGAATTTTTACAAACCCAATAACTTGTATGTCAGCTCGTGTGACTACGTTAATGAAAAAATGTTGCTCGTCATCTTCTGGCGTTTCTTCTTCACTTGTTCTGTAAAATATATAATGCACAAAGTAGAAACTCGAAATATCTTCAAAGATTTTAATTCTTATTGTACACGCCACTTAGGGAATGATGATACTTCAAGTCTTACCCTTATCCTAATGCATATGTCATGTGTTAAAGGAAAGTATGCTAAAATTCAATCAATTTGAACCATTTCTAAACAAAATTAAATTCAGATTTCATTTTCAAATGTTTAACGGAATAAATACAATATTTCTCAAAAACTTTTAGCAATCTCTTTTATTGTATGATACTGCGGGACAGTAGAGTATATGATGAAATTCAACATTCAATGATTACTCACAATATTCAAGATTGCAAGGAATAAACAGAGTATACAGATCTATTTTTAGATACTCACGTGTTGAATATAGCAGTGATGTTGAATCTAGGGATAGATGGATCTAGCTCAGAAGTTCCGAATCGTAGCTTGATCCTGATTTTGTCATTGTCGACCTTCTCAGGGTCACCAAATGGATTTCGAAATTCACATTTCACAATTCTGTCTTGACCTTCACACGGTACTAAGTTAATTTCCTGAAATACAAAATAATACATAAAAGTAATTTTTCCCTTAACATATTGAATCTTTGCGGAATACAGAAAGTTTTCCCCTTACAGACGGTATCTGACGTAATATCATTGTGACGTCATGATAATGGCATGGTAACGTCGATTTTATACCGTCATTTCCCAGACTTTTAGGACTGTTTCCTTAGAATTTGATGACGTCATAATCAGTCTACATCAGATACCGTCTCAAATGGGAAGTAACTCGGATTTTCAAAAATAGCGAATAATAGATGACCAATCAGACCAGTCAAAATAGCCATATAAATTCCATTGCATTATAACACACAAGATGACATAGCCACACATCAAGAGAGATTGAAGCATTAATTATGAAAGCACATGCACTGGTATTAGATAAGATTTGGCCTTTGTAGACATGACAATTCAATATATAAACAGAAAGTACAATTGGCACTTCCAAACGCGGGAAAAATTTGAGAAATTCCATGACGTCACAATGCAATTTCGATGTTTGACCGAGGTTCGAAGCTTGTTTGTCCGAGATAAAAGCACTGTGAAGTCACAAAATTTTGCATTTTTTTCCCGCAATAGGAAGGGTCAATTACATATGAATCTAATGTTTCATTATGATATTTATGCACAACCTGTATTATTCCCTGAGATAAAACTATTGAAAGGAACATGTTGCAATTCGCATGTATATGTTTGACACGTCACAATGCATAAGATCTGAGGAAACATGCCATGACAGCAGATCTAACCTGCAAACTAAACCCGCTGTGACCTAAATTTCAAGGTAATGGCAGCATGACATAATTACAGGTGAATGTAGAAGTTGGAGGTACTCATGGTAATTTGAACACAACATAGTATTGATATATAGGAGGTAAATATTTTATACAAAACTAGATAAAATATGAGTATGACCTCATATAATTTACTTGTTTTTCTTATTGTAAAAACTTTTAAGACAAAGAATTAACAAACATATTCACATGGTTTACACAAGTTAAAAAAAATTTTAATATTGTATATAAATATTTATTCTGAAATTCAGACAATTAGGACAAGAAACCGATTTTTATTGAATTTCTAAAATATTCAATACAGAAAAAGCTATTTTTAGCCCAGAAATGACCTTGACCCTTGAAGAATTACCTTAAGTGGCCTTTTTTCCCAAATTTCTATCTTAAGGAACATTTGTGTGAAATATTGTCAAATTCTGATGTACAAGTAGCTAGGGTTCCTGAGATATGAACTTGGACGGACAGATGAAGTAGCAGACACAGGCACGAACACAAAGGTGACTATATGCTCTCCAAAATTTTTCAGGGAGCATAACAACATGGTGGACAGGAAATGAAAGTGAAGACAAAAAGGAATGGACAATCGGTAATATCAGAATATGTGAAACGGAACATAAATGATTAAAAGGCAGAATTAGTATTGGCTGGCCTGAGTTGACAGATGGAGAGCTTGGAAAATGAATGGTACCTTAAAACTGAAGTTGTACAAGAAATTAGCCACAACTCTGACAGATTGGTGAGCTACTACATAAACACATACATGTACATGGTGTAGTTCTCGTTCTTCGATTTTCCACTCTTAACATGGTATTAAAATGCAAAATTATACCTACATGAGATCAACCTTTTATGCAAACTAAATAAAATATATGTATGAGTATGAACTCAAGTAACTGACCCTCCAGAACGCGGGAAAATTCTGAGAAATTCTATGATGTCACAATGCAATTTCGATGTTTGACCGAGGTTTGAAGCTTGTTTGTCTGAGGTAAAAGCATTGTGACATCACAAAATTCTATTTTTTTTTTTTAATCCTGAGAATTTTTAAAAGACAGTGAAAAATTAACTTTCATAATACATGTGGTTTACTACATGTTTCGTAGTAATCCAACAATTTAAAGTTCACTCAAGCAATTGGCTGATTGTGGCAGCAAGCTCACTCTGACATGAGTATGTGACATATTTCTACATACTGTATATGCAAATAACAACTTCCCAAGTTTACCGAAATATTGTGTACCTAAGAATAAAAACATCTATACAGCAATAATTTGAAGTGTCATCATGCAAGTAATATACATGTACATATGTATCAGTTTAGGATAAACCTCATTGACATTCTAATCCCTGCGAGACCATACGTAACTTTACGCAAATTTTAACTAATTGAATAGAACTTATGTTATGGAAATATTTTCTGAAAAATTCATAATTTCATGTCTATAATGTGTCAAAAATTCAACTGATTTAATTATTTATTAATCAACCAAAAAATTTGAAAAAATTAAACTTGAAAGTAGTAGCCTTGGCAGTCAGTAATATACAATGTACATGTATACAGTACAACAAATAACCTGTTACCAACTCTAAATAAAATTCACTTATTTCCTTACTTTCTGCAGTGGCTACTACTTTCAAGTTTAATTTCTTTTTAATTTATCGGTTGATTGATAAATGGCCAAATTGGAAGAATTTGCTGTATAGTATATATTTAATACATACCGGCACCAAGTATTCTGATCGGAGGAATTTAAGGTCAGCTCCTCCCATAACATAGAGAGTTGGTTCATATGCGGGCTCCTTATTATTCCGCAAAACGACCTCTAATTCAAACTCCTTATCTACGCCATAACTTAACATATATTCTCCATTATCTTTATTCAATCTGCAAAATATATTACATTAGATTCACAATACAGTTGAAACATTTTTCATAAAGAATATTACATACAAATGTATTATCATACCTCTACTTGTCTTTTCCTATATAAAAAGATACTCATTAAAACTAGCTGTAACTCGCCCGATGAGACTATTTCCCTGCAAAGGGTGCATTAGTTGAGAAGACTATTTCCCTAGGGAAATAGCTTTATGGGGCGGAGCTACAGTGCGTGACGTTGAAATGGGGCGGAGTTACAGCGCGTGACGGTATAATAATTAAAACAGTTAAAGTATACCATTGAGGGAGTTAGCATGATTCTGGTTTCCCTCAATCAGACCTACATGTATTTCCCTCGGCTTCGCATTGGGAAATAGGTCAAGTCTCGGGAAACCAGAATCATGCTAAGTCCCTCAATGGTATACTTTAACTGTATATTATTATACCTCTACTGATTTTTCCCTATATGAAAAGAGACTCATTAAAATTAACTAAATCCCTGAAAATTGCCTGATCAGACTATTTCCCTGCAAAGGGGTGTGTTAGTTGAGAAGACTATTTCCCTAGGGAGTTAGTTTCAAAATGGGGCGGAGCTTCTTTGGGGGTGTGTCAGTATCAGCCAATCAGCGCCGTTGAAGGTTGATCGGATGACGCTATTAATACGCGAGCAGAGTAATCCACCTCCTATCCGCTTAGCACATAAATTAATCCGCAATAAAATAAAACAATCAAAAATTAAACACGTATGAGTATGATAAATGATGTTTCTGTTTATCTTATCATCAAAAATTAATATTTTCCGTTACTCAGTCATTAAGTAGAGAAGGCAAGGCAAAATTATTAGAATTTCCATTAGAACCATGAGAACCTAAGAGATATGTTCGTTTCAGAATAATGTTTGTTTCTGTATACCTAAGAGATATGTTTGTTTCAGTATAATGTTTGTTTTGGTATAATAAAACAGTTAAAGTATACCATTGAGGGAGTTAGCACGATTCTGGTTCCCTGAGACCAGACCTATTTCCCGAGGCGAAGCCGAGGAAAATAGGTCTGGTCTCAGGGAACCAGAATCGTGCTAACTCCCTCAATGGTATACTTTAACTGTATACTGTATACGTAGATTGAATAACTCCCTGTATATTAGTTTTAAAACCTTTGCTTCTTTCACTGTCAGCCTAATACCATGATAGTATGTCCCAGCAAATAAAAATACCAAATGCTTCTTCCACTGTCAGCCTAATGCGGTGATAGTATGTCCCAGCAAATAAAAATACCAAATGCTTCTTCCACTGTCAGCCTAATACTGTGATAGTATGTCCCAGTGGATAAAAATACCAAATGCATAATTCAATGGCATCAGGAATAGATCCACAAATCAATGTCCAAGTAAAAAGGTTTAAGTTATATGAATTTAGTACTAGCGATGGAATCTACCTATACAGTACATGTTCTAGTATGGATAGAACAGAATAGAATAATAAATTATTCCATTTGGAACCCTTTGAGCTTGATACTCAATAGTGTATGATTTAATACACAAACAATCTTTCACAAGACCATTGTCCATATCAATGTTTTGATAACCATGAGTTACTTCCCATACGTATTTGTAACAGTATATGACGATCATTACGTATTCAAATTAAAGGGAAGCTTACATGGAAATTAGGGAAAGGATGCTATAATTATTACATGATTGTATGTTTCTATCCACATGTGTAAAAGGAGCAGTATTATCACCTGCTGCATCTGACATAAATGTGAAAATATATACTGAAATTCAGAATGTTTTATGTACATGTATATATTGAGTCTTTGTGGAATACTGCGTTGCGGAGTTTTTTCCCCTTACAGACGGTATCTGACGTAAAACCATTGTGACGTCATGAAAATTGTATATTAACGTCGATTTTATACCATCATTTCCCAGACTTTTAGGACTGTTTCCATAGAATTTGATGACGTCATAATCAGTCTACGTCAGATACCGTCTCAAATGGGAAGTAACTCTGGTTTTTGAAAATAGTGACTAGCCATTATAGGCCTCCAAATGCATTATCTTTTTAATTTCGTTATACTGAAACATCATAATTGTTAATATTAATCACATCATGGTTTAAGGCTGCATGACGATTAAGTTCAAAGTGTTTAAGGCTGCATGACGATTAAGTTAAAAGTGACTTACTCTAATTTAGGCATCATATCAAAGCTTAATCGACTCTGACATATCTCGTCCTTGCCACATTTCTTTACAAAATCAACCTGCAATATTATTAAATCATTATGTAAGATGTCTACGAAAATTTGTTACATTATTTTCCCACTAAATATTGGCCAAGATATTGAGAACTTGTAGATATTGAGAATTTCTGTAATTTACATTTCTTATTACCATAGACTATTTCAAAATGAGTATCAGATTCTTGACAGCTAAAGACTGGTCCCAAAAGAATTTTTTCCTGGAAATAAACAATTTCAAGATGGCGTATAAATACATGTAAATAGACCAATACCTGAACCATAACTGTGGATGTGACCTCATTGCCTCCCACTGACCCGTCTGTCATTAACACTGGATATTTGTTGATATCGGGAAGCGTACTAGACTGACGCTTCTTCCTGACGTTATCCGGAAACGAATCCATAGCCAGGGAATAATTTACATGGAAGGATATAGGCGTTAACTGGTCCTTGACCAAATCCTGTGAAAACAAAGAAAATTTTACGTTAATGATGATTTTAGTACTTTCTTAGCATTATAAATATCTAAGCATAATAATATGTAATTTTCATTGAGGGATTCAACATGTTTTATTCATTAGCCTACACACTGTTCACAGAATTTTTTGCCCCTCAACTTGTAATTCATGGTACATGTATTATACATGTATTTATACCAGTAATATGTAGAAGACATAATTACATTTCTCTCAAAAAGTAGACACAAGTTCGACATCATATTGTTCGGCAACAATTTTGATTACTGTTTGCATAGAATCATTCCCCACTTATTCACCTTTGCTATTTTTGCAGTCAGATTCGTACCGCGAAAGTTTGTCTCTGGGAATCTGAATATCCAATGCACGACTCAATACTAGCATGGACCGATCCGCAAATCATTGTCCATGCAAAATAGTTTACTTTTATAAAACCGGGAGAGTACCAGCAAATAGACCCTTCTGAATTTGAGAAATTCCATGATGTCACAATGCAATTTCGATGTTTGACCAAGGTTCGAAGCTTGTTTGTCCAAGGTAAAACCATTGTGAAGTTACGTCATTTTGCCTTTTTTTGTCCCGTAATCGGGAGGGTCAATTATTCTACTTTCAAAATAATCTGTATGATGACACAATTAAGTCTGGACTATGCCGTGACCTTCCATAATTCATGTTACCATTTGGATAAGATTTGTGAGTAAAAATGCGTATTGAATTACTAGTATATTGCTTTATTCAAACAAATACATGTATGCAGATATTTTAATTGCAATTATCAGACAGTCCTAAAACTGTTTTTACTTTTGTTTTCCTGTCTGAATCTTGCATTAAAGAGAGATGTACGTGTACAAGTGACTGGGCAATGATGACGGGCATGTACAGACAAATAATTGATGATCCATCTAAAATATCTAAACTAAATGTTATAGATGAGATGGAGAATAATTATATAGATAAAGAATTTTGACAAAATCTAACCTCCATATAAACTGTTTGGTTAAAACATCGAGGGGAAGAACGTGGCAATAAGTCTGCGTCAAATTCTACCATCTCTTGCTTGTCATTCATTCCCAGTGGACCCTTAAAATACACTCGCTTGTTTACTTCATCTTTCTCCGCAATAACCTTGACTTTGATTGTTTGATTTGTGGTAAAACTGGAATAACATAAAAAAAAAATCATTTCACATTTGGCTCAAAGTGAAACAATTTGTGGTTAATTTGAATTTTTTGTTATAGTTGTTTTTGTTAATTTGTTCATAATTGTTACACTGGGTAACCTTGACTTTGATACATGTATTTGCTTTATTGTAAAACTTGAGGTGTATCAAAAAAAATCTTTACTATGGCTATAAGGAAAACAGGTTTTTTTGTACTTTCAAAGGACAATCTTTAATTTTTACTTATATTTGAAATTTTTTCATACATGTATGAGTATTTAAAAGTTTTTCCTTTCAATTCACAACACGAGTCCACTAAATGACCAAAAAATCTGAGCGGCGTCAAAATTATTATTTTCCTAAGCATACACCTACATAACTGTAGAACTATAAGCGGATTTCCACTTTAAAACGGAAGAATTAATTTCAAGAAAATAATTTCAATTTTAATATCACTGTACCTTTCATACGGCTTGGCACTGAAGTTTAGACATATCAGTAACTGGACACAATGCTTAGGCTCCAACACAAGACGTGGATCATCAAACTGACAACCAGGTACTTTATTTATGTTAAACTTTGGTGGATTAACGGTGATTTGTGAGGTAAGATGAAGTATCGGCCGCGTACGTAGCAGGATAGCCGTGTCGTTGCCGTATGCCCCGACAGCTATGTCAGGATATCCGTTATTATCCATATCGAGGCCTCCGGTTAGAGCGTGTCCAAACGTTGTGACTGACGATAAAGACGGGGGTAACTCAGAGGGCGTTATTTTCTGAAAAAATATTAAGATGATGCACATTTCAAGTTTTTGCATTATCAGGATAGTGCAGAAATGAGTGCATTGACATGTTTCATCTTAGTTTCTGTAATAATCTTTTATACATCCTTTTAATAAACCTTAAATTTCTACACAAGAAACAAAACAGCATCATATTTCACAGAAATAATCAAATTCTAACTCTTGTTTTCCACTTCAGTTTACACCTACTGTCCGCACAGCTCACTTAAGAAATCAGAAAACTGAAGTTTTGTCTCATTTGTCATACTATTTCCAATTATAATTCATAAAAGGGGATTAATCTCAAATTCTTGAAACTTATGGTGTAAGTTATATATCCGTATGACCAATACTAAGCTCATAGTCAAAGAAAATACTTTTAGATGGTAATTTTTCAGTACGTTAATTTTGGCATGATGTCATCCACGTTCATTGTTGACTGTTAAACATCCGCCACATCAGGCTAAAAATAACATAGAAAACTCCCCATCTAAAATTATAACCCTTCATTGTGAGCATAGCATTGATCGTACAGACATATGACTTACACTGATAGTTACAAGAGTTCGAGATCTGTCCCCATATATGAATTTCAATTGGAATATTTGCCGACAAAGAAGGCAATTTCAATTTTCCGATCTCTGAAGTGAGTTGTGCGAACAGTTATCAGTATCACATCACTCTATGATTAAGAATTATTAATGGTGTGACCTCATACTGGTGCTGCAGCCTACTGTCCTGTTCACTAATTACAGAGCACCCTGTCTTGGCAATTTATTCTGTTGTCTGAAGAATTTTCCTATTAATCATTGTTTCCGAGAATTGTCCTCCTTTAGTCGTAAATGGAAATTAACTTCAACTTACCCTATCTGCTGCCTTCAAACCACAATATGAAAAATAAAATGTCTAAGGGAAATTCCCATGTTAATTTCAAGCCACCGCCATATTGTTCTCCGAGTCAACAATAGTAAACAGTGACGTCAAAGCCTCCGACGTCACACATTTTCAGCGATTTTACTATAGAAAATCCCCGTAGACTTTTTATTTTCCGTCCTATTTCTAACTTAACTAATGCACAGCCAAAACAATGGTATTTTCTGTTACGACTAAAGAAATAATTGTAGAACTGACATATTTTTGGAAGATGAAATTATCATATTTTAGAGAATATCAGTAAAACAGTGTGCTCTGGAATTAGTGAACAGGACAGTAGTGTTCTGGAGACCCCCTCCTTTGTCTCATAACTAATCACATTATCTACATCTGCTGTTTAATAGTGATATCACAAGAAAATTTTGCTTAATCTCCAAGTATTGGTTAATATGTCAGATCAACACACCTGAGAATATTTTTCTATGATTCCCATCTTTGATCCATGATAGATATAAATAGCACCCCTACCCTTGTTGTCATATGGAGCTCCGATCACAAGATCTGGAACAAAAACATCAAAATAAACAAATAACCAATATTCACGTTGATCACATGATACACCCGTTATGCAGTTTCATAAAGCCATTTCATAAATATGTGATATGATAATACGTTACATATCGCTCTGCTTGAATGCGATTGGTCAAGTTTGGAACCTAATAACATAAACCTTGACAAATGCGACCTTTCAAATATCGGTCAACTGTTAAATTCAGACCCGGAGTCAATATCAATGATTAAAATTGTTATTGTTGAATTAATTCTTGCATCAAAATACTATTCAAAATTGAAATACTTTTCTCTTACGCACAGAATATCTATACAATCTGGTCACTACTTCTCATGGCGTAGCAGACGACTTCTAGATGACGGCGTGATTCGCCTCTGTAGTTCTCGGAATCGTTGATTTCACGTTAGAAATACACATTTTTTGGCAATATCATGTGATAAAAAGAATCTCAAATGAATTTTCATTTCATACGATGTATTATGAAACTCGTTGTGCGTTTTGGATCCCCGAGCCTTCGTTTCATAATACATCGTATGAAATGAAAATTCATTTGAGATCCTATATATATGTTTGGTAGTACATCAGTGAGAGTATTCGCACAAAAAAATACATGTATCATTATGTCATTTCACTAATCTTTCCAAAAGATGGCCATCAATAGAAGAAAATATCAGTCTTTGAAACACTAATCCATAGAAAAAAATCTATTAACCATTTGTATTGTTTATCATACAATTTCTACAGCCCAATAAAATTTCGGAGTAGCCTTGGGTGTCAGGCTAGTGAGTTTTGGTTAAGACTGAAATTTGACCATTGTTCAAAATTTGATTTCAAAGTACTAACTAAAATAAGAATCGCATGAATGAATTTTACTTTAATTTTGAACTCTTTTTTACTCCCAAATGACCATTTCGATTATTTTGATTATTATAAAACAATTATTTCAATTATTGATGAAACTTATTTATATAAAACACTGCATTTAAAAGTCACACACAATATTTTTACAGTGATATCTGTCTAGGTTGACATCACCGGCCAGTGACAGTGTGACCAAACCTGGCATCTAAACACTTCACTTTCACACATTCCTTCTTTGACCTAGTACCAACTTACTATATAAACTATATACTATAGAACCTTACCGTGATATCCGTCTACGTTGACATCACCGGCCAGTGACAGTGTGACCAAAACTGGCATCTAAACACTTCACCTTCATACACTCCTTATCTGACATTGTACTAACTTACTATATAAACTATATACTATAGAACATTACTGTGATATCCGTCTAGGTTGACATCACCAGCCGGTGACACTGTGTGACCAAACCTGGCATCTAAACACTTCACCTTCATACATTCCTTCTCTGACATTGTACTAACTTACTATATAAACTATATACTATAGAACATTACTGTGATATCCGTCTAGGTTGACATCACCGGCCAGTGACACTGTGTGACCAAACCTGGCATCTAAACACTTCACCTTCATACATTCCTTCTCTGACATAGTACCAACTAACTATATAAACTATATACTATAGAACATTACTGTGATATCCGTCTAGGTTGACATCAACGGCCAGTGACACTGTGTGACTAAACCTGGCATCTAAACACTTCACCTTCATACATTCCTTCTCTGACATTGTACTAACTTACTATATAAACTATATACTATAGAACCTTACCATGATATCCGTCTAGGTTGACATCACCGGCCAGTGACACTGTGTGACCAAACCTGGCATCTAAACACTTCACTTTCATACATTCCTTCTCTGACATAGTACCAACTTACTATATAAACTATATACTATAGAACCTTACCATGATATCCGTCTAGGTTGACATCACCAGCCGGTGACACTGTGTGACCAAACCTGGCATCTAAACACTTCACCTTCATACATTCCTTCTCTGACATAGGTTGTACCAACTTCACATAGTTAGAAAAGGCATTTAACTGGTAAAGGGAAAAAAATCTGTGTAAGACTACAGGTAACACTCAGATAACATTTTAAGAGTCATATAGATGAATTTGCAGTGTTTCAACTTCTTTGAAAATACTTTTACTTTTTTTTACAGTGCAGACTTTCTTTGGAAATACATTTTCCCTTTGTTGAGGATGGTATTATTACAATAAGAGCAGTGATTGGGAAGGACAAGGGCCATGCTCTATATAAGTCCCATTAATTTGAAAGACGGCCATTGACATCTGTGTATTGTTTCAATAAATGGCCCATTGAAATTGTAGAAAAAACATGTAAAATGGCCCAATCACAAAATTCCTTCCCAATCACTTTGACAAAAACATTTTTTCATCTGAGTATCAAAATAATACATAGGTGGAGAGACATGGTAATTCCAGTACAATAATGTATATCCTCTACAATTCTGTATTTTATGTAATTATTATAACGAAGTGTAATAATTGTTACCTGAGTATCACTATTATACACGTAAACAGCTCCCCCTACATATCTCTCCTTGGTCTCCACATACATAGGGCTACCTACAACCAACTCATCAAATCTGAAAAAAATCAAATAAATCTGAACATTCACAAAAATCTGAAAAATCACAAAAATCTGAAAAATCACAAAAATCTGAAAAATAACAAGAGCCCCAGGGGGCACAACGCTCACCTGATACCCATGCACGCTCTAATTGACATACTGCTATATGAATACTGATAGTGCCAGTACCGGGATTTTAGCCCACAACCTTTCTAAAAACATTTTTGCCGGATGCAGAGAAGTTTTTTTTTCAGACAACCTTTAAAAGTACAAACAAGAAAAAATAGTCACATTTCAAAACAATAACTTTTTTTAAGTCATATGCCCAACTAGTATAGTTCAATTATGCAACATCAAAAATAAAATCATATTGTAAAATCCCACTTTAATGCGCAGCAGAAAAAGAATAAAACAAGGAAATGATTTCATAAATTAAGTTTATTTAAAACTGAACGACCATACCTTTCATTATTGATAGCTAGCATGCCAGAAATTATAAAGCCTGACAGGCTGTGTCTGTGAAACGAGAATGCCCCCGGCGGCATCTTTGTTAGTATAAACGCCATTTTCTGTTAAGTATGTGAGAGGTCAGGGTCAGCGTAATATTGGTATCTATGGAAATATCTTGTCACAAGGAATACACATGTAAAATATGAAAGCCCTATCACTAACCAATCAAAAGTTATGCGCAATGTTTAAGTTTTTGAGAAGTACGTCAAAGGTCAAGGTTATGGTCACGAGGTCAAAATTTTGGTATCAATGGAAAGGTATTGTCACAAGGAATACACAAAACCAAGTAAGTATAAAATAATAAGTGACATTAGAAATGTAAATTTTAGTTCAGATCTCTCTGTTCTTATAGAGACAATAAATCTATATTCAATAATAAAATTTGAACTATTTCACCAAATAACTTGATTTATATCCAAGGATAGCCCATTTAAGCTTTTACAAAGCTTATTTCCAAAGACACTCACTAGGACTTTTACAATATTTTTTTTTTTTTGAAGATGAATTAAAATGGAATATTTTCATACACTTGAATCTTTAAGACTTGACTTACCACTGCAATAACTTTTTCCCTTGCAACCCCCTCCAAATCAAATTTTTCTGACTATTAATGCAAACAACTCATACCCCCCCCCCCCCCCCCCCCCCCGCATTTGCAGATATATCTTGCAATAGTCGCTCAGAGCGAAATATTACTTATAGTCCTAATATTGAATTTCTATGGGATATTTAACCAAATCAGCATGCAGCAAGTAACATGTCACACTACGTATATGAATACATAGCCGTAGGCCTAGATCCAACTCGAAAACATGTTTATACATCAAAATAATTTAAACCTAGGAATTGATTACTTCAAGAACTATACCATCATGTATTTGTTTTAACATAACAGTGTTACTAATCTAATTTATGTGAAAAATCGCTGACTTACCTTCACAGCGCTTCGTTGTTTCGGTACGTATATTGAAAGTGAAAGTACTTTCTATGCCTCCCGGTGGGGGCGCTGCGGACACGTGAACATATTGTGCTATTTTTAGAGTCGGCGATCCCTCTTGATATACGTCGAAGGTGTAACTAGGGTTAATCATTTTAGCAGGGAATCCCTTCCCTTTTGACTGGTGAACCGGGCTGAATAGAAGGTGTCACCTCATTGGACATAACTATTGAAAATTTAAAAATAGCACATAAAATCAATGTATGATTCCCTGCTGTCTGTAGAAATTGAGTTTTGAACATGATTTTGCCTTATATGTAATCAATAGATCGATTTGAAAATATATAAAAATTAGCAAATTTTCAATTCGGAAGGAGGGGTCATTAAACAAGTGAATTTTGCAGAAAAGGTATGCATGACCCCCTTTTTTCTTTCGTTTTTATACGTGCCAAAGATGACCTAGGCCAAAAATATTCCTTAAAAATCTAAAAGTGGATATCTTGACAAAATTCTTTCACTTGTAGGGTACCATGCATGAGTACCTCATATCTACAAAATGTCATGACAATCTGAAGAGTGGTTATAGAAAAGAAGCAGAAAATGTATGAAAATCACCCCCCCCCCCCCTTCCTTTTTACATAAGAAAAAAATTCATAAAAAATCAAAAAAATAAATTTTAAGCATAAAATGCATATCAAAGCATTAAGTAAGTTAAATATGATAAATATGTAGTAAATGAGTGTGTAAAATCATACACTTATTGAGTTATTTAAAGAAATAGTGCAAAAATGTGCATTTCTGACTAAGTCCGAAAAGACGTCAAAAACGCGTCAAAAATTTGACTTCGAAGTGGAACCAAAAATAACAACACTTCTTAAGACATCTCTCTAGATCATCCTGATGCTTTCGGTTTGTCGATACATGCTTCGGTTCTGAAGAAGAAGTTTGTCAAAGGAGGGTACCCCCCGTGACCTACTTTTTGCTGTGGTGGCGCCACCTGTTGACAGATCCGGACGAAAAACAACAACACTTGTAGGGGACCATGAGTACTTCATACCTACCAAGTTTCATCAAAATCCCTTCAGCCGTTCTGGAGAAGAAGTTTAAAATGTGAAAAGTTTACGACGACGACGACGGACGACGACGACGACGACGACGACGCCGACGACGACGCCGGACGACGGACGACGGACGCAACACTATGACAATAGCTCACTTGAGCCTATGGCTCAGGTGAGCTAAAAAGGGAAAAAAATTTTTGTCGGGATCCCGTCGGGGTTTGAAGCCGATCCCCATGGGTCCATTGGGCATGGAAAACATACATTATACCTATGTACAATCTTAAAAAATATTCCTTAAAAATCTAAAAGTGGATATCTTGACAAAATTCTTTCACTTGTAGGGTACCATGCATGAGTACCTCATATCTACAAAATGTCATGACAATCTGAAGAGTGGTTATAGAAAAGAAGCAGAAAATGTATGAAAATCACCCCCCCCCCCCCTTCCTTTTTACATAAGAAAAAAATTCATAAAAAATCAAAAAAATAAATTTTAAGCATAAAATGCATATCAAAGCATTAAGTAAGTTAAATATGATAAATATGTAGTAAATGAGTGTGTAAAATCATACACTTATTGAGTTATTTAAAGAAATAGTGCAAAAATGTGCATTTCTGACTAAGTCCGAAAAGACGTCAAAAACGCGTCAAAAATTTGACTTCGAAGTGGAACCAAAAATAACAACACTTCTTAAGACATCTCTCTAGATCATCCTGATGCTTTCGGTTTGTCGATACATGCTTCGGTTCTGAAGAAGAAGTTTGTCAAAGGAGGGTACCCCCCGTGACCTACTTTTTGCTGTGGTGGCGCCACCTGTTGACAGATCCGGACGAAAAACAACAACACTTGTAGGGGACCATGAGTACTTCATACCTACCAAGTTTCATCAAAATCCCTTCAGCCGTTCTGGAGAAGAAGTTTAAAATGTGAAAAGTTTACGACGACGACGGACGACGACGACGACGACGACGACGCCGACGACGACGCCGGACGACGGACGCAACACTATGACAATAGCTCACTTGAGCCTATGGCTCAGGTGAGCTAAAAAGGGAAAAAAATTTTTGTCGGGATCCCGTCGGGGTTTGAAGCCGATCCCCATGGGTCCATTGGGCATGGAAAACATACATTATACCTATGTACAATCTTAAAAAATATTCCTTAAAAATCTAAAAGTGGATATCTTGACAAAATTCTTTCACTTGTAGGGTACCATGCATGAGTACCTCATATCTACAAAATGTCATGACAATCTGAAGAGTGGTTATAGAAAAGAAGCAGAAAATGTATGAAAATCACCCCCCCCCCTTCCTTTTTACATAAGAAAAAAATTCATAAAAATCAAAAAAATAAATTTTAAGCATAAAATGCATATCAAAGCATTAAGTAAGTTAAATATGATAAATATGTAGTAAATGAGTGTGTAAAATCATACACTTATTGAGTTATTTAAAGAAATAGTGCAAAAATGTGCATTTCTGACTAAGTCCGAAAAGACGTCAAAAACGCGTCAAAAATTTGACTTCGAAGTGGAACCAAAAATAACAACACTTCTTAAGACATCTCTCTAGATCATCCTGATGCTTTCGGTTTGTCGATACATGCTTCGGTTCTGAAGAAGAAGTTTGTCAAAGGAGGGTACCCCCCGTGACCTACTTTTTGCTGTGGTGGCGCCACCTGTTGACAGATCCGGACGAAAAACAACAACACTTGTAGGGGACCATGAGTACTTCATACCTACCAAGTTTCATCAAAATCCCTTCAGCCGTTCTGGAGAAGAAGTTTAAAATGTGAAAAGTTTACGACGACGACGGACGACGACGACGACGACGACGACGCCGACGACGACGCCGGACGACGGACGACGGACGCAACACTATGACAATAGCTCACTTGAGCCTATGGCTCAGGTGAGCTAAAAAGGGAAAAAAATTTTTGTCGGGATCCCGTCGGGGTTTGAAGCCGATCCCCATGGGTCCATTGGGCATGGAAAACATACATTATACCTATGTACAATCTTAAAAAATATTCCTTAAAAATCTAAAAGTGGATATCTTGACAAAATTCTTTCACTTGTAGGGTACCATGCATGAGTACCTCATATCTACAAAATGTCATGACAATCTGAAGAGTGGTTATAGAAAAGAAGCAGAAAATGTATGAAAATCACCCCCCCCCCCTTCCTTTTTACATAAGAAAAAAATTCATAAAAAATCAAAAAAATAAATTTTAAGCATAAAATGCATATCAAAGCATTAAGTAAGTTAAATATGATAAATATGTAGTAAATGAGTGTGTAAAATCATACACTTATTGAGTTATTTAAAGAAATAGTGCAAAAATGTGCATTTCTGACTAAGTCCGAAAAGACGTCAAAAACGCGTCAAAAATTTGACTTCGAAGTGGAACCAAAAATAACAACACTTCTTAAGACATCTCTCTAGATCATCCTGATGCTTTCGGTTTGTCGATACATGCTTCGGTTCTGAAGAAGAAGTTTGTCAAAAGAGGGTACCCCCCGTGACCTACTTTTTGCTGTGGTGGCGCCACCTGTTGACAGATCCGGACGAAAAACAACAACACTTGTAGGGGACCATGAGTACTTCATACCTACCAAGTTTCATCAAAATCCCTTCAGCCGTTCTGGAGAAGAAGTTTAAAATGTGAAAAGTTTACGACGACGACGGACGACGACGACGACGCCGACGACGGACGACGGACGACGGACGCAACACTATGACAATAGCTCACTTGAGCCTATGGCTCAGGTGAGCTAAAAAGGGAAAAAAATTTTTGTCGGGATCCCGTCGGGGTTTGAAGCCGATCCCCATGGGTCCATTGGGCATGGAAAACATACATTATACCTATGTACAATCTTAAAAAATATTCCTTAAAAATCTAAAAGTGGATATCTTGACAAAATTCTTTCACTTGTAGGGTACCATGCATGAGTACCTCATATCTACAAAATGTCATGACAATCTGAAGAGTGGTTATAGAAAAGAAGCAGAAAATGTATGAAAATCACCCCCCCCCCCTTCCTTTTTACATAAGAAAAAAATTCATAAAAAATCAAAAAAATAAATTTTAAGCATAAAATGCATATCAAAGCATTAAGTAAGTTAAATATGATAAATATGTAGTAAATGAGTGTGTAAAATCATACACTTATTGAGTTATTTAAAGAAATAGTGCAAAAATGTGCATTTCTGACTAAGTCCGAAAAGACGTCAAAAACGCGTCAAAAATTTGACTTCGAAGTGGAACCAAAAATAACAACACTTCTTAAGACATCTCTCTAGATCATCCTGATGCTTTCGGTTTGTCGATACATGCTTCGGTTCTGAAGAAGAAGTTTGTCAAAGGAGGGTACCCCCCGTGACCTACTTTTTGCTGTGGTGGCGCCACCTGTTGACAGATCCGGACGAAAAACAACAACACTTGTAGGGGACCATGAGTACTTCATACCTACCAAGTTTCATCAAAATCCCTTCAGCCGTTCTGGAGAAGAAGTTTAAAATGTGAAAAGTTTACGACGACGACGGACGACGACGACGACGACGACGACGACGCCGGACGACGGACGACGGACGCAACACTATGACAATAGCTCACTTGAGCCTATGGCTCAGGTGAGCTAAAAAAATTGAAAAATCACTAAAATCTGAAAAATCACAAAAATCTGAAAAATCTCCATATGATCTGTCTGTAATATATTTTATTATCAAACTGTAATTCAAATTCCCAGAAAGTGACTATAAACCTATTCATGATAACTGTGGTCTAGTAGTGCTTTTGATCACAAAATTGACGGCAAGAAAATGATTTTTATTTTGTTGTAAGAAGAGTTGGTGTTTCCCATCCACAAAATGATAGTCACATGGTTATTATGAAAAGGTCTACCTTCAGTAAGATTTACAAATTAATACATAATGTTATCACAGATTTTGCCATTTTAATTCAAAGTTGCAGGAAATTTCAATGAGAGGAAAAGATCGTCATGGCAGCTGTCGAGGTTCATATCAATAGGCTTGAAGTTTTTACATACCCATCGTTGTCAAAGTCCACGGCCGTAATATCGTAACCGAAGGCAGAAAATGGCTGTTCTCCGTCAATGACCTGGTTCTCAAAGTAATCGAGGCCACTCAGTGAGTTGAAGAAAAGTACAACTTGGCCGGTGGAATTTGACCTTGGAGCCCCGCCCACATACATTCTGTCGTAATTATAGCCTTTAAACTTCCCTGCTACAACGGAAAACCCTGAAAATAGTACAAATGCATAACATTGTATGATTATGTAGATGCTTCATACTGTCCTATTTTTAGGTAAAGCATGTGGAATCAAGTCCATACAGTTTTACAGCTACTTTCATCAAACTTTTTAAATTTAGTAAAATCATTCGTTTCATCCAGAGAGAAGGAATGATGGAAGTTAAACGTTCCATTTGTTTGCTTAATAAAGGCCAAAAGGCTGACAATTTGTGTCAACACACATGTATCTGTGGTGTTTTTTCTTTAAAAAAAAAACAATTTCCCTCAATTGATCCAATCTTGAGGTGTTACTTAGAAAATATAACATCAAGCTCAAAATGTTAAAGAACATCAATCATAGCTAATATGTACTCCTTAGTGTAAAATCAAGTATGTACTAAACATACCCATATAAGAGTTTTTGTCAATAGGCGGTATTTTAAGTCCGGAATCCTGAGGGACAGGAAACTCAGAGGAAGAATGTTTCCAAGATTTGTCTTTACCAAACTGTCGTCCTTGGTAAATCTTCGATACTCTGCCTGGAAAAATATATGTAAAGAATTCTAAAATTATTATCTCTATCTGCATCAGTTGTGTTTTATGTTTGTTTTATTGTAATATATTTTAGATGGAAAACAAAAAAATATAGAGTGCAAGAAAACTTTTTTTTAGTTTCTTTAGGCCATACCAAATTAATTAAATGTTCTTTGGATTTTCTTGTGAAAAAAAGGGTGCGAGCGGGCGAAAATATAATTATTTTATTATTTTTAAGTATTGCAGTTTTTAAGGTGCTGGCGAGTAAAATAATTTCGTTTTTTATATAGGTTACCCCAGTAATAGATTTCTGATGTTTTTCGTACTCAAGAAGGAATCCCGATAGAAATCTGGTGACAAGGAAGCCTGGCACATAGCTCTATGGAAAAGATTTTCGAACATTCCCCCCTCCTTGACTTTCGATGGGACAACAAATTTGCTCCCAACATAATTTTTCAAACACAAGAAGTTTCATTTTCTTTGAAATTTGCACAATCCCAGACTTCTAGAAGCTTTAAGATTTGCAGAAGTCAGAACCGACCCTCAAAAATAACTTGAGCCAGATATGTCGTGGTGCGGGCGAGCATTTTATTTTTATAATATTATATTTTGAATTTTGAAAAATATGGTGCGGGAAATCCAAAGAACATTTAATTAATCTGGTATGGCCTTAGTTGAATTTGATTTTTTAGTTGAAGTTAGTTTTTTAGTTGAAGCTGATCTTTTTTAGCTTTTTTTAGTTAAAGATTAAATATTAATTCAAAAACAATATATAAAGATATTGTAAAGAATCTGGAAAAAAAAATCTTAACAGTTCTATCAATATATTTCCTTTTTCATTTCTTTTCTTTAAATCTTAGAAATAAATACATGTATAATAGCTTACCTGTCCAATCGTGAGCTCCTGGTGCGCCTAAAAATAGCTCATCATCCTGATAAAAAGAATTGTTGTTACATGTATTATAGACTTCTTCCAATTTCAACAACATTCATACACAATTATGTGAGAACGTGTAAAAGATAATATATTAACAGTTCACAAGTTGAAAGAAAATAACATGTAAAAGTCATTTACGTAGTTTGCAAGTTGAAAGAAAATTATATGTAAATAACTTGAATCTTTTTTTATTCATATTACATGTAATATATTCACATGTTATTCCTCTTTCAGAAAGAAAATAACATGTGAATATGCTAGTATAAATTACATTAACAGCTCTTTTCTTTTTTTACTTTACATGTTATGTGTGAATATTTTCATGCCCATTAAGCACATTAAAATATGATGCACATCGAACATTAATGCACGTAAAAAGGATACAAACGTGTTTTTAACATGTAAATTACGATGAAAAATGAGTGAATCTTAGTATTATTTTCATATTCATTCATTATAAACCTTTCATACCGGTAGTACTTGAGCCGACGCCCCTGCCTGACAGTACGCAGTTCCCTCATTCTCTCTGCCGTCGTCCTGGCACTGCCTAATTTCACTTTTAAAGTTTAAGGCCTCGTCTAAAAGTACACATCTACCTAGAGGATTATAGTTGACATGGTAACGGAATGCACACACCTGTAAATAAATATCATAAATCAATGTCTTTGCAGATAAAAAAGGCGAGCTAAAAATTACAAGAGAGAAATCATCCATTTTGAAGAGATTGTGATTTTAACTATAATTCAATTTCCATTGTCATTTTCAAGAAACGAAGATTCTGATTGGCTGAGAAATTTTGTTGATACATCGATCAACACAATTTTACATGGAAGTCTATTTATAGAACTATTTTTAGAACTGGGGGTTCCCTCAAACATGAATGAACTCGTTGCTGAAAATACAATTTGTAGATGTTTGCTTTTCATTTCAAGGGAACCATTTCTTTTCTAATTACTCAAAAATTAACAGTGCATGTAGAATTTGCTCAAACTAGTCCTTATTCCAAAGATATAGAGAGACGATCGTTCCCTGTTTGAATCATGGCGGCTGCCATAACTTGTTTTGGCAGACGTATCACTGCGAAACCTTCCGACTCACAAAATATAGTGCGGCCATTGATTGTTTTTAGATCCAAGAAAACAGTCTGTTTTTCAAAATTAAATGATAAGAAATGAATCTTATATTTTTTCTGTTGATGCAGGTATCACCCGAAAAATTGGACAGAAAACTTTGGCATCAACGCGCTACGCTGTCCAATTTTTCGGGTGATACCTGCATCAACAGAAAAAATATAAGATTCATTTCTTAAATCATTCTACATATATTGTATGATATACAGAAAGCACAAGACATTGCATGTATTCCGTCATTTTGTTGAGTGTACATGTATGCTTGCATTGGATTTAGGACGGTATCTGACCTAAAAGCAATCTGATGTAATAAAAGTTCTATATCGGTTTTGTAGCAAACTTTCCCTGAATTTAACGTTGGTTTCCATAGAGTTTGATGACGTCACAATATGTTTACGTCATATACCGTTCAAAAAAGTAACTCTGTATAACGAAAATCCCGAATACATATACACATTAATACCAAAAAAATCCAAAAAAAACGTGAATGAATGGTAAAGTACAAAATGGAGAATTGCTTAGCTTCAAACATTTCAACATTATAATATTGAAACCCCTGAATGAAAGGTTATTATCCCTTAGATACGTGAAGTGCATCCTACCATTGCGAGACCACCACGACCTTTACTGGTGACCGTTGACCCCAGCCACTGTCCATCTGATCCATTTCCCTCCTTTCGCAAGTTGGTTTCTAAATGAATGAAAATTCATAATTTCAGATTAATAAAAGATTGGAGGTATTATCTTGCAATAATTAATTAACAAGAAGCTACCGGTATATACAATATTAATTTATCTCAGTTACAGATCACTTGGCATTTGAGTAGGATACTAGTTCTATATTATAAATGAAACAAGTCAAAATAACTGCATGTATGAAAAGTTTGACAAGTTCAAAGACAATCAAATCTAAATAAAAAAAAAAAGATCATTTAAGCACTGTATGAGATAACAAATAGAAAACACATTAGCAAGTAAATGTGGTGATAACAAACAGACATTGAGTTCCCTGTGAGCTACTATCCAGTGGTAGTAATAATTGTAATCCAAAGGCATACAGACACTGAGCTCCCTGTGAGCTACTATACAGTGGTAGTATACATGTACCCCACAGACAAACAGACATTGAGCTCCCTGTGAGCTACTATACAGTGGTAGTATACATGTACCCCACAGACAAACAGACATTGAGCTCCCTGTGAGCTACTATACAGTGGTACATGTAGTATATATGTACTCCACAGACAAACAGACATTGAGCTCCCTGTGAGCTACTATACAGTGGTACATGTAGTATATATGTACTCCACAGACAAACAGACATTGAGCTCCCTGTGAGATACTATACAGTGGTAGTATACATGTACTCCACAGACAAACAGACACTGAGCTCCCTGTGAGCTACTATACAGTGGTAGTATACATGTACTCCACAGACAAACAGACACTGAGCTCCCTGTGAGCTACTATACAGTGGTAGTATACATGTACCCCACAGACAAACAGACATTGAGCTCCCTTTGAGCTACTATATAGTGGTAGTATACATGTACCCCACAGACAAACAGACATTGAGCTCCCTTTGAGCTACTATATAGTGGTAGTATACATGTACCCCACAGACAAACAGACATTGAGCTCCCTTTGAGCTACTATATAGTGGTAGTATACTTGTACTCCACAAACAGACATTGAGCTTCCCTGTGAGCTACTATATAGTGGTAGTATACTTGTACTCCACAAACAGACATTGAGCTCCCTTTGAGCTACTATATAGTGGTAGTATACATGTACCCCACAGACAAACAGACATTGAGCTCCCTTTGAGCTACTATATAGTGGTAGTATACTTGTACTCCACAAACAGACATTGAGCTTCCCTGTAAGCTACTATCCAGTGGTAGTAATAATTGTAATCCACAGACAAACAGACATTGAGCTCCCTGTGAGATACTATAAAGTGGTAGTATACATGTACTCCACAGACAAACAGACACTGAGCTCCCTGTGAGCTACTATACAATGGTAGTATACATGTACCCCACAGACAAACAGACACTGAGCTCCATGTGAGCTACTATACAGTGGTAGTATACATGTACTCCACAGACAAACAGACACTGAGCTCCCTGTGAGCTACAATACAGTGGTAGTATACATGTACTCCACAGACAAACAGACACTGAGCTCCCTGTGAGCTACTATACAGTGGAAGTATACATGTACTCCACAGACAAACAGACACTGAGCTCCCTGTGAGCTACTATACAGTGGTAGTATACATGTACTCCACAGACAAACAGACACTGAGCTCCCTTTGAGCTACTATATAGTGGTAGTATACATGTACCCCACAGACAAACAGACATTGAGCTCCCTTTGAGCTACTATATAGTGGTAGTATACATGTACCCCACAGACAAACAGACATTGAGCTCCCTTTGAGCTACTATATAGTGGTAGTATACATGTACCCCACAGACAAACAGACATTGAGCTCCCTTTGAGCTACTATATAGTGGTAGTATACTTGTACTCCACAAACAGACATTGAGCTCCCTTTGAGCTACTATATAGTGGTAGTATACTTGTACTCCACAAACAGACATTGAGCTTCCCTGTGAGCTACTATACAGTGGTAGTATACTTGTACTCCACAAACAGACATTGAGCTCCCTGTGAGCTACTATATAGTGGTAGTATACATGTACCCCACAGACAAACAGACATTGAGCTCCCTGTGAGCTACTATACAGTGGTAGTATACATGTACTCGACAAACAGACATTGAGCTCCCTGTGAGCTACTATATAGTGGTAGTATACATGTACCCCACAGACAAACAGACATTGAGCTTCCCTGTGAGCTACTATACAGTGGTAGTATATATGCACTCTACAGACAAACAGACATTGAGCTCGCTGTGATATACTATACAGTGGTAGTATACATGTACTCCACCGGCAGACACTGATCAGCTTCCTGTGAGCTACTATACAGTGGTAGTAGACATGTACTCTGTAGACAAACAGACATTGAGCTCCCTGTGAGTTACTATACAGTGGTAGTATACATGTACTCCACAAGCTAAATAAAGGTATCAATTACTCTTAAGGTTCATAGTTACACCCTTTCCAAAACACCCCCAAAACAATATTAAACATCCCAGGTTAAGTTTAACTGATTTTATTGGTAGAGAACAATGTAATATACAGTATTTTAATGAAAAAAGTATATGTCAACGAGCTTCCAATGGATTTATGACCTTCCAAAGAAGTGCATGTCCATTTTTTCTTGAATTTTCCCCAAATTTGCATCATATCATCAATAAACCCCAGTTATTTTAAACCTGATGCATGAATGTATATGTTCATTCTTTTAATAACGAAAGAAGGTATAAAACAAATGAAAAATAGAAAATCCTTCAATGCTGGTACGTCCAATTCTATGAAATAGAAAATATTATACAATTTAAGGCTCTATTCTTGACGTCATTATTTTTAGAGTCCAACCAGTAAATGACGGGTTTTAGTACTTTGTTAACATGCCAATGAGCGGGAAAATTGCTATCTTAATCTAAGTTAACATATCTTTCAACAATAAAAATAAATGTAGCAATCATCGCACAAATTTTTAAGTTTGATACAAAATCATAACCTTACCCCCCTCCAGATTTTGTTACAAAATGCTGGTAAGAGATCCCCTCCGTGCTCTATTTGGATTTATATCTCCTGAACCGTTCATCTAAATTACTCCATTTATCATCCATATATCAATTGGAAATACAACTGATCAAAATGTGAATTCTATAACCCATTCTGTAACCCATTTTATAATATTTACCCATTATATCAGTAATATTAACGCCTGCAACAGTTTTAAGCAAATGACGTCACGTGATGCATTTGGCCATTTGAACGTCAAATCAAGTTGATAAAGAATTAAAAACGGTCCAGAATGAAATGGAGCGATGAAAGCAAGATGTTTATCTTATGAATAGAATTATAAATTAATAGAATGTATTCAGATAAAAGATTACTAATACTTGAATGTACATGTAAGTGCAATCACACGTTATATATAATAGTACGTGTATGTTGCTTTCCATTGGTTTTGGATGAGGAGAAAAGCCGGGAAGGGCTTAAATCGGCCTTGTGACAGAATATCTTTTTAAAATAGTTTTTTTGTAATTCCTATATTTATGAAAAATCATATTTATTTCCGCATGACATCTGTTTTCTTCTAAGAAAGGGTAAACAATAGCACGAACAACGTCGTTTTGAACCAGGACGTCGCCTTATAATTGCTCGGGGTTTTGAAACCTATTTGGTAGAATCTGTGTTAACAATTAGCTGATTTATAACAGTAAAACAATGCTGCAAATGAGTTCTATCTTCGAATAATATTATAAACGTTCCATCCCCCCCTCCCCTCCTCCTTTTTTTAACTGGTTTACGTCACATATTTCATTATAGGCGTTTAATGACAAATTCTTTCCTGACTGCAAGTGCAAAATAATTTTAGTGTACTACAATCTCAGACGATAAAAACCGTATTCCTTGCAGTTACGTATTTATGGAGATCATATAATGCAGGTAAGTCGGCATTCGCATTTTTTCATCAAACATTCTGGGATATTCAGCATTATGGCATCCAACGCGGGTCAAGGTCATCCTCAAGGTCAGTGTGACTTGTTCAGGATCAAATATCCTTTAGGTAATCTGTGGCGGATCCAGCGCCCCCTTTGTTGCCGGGGGGGGGTCAAGGGGCGAATTTTGCCGATTTTTACTGAAAATGGGCAAAAATATACCTGTTTTTGGAAAATTTGGGGTCATTGCCGGGGGGGGGGGGGGGGGTGGGCGCCCCCTCCGCGAATCCACCACTGGTAATTTTAGAATATGTATGTACTTTACATTCCTATATTAAACGTATACCGGTAATAATAATTCACTGTCGGGGAGAAGGTTAAATTTAGGCAATAATCCTGAAATCATTGATTTATAACAGGTCCATGAATATTCGCATTGTAAGAAAAGGGAGAAGAACAAATAATGTAAAAAAGGTAACTTTTTCAAAAGGAAGATTCACTTTGAGAAGATTTGACTTATAGTACTATGTCATTTGTCATGAAAAGTCCTCTGTCCGATAAATTCAAAATATAATCATTACGGTTCGCTTACAATAAATGGCGAATCTTACACATAGCGGAGAGAAATTGCGACGTAGCATTAATACTCCCACCCCCTCCCCCTTTGCCCTTATCGTGATGCTTGCTGTTCTAAATATCACTACTCCTAGAAAAGTCCATTCATTTGTTTTACCCAAATCCCGCATGTAAACTAAGGAGTTGTTTCCTAATAAAATGTACAATTTTGTGAGATGTTGCCCGGCCGCGTGTAAAAAAAAAAGAAAGCATCACACACATTTTAATTAGATTCAATTGCTATTTTAACCCCGGGTATAAATCAAACGCTTGTTTACAAATAAAACAAGCATAAAATTATTCTTTCGTGATTTTCTCGTAGAGATGACGGCGAGCGGCAGAATGCGCTGTAAGCCTTTTCTCTGAATGAACATACCCATCAAAGAATTGTTTTACATCAATTTCTAATCAAGATTCAAAGGAAAACGATAGAAGTCCCAATCTTATCAAAATACAACAGTTTTATTTAGGACAATCCCTAAAATACTAGTTCATGTTTCAGGACGTAGGTGAGTCAGCGTCAAATAATAAGAGTGCCGATGCAATTTTGGCGCGTTTTTCGTGACGTCATAGATAACGTGACGTCGATTTTGGCGACGAGAGATACTCCGAAGTGATTTGTTGTTCGGATGGTGTATCCTTGAACCTTAAAGACAATTAATACATGTAGATGCCAAATATATTATTTTGACTTTTTCACAGGAGAGCTGAAACAAACTCTAAATGTCTACAGTAAATGGTTCATTTGTAACTTTTTGTCCTATAAATACATGTATGTACTATGTACCATACCTAACGTAGATAGGAACTGACAATCCCCTGTCGCTGTCTGTGCATCACATCTGTATAGTCCACCTGTTTTTGTCAGTAGTGCCTGGTTCTCATAGCGAGGTGCTCCTACTAATAATCTGAAAGAAAGTAACAAGAAATATCATTATACCTCATAAATAATTAGTAAATATGATTGGTCTAAAGAAGTCACATATCTCCTTTCAAGGTCACGTCTCCCCACACTTTGAACTCAATATTTTACAATGATTTGCCTCTCTTTTTACGGAGACAGCTAAGATTGACCGACCAATAGATGCGACTCTGGCCTCCTTCCACTGCAATGACAATTACTGGGGTCATTAACATTAAATTCTGACAAAATTTTACTTTTTATCCATGTGTAGCATGATTTCCGTTTGCTCTGACCTTTGGCCTTGCAGGTACTGCCTTTGCTCAAGGTCAATGCACATCCTTTGATATTATAAACAACAATTCAATTCGGACTTGACTCATTGAAATTTTGTTCAAATTCATACAGAGGTTCACAAGTTATGGCCCGGATCAGTATCTTCCTACCTTTTTCAATGCGACCTTGACCTTGAAGAAAAACGATATGACCTTGATTCAAGATAATGACATCTTCTGTGGTCTTGGGCAATATTTTTAAGGAATACTATTCAATTTCATGCGTTGGCAGATGGACAGACAGAAAGGATCATTTCTATATTTCTATACCCTCCATCCACTTTTTTCTGTGTGAGGTTCTTCTTTTTTACTAAACTGACTTTTGTATTATCTCATCAATGTTTATGAAAATAAACAATATTGTCATTGTCGGGTTCAAGTGGAATTTGAGACAATCTTATGTTGATTACCAGACAATTTTCCGATATTTTGAGATGAAAATATATTCTCCAACTAGTTTACATGGTTTTATAAGGGTTGAGCAGTTAGACAGTAAAAAATATTCCTTTTTAAGCCCGGTACACACGGTAAGATTTGTCTTATAAGACTTGTATTATAATACAGAATCTTACCGTGTGTACACCCTTAATACACTGTATTATAAGATTTTTAAAAACATATAAGACTGTATTAGCGATAGAGCACTGCTCTATCCTTAATACAAGTCTTATAAGATTTTTTTATCTCTGGCCAATGAAATTGCTCTGTCCTCATTATTCATCAACATTTGTAACTAAAAATATTTATACTTGGAAAACCCCGAAATACATGTGCTTCCATGGTGGTCAAATTCCCAAATCAGACAAAGAAAAATTAACTTTGATTGATTTTACATTTTCGGAAATAGAAGGGGAATTATGGAATCCTTCGCGGGAAGTGTTTCACCAAAAAAATTCAAGTTATGGGCTCTGGTTAGATTTTCTGTTACTTTTAGGAGTGCTTTCGTTAGGAATCCGTGATGGACACTAAATGCTTCTCTCCACTTCGTACATGGCATTGTCCAGTATCTACTTTTAATCTTTTCCTTTTTGAGTCAATTTTTCACGCTTGTGAAACATGTGATGCAATTAACTTGTCTTCAATTAATGGGATATTTTAGCGGGAGAAAACCACGTGGAGTAGACTATTTGTTTATAGTCTTATAAGATTTGTATTACCGTGTGTACGGTAGAGTCTTATGAGACATAAAATCTTATAATACAAGTCTTATAAGACTAGTCTTACCGTGTGTACCGGGCTTTACTCACGGTAATTACAATTACAGACTCTATAGTAAGATGTCAATTAGTACTGATTCATCTCAGATGCTTGCTAATTAGCAATAATCGTGTGTTTTATACATGGTTCACGACACAATTTACGTCTGACATGGAAGCTATAAGCTAAGTAAACTACGGTTTGTAAAGTTTCGTACAATAAATATCAGCGTGTGTACCAGACAAATTTCCATGCCAATCAATCAATCACCAGAGCGGAGTTATCTTAACCTAGACGTCGTCTGCCTCCCATCTACTATGTCTACACCACTAAAGACTTGACTGATAGATTGATATATGAAGGTGTAAGAAATAACACTATCTGCGATCTATCAAGTACACCAATGATTTTGATGATCCCCTCATCTCTATGTATTTCTGGGTATCGGGGGGGGGGTGAATTCTGAACCTCAGTGACAAGTAAATGCTTATCTACTAGCATCTAATGTTGTGGTCAATGAGCACCTTGTTTTCATGGGACGAAAAGGAAGATTTATTGTAACAGGGTTTGCATGCAGTTGTGGAAGGAGGAAGGGGGAGGGGGCGGTTACACATTATACAGTGATCATAGACAATATTCAGATACTGTAGCAAAAGGGTGAAAGAATACAAATGCACATGTACATGGAATCTGATACACGTCATTATGTAGAATGTTTTCAAAACAGTTATTTTCTTTTTTGTTGTTTCATAGATCATACGATTAACGATAAAATCATAGACGGAACAGTTCTACCAAAAATCAAGCTCAATGTAAACGAAGCTCTTATTTTTATATTGTGAATTCTGTCCGACATGCCACAGTATCTCATAAACCAATCAAAATGAAAGTATCACAGAGATACAATGTGACATAACAAACAGCTTTACAAAAATCCTCCTTTATTACAGAGCAATAAATATCACATCTAATTCTTAGGATGAGTTGGAATGGATGTAAAATCTGTAGCAGAAAAACTGAGTTTGATGTTAACGATGCCTCATGATTCAGATATTTGGATCAATGCGATGCTAAGTTCTTTTCCTTCATATGAAGTGAAATTAAGAGGGCAAGAAATTCTATGAAAAACAGTTGCTCTTGAATAAAATATATTCCACAATAAAAGTTTCATAATTACAACTTAAAAACACATTTCTCTCACACCTCTCTATCAACCCCCCCCCCCCCCCCCAACCAATACCCTTTTGTCTTTCTCTTTCGCGGATAATATAGGTTATACCGATAGAGGGAGAAATCTATAATAACAGATCTCGAATTTATTATTTTCGGTAAATGTAACAAGTTCTAATGCCAACCATTGGGCACGTATACTCTTTACCATTGATCGCACTTTGCATATGAAATATTGTAGAAAAGGAATGTTACAAAACATCTATGATACATATACATCAGGATATAACGCCCCTGAAATAAGCCATTTATACAGACGTTATCTTAATCAACTCCCACTGGGACATATTTTCTTAGAAACTGATATATTATTTATCATCCAAGTGAAACCACAAGGCCAAGATAAGAAAACAAATTGTTTGACATCGCCACATACTTAACCCTTACAACGATTTTTTATCCTTCTTACGTACAGTTTATATAATGTATATGATTTTTAAGTCAACATAATTATATTTATCTATTTACTTGTGTAATTATTCATTTACTAATCTAGGTATATATTCAATTATTCGTTTGCCTATTTATTTATCTATCTATCTGACTTTCATTCATCCCTTCATTCATTTATTTTATTCATTTATTTTATTTATCCATTTATTTTATTTATTCATTTTTACTTTGCCACCAGAATGACACAACTCAGAAATAGCTCAGAAAACCTCAAAACACACAGATGACATTAGAAGTATATATATATTTTATAACTATATATCAAAACAAATTCAGCGCTGCGGGGCCCCATATCACATGGTAATTCCATTTCCCTTTAAAATAATGTGTTCCAATACATCAAGGGTAGATAAAGCTGTAGCCATTTATGATAAACATAGGTAATCACAGATTACGAAGCTCACCTCGTGACAGCAAAATTCAATTCAAACATATTTCTTAGTACATGTATATTGGCTTTTAAAGGCAAAGCCACTCAAGCAGAAAAAGTAGGTCAAGGTCATTTTATGAAAGTTTGATCAAAGATACATCCAATATGCAAGTTTGGTACATGTAGCAGTTATACTTTGCTCAATATTGGCTTTATAGAGCAAAATCACTCAAGCGGAAAAAGTAGGTCAAGGTCATTTTATGAAAGTTTGATCAAAGATACATCCAATATGCAAGTTTGGTACATGTATTACTTATACTTTGCTCAATATTGGCTTTTAAAGGCAAAATCACTCAAGCGGAAAAAGTAGGTCGAGGTCATTTTATGAAAGATTGATCAAAGATACATCCAATATGCAAGTTTGGTACATGTATCACTTATACTTTGCTGAATATTGGCTTTAAAGAGCAAAATCACTCAAGCGGAAAAAGTAGGTCAAGGTCATTTTATGAAAGATTGATCAAAGATACATCCAATATGCAAGTTTGGTACATGTAGCACTTATACTTTGCTCAATATTGGCTTTTAAAGGCAAAATCACTCAAGCGGAAAAAGTAGGTCAAGGTCATTTTATGAAAGTTTGATCAAAGATACATCTAATATGCAAGTTTGGAACATCTAGCACTTATACTTTGCTCAATATTGGCTTTTAAAGGCAAAATCACTCAAGCGGAAAAAGTAGGTCAAGGTCATTTTATGAAAAATTGATCAAAGATACATCCAATATGCAAGTTTGGTACATGTAGCACTTATACTTGCTCAATATTGGCTTTTAAAAGCGAAATCACTCAAGTGGAAAAAGTAGGTCAGATGCTGCATCCAATGCATGGGTCCATCTCGGCATCCAAAGATGAATCACTTGTTCAAGTTTGGTTAATGTAGCATTAGTACTTTGTCAGATACTGAGCTACCCCAAACTTCTTATCCAAATCACTCAAGCGGAAAATGTAGGTCAGATGCTGCATCCAATGCATGGGTTCACCTCAGCATCAAAAGATGAATCACTTGTGCAAGTTTGGTTACTGTAGCATCAGTACTTTGTCAGATACTGAGCTACCCCAAACTTCTTAACCAAGTCACTCAAGCGGAAAATGTAGGTCAGATGCTGCATCTGATGCATGGATTCACCTCAGCATCCAAAGATGAATCACTTGTGCAAGTTTGGTTACTGTAGCATCAGCACTTTGTCAGATACTGAGCTACCCCAAACTTCTTAACCAAGTCACTCAAGCGGAAAATGTAGGTCAGATGCTGCATACGATGCATGGGTTCACCTCAGCATCCAAAGATGAATCACTTGTGCCAGTTTGGTTACTGTAGCATTAGTACTTTGTCAGATACTGAGCTACCCCAAACTTCTTAACCAAGTCACTCAAGCGGAAAATGTAGGTCAGATGCTGGATTCGATGCATGGGTTCACCTCAGCATCCAAAGATGAATCACTTGTGCAAGTTTGGTTACTGTAGCATTAGTACTTTGTCAGATACTGAGCTACCCCAAACTTCTTAACCGGACGCGGACGCGGACACGGACGCGGACGCGGACGCATGGGGTTATAGCATAAGCTCACTCAACTTCGTCGAGGTGAGCTAAAAAGCACATAATAAAGATAAAAGCCCCTATCCAGCTCTGTAAAACAGATTAGGGGCCAATCTTCCCCGGAAAGTGAGAAAGAGTTTATAAGGTCGGTGGTATTCATAAATATCATGTATCTGTATTGTTCGTCAGAGACCCATGACAATAAAAATACCATGACTGAGGTACAAACAAATTCTAAGAATTGTAGCTTTTCAAAAGTAACGATTTTTATTTGTGACAGACAGACAAACAGACTGACGGACAGATTACAATTTGGTTCTTTGCAACATTAGGAAGGGCGGGTCAAGGAATATAATCCAAATATGTATGTTTATTTCTATTCAGAACATATTAGGAAATGAAAGTGCAATATGAAGTGAAAATATTCCATGATTTCCTTGCATTGGAATGCCCCATATTTCAATGATAGTATATAAGGAAAATGTCTTATATGTGAGTAAGTACAGAGAGAAGTATACTTATTGAGTTTTCCTCATTATGATGTGATCCAGACGCCCTTTCTTCGCCCACTTGATCACACGTGTAGGAAATACTTTCACTTCCACTAAGCTACATTTGTATTATTGTAAATATTTCCTACCACTTCAATAATAAGACACGAGTATCAGTAGGGAGCACTATGAAGATTGCATGGAAAATATGAATCACTAAATGGCTTATTTCACCTCCAATACACCCGATCATTAAATTTCTTGTAACTAGTGAATCATATTCACCGTAAATTGGATTGAGTCAGAGTCGTGCAGAAATGTGTTTCTTACAATAATAATATCTCTATGCTTTGACTGTTTAGTGACTTTGGGAAAAGGGTTTTTCTAATTACATAGAATAAATTTTGTTGAACAAAAAGCAAATACTAGGACAGTAGGACCGCCTTTGCCACAATTTTTTTTTTCTTTTTCTTTTTTTTTTTTTGCGAAGTAAATTATAGAAACCGTACAAAGAAGTAGGAATTCAAACGAATCTATTAACCTTGACCTACATTAAATCGTCAAGGCAACTTCTGTTAAGGCACATCCAGTGGCCCTGTGCCAAATTTCATGAAAATACATATACATCTTCAGAGATATTGAAAAAGTGTCAGACCGAAGGAAACGTCTGGCAAAAATTCATTCGGACTTACAAAGTACATGTCATTGTTCGGTCTGACAGTTTTGTGAAAGCTGACAACTTTGAAATATATTTCAACATCTTTGCATCTTAATCATTATCACGCATCACAATTTCAATAAGATATGTGTAATCATGTCAACAAGAAATCGGCATGACCAAACTTTACATCTGACATACAGTCGGACGGACAGACAAACAGCCGGAACATTCACAGACAAGTACTCATGCTTGACTTTCTGTATCTCAAAAGCAAAATCAGTGCCATATGGATCAATAGAAAAACTTGGTCTTTATCTTTGTATTAGCGATAGTTGTTTTCCCCTATAATACCCTATAATACCCTAATCAGCGATATTTCTGCTGCAAAACAAGCCAAAATATGCCAAATTGGCATGCATGTATGTTATTATGTATACTGTGAGAATATGATATGAATTCAAACTACATAGCCTCTCTGTAATTGATCTATAACATGTGCTGATCCAGAGAGGGTGTTAAGGGTGAACCTCTTACTACAAGTACATATATAAACAACCCCCCTCCCTTCCACATCCCCTCCAACACACACCTTCTTTACTTATTTCCTTAGAAATTATTGAAAGTTGATACGAGCTTTCTTGGGCGAATACATGGACCCCATCCCCATTCAGGGTCGAGCTGGAACACCCCCCCCCCCTTTTCCTAAGAAAACTTCCTAGATTTGCGCATGTTTAAGCTTATATGCATCCGCGCTTTCCGCATCTGTGTAGAGTGCATACAATGTTACAAGACATCTATTATTCACATATTTTCTATATCCCATCTGGGAAAACGGAGACGCCGAGCTCAATTAATCAATAGCGACTAAAAGGCTATGTGACAATGTATGGTATGACGGAGAAAGAGAGGGTGACAATGTCCAATCAATCAAACCCTATAATGTTACTTTATAATATTGATATCTATATAGGTCCCAGACTCCCTGTTTCGAGTTGATTAAAACCGTAATCGGAAATCCTCGTGTATATCAAAGCAGATTGATTCCCATATAATTCAAGAGCTCCATGGCTATACTGCATTGCATTTCAAATATTCAACCTGTTCAACAGTATATGTAAGGAGCTGTTAAGATAAGGGCCGTATTTAGCCCTGAATCTCGTGCCTTATTTCTTCCGCATGGCGAATCGTACACAGAAAAGCATGAATCATTATTGAAATATAATGTATTTGTAGACCTTTTACATGTTTTACATTATGTTAAGGAACTCTTAAGGTTGTAAAATTAAGGTCGAAAGAGGTAGGGGTGCTCGGATAGAAAATCCCATAATATCGACAAAAAACGTATAAATTTTTAAATATTTTATCTAAAATGGATAAATATAAGCTAAAAGACATCAAATATGTCTACATTGCGTATCAGAAATAGATTTCGAACGTTCTACCTCCTTAAATTGGTAAATAATGAAATCCGGAACTTAAAATACGGTCTTATTCTTCATTCAATGGCTACAATAAAAGCCTTTTAGCGCGAAATACACATTGACGGAGAAATGAACATCACTCTTGCTCATTTCGTTTCTAATTCTTGTATCTTTCATTCAATCATATTGAGTACACAATGTTTGATGGATTAAAGAGGAAAAATAGTAAAATGTGCTATATTTAATGGTCAAAAAGATCGATTCTTATAAAATGCACCCCCCTTTCCATTTTTAGTTTTTCGTCTCTGGGGTAGTGTTCCCCCCGGAGATACAGAACCCCACTTTGCCAAAAAAATTGTATCATGGATACACATCTCCAGTAAAAGTGGCTTTCTGTATATCCGGGGGGAACAATGTTCAATAAAACTTTTCCATTTTCTATTGATTTCTATGAGAAAAAGATAAGTTTTGACCTAAAAATTAGCAATATTATGCAAAACAGAGGAAAAATAACTTCATATTCTGATGGGACGGCGTATAGGTATACATTTTACCAAAAAAGGTTCTTGAAATTTCAATTTTCAAAATTCCACTTTTCAGGGCTGATTTTACGCCTTATCTTAACAGCTCCTTTCCTCATTGTTTTAATTTAACAAAATCGGTGCATGTTAACAAAATTGTTTCCTGCAGATCTGATCTAAAATCATCAGATGATTATTGCAGATTGCCACAAGAACCCTGTCGACATCAAACTCAGATACAATGTAGTAAAGGAGAACATCGAATTTTGCTTCAAGCAATCGGATGACCCCCCCCCTTTAATTTCAAGAAATTCGGGAGAAATTGGACATTCTTCTAGAAATTATAATAAATGTTGATCCGCGTCTATAACCCCTTCAAACTTTCATTTAGCTCCCATCAACTCACCCTCCACCCCTTCTATCCCTTTTCAATGCTCTAAACACATATTCTTGTGTTTCACCCAACTTCTCCGAGGTCAAGATTGATATTGAAACCTCTGAATTGCATTCAATAAAACTGCAATAGGACAATGACCTCTACCATGTCTACCCAAATCTCTTAAATTATCCTTGTGATACTGACGATGTTTGCACTACACTCCAAAGATTTCCTATCCTATCCCGAGTAAACATCAAATCTAGCAGCGCAAAACACAAAAATTCCGACCACAAAATCCTTCAATGGCCTACACAAACTTTTATTCGGAACAGCTGGAGATAAATAGTAATATTGTGTCTGACAATACAGATATAATGATACCATTCTTTTCTGTCATTTTTTACCCTAACCATACCACATGGCTGTACGTATCACATATCGTCATTTTCTCCCTCATTCTTTTCGTTATAAAATACGAGTTTTGTAAGTTTCTATGACGCGGGACCTTACTCTACCGTTTTATATTTATGTCTAGCACGCTCCCGTACAATGAAGTGTCACCTCGCGCCTACAGGAGCGGAAATTATTGTTTGGGGTAAACGTCCAACAACAACATACAACAGTCCATTAGTACACCTTACTACATCTGATCAATTATTTCCACTGCACTTGTATTAGGTTAAGAAGTAGATGTGGTTAACACTTAGTACTTTGATCATAAAAAACAGCTTGCATATTTTATCAGATAAGACAGACGAAACGTCCGTCCCGTTCTTATTCAAGAGCTACACGACGACCAGATCTAGACAATCGTGCACGGACCCATCTTGGACAGAGGTGGGCCCTGAGTGTCCTGCAGCCAACATCCCTCTCCTACCCACCCCACTTTCTTTATCTGAGCAATGGTTGGGTGGAGTGCCTACATTATCGGTCACTTTATTTATAAGGATACATGTATACGACTATTTTCTGCTTGGACTCTTGTGGTCCACGTTCTTTAACAAGAATACTAAATGCGATCTTAAGTGGAGCGAGAAATTGTTCGCATTCATCCACGCGACCGTTCGTTACACTTTATGAATGGAGTCTTGCTATCACATCTTTAAATTCAGAAGTCCTGTTTTGCTAAATAATATACAGCTACGCCGTCAAAACATCAAAAACTTACTCGGGTGTGGAAATTACAAACTTTATCCTTTTTTCAAAATTCATAGCTTGTCACAACCCACACAGAATATTCGCTATTCCTTGTTGGGGGAATTCAATTTATCATTTTATGACATTGTGGTAAAAAAAGCTTTACTTCGACAGATAACGTTACGAGTGGGATCTTCTCTGTCATACACTATAATGAAAGAGGAGTTTTACTGATATCCTGATAATCCAACTAGTCAAATTTCATAAAATCTGCAAATGGCTACATATACCATTCGTGCCATATAAATATATGCATTTGTATGCATATATACATCGAGCTACGAGCAACTCGTCATGTGGCCAATGATGGCACTATCCTGATGAACGGGGCAGACCACCAAACCCCATTACCTTCTTTCCACATGATGGGAAACCTAACTAGCTTTTGGACCGCGCATTTGAATATTTTCTCTCTCAAAGACAGCTCCAACTTAATATAGTCTAAACTCTTTATTCTGCAAAACGTTGACTCGACCTTTCCTGAAGGGAAACAGTTCTTTTCATATGGCCAACTGGATGAGGATTCGGACCATTTTATCTATCAGTGGATTCAGTTCCATGACCATCTTCAACATTTGTTCGTGACAAATAGAAGTAATATAACATGTTCTCTAACTAACCATTTTCCTTATCGTTATGATTTTCCGATAATCTGACAGCTCAAAACGGCACGAACACTTCAAACAATACGGCTGTCCCTGGATGATGCTGATTGATTTTTGGCCTTTTTATTCTTCAATTAACGACTCATTAGAGCTCGTTAAGTGCTAGAACCTGCAGTTGGGTCAATGAGTCATTGAAGCAAACTAAATATCAGAAACTATCATCTGAGACGGTTTGGACGTGCGGATTACATTGATTTGTCCGGAAGCTACGTTTCAAATTAAGATTTAGCGATTACGGTACTAGAAATCTCTGTGGAAGCGGGGCATCATGGTATTACATTGATCAATCGTATCGTTTTTATCCAGATTTCAATTTCAAGCATGTAAAGCGACAAATATAGCAGTACTCTCTTCTCTAAATCTACCATAGGGAAACTAGACGGGTATCCATGCAACGCCAGTTTCTCCATCTCCCCTTGGTCTGCGCATTTTTTCATAAAATATAAATGTAAACCGTAAACTTAAAATTGGAATACACACAAGGCCTACAGGTGACCATCTAGGGTGTGAGGGGTGTAGATTGTGCACTATTTACATTTTACAAGGTGCAAAGACGACAGCTGTTCTTATCTACTAAAAGTGCTAAAATATCACAATCGATGCCAAAACCCTAGCTGTTTACTCTGTCTGCCTTGCCAAACACCGTAAGAAAAGATCGAAGGTAATTATATATATAGGGCGACATAGTTGTGATATTTAATCCCGTTTCCAATCTGGGATCGGATTTCTGGGTGTTCTGACCCATCAGCGTGCACACAGGGAGGGCTTTGTACATTATGATACACTGACTGTTGTAGGATAGATACAGATGATGTAGATAAGAGACAGTATGATGGAATCACGACAAACTTTTGACTTGTCTCCTGGGAGAGCGCTTAGATTGGGAAGAGTGTAATAGTAATACGTGTACAATATCGTTACGATTCGTTACTTGGTAAGGATTCAATATCCAAAACATGCATGCCTGGTACACCGCATTTTAATTTTGTTTTACGGAATCTCGCTCGGTCGGTGTGTTTTACCGTACTTTGCGAAACAATTTTCCCCCTTTTTCATTACTTTGCGTTCATCCTACCCCCATCCCGCCCCTTCATATATACCATTACCATTTACATGGAGAAATTATTTTACCTCAGTGTGAAAAAGTCTTTTATGTCACCGTAATCGAAGATTCTGGAGCATATAGGTTTTTTTTTTGGGGGGGGGGGGTTCAGGGATAATATTTAGACACGCATGATCAACAATAATTCCAGAGACGATCACAAATCTTTTTTAAAAGACGATAAATTATCTAACTTTAACATGTTTAACATTTTTAAAAGTCCTACTTGTCGATGACAAAAATCATCAGTTATGAACGTCTGATTGTACAGTAATTACCGGATACAATAATAGTCATATCAAGACGTTATTGATAGTATCTCTGATCTAAATACAGAGAATGTTTATAATACATGCTTTATTAATAAATCAAGTGGTGCATTACGACTTAGACAGCCTAAATGTTTAAAGTAAACAAGCAGATGATTGTCTGGCCTTTTACAAATATTAAATAACCGGAAATGCACATGGAGTTAACTATATAAAGGAGTGCATTGCACACCTTTGTTATTTGAATTACGTAGGTATTTTTTCGTCTGGTCCACATGTTCAATATGGTAGTATTACTACTGTAGAACGTAAAAAAAACATAGGAATATGAGAATTTTCGTTTAACCAGTCCCGCTGGGTGTTGACAATCATGGCCAATCAGCAATAATTATCAAAAGATACTTGTATTTATGAATTTTAAATACAAGTATCTTTTGATAATTATTCATGATATATTATAATAATTGATTTCAAAATTTTCAAACAATTATAACCTTCACATCACGTTGGACTCTAGAACCTTATGCTACCACACACCCATTGCCAAGATTAAATGTATACTATTAACTAGCATTGTATAGATCTATTTCATGCCACTGACATGACACATCATATTGTATATAGTGAGACATAATTATATATTCATAAGTCAACTGCACCTAGACAAAGGGAATTTTAACCTGCTCCTCTGAACGTGCTGAGCTTTAATACCAGAATACAATGTCCTATTACAATAGGAAATTCCTCGGTGTGCTGCTACCGTATTCATTGATACATCAACTACTAGTAACAATAGGTAAACTGCCTCTGTACTTATAACAATAAACACCAATACAACATTCCATTCATTGGTGAAGAGGTAATTTCCCCCATCATAAGTATGTTGACCTTGACTGGAACACTTACACTTTACGGTTTAAGTTAAATGTAAAGATAAATTATGATTCTTTTCAATATTTCCTAGAAGAAAAATATTTTGTACATGTACTAAGTTAGTATAAATTTCCTTTGAATGTACATGAAACTTGGATAAACTTCTACTTCCCTTTTTGAAAAGACTTTTTTATAACTAGTCATCAAGGATACTTAATACGGAGAAAATCTTATTTATTGGGCCATATTTCTTGGCACCATATAGAACTGTAATACTTCATTTTTTTTTCTAATTTTGCCCCCCCCCCCCCTTCCCTCCCAATTACCAATCCATTCCCTGGCCTTCTTCAAAGTTGACAAACATCAATGAAGTCTGTCTAAATAGGACTAAATCAAACAGCTCCATATAACCTTAACAAGTGCATTCAAACCCTAATTACAGGGTCAAATGGTCAGTTATATCTTTACAGTCTCCTGACCTGAGGTCAGTACTATAATAGATACACATCTTATCTAAATAGCCATTACAAACAATTAACATACAAGTCTGGTGTAAATTAATTGCTACACCAAAATCATTTACTATACATGTTAAATATGTACGTACAATGTATGTATATAGATATATATAAACATATCAGTTTACTAGACATTTTATAGTCTATACATTTAAATAGGTCAAGAAGAGGAATTTAAAGTCATTTAGAATCTTAGATAATCCAAAGTGTCAACAGTAAACGCCCGCAGGTCTACCTTTTTACACAATGAGTTAGACTTATGGTACACTAACTTTTTCATAATAATACATTATGCATAAAAGTATACTACTTAACACCTGGACTCTCACCTGAACGACTCAGGGCAGTGAACGTTGTGTTATGATCACTAAAAATCATTTCACTCCAAAAGTTACTTTTTCTATATTTAAATAAAAAGAAATATATTTTCGATGAATTGAATGAAAAAAAGATTCTTATTAACATCTAAAAATCTATCACATGACGGTATTTAAATAAGAAATGAAAAATCCAGGTAAAAATTAGAAAAAGGGGGGGGGGGGGGTCGTATACCTGTGTATACTTACACACTATTCAAGGTCCGATTTGTAACGCTGTCCGTGATTTGGTGCTGCGCAATAGAAAATCCGAAATAACTATCACTTTGTCCTTTTTTAATCACAGGTATGTTGGTGTCTATATTAAAGGAACTAACAATTCCTATCATAAAAATAAACAACAGATCAACCGAACTACAGCGGGGCGCCATTCGTCCCATTGTCAACATTATATTTCTTCTCGCACCTGTCCGAGAAGTTCGTCATGAACGAGATGTGTCACTGGCGTAGTAATTCGATAAATAAGACCCGAATTGATTATATTTCATTCATATATTTGCTACATACATGAAACATGTCAAAACATTTAAACACCATTTACAAATGATACATAAGTTAATCTACGTTATCAAAATAAATAGAAGAATAAATTTGTTTCAAAATAAAGTATGAACTATTTTTTGAGTGGAATAATATTTTGCTCACACACTTGCATGTAAACAAATCCATACGACAGAACGCCTCCTGTTGTATTTTGTGATTCATTTACCTATGTTACATCTTATAGAGTAAAGAATGGAATAGAGTAGTAATAAGTGAATCAAACAGAATGTTGTCAAGCCTTGTAAAGCAGCATCAAGTTCGACAACAAGCAAGGAGAGAACGTCAAGGTGTGAAATTAAGAAATCTGAATTGTTGTACTTTCACTTTCCATGTACTTTGTATTGATCCCTAAAATATGGTACAGTAGGTTTTATTGAAGTAACCGTCTTTGGCAGCTGAATGAAACGATCATGACATGTAGCAGCTTATACTTAAAATCTCTGAATGCGGAATGGGTGTGTGTTTGTTATATATATAGACTTTTCCCCTTTACTATATAGGAAATTTAACTTGAATCTTGATGCATTTTCTTTCTGCGTCACGTCACGAGTTTGTCACTGGTTTTAGGCGATCCCCTATTTTAACTTGAAATTTAAGGCCGAAATTTGACCCTTTTCCATATGACAGATCAGATCTGAGCAACATGCCATGAAATGATGAAATTACAAATTCCCAACACTACATACCATTGGCCATTTTCCCCAATCACTGGGCATTTGAGAGACGGTATACATGGTATATAGAGAAATTGTGCCTGAGAGAAAATTACTGTCCGCGCGGCTCACTTCGGAAACTATATAAACATGCTTTTGACTATTTTATAATTTAGAAATTTTAATGAAATTGATACCATTCATCAGATCTCGTTTAGTCTTAAATTTTGGTATAAGTTATATGATGATCAGTGCAGGCAATCAAATTTGATAAACAAAACAAGTATAAGATGGACCATTTCCAATACTAATTTTCCTGTGACGTCGTGACGTGCTCCATAGGCTCAATGTTAAATTTGGCAACGTCACGCTGAAATTAAACATTGAAATTTAAAAATGCCCCATCTAAAGTTTTTTTTATCAGAATAATATGATTGCATAAACCCATGACCATATAACATATATACCAAAACTTACAGCTAAGCGAGGTCTTTTCAATGATATAGATTTTCAGAATCGTGTTTATCCAGTTTCTGAAGTGAGCCGCGCGGACAGTAGAGGGATTCTTTCTTTAAATTCTCTCTGGACAGCATAATTTTGCTATACAGCATCTGAATGGCCCTCTGTCCCAAATGAGAAAAAGCCCTGAAAATCTTTCCAATGTGCCAGGGGAGGGAGATGGGGTTGTCCTGACTTCATTCCTTCCTACATGTAGATCCTCACCATGCTTACATGAACTGTGACTTAATGATGATGTCTTTTGAGTTGCAGATGTATGCCTACATGTAATATTATGATGCATAATTTTTTGTTCTCTACATGTATATTAAAATGTCAGACGGCCAAGGTTCTAGGCACGAAAGCTTTGAATTTACATTTGACAATTATAAACACGGAACAATATCATTTTTTGATTTTAAAAAAGGAAGATGGTACAAATGAGACTTGTTAGAAATGTTAAATTATATATTATATGTTACAAATTTATGCCATGATTTGAAATTTGATGTGAAATTTTAATTTAACATTATAAATTAGCGTGCAGGGTTAATTTGAGGGTCCGAAATTCGACCCCCATTCCCAAAGCAAAAAAGTGGTACTTTCTCCCAATTTTAGACTTCAAAATTCCCAATTGAATCTTTACTCAAAAACAAGAAATTTCTTTCCAATTTACATAATTTTCATCATTTACAGGAAGAAAAGAGACATGTTGTGTTAGTGAAACTTGAGGAGGGATTTAAACTATAGAAAATTGATATGATAAGGATGTTTTAGATCAGTGGCTCATAACCTAAAATACTGTCTCACTCGTTCATACTTCCTGATCGACCTGATATATTAAAGTCAGAGGAAATCTGTCTTCCTAAGTCTGAAACAAATAAAATCAATAAAAAGCACCCCCCTCCACTTCCCGTTTATGTATAAGTCCAAGGATATAATAGTTGTGTATCAGAGCATAATTCTGAGTCTGACATTTACATCAATGGTGATTTCAACACCAAGAGATGACAATAATTAAGAATGTTGTATGTGTATAGAGGGGGAGGGGGGGGGGGTTAAAAAAAATTTAAAAGATGCTAAATATCAGGTGAAGATTAAATTTTTCGTAATTTGCATGAATATCTCTTTTTGTTGTTGTTTAAAATTTATGTCCCAATTCAGGATGAAATGTCACAAAATTCCCAATTTCATCAGCCCTGGTTCCTTGCATCAGGGGCTAGGAAAAAACCTGGTACGTTCGTCATGCTGGTGATATAATAAAAAGATCTGATGTGACCTTGACCTATATTTGCAAGGACCAAGCAGAACAGTTAACACTTCTGTAGTAAAAATTTAATGTATATTTTTTTGCATTTTTCAGAGAGGAGAAAGAAAGAAGCCATAGTAGCAGCTACAGCTCTAACACATGCTTTAGTGGACCATCTCAATGGAGGGTAGGAGACAGTCTCAAGTCATGTTGTTTTTAGATTGTTTATTCTCAAAATAGACCTTCTTCATATTACCACCAGACTTGCATTTTAGATAGACCAAGACCCGACATCACAATTTTTGCTACTATTCCTAATTGTGGTGTCATAAACCCACTACAAAGTCACTGTTAAAAGTTACGTCAAATCTTGTGATGTCAGGTCTTATGATGTATAAAATGCAAGTCAACTGTAGTAGTTCGAAAGTCTTCTATTGAGGTTTTTTTATGCTTAATTGCAACATAGATGCAGCATCATGCATTGTTTCAGACATTTTCTGTGGGATGAATGATCTGGCTTAAGAATTTCAGTAAATTTAGAATTTACTTTGTAATATTTGATTTTAAAAGCAAAGTATTTTTCTTCCTCCTTCACATTTAGATCCTTGAATGATCATTAACTATATTGTAAATTAATGAAATATTATGCTGCAAATGATGTCAAAGTAATTTTGAATATCAAAACTCAGAACTTGTATTTGTGTCTGCTTCAAAGATGGAAATAATCTAACTTAACGATATATTTCATGTCTTCTTTGTATATTATGAGCAGGGTAGCACAAGCTTATGTTAACCAGAAGAAGCTAGATACAGAGACCAAAATCTTACAGGCTAACGCATCACAATTTTCCAAGCAGACTGTACAATGGCTCAAGCTGGTGGAAGATTTTAATACAGCTCTAAAGGTTTCACTCATTTGTATAAATCATATTTGATGAATATGATCATTGATTTATTAATCTAGTTCAATCTGTTTGCGCATTATTAAGTTACAGTAATATATTGTTTCCTCATTAAAGCGGAATTCAGATTTTCAAATTTACATAAGTCAAGAATACAGCTCTGTGGGGTCTCAGCGTGTAAAATGATCATCTCCATACATAAGTATTTTTGGCCGGATTGCAAAGCAATTCCGGTCTATAGATTGACGATGTCTGTCCGTCCGTCCATCCGTCTGCTGTCAACATTTTGGTTAAAGTTTCTGGTTGAGGCAAAATCTAAGGAACTATATGCAGTAGAAACTTTATATTATACATGAAGCTTGCCCATCACAAGACCTTTCAATTTATGCCGTAACATTTGACCTAGTGACCTTGGACTTTGACCTACTCAAAGATTTTGGTTAAAGTTCCTAGTTTAAGCAAAATCTATGGTACTGTATGCAGTAAAAACTTTATATTATTAATGAAGCTTGCCCATGACAAGACCTTTCAATTTATGCCGTAACATTTGACCTAGTGACCTCGACCTTGGACTTTGACCTAGTTAAGGATTTTGGTTAAAGTTCCTGGTGTAAGCAAAATCTATGGAACTGTATGCAGTAGAAACTTTATTCTATACATGTAGATTGCCTCTGACAAAACCTTTCAATTTATGCTGTATTATTTGACCTATTGACCTTGACCCAGTTAGTGACAAAAACTTACTTTGCAATCCAGCCAAACCGTCTTTAGCGGTGTTTTATATTGTTGTCTGATGATCACTTGGGTTTTCTGACAGGATTTCTTTAGGCAGGAGTTTTTTCCTCAAATTTTCTCAAAACCTTGAATACCCTTGCTGTAAGAGGGCCGTAGACTTGTCTTATTTTAAAAATCTTTTTAAACTAAAAGAATCCATATCAATACGTGTCAACCAATGTGATAAAAGACAAGTACATGTATAGATTGTGAGTTTTATCACATTGTTGACAGATAAGATCAGATTTATTCAGTCCAAACCAGGGCCTCATAGGGAGTGTCTAACATGCATAAATTTGCATTTTTCATATTTCATGTTTCTGCACCACATAATATTTTGTAACATTAAATTTTTACAGGAATTAGGTGACGTAGAGAATTGGGCACGAAGTATAGAGACCGACATGAGGACTATCTCCAGTGCCTTGGAGTATGCTTATAGGAAGAGTATGTATTATATCACTTGTTTGATTTTCTATTATAATGGCGCCATACAATTGAAAAGAAAAACACGGCAGACATTATAATATCAGTCTTTCCAATCATTCATTTGAACAACCCTCAACACCTTGATTCTTATGCTTTAACCAAAAATGTTCCCTTACTTTAATATTTTATACGTACATTCATTGGTGGATGTCATGTTAACTTTATACATATAAAACTGCCAAGGTCAAAGGTCAAGGTCTAACTTTGCAAAAGGACTTATTTGAGATCTTGCCTTAGAAGTGTTAGTTGGGAGTAAAGAAAAAGTAGAAGGTCAGAGAAAGGAGGGGTGGGGGATATTGTGTGGAGTAAAGAAACAGAGGGGGTCAGAGGGGATGGATGAGTATTGTGTGATTTCTGGCATTCAAACTGTACCTTTGTGGTTGATCTACATAACATGACCTTCCACTATCCCTGTATACAAATACATTATAATGAAATATCATTATGATAGATGATAAAATAAACCTCTAAAATTGAAATGAAATTTAATAAGTGTATTATTTCTCAAATTGCTTGATGATTAATGGAAACTTTTCAAGAGCACTTAAATTTTACATATATGTATGTTTTATAGAACAGTATTAGAAACAACTGAATGATCTCCTTCAACGTGTTAAATGAGTGGGTAGATTCGTGCGATAGAATTGAAGATACCGAATTAACTTCCTTGTCAAGAAGGAAAACTGAAAAATATACTAAAAAGTCATATTGATACTAATTCAGCCCTGTGAAAGGAAACCAATTTTATTGCAACACCCTTCAGTGGGTGTGACTGGAAGGATGCTTTAGTCATTTTGAGAAATATAACAAATATCACGTGTGAAAGAGTCTCGTCATGTACATGTATGCTATAGTGGTGTTTAAAAAGTCTCAGTCTTAAAATGATTGAATGTGTGACAACTATTCCAAATCTATTACTTACTTTCTAATGATTTTGCCTTGCCTTCTCGACTATGAGACTGAATAACTGATGGGTACTTCTGTAACGTTTATCTTACAAAAAATCTTACAAAAGAATTTAGCTGTTCATACATGTATATCATGAATATGAACTATTAGGATTTCTTGTATTTCTGCCTCAAGCTGATGATCCATTGCTTGTTAAAATGCACATATGGTACACAAAAATTATTTCAATATGGATATTATGATAAAAGTAATAGATAGTCCTGAACATTTTGCTTTTAGAAATAGAAGGTGAAATTTGAGAAAAGATATTTCAACATTATAAACCCTTTCAATGGATACATGTACATTGTATGTATAGATTATTTCATGACTTCCATATTTGGTCATTGTTCACAAAACCTCATTACTGGCATACCCTGTTACTGTTATCTTTTGTTTTCCAGGTGAATGAAGGTTGAAACCCGACTAGGATTCTTCAGTAACACAAATGGTGCAATATAAACATTCATAATGACTTTTTAAATAAAAAACTTCGATAATGTATGTAAAATTGTAAAATGATCATTGTAAAAGTATTGTTTTACGTCATACATGTATAAAGACTAGGATGTTACTACTAAGTATTTAATGTTCTGTTTTATTATAAAGCTAAATTCAAAGTGAGCTCTTGTCCACTGTCCGGTGTCTGTCTGTTCGTCCATCTGTCTAGCCTAAAACTTTTTGACTTCAATGAAATAGATTATAGAATTGTCCTTCAACTAAACAGCAGTGTATGCAAAACACATACTAGTACGACGGTTGGACATGTCTGACAAAATTACATCTGTGCCGATTCATTTCCTTAACTGTTTGTAACCTAATGTCCAATGTGGGTTTGCATATATATGTCTGATGCAATGAAAAACAGTTTTGTATAGACTGAAACAGGAAGCTATTTTGTTAATGTTTTATGGTACTTCCCAAAACAGCTTCAAGTTGTTACTGATCCTTCTATTGAGATGTTTTTTTTTTCAATGAGTCCAAGTGGATGATTACTAATGAACTGCTCAGCAATGGCTTAAAGGATGTTGGAAGTATTTCTTCAAGGAAGCAAATACTCATGGTCCTCTATCAAGTTTGTAATTTGGATGAATCGCCTATCAATTTGTTCTCTAAGGACTCCAATGGACTGACTCTTTCAATATTTTCTGAGTAATAAGTTCATGGAATTTCCCCTCATCCCACAAGAACCAAGAAGTCATATTCAAGCACACAGTTTATATTTCTAGAAACCAATCCATCTTTCAAGCTGACTATTGATGACTATGAATGGCTGACATTCCTGTTTCCTTTCTTGTTGATTCCCAAAACTGTTCAGGAAACAGATGCTTCATTGGCTGATGCAATATGGATGAAAATGACTCTGATTGACTGAAACATTCTTTATTTGACTAGAATTGAAAGTTACTTAAACTGACAGGAGGCAAGATTTGATGATACTCAATCAGATCATTTAACTTGATTATCAAGAGAACTAACTATATTTTTGAAATGAAAATACTTTGAGGATTTTGTTTGAATCCTGAATTCAAATTTGATTTTATCAAAAGAGTAATAGGGAGAACTACAGCATACCAACTCCTGACAACACACAACAAGGAAGTAAGACTAATATTTACCAAGAGGAAACTTGGGCAGGTATCCCTCATATATAGTCAATGATGTGGTTATCAGGATTACGTGTATACTTTCTCCCCGCTTATCTTGATTAACAAAGGTCGCAAAGGTTGCACAGTTGTTATATACACAAACTATTTGCTTTAATCCGATATTACAAGCAGAGCAACAACTTGCATGGACCCACAGTTGCACAAAAACAAATCAGAAAGCATTGAGCATGTAAGAATATAGAAGTTTTCCAACTTGTTCATTTGCACAGAATTTAAACCAATTTAAATGCGCCGCGGGCACGATTACCCAGAAACCCCGAAGATCACATAAAGGGCTCAAGCAGCACACAGATGAAAATGTAAGTGGATATGAAAAGGACGGGTACGAAAAACAGCCGTGCTCTGCCGGCTGGAGAGAGCTCAAGCACGTGTTCACTTGCACCGTAGGAGTGTGACCTACATTCAGAGAGGGCATATGGTAAATACCCGTCATGTAGTCCCGTCGTCAAAGTCGGAGTGCAATTCTTAAAAATGAACTGGTACAAGAATGTAGATTGATTAAGTACCATGTCGAGTGTCCGTCTGGTGATAACAGGATCATCATGATCATATCCACGGTATGAAAGGCGTTTGATTAATCTGACGTAATTCTGTCCACTCTTGATCCTTTTTTATTTTGTTTATTATATAGAGAATAAGTGTCTTAATTTGTGTTTTGTTACGGGTATACAACACACAGCAAGTGCATTTATCGTACATGTAATGCGCGTTAGCGCATTTCATGCGATAAATGCACTTGCTGTGTGTTGTATACCCGTAACAAAACACAAATTATGACATTTATTCTATATATATGCACCATAGTTGTCTATTTCATTCTTGTTTTCTGAAATCGCGTTTTCTAGGTAAAAGGTGACGTTAAAATTCAGGTCACCGCGGGCTCAATTTGCAGGTTAGAACAGCCATCGCGGCATGCTTCTTTAGATCTTATGCATTGTGACGTCACGAGTGTTAATACACGAATTGCAGCACGTTTCTTTCAGTAGTAACATCTCAGGGATTCACATTGGTTGTGCATATATATCACCATAAAAGGAAGATTGTTAAATTCCAAAAGTAGTATACTTTGTTGAATGACATATAGGTCCGAATTTCAAAAGACGCTAAGAGTAAAATTTCCAGTAAGTCTTGATTACTTTATGAAAGTGGAAACTTTGACATTATGTGTAAATATTTACTGTGAAGTTCAAAAACATTAATACTCGCTCTATTGTACCGGATTAGTTGAGAGATATATAAATACTGTATGACGGTAGCCTGGGAATATCCCGTCAAGCCAGGGAAAGTTCACTATGTTGAATCAAAAATTTTTTTTTTTGCAAGACACACTCATGAGTTAAAGAAGATCCTGACGATAATCTCAATAGCACTCACAATAGAGCACAAAATTGAGCATCGACGGACCCCTAGCAAGCTAGAGGTGGGACCAGGTGCCCAGGAGGAGTAAGCATCCCCTGTTGGCTAGTCGCACCCGCCGTCGATGATCATTCACGAAAAGAAAACATATGAAAAGCATAAACTGCACTGTCTGAGGCCATTTCTATATAGAAAGTGCTATGGCGACCATGTCAGGGAAAGTATTCAAAACACTTACTGTCAAACCCCTCGCGGGGAACTTTTTTACCAGCTCCACACGGCAAAGGGCATAAGTGTGAAACAAATGAGTTTAAGAAGATCCTGACGATAATCTCATTAGCACACACATTAGAGCACCAAATTGAGCACTGACGGACCCCTACTGTTTACTTTATTGAGGGTCAGTTTCATTCTTACTAGTATGTACACTTCGAAAAAGAGGGGCGTATTGTTCTGCTAACAAAGGTTGATGTGTATTGTAGTGCTTTGAATTTTAGTGTTTTGTTCCGAATTTGACAAGTTTTCATGGAGCTGTTGTGACGGGTATTGCATGCAATCAGGAGACGCTGACTATCCCCGGGCACCTGGTCTCACTTCGGAATTTTGCATTGCTTTCTCGACTTTGAGACTGAATAACTGATAGGATTTTCTTTAATGTCCATTTGATTTTTTTGGCTGTTGGTGTTACAAGAGAGTCCCTCCTTTCTCATAAATCACGAAGAAATCTAGCTCAATTTGATGCATACATTACGTAGTGCGGTTGTTTAGTTTTGGACAGAGTCATGCCCTTTAAATCCAGATTTGCTCTATGATGGCGATGAATGCAGATATTATTATAAATTAAATGAGCTAAAGGAGATCCTGACAATAATCTCAACAGTACTTACGATAGAGCACAAAATTTACCATTGACGGACCCTAGCAAGCTTGAGGTGGGATCAGGTGGCCGGGAGGCTAGCCTGTTGGCTAGCCGCACCTGCCGTTGATGTTCACGCAGAAAATGAAACTATATGAAATACATGCACTGTCTAAGGTTATGTCTATATAGAAAGTGTTATGGCGACAATGTCAGGGGAAAATATTCAAAACACTTACTGTCAAATCTCTCGCGGGGATCTTTTTTACGAGCTCCACACGGCAAAGGGCATACTAGTAAGTGTGACACTAATGAGTTAAAGAAGATCCTGACGATAATCTCAACAACACTCACAATAGAGCACAATATTATGCATCAACGAACCCCTAGCAAGCTAGAGGTGGGACCAGGTGCCCGGGAGGAGTAAGCATCCCCCTTGGCTAGCCGCAACCACCGTCGATGTTCACGCACGAAAATGAAACAATATGTATAATACATGCACTGTCTAAGGTATACGTCTTGATGGAAGGAAATTCTGATTTGTTCTGTTCATATTAATCTTGATAAAATTACCATGTATTCTAGTATACAAATGTCGATATGAATATTACGGCATAAAACGTCTAAAATGAAATGAAAAAGAAGTGTTTAATTTGCCAAAAATGCTTGATAATTGATCAAAGACTTTGAAGAGCACTTGAAACTTGTTTCATATGTTTATAGAAGGAGATTAGAATTAGCCGAATGATCTCCTTAGTTGAGTGATTAGACATGAGATAGAATTGAAGATATATCAAAATTTACTTCCTTATATAAAAGGAAACTGCATGGTACTGAAAAAGTCATATTGATACATGTACTGAAATAAATAATGGGAAAGGAAACTAGTATCATGGCAACATCCTTTGGTGAATGTGTCTGATAGGATGCTTTGCTCATTTCAAAGTCAAAAGTAAAGATAGACCGCAAGTTTTATACATGAAAAAAGTCATGAATCATACAATTCTGAGACTAATAGATTAAACTGACTTGCCTTACTTGTACTTTGTACTGTATATCAAAAATGCACAAATTACCTTAAAAACAATGCTTCGTCATAAATGGATCGTCAAAATGCTCCACTTGATCTGCATCGATCAATTTAACTAAAATTCTTTCAGATATCAAAAGCGTTTTCGCTTCTTCATTGTACTATAAAACAATCTACACTAGAAGCGGTATCAACGAAATGTTTATATGACGAAATTCAAAAGAACTTGTAGAATACTTGATGTCGGCAAATTTGTCTTCCATGCTGGAAGAATTTTACCGGATATGTCTTTTTGTGCATGGCCTAAGTGACGGGAGCAGGAGATACTTACTCTCCCCGGACACCTGATCTTCCTTGAGGTTTCACCTGATCTCATCTACATTGGCGTTTCACCTGATCTTCATTGAGGTTTCACCTGAGCTCATCTACATTGGCGTTTCACCTGATCTTCATTGAGGTTTCACCCGATCTCATCTACATTGGCGTTTCACCTGATCTTCATTGAGGTTTCACCTGAGCTCATCTACATTGGCGTTTCACCTGATCTTTATTGAGGTTTCACCTGATCTCATCTACATTGGCGTTTCACCTGATCTTCATTGAGGTTTCACCTGAGCTCATCTACATTGGCGTTTCACCTGATCTTCCTTGAGGTTTCACCTGAGCTCATCTACATTGGCGTTTCACCTGATCTTCATTGAGGTTTCACCTGATCTCATCTACATTGGCGTTTCACCTGATCTTCATTGAGGTTTCACCTGAGCTCATCTACATTGGCGTTTCACCTGATCTTCATTGAGGTTTCACCCGATCTCATCTACATTGGCGTTTCACCTGATCTTCCTTGAGGTTTCACCTGAGCTCATCTACATTGGCGTTTCACCTGATCTTTATTGAGGTTTTACCTGATCTCATCTACATTGGCGTTTCACCTGATCTTGATTGAGGTTTCACCCGATCTCACCTACATTGGCGTTTCACCTGATCTTCCTTGAGGTTTCACCTGAGCTCATCTACATTGGCGTTTCACCTGATCTTTATTGAGGTTTCACCTGATCTCATCTACATTGGCGTTTCACCTGATCTTGATTGAGGTTTCACCCGATCTCACCTACATTGGCGTTTCACCTGATCTTCATTGAGGTTTCACCCGATCTCATCTACATTGGCGTTTCACCTGATCTTCATGGGGGTTTCACCTGATCTCATCTACATTGGCGTTTCACCTGGTCTTCATGGGGGTTTCACCTGATCTCATCTACATTGGCGTTTCACCTAATCTTCGTTGAGGTTTTACCTGATCTCATCTACATTGGCGTTTCACATGATCTTCGTTGAGGTTTTACCCGATCTCATTTACATTGGCGTTTCACCTGATCTTCATTGGAGTTTCAGTGTTGTTTCTTAGCAGGATTTTCAAGTTGATTGCATTATTTGTAATTACTAACTGTCTTTACGATGAATGGTATTGCATTTTTGAATCATAGCGTACATCTTTTTCTTCACTGAATTTATTTTATAGAACATATATTTCAATATTGACAATCTGTAACTTTAAGAAGGTATAGAGTTGGGACCCTTCCGTATTATTCAATCTCAAAAGAACATGTGTACCCAATGCAGATATGACAACTTTAAGGACATAAAACAGTCAAGCTGTGTCAAAAGCATGGACCAGACATGCACGTTTCGGGTACTTAACTCGAAATACTAAGTTATAGTATTGAAATAAGTAGGACAAAAAAAAGGAAGCCTTAAACTTATTTCAATTTCACTATTATTTAAAACGAGGGGGTCGTATATTAAATTCTCATCAGGTATGCTTCCAGCCAAAATACTTTTTATACGCCGTCAAAATTCATTTCACTAGCGACCTCTGGCTTTATTTTTAGAATCTAAGTTTGAGATCGGAAGACACGTAAAATGTGGGCGAAGTTTTTTGACAGAGAAGTCCCTAGGACGTAATAAAATTCCACTAAGATATATCCAGCATTCGTAATCTCAGTCATGCAGCTTTTAAAAGATAAACGTTTTGAAATGATATTTTGAATACATCACAAGAATATCTGTATCAAGTTAATGTAATTCTATTCCGGTTGAATAGCTTTCGACAAAGTAACTCAGTTTTATGTCTTTCAAATTCAAATGATTACCCGTTTCTTGTTCTATTATAGCAACTAACGTAGATATTATCATAAATTAAGTTAAATCTACCAACTTTGACTCTATACTTTCATGTTAAGTGTTTTGAATATATTTCCCTGACATTGTCGCCATAACACTTTCTATATAGACATGACGTCAGACAGTGTATGACTTTTATATATTGTTTTCATTTTCGTGCTTAAACATCGACGGCGGATGCGGCTAGCCAACAGGTGATGCTTACTCCTCCCGGGCACCTGGTCCCACCTCTAGCTTGCTATAGGGATCCGTCGATGCTTAATTTTGTGCTCTATTGTGTGAGTGCTGTTGAGATTATCGTCAGGATCTTTATTTTTAACTCATTTCCATTAGATATATAACATGGTTCATATGATATACAAAAATAATTAGTACGGTGTTATCTAACAGTGCTACCTACAATGCAATCTTCAGTGCCTTCCGCACTGGTTCACTCCATGATTCTGTGGACCTGCGTCATTGTCTTAGTCTGTTTGTCTTATTTCACACGAGAAAGTTCTGGTTTGTATTTTTTTTTTCCAAAATTCGTAACACTTTTTAGAATATGGTTTCGGCTTCATTCATTGATTTAGATTAATATCTGTTTGGATCTGTTCAAATCATTCTTGATAGAGTTATGCCTCTTAGGCTAAAAATGACAATAATTAAGAGTTGGTTGCTGTAATCTTTGGACCAAATGAAGATAATGAACTAACAATTGAGATACAGATTTGTCAAGAAACTCTTTGAGGTACATTGTATATACATTGTATATGTTAAACGTCTTCAAATTCAATAGCATCACTTAAGAACAGAAACATTTGCAGCATGGACCAGATATGCACGTTTCGGGTACTTAACCCTCGTCAATGATCCTCAATCTAAAAAATGTAATATTGCCAAAGGGTATTGAAGTTATGATGTCCAAAAATAAATCGAAAGACGTAGCAGGATGGATGGGGTATGATGACAAATATGGATAATGACCATATCCCCGTACACAGCACAAAATCGATAATTCAGAAAATCAGAAACCGAGGCATACGAAATCAGGATAAAACAGGAACAAAAGCAAACAAACAAAAACCTCCACCATATGAAAAGAAGCGAACTCCCGATATGAGAGTGAGACCAGGTGCCCAGGAAGAGTAAGCATCTCCTGCTTGCATGCAACACCCGCCGCTTCAATTCGGTAGAACTGTCACATTCGGTAACTTCCATTTCGGAAGACATAGAGTACAATCTTGGGTTCGATGGTTCAAATGGTCTACGACAGAATATCACCCATCATTCTGGAGAGTGGGACATCATAGTGTATGACGAGTTCCCCATATCGACCGTAGAACTTCCTCAGTGACGATGTTAGTCGGTCACAAGCATATCCCTGACTTAGAAGCTTATCTGAAAGACGCCTAGCTCTCAGAACAAAATCCGTATATTTGGTACTTGCTCTGGCATAGCGTATCAACTGAGATATGAACACGCCATAAGCATGAACACGCCATGCTACAGGACTCATGTTTTAGAAATTTCAAAAAAAAAAAATTGAAAACAGAAATTTAAGAATGCGTTGAAGAAACGATCAACCGAAGTTGATCGAACTTGGCTACATGTATGAACAGTGTCCTTTTGTGCACTTGATTAAGCCAAGCTGGTAAATGTTTGTATTCTCATTGCATTGAAATTTTATTGCAGACTGACTATTTCCGAATGGATAAAGTCCATGAAGATTCAAATCAACTTGAACTATATTAAAACAAGAATCGAGTATTATCTTTAAAGTCCGGAAGAAATAAATATACTTCAAGCTCCTCATCGAGGAACTGTCATCGCATCCGTATGTGTTTAGAAGGCTTTTGATGATCAAAATTCACATATAGAAATAATCGAAGTGTTCCGAATCTTTACCTTCTTGAAGAAAATTTCAAACCAATTTCAATGCACCATACACGTGTTTTGGATAGTTACATTGACTACAATTCCCAAACCTTCACCAAATGTAACAACACAGGCAAAACAGACACGTCGAAAGAGCAGGAGTGACAACACTTTAATTTAGAGAGGAAAATGTGGATACTGAATAGCAATGGCTTTGGGTATTCGGTATAACAGCAAACGGTATGGTTATCCGGATTACAGGCGCATTAGCTTTCCTACTATAAATGATACAGAAATAACTTCCGACAAGTTCACCTGTAGTACAAACAAAAAGCTTTCTCCCTTTAAGGCGACATCAGAAATGAGACAGTAATACTCGCAAGGCCCTACATAACACAAATATCGAAAGCAGATTCCAAATTATTAATTGAAAGGGTTACTAATTTTTACAAAACAGAAATTTCCCACTTCTAGCTTGCTAGGGGTCCGTCGATATATTCAATTTGTTGCTCTATTGTAAATGCTGTTGAAATTGTCGTCAGGATCTTCTTTATCTTATTTGTTTCACACTTATGCCCTTTGCCGTTTGGAGCTCATAAAAAGTTCCCCGCGAGGGGTTCGAGGGGTTTGGCTGTAAGTGTTTTAAATGCTTTTCCCTGACATGGTCGCCATAGCACTTTCCTTATAGACATAAACTCAGTGTTACTTTTTTTGTAGATGTTGTTTTCATTTTCGTGCGTGAACATCTACGGCGGGTGCAGCTAGCCAAACAGGGGATGCTTACCCCTCCCGGGCACCTGATCCCACCTCTAGCTTGCTAGGGGTCCGTCGATATATTCAATTTGGTGCTCTATTGTGAGTGCTGTTGAGATTGTCGTCAGGATCTTCCTTGAGTCTTTATCTCATTGTCATCTGATATAATCAGATTATTTTAGAATAGAAATAACAACTAACTAGCCTCGGCTCAGTGATAATTTGATTGGGTCATGCGACTCAGGGATTTTCTGGACAATAAAGCACGGCCGGCTAATTGTTATTTCTTAAACAATCAAAGCAGACGCACCAAAACATGAAACTCGAATGACAATTCATAAATCATGGAAATATCAATGACTTTGACGGCCATCCACTATATATACTGGTATTATAGCTTAACATGTTGTTATCCGGACTGTATGCACATAACCCTCCCGGATACACAGAAACCTTCCAAGACGTACAAATGGTATATCAATGTATCAAGAAAGTATTATTAACAGTATATGGAGTGTTCTCAAAACACTGATTTGCTGCATAAATGATGAGACCAAAACTATGAAGTCAGTCCTTGATACTTTGGGTTTACTTCATTTCCTTGTTGAGTAATGATATGCATGGATAAGTCCTTTCCTAATTGATAAAAGATCGTGGATAAAAAAGCAGGAAGCACTAGTACAATGTAAAGTCTAAAGTGACGGAAAAAATATTTATTTGAACACACTTTCTTTTGATAAAGGAATTGAACACCATCTTTTATATAAGTATGACATAATAATGCTATGACAACACAATGACAACACGTATGGATTCTGTGTTTATGTTACACTTTATCTTCACTTATTTTTGTTTTGGATTCATACTCAGTCTCTGCACTATTTATAGACTTTATTTGTTCAGAACTACTGTTTGATTTTTCTATGAGAATCTCCTGTTGTTCCCGTTTTCTCTTCTCTTCGTCTATTAGTTTAGCTCGTCTCTGAAACATTAATTTTGATTATTAATGAAATGAAGGGGGAAAAAAGACTTCAATTCAGACAGAGAAAAAATGCTTACAAGAAGTCCTTGCGCTTGAATATAATATTTGAGCATAGTGATAATTTTGACTAGGAAGCAGGGAATGCTTACTCTCCCGGACACTTGATCTAACACCCCTCTCAGGGGTTCAACTTTCATCAGATTACCTATTTCAATTTCAAGTTCATTATTTCAATTTTGTCACATTTGTTCTTCCCATAAATTGTTTCTTTGTGTGGTTGTCTTTCATTGGGCCATTATATATATACTAGTTTGTTATAGCACCTATTTTCACTTTTCAAACATTTTGAATATAAAAGAAGGGTGGAGATCTCCAACAAGACCCCGTTGCAGCATCAACAGCAAAACACCAAAAACACCCGATGCAAAAACACAAAAGACGAGTACAGCACGAGACGGAAAAGAGACACACGACATGTAAACATCAAACACAAAAGACTACAAATAAACCAACAAGACCAATGGGAAACTGGTGTCGACTTTGGACGGCCATTTGTCACGCAAGTAGCAAATGGTGTGGTTATCCTGGATTACGTGCGCACAACCCTCTCACTTCTCCAATTACCCAGAGGTCTCGAAGAACGTACAATTGTGGTGTAAAACAACCTCATCACTGTAAGATGACATCACACAAACATATCATGAATATGTCATGAATATGTGCTCCGTCGCATAGATTCATCTGGATATTGTTGAATTTTGTTTTAACACTAGAACTCTGTAGGGATAATTCACATATTAATGGTTATTTTTCGTGTTTCTATGATGTGACGTCATTGTTCCCTATCGTTTGTTTTATTTTTCTCGTTTCGTAAGTGTGTGTTCTGCTGTGATAATTGCAATGTCGTGTTGGTCGGGAGCTCCTTCTTATCTTACAAATTGTGTACTTCCATCTTTTATGTATGTTTAGCCATGGCAATGGCAACAAAGCCTCATTGTCGACCTTTGCTTTCAATTTAAATACTTTTTTTTGCTTCAGTTACCTCTCCTATTGTAGAACCAAAGGATATCCAATTTTTGACTTTCTTCGGTAAAAACGGCAGAAATTGATCAGTAAAGGAGAGCATATATCTGACATCAACATCATCTTGTTTTGGGCGACCTACAATAAAAAAAGTATAAGGTACATTCATTCAAATGTAAAGTGTTGAAATAGAAAATTACGATAAGCCGAGAGGTAATCAATTAATTCGTCAACATAGAGTAGGGATACCCAAATATTTATATGACTAACGTAAAATGGATTTTCAGAACTCTAGCTTATATAAAATATTGCGCAAAAAGCGTTCCATCCAATGGAAAAACGATTCATCCAATTATAGGCCTATCAGCCTCACAAGTATAGTTTGTAAGATCATGGAAAAATTCATCAGAGATGCAATAATGTCACATATGGAAAACAACAATTTATTCACCACCCACCAACATGGATTTCGAAAAAAAGGTCGTGTGTAACACAACTAATAGAAGTGATAGAAGACTGGACAAGAGAATTGGACAAGGGAAATAACATCGATAGTATATATTTGGACTTCCAGAAGGCTTTTGATAAAGTTCCTCACAAGCGTCTTATTGAAAAGCTGAAGGGATATGGAATCTCGGGGTGTCTACTTAAGCTCATCGAAAACTTTCTAAATGACAGAAAACAACGTGTGGTATTAAATGGATCTGAATCTGAATGGACAGAAGTTACTAGCGGCATCCCACAGGGTAGTGTACTAGGACCCACACTCTACTTACTGTACATAAATGACCTACCAGATGAAGTCAACAACATTGTAAAACTATTCGCAGATGACACAAAATTATACTCGGTTGTCAACACAAATGCAGAACAAGATAGAATGCAAAATGACATTAATAAATTGCAAGAATGGTCAGACAAATGGCTACTTAAATTTAACACAACAAAATGTAAACATCTGCACTTAGGTAACAGCCCAGCCCCGATACACCATATGAACCACTTAACTTTGGAACATAGTACATGCGAAAAAGATTTGGGCATATCAATAGACAACAAACTAAAATTTCAAGAACATATTAATAAACAAATCAAAAAGGCGAACTCCAAGCTAGGCATAATAAGAAGGTCATTTAGCTATCTAGATTAAAACATCTTTCTAACATTATATGAAAGTATAGTAAGACCACACCTTGAATATGGAAGTAGCGTCTGGTCGGTCATATATAAGAAAGAAGCAATAGGAATAGAGAATGTACAGAGGAGAGCTACCAAACTAATTAGGTCAATTTCATATCTAACATACCCTGAAAGATTGAAGACACTAGGATTACCTACCCTCCAATATAGAAGACTAAGGGCAGACATGATACAGGTATATCGAATACTTAAAGGGGTGGATACAATCCAAAACCACACTAACATCCTTCCTATCTCTAATAGCATAACTAGAGGTCATAGCCTGAAAATATCTAAGCAATACTGTAGGACAAATGTTAGGAAATTTAGCTTCTCACAAAGAATCATCGATTGCTGGAATGCTCTCCCAGATAATGTGGTGAATGCCACTTCTGTAAATAGTTTTAAAAGCCAAATTAACAAAAATTTGGAAAGATTTTAATCTCAAATTTGTTCCCGACTGTTATGAACCGGAAGCAGAGAGGAACACAACACGTCAAAATGGATCAGAGAGGCAATGCCTATGAAGATCTCGAAAACAAGCAAGACAAGTAAGACAATAGTGCACCAAACTTGAGACCATGCGATTAACATTTATTACATTTACTGCACATTATGATTTTCAAATCTCATACATACTCATTTGCAAAATGATATTTTGACCAAAACATTTAAAATTTATCAAACCTTTAAGCAAGAAAATTAGAAACTTCAGAAGCTGGGTAGCCTTCATAAAGAAGGTGTCAAAGAAACAAAACAGAAGCATAATCATACAAGATTTATATTCCCTACAGAACTGGAGAGACTGAATATGCATGCCGACAGGAAATTTTGCTTGTGCTTCCTGGGCAACTGGTTTCTCTCCCATTCTGTTCAAATGATATACTTCTCGTTGGTTTGTTTGTTTTACACCACGTTTTTATCCATCTCTATATAATTTGAATAAAGACTTCTTGGTTCTATCCCTATTTAATTTTTTTTAAACGAGGCATACCTATAATGAGGCTGGCAATGCTTGCTATTAAAATGGTAATGGCAATCACTAACATATCAAACCACTGGAACGACATAGCGTAGAACTTCTCTACACCCTCCCTAGAAATAAGATAAATACGATGTTTTTAATGCTGCTCATCATGTAAAGGTAAAGGTAATGTACATGTCATCATCTCTGAAGGCAACTTAGAGAATAGAAACTGCAAATTCTTTTAAAAGGGCTTCGAAATTTGTAGCTGTGATTTAACAAATAAAAAAACCCCATACAAACAAAATAAGAAATTTGAAGAAGTTCAACATGACTTTGTTTGTCCATTTAAAACAACAATAAAACGATTCTTCAAGGGTTAATAAGCTTATATTTAAAACAATAAAGCCTGTGTATGTGAAACACGAATGCCCCCGGTGGCATTTTTGTTAGTATAAAACTATTTTCTGGTAAGTACATGTATGTGAAAGGTCAAGGTCAGGGTCACTTAATCAAAATATTTTGGTATCAATGGATAAATCTTGTGACAAGGAATACACATGTGAAATATCAAAGCCCTAGCACTTACCATTCAAAAATTATTCCCAATGTTAAAGTTTTTGTAAAGTAGGTCAAAGGTCAAGGTCCAGGTCACGAAGTCAAAAATTTTTGTATGAATGGAAAGGTCTTGTCACAAGGAATACACATGTGAAATATAAAAGCTCTATCACTTACCATTCATAAGTTATGCCCAATGTTAAAGTTTTTGAAAAGTAGGTCAAAGGTCAAGGTCAAGGTCACGAGGTCAAAAATTTTGGTATCAATGTAAAGGTCTTGTCACAAGGAATACACATGTGAAATATCAAAGCCCTGTCACTTTCCATTCAAAAGTTATGCCCAATGTTAAAGTTTTTCGGACAAACAGACAGACAAACAGACAAACAGACGGACAGGCCAAAAACTATATGCCCCCGAATCTTTGATTCCGGGGGCATAAAAATCTGAAAACGATTAAATGTTCAAAACTTCCTATAAATAATATTAGGGTTTTTTCTCCGGGTACTCCGGTTTCCTCATGCTCCTTGGACCCCCTCATGCCAACATTTGAGCCAACATGAGACATTGACATAAGTTGTGTAACTTGTTTGTTAAACATTGTAAAATGAATAAAGTTTAAATTTTAAAATCTTACTATCATAAAGTTGTTACTTACGGTTGGTATGGTATACTGATATCAGGAACGCTGGTAGTTGAGGCATTGTTAATGTAGGGGTCATACAGAAAGCTGCCATTCAGTGGTGCTGGACACATGTCTGTAGGAGCTGGCGGTAACCTGACCGTGAGGTTTGGTGGTTGTGTGAATGTCTGACCCATAGATAACCAGATATAGAACAATAATGACACCACACCACCTATTATAGCACCCTGAAATGATTTAATTATGCGAACACTAGTACTAAATTATATATTTACATAGAAGGTCATGGTTGCTAGCCAATATGTTCGATCTTGTCTATGTAAATCTTGGGAAGCATTTGATGTCCTTAAAATATTTTCATTTAGATAACATCCGTTTCTAATAATTCTTTCTTCGCAAAATAATGTCAGAAGTTTATGTTGCGTTTAAAATTATAAAGACTCAAAGCTATTCAAATATTACATACCAATGATGTTGCCCAAGAACAGAATATAGAGTACAGGAATATACCAGTGTATGGCGCCATGGGTATAGACAGTAGAACACTTGCAAGCTAGTAAAGAACATTTGTAGCTGTACATAACGTAGGAGTCAGTGAATGAGGATCAAACACAAAACCCGAAATCAGAAAGCAAAAAACATAATCAAATGGTTTACAAATTTTAGAAAAATACGGAATATTTTTTGATTTTCTTTCACAAATAGATAAGATACATTGCATTCTTTGATGTTAAACGTCTTCAAATTCATTTTAAAACAGATAAATAGATAAATTTACAGCATGGACCAAACATGCACGCTTCGGGTATTTAACCCTCGTCAGTGATCCTCAATCTAAACAATGAAATATGGGAAAAAATTGTAATATTATGTCCTAAATATACCGAAATACGTCAGAAGATGACTGGAATATGATGCTACACGACCCAGGAAATTTGAGAAGATTTTGTAAACAGAAATTTCAAATGCGTTTGAGTTTATTGATGCAAGAGTTTATTGATGCAAGATCAAAGTAATTTCTGCATGTACATCTATCTTTTTTTTTTTCTCTACGTCTTCTTATATAGATGCCTCAAGTAATCGAATAATAATGATTATAAGTCGATTGTTTAGAGAAAAATGTCAAAAAAGCAACAACAACAAAAATATCATACTTGTAATAATGTTCCCTTTACATTTGCCATCAGGAAAGCCATCGCTGTCGTTATCACACTAAATATTACAACTGTAGAAACAAACAAAAATATAAGAAAATAGTAAGTATTTGGTTACTGTGCAAAAAACTATGAAATTATATGTAGCATTGATGCGACAGCTTTAAGTTTGAACTTTACTTTTCTCTCCTACCTGTAATTTTTGATACGACTGTAGCTTGAAACTCAGTGATGGACTTGAATCGAATCTTGACAAAATCTTCCAGAGTCATCGCCGAGAGAGCAGAGTAGCCACTTGATATGGTGCTGTAAATACAGACATTCCTCAATACCAGGCCATGAAAGAATTAAGATTATTCCCCTTTTGTTAATAAATCGCTGGTCATACCGCTATAATAGACGTAGCAAATGGTGTTCTTTGTCGTCCCATGCGTACAGAGCCAATTGTGCCTAATATGAAATTCATGTGAAATTTACATGAACTTTACATGAAAGTTCACATGAAATTTATGTGAAACGAGCATGAACATGAAATTTACATGAAATATTTCACATGAAATTCATGTGAAGATTTTTACATGGATGTTATGTGAATTCAGTTTCCTGTGAAGGTCACTTAGAAAAATTCATGTGAAATTCATGTGAAGGAAATTTATGTGAAATTCATGTGAAACATTTTTCACATAAATCTTATGTGAAATTTATATGAATTTTACATGAACTTTCATGTGAAATTTATATGATGCTCATTTCAAATGAATTTCATTTGAGGCACAATTGGCTGTGTATATCTGTTCTGCTGTCATCTTTTGGTTCTTTTATACGAGAAAGGAGGGGATGTCCAACAACAATAGGCTGCATCACCCAAAGCAAAATACAAAAACATCCGATGCAAAAAAAAAAAACACACACAGAGATGACACGCACAGCAAGAGACGCCAAAGGGACAAGGAACACAAAAAAAAACAACAACAAAGAAACATGACTAAGACCACACATAAACCAACGAGACCAATTGGCAATCGGTGCCGACTTTGGACGGCGACCTATTAAACCAGTAGCAAATGGTGTGGGTATCCGGATTACATGCACACAACTCTCCCACTTTTCCAATTACCAAAAGGTAGGGTTTCTGTTTGACTTTCACTCACTTGTGGAGACGTCATCGTTCAATATTCATATAAACATCAAAGAAGTACCTATCAGTTATTCAGTCGAAAAGGCAAGGCAAAATCTTTAAAATTTTCAATGAAACAGTTGCGAACCTCGGAATAAACAACGACGGATACTAAAAAGTGGGAGGGTTGTGCGCACGTAATCCGTCTAACTACACCATTTGCTACTTACCTGGCAGGTCGCCAATTAGTCTCGTTGGTGTGGCCATTTGTATTTAGTGTTTTGATGTCATATTTGGTGTTCCTTGTCCCCTTTGCGTCTCTTGCTGTGTATGTCTTCTCTGTGTGTTCACTTGGGGTATTTTGATGTTTTACTGTGAATGCTGCAACAGAGTCTTGTTTTAGATCCCTTCCTTTCATATTGTTTAAATCATTTTTGCATTGACAAAATCAGTGGCTCACAAATATACCCTTGACTGCAGGGGCCCATTTTGAAGAAACAAGAATGGCATATAAGAATGTTATCCCCTGATTATGTGTTAATGTTTTAATACTGGCTTACCTTAGTTCGTTTTGGTGATTTTTTGTATCAAGGTGATTTTTTTGTATCAAGTTGACTACAGGGACACATTTTGAAGAAACAAGAATGGCATATAAGAAGGTTATCCCCTGTTCATGTGTTAATGTTTTAATACTGTCTTATCTCAGTTCGTTTGGTGATTTTTTTGTATCAAGTTGAGGAAGTACCCATCAGTTATTCAGACTCAAAGTCGAGACGGTAATGTAAAATCATAAGAATATCCATTGAAACAGATCGCAAACCCCGAAATAAACAATATTCCGAAGTGAGACCTGGTGCCCGGTCTGTGTTGTTGGTTTGGATGGTATTTATTGTTATTTCGTAATCATAAGCAGTTTAGTAGACTGATGTCTGATGTCACTGCATCCCAGTATTCTTGGAGATTCCGGATTCTTGGAACTAACCGGATGTGACAGTTCTACCGAATTGAAGCGGCGGGTATTGCATGCAAGCAGGAGATGCTTACTCTTCCTGGGCACCTGGTCATATCGGGATTTCGCTTCTTTTCATATGGTGGAGTTTTTGTTTGTTTACTTTGGTTCCTGTTTTATTCTGATTTTGTATGCCTGCGGTTTCTGATTTTCTGAATTATCGATTTTGTGCTGTATGCAGGGATATGGTCATTATCCATATTTGTCAATACTACCTTTATTTTTTCTTAGAATTTATTATGGTGTGTGTGAGTTTTGCTTGAGTCTTGGAGGAGATCCCCCTCCTTCTCCTTCTAATATGATCAGTTTGGTACCTTTCATTTACATTTCTCTTCATCACATCATGCACAATAAATAGATTGTCAATTTTCAATATACAAACGAGGATTTAGTAACATCCATAATCTGGTTATTGTAAGGGGGTCCAATTATATCGCTTAAACAATTTCTTTTCCTGGCATATTTGACGGATCAAAACGTGTTACGTAAACAAATATGATACAACTCCATCGGTTCAGAAATGTCAAAATCTAATGTTATAATCTAATTTGATAATGTAATTTCCGTCCTACCTCATGGTGGCACAGAACAGCCCTGCTATAAACACGCCAGACAATCCGGGTAGGTGGTAAAACAATCTGACGACCATGTGGGGAATTATCTAGCAGGAAATTATAAAATTATCTCATTGTGGAAAAATCAGTGTTTGCAATAACATTTTTGTATTATCTTGGGACAAATTAGAATTGTTCAATGGTCTGATTCAAATTTTCCAAGAGTCATATATTTATATAAACATGAGGCCCAAAGGGGCCACGATCGCTCACATGAAAGCTACGTTAACTACGCATATCAAACAAAAACAGTTTTTCACAGGAACACTTGACTTCAGAGTGGAACCAAAATAACAGTACTTCTTAAGATATCTCTCCTGATCATTCTCACGCTTTCATTATGTTGATATGTGCTTCGGTTCTGAAGAATTTTTTTCAACGGAGAGTGTCTCCCGTGACATACTTTTGCCTGTGGTGGCACCTGTTGACAAATCAGGATGAAAAACAACAACACTTATAGGGGAACTTGAGTACCTCATACCTACCCAGTGTCATAAAAATATGAAAAGTGGTTACGGAAAAGAAGCTGAAAATGTATGAAATGTTAAACGTCTTCAAATTCAATACAATCATACAATTGACCCTTCCGATTGCGGGAAAAGAATGCAAAATTTTGTGACGTCACAATGCTTTTACCATGTGTTTACCTCGGACAAACAAGCTAGCTTCGAACCTCGGTCAAACATCGAAATTGCATTGTGACGTCATGGAATTTCTCAAATTTTCCCGCGCTCGAAAGGGTCAATTATAAGAAATAGTGCAAGAATGGGCATTTCTGATTAAGTTCGAAAATACCTCAATACAGGCGTCAACATTTGACTTCAGAGTGGAACCAAGTTAACAACACTTTTTAAGAAATTTCTCTAGATCATCCTGATTCTTTCGGTTCGTCCATATGTGCTTCGGTTCTGAAGAAAAAGTTTGTCAAAGATGGGTACCCCCGTGAGCTACTTTTGCCTGTGGTAGCGCCACCTACTGACGGATCCGGATGAAAAACAACAACACTTGTAGGATACCATTAGTTTTTCATACCTACTAATGTAAACGTCTTCAAATTGAATAGCATCATTTAAGAACAGATGAATTGGCAACATGGACCAGACATGCACGTTTCGGGTACTTAACCCTCGTCAGTGATCCTCAAATCTAAACAATGTAATATGCCAAAAAGTATGAAAGTTACTATGTCGAAAAAGCGTACCGAAAGACGTAGCAGGATGGGTGGGATATGATGCTACAGGACCCACGTTTTAGAAATTTCAAGAAATTTTGATAACAGAAATTTAGAATGCGTTGAAGAAACGATCAACCGTAATTGATCGAACTTGGCTACATGTGCCCTCGGGGACTCCTGGTCCACCAGCAGTGACACTCACCAAGTGGTATAAATGTAAACGTCTTCAAATTGAATAGCATCATTTAAGAACAGATGAATTGGCAACATGGACCAGATATGCACGTTTCGGGTACTTAACCCTCGTCAATGATCCTCAAATCTAAACAATGTAATATGCCAAAAAGTATGAAAGTTACTATGTCGAAAAAGCGTACCGAAAGACGTAGCAGGAAGGGTGGGATATGATGCCACAGGACCCACGTTTTAGAAATTTCAAGAAATTTTGATAACAGAAATTTAGAATGCGTTGAAGAAACGATCAACTGTAATTGATCGAACTTGGCTACATGTGCCCTTGGGGACTCCTGGTCCACCAGCAGTGACACTCACCAAGTGGTATAAATGTGAACGTCTTCAAATTGAATAGCATCATTTAAGAACAGATGAATTGGCAACATGGACCAGACATGCACGTTTCGGGTACTTAACCCTCGTCAGTGATCCTCAAATCTAAACAATGTAATATACCAAAAAGTATGAAAGTTACTATGTCGAAAAAGCGTACCGAAAGACGTAGCAGGATGGGTGGGATATGATGCTACAGGACCCACGTTTTAGAAATTTCAAGAAATTTTGATAACAGAAATTTAGAATGCGTTGAAGAAACGATCAACCGTAATTGATCGAACTTGGCTACATGTGCCCTCGGGGACTCCTGGTCCACCAGCAGTGACACTCACCAAGTGGTATAAATGTAAACGTATTCAAATTGAACAGCATCATTTAAGAACAGATGAATTGGCAACATGGACCAGACATGCACGTTTCGGTTACTTAACCCTCGTCAGTGATCCTCAAATCTAAACAATGTAATATGCCAAAAAAGTATGAAAGTTACTATGTCGAAGTTTCATCAAAACCCATTCAGCCATACTGGAGAAGAAGTCGAAAGTGTAATGTAAAAAGAAAGAACTACAGACATAATATTATTAATTCTAATCAGTACAATTGTGCATTTCAATATTAGAATATTTGAAAGGAAGTATATCTATTGGAAGATTGGAAGATATTTTCACTCGTATAAAACAATGTAATGTAAAGCTTCCGATTGGAATACAAGAATTGATCAGTAGCTGAATTTCAAAAGTAAACCAAAAAAAAATATCAAAATATAGTAAGGAACACATTTTACACTTCAAGGAGAAATTTATTAATTATTTAACGGAAAGTAATAATATGGAGGGGATCAAACTCTATGCCTATTTGAAGAAAATCTCAAACCAATTTATAATGCATCAGAGACGAAAACAAAGGAGGGGATCTCCAACAACACCAGGTTGTAGCACCCACAGCAAAACCCCAAAACACCCAATGCAAAAACACAAAGCAGACAAGCACAAAGAGACGCGTAAGGGACAAGGAACGTCAACGCACAACACAGAAACATCAAACACAAAGGACTACACATACACCAACGAGACCAATAGGCAACCGGTGCCGACTTAGGACGGAAATAGCAGAAGGTATGGTTATCCTGGATATCAAAGTTTCGGATATCAAAGCCTTCTAGCCGAAGCGCTTTTTATAAGGCACCAAAATTTCAGTAGCACGCTCTGGTTTTATTTTTTGAATTTAAATAAGTGCATTTACGAGAGTGCGCGGTTTCAAATTTGAAGACGTTAAACGTGGAGGGATGGTGCTAAAAGGTTAAACTCCTTTAATTTCGAAAATATTTTGGATGAAATGACAAATTTCGAAAACAGTTGAATAATATTAATGAAATGCTAAAACAAAGCTTCTTTCAGGCGACAGAGCTGGAAAGAAGTAGTTAATACACTTAAAACATCCATGTCACGGTGAACGAGTTTAGATCTGCATTATTCTATATTTCACATTTACCTGATTTGCATTCTTGATCATTCTAGATTCTATAGGATCACATCTCAGTTTGTCGAAGAAAGCATATGCTACAAAGCCTTGAGCTCCGGATAACACGAATGTCGCAAATATAAATGGAGCTATCAGGTAATACATCCTGAAATACAAAACGTTAAGAAGCAAAACTATTGTGCTGAAAATAGGATTTTATCTAGTGGATCAACTTACCAATCTTACAATTCTGCACAGAAATCTCAAACAATATAAATTGGTATCGAGATCAAGTTACTTTATGTATTTGAAGGTACATTGCTTTTTTGAAAATTTTAAACTTGAAATTTTACTCGAATACCTTTATTCAAATAATTATTCAAAACTTAACTTGAAGAAGTTACATAATAAACAGCTAAAAATACAACACATACAACTAAATAGAATGAAGTATAACAAAATAAAAAAGTTAAGGGAAATAACTATAATTATAAATATAACAAAATGAAAAGACATTTAGGATCTTCTTTAACTCATTATTAATTACCTATATACCTATAATATACATGTATAGTTACCTATATGCATCTTTGATAGTAGGCATACAACCTATTCTCTGTACGGCTGATTGCGTCATAGGAAAAGCAATAAGTTTAAACGTCCCTCCAATAACAGCGTTCCATACTGTATAACGTATAGTTGGATCAACTCGGAATCTGAAAGAGACAATTACACCCACATTTTCACATATAAAAAGATATCTCTAACCTCAAACGACAGATTTGAACATCAAATATTTCAAATAGACAAAATTTGCATACAAGAAAGTAAAAAGAAAAGAATTTTACAGAGAAATGGGTTCATCTGTTCTTCAATGATGCCATTGAATTTGAAGACTTTAGCATTCGTACACATAAGGTTGCATATTTTAATGGAAAAGATTGGAATAGAAAATCTGAGATGCACAGAAATCATAATATATTACTTAATATTGATTCTTTGTAAAAACCTAAACAAATCAGACATGTTTGGCCACGACATGTCTCAGATTTTGGATATTTTTTTGTGTACATTGTGTATATAATGTCCTCAGAACGAAATGAATTTCCATTTTCTTCTCTGACGATCCGTTGCAATGGTTACCAAGGTTTTGTATACAAACCCCTATAAACAAGGTATTTTTATGCACCCCGTTACCATGGAAACGAGTGTTGAATGCATATGTTATTTTCTGAACAGATTAATTAAATCCTCTTAAGTTAATATAATTTGATTATTCAATGCTTCTTTTTACTGTATCTCATGTAAATTTGCTTCAAATTCAAGAAAAATTGCTTCTTTAAAATGAGATATTTTGGAGCAATTTAGGCCTGATTTTACCTATATTTCACTTACTCTTGACATGAGTGATAATGCAGTTGCACAAGGTTGCCTATTTCTCTGAGTAGTACTTGCTAGGACTTCATGGGAATCGAAGTAAATGTATGTAGAAATAAGATTTTCTGTCTATATGCCTTTAAAATATGTTACTATGGCAACATTTGGTATGAAGGCGTATATACCTGTCATATGTAAAAAGTTAATTTCTAAAGACCTATGCCTGCTACATGTATCGTTACAAAATTTGGTATGTAGATGTATTAAAGACAATTTGATACCATCATCACCTTGAGAAAAAGTTCAAGGTCATTTGCTCAATTTTCAAGGCCACGGAAAAATATTTGCTATTTTCAGGCCAAATTTTGTGATTTTTCAATAAAAGGAGACATGATTAATAGTAAATTGTATGGAACTTTGGTTATATAGACATAACCTCGGCAAGTGCATGTTTTAATATTGTTTTCAGTTTCGACGGCGGGTGCGGCTAGACAAACAGGGGATGCTTACTTCTCCCGAGCACCTGATTCCACTAGCTTGCTAGGGGTCCATCGATGTTCAATTTTGTGCTCTGTTGTGAGTGCTGTTGAGATTGTCGTCGAGACCTTCTTTAACTCATTTGGTAAAACAATCAATTAGAGGTGAAAGTATGATAAATGCACTATTTGTTGGGATGAGTATCAAAATGATCAAAGTCCACTGAAGACCTAAATAAATGCCAAATATTTTACGAGGAAAATCTAGGAAATCTCAATTTTATGCTCTTACTGAAAGTATGTCATACATAGATGTGAAACAATTTAACAAAAATGTGATGAATTCTCCTTCTTTTGATAGATTGTATGACTGTTAATATTTAAAATCAAAATATCTAATGAAAAAAAGTTAGAGAACGCAATTAAAAATAATTGGAAATACTGATTTTTGTGTAAATTTGAGTCTAAAGTTAGAAATGACCTTGACCTTTGGACAGATGGCCTTGGAATGATTTGAAGGACAAGAGATAATGACAAATGTTATTTGTATACGGATTGCTTTTTCATAATCATAGGACTCAAAAATGGGCTCAACATTATTTTAAAATAGGCGGTACACGGAAATAATGATTCAAAGATGCTATGGCAACGGTTTTTGATTAGTATTCATGACGAAAAGGTGAATTTCACCATAAATCTTATTTCTTGAATTTTTCCAGCAAATGACATTGATTTAGTCAAGGTGACATTAAATACCCATAACATGTGCCACATTATGGTTTTCAACCTTCAAAATAGTCAAAAACAGGCCAAAATTGGCCCTAAAATAAACCTTAGTTTTGCTGAATTTTCACATATTTTGACTAAATATCAACACCTACCTCATCGTCCCCTCCCTAAAAATAGTTTTTCTTTTTACAGTTGAACTTACAAAGAAAAGGTTTTGTATTCATACAGTAAGTTTTGATCATGGTTTCCATTGCAACATAATGCAACAATATGTCTTATTTCTAATATATATGAGGGTCTCAAATAGATAGACCCCGTTACTATGGCGACCATGATTCAAATATAACAATATGGTTACTTTCATTGTTTTTATATCAAGTATGATAATTACAGAATGTTTCATCAAAATCCATGACATGCCGTGGCCAGCTGTTTTAGGTTCTTACAGAGAATTCATATTAATCATTATATCATAATTATATACAATGTCTTTAAAGTATTAAAATTTTCAAAAATACGCACTCGAATGACTGCAGTCTTCTAGCCTCTATATTAACATTGGCAACATTCGTACCTCCCCCTGCAAAAATGGAACCCTATAACAAAAGACGATCATACAATAACATAGAAACACCAGTTACGTTTGTTTTATCTCTGCATTGTTCTTCTGATGCCTTATTATGAACAGTGTAAATCCAGAATAGACAGAATGATATGGATTTCAACCGAGATAACCATAGACGACCTACCAACCTCTTCAAAAAAAGTTATAATACCTCAAAAACCATTCTCCCTTCAATAAAATTTTGAATAATTAATAGAAGATTCCATTATGATGACGTTTAGTGACAACAGTAGCACGCAGACACAAATTGGACAAAAAGAATAAAACCACTAAGTCAAAAATTAGAGGACCTCGAACAGGATCCGGTTGCAGATCGCGCAACAAAACATCGAAGCACCCTAATACGAGAACACAGAGAGGACAGCAAAGGGACAAAACATCAAAGACGAAATCAAAACATCAAACACAAAAGACCTTTGGTAGATTTAGGACATAATATTCACAGATTTTCGCCAAATTACATTGTTTAGATTGAGAATCACTGACGAGGGTTAAATTCGGTCTTTTCGAAAAAGAGAGTTACTTCCCACCTGTGCAGGTATCAGACGTCAATGCATTGTGACGTCATCAAATTCTACGGAAACTAGCATAAAATTCAGGAAAACAGGGTTACATATATATGACGTTGTCAAAGGAATATAATGACGTCACAATGCTTTTACGTCAGATACCTGCACAACTTGAACGTAGGACTGTAAAATCGAAAAGACGGAATACCCGAAACGTGCATGTTTGGTCCATCTTGTAAATTTATCTGCTCTAAAATGATTCTAATGCAGTTGAAGACGTTAAATACATACGGGACCAATGGGCATATGCCATGTTAGTAGGAAAATGTGTGGTTATCCAAATTACGTGCACACAACCCTCCGATTTCTTCTGTTAACACAGGCAGACAAACAAAATGATGCATCAAAGCGACCAAGAAAGAAAGGGAGGAAACCATTGAAATAAGAAGTTTAGCACAAAAATTGGAAGGTAACCAATGACAACATGACAATGACGATGAAACAGAATTAAGTGTACGTAGATGGCATTTAAAAAGAATTTTCAACAAAATAGCTTGTTCAACCCAACATGCATCTAGTTCCATCTGGATTTGAGCTTCCATCCATGAATGTTTGGGGTTTATAACATGATTACTCTTGCCTGTAGCAATGTTGTTATTTTTTATACAATGGATGTACTATCCGTGTGTGCTTTGCTTTAGTCACTGCAAAAAAGTCTTGACAGAGATAATCTCCTTCTTTTCACAGTGTGTACACACAATCCATACCGTATAAAGTTGCTCAAAGCTCATGCATCTGCTGATATGTACATCTGTACCGTAACATTTCTGAATACTTCATTAAATATTTACACAGAAGCATTAATACTACACTGTCAATTGTGCCTCATGTGAAATTCATATGAAATTTACATGATGCTCATTTCATATGAACTTCATGTGAGACACAATTGGCTATGTTTCATAAACTCTTTCATAAATGACGGACAACTCCATCTTAAAAGAATTTGGTCTGCCACCATCCAATTATCACTTATAAAGTTATAGGGTTGTTCCTTGAGGTTGAAACAGAAGTCTTGAAATAGGAAACGTGCGAAAAGCGTGACTCATTGACTTAAAATGTACGCTTAAATATCAGCTTAGAGCAAAGCTAATTTTTAAGGAAAAACCAGCTTGTTCAGTCATATGGAAACAAAATAAGAAGGATCAAAGGTAGACAGCATAACTATAGAAAATGCGTCAGAGTCATCAACGCCTTTTATACCGTGGATTTGATCCTAATGTCATCAAACGTACACTAAGCTTGGTACTTGACCAATCTACAGTCTTGTACGAGCGCATTCAAGACTTGCACTCTGACTGACTGTGACGACGGGACTCCATGACGGGCCCTGTCCAAACCTCTTTAGAGAAGACAGGGCCTCGACCACTTGTTCTCTCTGAATCTCAGTCGGACTCCTCGGATGATAACATATGTGAGCTCGCTACAGCCGGCAGAGCACGGACTGTATTACGCATACCCATTTACATATTCATCAGTGTTGCTTGGGCCCCTGCGTTTTGCGGTCTTGTTTGTGTGTGGTCATCTAACAGTGAGGAGGCTGTTTTACACCATAATTGTGCGTTCTTCGAGACCTCTAGGAAATCGGAATTGTGGGAGGGTTGTAATCCAGGGACGTAATCCAGGATAACCACACCGTCTGCTACTTACGTGGCAGATGGCCGTCCTAAGTCGGCAACGGTTGCCCATTGGTCTCGTTGGTTTATGTGTAGTCTTTTATGTTTCATGTTTCTATGTTGTGAGTTGGTGTTCCTTGTCCCTTTTGCGTCTCTTTCTGTGGGTGTCTGTTCTGTGTTTTTTACAGTGGGTGTTTTGGGGTTTGGCTGTTGGTGCTGCAACCTAATGTTGTTGGAGATCCTCTCCTTTCTCTTATGTAATAACATTTGTTTAAAATCAGTGCAAAACAAAGTGATATCCTCTGATATGTTTATTCGTTTTCGAAGTGAGAAGAAGTGAAGTAAATATGCAAAATTAGATGGATCTTCAGATGCTTTATTTACCTTGATTAGAACGGCAAGTACTGCAGTCATCATTATACAGTACTGGAAAACGTCCGTCCATACCACTGCTTTTATTCCTCCCTGGAAAAGAAAAGTTAAAAAGTTTTTAGATTTTGTGAAATGTTTAATTTCTAAAGGAAAATTACATTTTACAAATAAAATATTTTGAATTACTTCTTCAATTTCAAGTAATGTATTGAAATCCAATCATGGCGATATTGATCATCTAGTTGTGTAATTGTAAGGGTAAATTGTTTAAACTTCCCAAGAAATTTGCGCCTTGGGAAATTTCACAAGCTCCGACGCATAGTAGTTTATTGAAACTTATTTGTCTAATAAATTGAATCACTGATGGGATTTGTCCAATTGTTTTAATGTAAGTTGACGTATTGAAATGAAAGTTACTAGATAACGTCTGTTAGTGTAAACAAATATATATATATATAGTTCAATGACTGAAACCTGTTATAGGGATGTAGTTTGTATTTGTTGACAGACTTCAAAGAATTTTTGCATGAATAATTAAAAACAACATTGTTGATTGTGTTTTAAAGTGACGAAGATTCTACATCAATTTAACAAGTTCATGAGTCCTCGTTTGCTCACGATCTAAAACTCTCTAGAAAAATGTGTTAAATTCTATACATTGTTTATTGTTTGTGTTTTTTTTCTACAAAATCTGATAGTAAACCAGATTTTCAAAAGCCATCCAGAAACACGTTTTATTCAACAATTTATTCAATTCTGCGAAACTCCAACGGCCTCGCAAGATTTTGGGACTTTGAGTAATGAAATAATTTTATGGAAACCCGATGCTAACTCTGACACCAAAGAGTCTTCTATACAATTTTTTTTTTAAATGCGATGAACTACTGTCCGCACAGCTCACTTCAGATATCAGAAAGTTTTGTTTACTTTGCAGCAAATGCTCAGATTGAAATTCATATAAAAGGATAGATCTCGAACTCTCGTAACTAACGGTGTATGTTATATGTCCATACGACCAATACTACGCTCACAATGAAAGAAAATAGTTTTAGATGGGGGAGTTTTCTATGTTAATTTTTAGCGTAAGGTCGCTTATGCTTAACAATGAGACTATGGAGAACGTCAACGACGTCACGCTAAATCTAACAAACTTATAGAAAAATCACCATTTAAATATATTTTCTTTCACTGTGAGCTTAGTACTGGTCGTAAGGACATATCACGTACACCGTTAGTTATGAGAGTTCGTGACCTATCCCCCTATATGAATTGTAATCGGAAAAAGTTCGACAAATGAGACAAAACTTCAATTTCTCAATTTCTTTAGTGAGCTGCGTGGATAGTAGACATGTACCGAAGAAAGAATCAGGGAGAGGGAACTTAATAATGTTGTAAAAACTTAAAACGCCCAATACCATTTCTTTGCATTGGAAATAAAATATGTTCAAACGAATCCAAAAATGGTACAGAAAGAACGGAATGGAAGGAGACGGTACAGAAATAACAGAGTGGAAGGAGACGGTACAAAAAGAACAAGAATGGAAGGAGACGGACAGAAAGAACAAGAATGGAAGAAGACGGTAGAGAAAGAACAAGAATTGAAGGAGAAGGTACAGAAAGAACAAGAATGGAAGGAGACAGTACAGAAAGACCAAGAATGGGAGGAGACGGACAGAATGGAAGGAAACGGTACAGAATGGAAGGCGACGGTACAGAAAGAACAATAGTGGGAGAAGACGGTACAGAAAGAACAGTTTGGAAGATGCCGATACAGAAAGAACAGAATGGAAGAAGGCGGTACAGAAAGAACAAAAATGGAAGGAGACGGACAGAAAGAACAAGAATGGAAGAAGACGGTACAGAAAGAGCAGGAATGGAAGAACACGGTGCAGAAAGAACGGAATGGAAGGAGACGGTACAGAAAGAACAGAGTGGAAGGAGACGGTACAGAAAGAACAAGAATGGGAGAAGACGGTACAGAAAGAACAAGAATTGAAGGAAAAGGTACAGAAAGAACAAGAATGGAAGGAGACAGTAAAGAAAGACCAAGAATGGGAGAAGACGGTCCAGAAAGAACAGAATGGAAGGAGACGGTACGGAAAGAACAAGAAAGGAAGGAGACGAAGGAGACGGTACAGAATGGAAGGAGACGGTACAGTAAGAACAATAATGGGAGAAGACGGTACAGAAAGAACAGTTTGGAAGAAGCCGATACAGAAAGAATAGAATGGAAGAAGGCGGTACAGAAAGAACAAAAATTGAAGGAGACGGACAGAAAGAATGGAATCGAAAGAGACGGTACAGGAAGAAGTGAATGGAAGGACACGGTACAGGAAGAACAATGGAAGGAGACGTTACAGGAAGAACAGAATGGAAGGAGACGGTACAGAAAGAACAGAATGGATGGAGAAGGTACATAAAGAACAGAATTGAAGTAGACTGACAGAGAACAAGAATAGAAGAAGAATTCAACACTAAATTTTGATATTGACCGCGGTGACCTACATCAAAGAGGGCCTCCACATTTTATGATAGAAGAGGAATTTTAAGGAACCCAAAAGGAAAGAGCACTTTCTGTCAGTATGTCTTCACGAAAGTAAATACCTATCAAAAAGTTCATAATGGATCAGTTCACTGCTATAATTGAGGAGTGAAAAAGTGCCCAGTAGGTTTGCGTATTCCCCGTTAGCATAACGAAACCAGTGGCGAGTTGTAGTTTTGTCTGATGTCATTCATTAGTCACTGTCTTGTGGTTTTGTTCCGATGGGTCAGTGCAGGGTGGTTATGTTTGAGATCTTTCCCTTTCCTAGAGATAAATACACACCAAAGAAGTTTCAGACGATGCTATGTTAAACGTCTTCAAATTCGTCTTCATTATGATAGAGGAGTACGAACGGGTGTTCCGTGAGGATTGAGCGTTTCCTGACCGTACACAATCACAATATTTACTCACCAAAGACACATATATCATACTGGATCCTGACACTGCTATTATAGAGATCCACACTGGAACGCCTATCACTGAAAATTATATTAAAGTTATTAAGATGTACATATTTATTCTTATTCTATTTAGTTGATTTTTATCTAAATATTATGAAGATAATGACTTAAGTTTATTGTTTTATCAATTAAACATGTTAAAACTTTCCATCAAAGAAATTTCATTCCTACCAGACACATTCTAACTTCATTATGAGAAATATGGACAGGAACAGTATCCCAATATAGAGAAAAATGGAACATTCGGAAATCATTAACCGAAGGGAATAAAAAATTAAGATAAAACAGGAACCAAAGCAAACAAACAAAAATTCCACCATATGAACAGAGGCGAACTCCAAATAAGGGAGTGAGACCAGGTGCCCAGGAAGAGTCAGCATCCCCTGCTTGTATGCAACATCCGTCGCTTCAATTCGGCATACATGTCACATCCGGTTACCTCCACAAGGAAAATACAAGTATGTTCTGCGGTTGGATGGTTCAGATGGTCTACGTCAGAGTTTCATTGTATTAAAGATAGCATATTCAAATTTCATGAAAATATACAGATCTTACCTGATTCGATGGCGGTGGCGAGTCCATATGTAATGATTCCTAAGTAAAGTACCTGTCCAAAGGAAACTAAGACGAGTTAACATGTATCTCGAAGTTTGAAAACAAATCAATACAAATTCATATTCAATGACTTTCTTTTTAAGCTAAATTATCTCAATTTACGTCTTCAAATGTATAATTAAGGAGGTATTTAACACTTGGACGCCAAATTCAATTTTCTCAAACTTTCTGAAATTATATATTTCTTGTCTTTCAATGATTATACAAACTTACATTTGATTCTATCCACAGGAAAATTTTCTACGAGACTTTCAAATATGCATTAATTGACGTTTTTGTGAATTTCTTGATGACGTCATAATATTGAAAGTGTCATACCAGTTCTCGTAAAGCTATGGGAAATTAATTTTGATTTAAAATCCAGAATCTGTATAAATGTATTGCACTTACATATGGAAAAGATGAGATGAATTGTGTTTTAAACAAAGGCAGGATACTGGAATCAAATATGACACTGTCGCTAAAGAAATTGCAATTTCCAGCCAATTGACTGTAGTTGTTGATTAATTATTAGGAATCTTTTTGATGAATCTTTGTCAAAAACTAACAAAATTATCGACAATGTCGAGAGATGATTTCATGATTAAATGAGAAAAATTAAATTTTGGATTAAAGTTTTACAAAGCTTTATATTTTCCAATTTTTCTTTCGAAAATCGTCCATTTTCAATGAAGTGACATCTGCTTTCCTGTAATGTTAATTTGTCAACGAATTCACTGTGATGAAGATTGAATTTTCTATTTTATACATGCAAAGTTTCAATGCTATACGTTTCGTATTGATGTTTTTGTTGCATTTTGAATGCGAAGGTTTTTGACGCCATTTTCCCCCGATAACGTCGAAATGACGTCGTTCTTTGTTCATGGATAAAAATCTCAAAGCCCACAATTTCGACAATCGCAATAATTTCTTCAAATGACACCGGAAATTATTCAATTTTCATCAAAATACTCAAATGTGAATATCAATCAGCGTATCAAATGTTTTATGGGTGTGAAGACTGTACTTTTCCTAGGAAGTGAGAAAACAAAAAATGCCGCCGCTATCTTGGTGTTCAAACCCCCTTAAGAACTGATAGATTTACAGCATGGATCAGACATGCACCTTTCGGGTACTTAACCCTCGTCAGTGATCCTTAGTCTAAACAATGAAATATGAACAAAGACTGTGAAAATTATGTCTTAAAAATACCGAAAGACGTAACATGATAGGTTGTCCAATTTCATAGGATATCCTTAAACGTATCAGTCCTCTTTATTTACAGCATTTGACATCTGAATGCGAATATTCAACTTTATTGTATGACTGAAAAATATGCCCATCACTGAAAACATGTTTTGAGCTTCTGAACATACCGCTATAACCACCACCAGAGAGCTAGATTTAGAACAACTCTCATATTTTCCCCAGTATCTTTCTAAAATTGGCGTTGTAGTATGACGTCATTATAGAAGCGGCATATGCAGATATTTCGAGTCATCAGAGAATACCTTTTAATTCCTAATAGCAATGGATTCTATCAAGCTTATTCTTGTATTCCATGATCATACAATAACACAATTAACTACCTTGTGTTCAGTAGATATAGCAGTATCCCTGTATACAGCACACAATCGATAATTCAGAAAATCAGAAACCGAAGGCATACAAAATCAGGATAAAACAGGAACCAAAGCAAACAAACAAAAACCTCCACCACATGAAAAGAAGCAGACTCTCGATATGAGAGTGAGACCAGGTGCTCAGGAAGAATAAGCATCTCCTGCTTGCATGCAACACCCGCCGCTTCAATTCGGTAGAACAGTCACATCCGGTAACTTCCATTTCGGAAGACATAGAGTACAACGTTTGGTTGGATGGTTCAAATGGTCTATGTCACAATATCATTCACCATTCTGGAGAGTGGGACATCATAGTGTTTGACGAGTATCCCATATCGACCGTAGAACTTCCTCAGTGAAGATGTTAATCGTGTCATAATGCTTCTGAATCGTCAGTTATAATGCTTCTGAATCGACATTACAGGAAATTTGAACGCACACTCATTGCAAAGTAGACACATAAAAATAACAAAAACAATAAAACTAGAGGACGCTACTCAACTAGATATATGTCTGACAATCACATTGGCGAGAAGTAACACTGCTGAGGGTTTACTAACCGAAACACGTTTTTGGTGCATAATATTGGTACATGTATGAAGTGTTGAAATGTGCCATTTTTAGCAACAAATTTCCAGCAATTTTTACCCTTTTTTGTCCAAACGAGCAGAAGTCATGATTTTCATCACTGACCTTCTCATTTATCTTCCTGATTAAAATGATTAATTGACTCGAATCCCATGATTCAATATGGTTTTCATAAATCGTTGAAATTCCTTAGCTCAGGAATGACATGCCTTAAAATTCAATGGCATCATTTAAGAACAGATAAACTTACAGTATGGACCAGTGATGTACGTTTCGGGTACTTAACCCTCGTCAGTGATCCTCAATCTAAACAATGCAATATGGCCAAAGAGTGTAAAAATTATTATGTTCAAAAATGTGCCGAAAGACGTAGCAGGATGAATGGGATATGATGCTACAGGACAAATGAGTTAAATAACATAGAAACAAATAAATTTTCCATTGTAAAATTGCATCTAAATGATAATGCTCTGCATTTGTTCCTATGAATGAATAACACGGGGGTTACCACGATGCGTATTATGAAAAACTAGGCGAAAACAAAAAGAAGGGAGGAGATCTCCAACAAGACTCCGTTGCAGCATCAACAGTAAAACACCAAAACACCCGATGCAAAAACACAAAAGACGAGTACAGCACGAGACGGAAAAAAGACACACGACATGTAAACATCAAACACAAAAGACTACACATAAACCGACGAGACCAATGGGCAACCGGTGCCGACTTTGGACGGCCATTTGTCACGCAAGTAGCAAATGGTGTGGTTATCCTGGATTACGTGCGCACAACCCTCTCACTTCTCCAATTACCCAGAGGTCTCGAAGAACGTACAATTGTGGTGTAAAACAACCTCCTCATTGTAAGATGACATCATACAAACACGACCGCGAAAAGCAGAGGCCCCAGAGACAAAGATGAATATGTAAATGGATATAAAAAGAGGGCATGCTTAATACAGTCCATGCTCTGCCGGCTGTAGCGAGCACAAAGTACCAATACCTGAGGAAGAAATTGTACATCATCTAAGGACAGAGTTTTGTTTGAGATTAATACTTTTCAGTCACAGCACCTATAGATGTCCAATTAATACTAAAATTCCACGGGAAAGGTGATACTGAGGAGGGTTAATGTGTTCTGTCGACTTGTTATTTCAACCACAACTATTAAATGTTGTGCATTAATCAAATGTTTGGCATGCAGTATTATTAACATGTATGCACGTAAACAAGCGCGGATCCAGAGGGGGGGGGGGGGGGGGGGGGGGGGTTGCGGACCCCTCCTCCTGAAATTTGCGAAGCATACTTAATTAAAAAAAATATACATATTTCATAAGATTAAGTATCGATTCCCCTTTTGTTGTCATTACATTTGAAAAATGAAACATAAATTTGTATAGGAAATCTTTCTTTTTGATTATATTTTGCCGACAGCATTTCAAAATTTTTCTTACATACTTCATTTTCAAATGATGATGCGATTTCCTATATACAACCAACATACATTATACTTTGGTCAATAAACAATGGCACTAAGAGTAATTAAACTGAATTAAAAAACACGAATATAGGAATTTGTTTTCTAATTCTAGGAGAAAAACATTCACAGGCTCGCTTTCGCTCGCCATTTGTTCTATTTACATATTAGAACTGACAATCATTAATCAAGCACTATGGTGTGAAAATTCAAGATTGTAAGTTTCTTGCTCAATATGTCTAGCCAGTCATCTGTTTTATTTATAATTAGAAACAGAACCGACAATCATTAGTCAAGGACTTTATTTTCTAGCGTGTGCTTTTTTTTTTTTTGTTTGCTCTTCAAAAAAAAAAAAATTCGGACTTTAGGACCCCCCCCCCCTGAAAAAATTCCTGGATCCGCCCATGCCGTAAACATGTCTAATAACCAACATTTACCTTGACCATAGACCACTAACAGTCAAAATATTGTGTCTGATTAATGCCCCACATTGGTGTTACTCTATGATTATTTATTACATTTTGCTTATCAAAAAATCTATGTTTAGATAATACAGCGAGATATTTCAAAATGCATTATTTTCTTAAAGTTAATGAAGAAGTGATTTTTTGTCTCATGAAATTAGAGTAATATTAATCGATCTTACGATTTATGTCCATAATTCTGCATTTGCCTGTGGAGTTCTTTGTCTTTAGCTTTACATTTAAGTGATTTGTGAGGTGTGTTTCGTGTTATGTTTCGGGATAAAAATTAAAGAAGTACCTATTTGTTATTTAGTCTCAAACATTAATCCGCTTGTTATTTATTTTTAAATTATATTCCATATTTCATTATAATTACTATTTTCGGTCGGAAGGTAAGGAAAATAATGACGATTCTACGTTTTTATACCTTATAAACTTACCCAGAAAAATGCTCCAAGAAAAGTCATGAAGAAGCGGACATGCCTGGTTTTATATCTGCATTCAAAGTACTGAAATGTAATAAAAGTAATAAAAAAAAAAAAAAAACAGTTCATGAAAAGTCATGGAATTTCATACAATTTCTCAAGACCTTAACTTCTGTATGAACTCTTTTAATAATATGCTCGAATCAACATGGGTTTCCTAATGTTAGTTCTTGGAACATTATTCTTTCTACATCCAGTAATTTTCTTTCAGAATCGACTGTCTTCTATGCCAATGTTCTTTACAAATTTTTCTTCTCATCAAAACCGTGATAGGACCTATATCTGGCGTCATTAATGCTAAGAGTGAGATGGCAAATGTGATTTTTTTTTCACAGAACTTGCTTTTGAAACGACAAGTAAGCAAATGAAATATTTTGTGAGAAATCTTTCTTGCAGAGACAAAAGCATTATAGCATATAAAGAAAAACGATGAGTCCAACTCTTTAAGGCAGCTGAATTGCTGGACAGACATTACGCAATGCGGTGTGTAAGATTTACATGCTTTTGATTCAGTGTTACTTTTATAAGCCAAAATGATTCAGATTTGAAAAAAAAATAATATAGTGTGGCGCCCATTTGATTTATTTTGAAATTTGCGGTATATAACACTTTTAAAGAATGAGCGAGTTAGAATTCACTACATGGTCTATTTTGAAACAACCTTATGGTTGTCACCGTGGCGCAGCGGTATGAGCGGCCTGCTTTGTATGCTAGGCGAAGCCGCCGTACGGAGTTTACCGACTATATATTTTGAAACGTAACAGCGAATGAACGTCAAACACAAATCAAAATAGGGGAATGTTGCAAGGATGTTAAGACTAGAACAAGGGCACGCTGATGTCATGGGAGAACAGAAGCTGACATTCGGGGGTCATTGACCAAATAAGGGCAACGGTGAATCTAACTGGAAAATCTTCATAGAACTCTACAACTTGACTAAAAACTTTGGGGTACAAGTATTTACTAACAGGAATTGATCACCACTGTTATTTCGCTCCATAATGGTGTCCGCCATAGTATGGAGGTAGTTGTTCATAAAGAGCAGAGAAATGACTTTCAGTAAATGAACGCGAATTTAAAACTTACACAAAGAATGGAGAAAATGTTTAGATAAAATTGAGTGTAAAAAGGACAACCTCTACATGACATTGTACTGGTTTGCTTCTCAAATTCAAGAGAATAAATTTACATAAAATGTTATACAATATTTCTACCCTACAAGTATATTTGTATCCGTTGCAGATTCTGTCTGCTCTCGTTATATGATTCTGTCATTCTGTCATTATGAAATAATACCAAGTCTCTGTAAGAACCGAAATATTTAGAAATAGCATGTCATGAATTTAAATGATTTCCTGTCATCAAATTTCAAAAACTAAGGGGTATCTCCCTCATTGCATAGCTCTGTCCTTAGCTGGATTTCGGCATAATTTTTTCGGTCATGTTTAGAATTGAACTCCTTGCGCCTACCCTCCAACGATTTTTGGCCACATATTTCACTTTAAAAACCCTTCACAAAATTTGGAGCCGCTCATTTTGGCAAGAGGATATTAAAGCTCTGTATTGTAGATGGCGCCAGGAAAATTTACTTTGGATATATTTAAACTGTTTGACATGAAGTACTACTCACGAGGATTAAAATATCCGAAACACGTGTCTAGTACGACAAAATTGGTACTAAAGAATATATATTTCAATATTGACAATTTCTCTATAATTGATATGTAAGAATACAAAAATAACAATTTTATGAAAAGAACAACTTTGGTTGCGATGAAACAGGGTTTGGTTGCGATGAAACAGGGTCTGTCATTTTTTATTATTATGTTGCCATGGGAACCATTGTCAAAGATAAATGTTATTAACACAGAGAATGGAGAAAATGTTAAGCTAAGATTGAGTGTAAAAAGGACGATCTCTACATGACATTGCACAGGTTCGCTTCTCAAATTCAAGAGAATAAATTTACATAACTTGTTATACAATATTTCTACCCTACAAGTATATTTGTATCCGTTGCAGATTCTGTCTGCTCTCGTTATATGATTCTGTCGTTATTAAATTTTAATTTACATTTAATATCAATTCTCTGTAAGGACCAAAATATTTTAGAAATATCATGTCATGGATTTTTAAGATTTGAACTGAATACAAAAATAACACGTTTATGAAAATAACCAACAAAGGAGGGGATCTCCAACAACACCCACAGCAAACCCCAAAACACCCAATGCAAAAACACAGAGCAGACAGCACAGAAAGAGACGCAAAAGGGACCAGGAACGTCAACGCACAACATAGAAACATTAAACACAAAGGACTACACATAAACCAATGAAACCAATGGGCAACCGGTGTCGACTTAGGACGGCCATCTGCCACGAAAATAGCAGAAGGTGTGGTTATCCTGGATTACGCGCGCACACTCCTCCCACTTTTCCGATTTCCCAAAGGCCTCGAAGATCGTACAATTGTGGTGTAAAACAACCTCTTCACTGTCAGATGACCACACACAAACAAGACCGCAAAACGCAGGGGCCAAAGCAACATAGATGAATTTGTAAATGGATATGAAAAGAGGGCTTTGGTCATACAATCAGTGATCTGCCGACGCGAGCTTATGTGTGTTATCACCCGAGAAGTCCGACTAACATTCAGAGAGGACAGGTGGTAGGGGCCCTGTCTTCTCTAAAGAGGTTTGAAATGGGCCGCCATGGAGTTCCGTCGTCACAGTCAGTCAGTTTTAAGAATGCACTGGTACATGACTGTAGATTGGTCAAGTACCAAGCCTAGTGTCCGCTTGGTGACATTAGGATCATATCCACGATATAAAAGGCGTTTGATGATTCTGACGCATTTTGTATGGTAATTATGTCTACCTTTGATCCTTCTTATTTTGTTGATCATGTCACCATAAAACGCAGGTTGCGAAATACCCTGTAATATACCCTGTTGCTTGTATGGGTCCAAATTTCAAAAGAAGTTGACAATAAGTTTTGTCAAATTTCCAGAACGTCTTTACTAGTGTATGAAAGCGAAAACCTTGACTAAAAGTTTCTTGGTAATTTGTAAATTTCTTCTCTGAAAATCGAAAACATCAGTACATGCTCTAGGATACCGGATGAGCTGCGAAATGTAGATACCATATGACGGTAATCTAGGAACATCACCGGCAATCCAAAGAAAATTTATTATGTTGAATCCAAAATCATCTCTTTTGTCATACACACTTGTATGAATCTCTACATTAACAGATTTGATATTTAGGTCCAAAAATGGTGTTTCTGTGTTTGTAAAGTTTGCCTTGTTTAGAGTCAGTTCTTGTGGATAAATAACATTTTCATACTTTTCAAAAACAGGATTGTCGATACTAAGAATATCACCCAGGTACCTAGACGTACCATTGAAACATTTTACATCATCATGTTTTCTTTGCTTTTGTACGGAAGCCCGTAGGTGACAGGTATGAATTAAAATTTATCTGGCGGCCGCCACTAAATATATTTGGCGGCCGTCACATAATTATCTGGCGGCCGCCACTTATTTATCTGGCGCCCGTCACTTAATTTATCTGGCGGCCGCCACTTAATTTATCTGGCGGCCGCCACTTAATTTATCTGGCGGCCGCCACTTAATTTATCTGGCGGTAACCACTTAATTATGTGGCGGCCGCCATATAACTAAGTGGCGGCCGCCAGATAATTATCTGGCGGCCACCAGATAAATAAAGTGGCGGCCGCCAAATAAATTAAGTGGCGGCCGCCAGATATTATGTGGCGGCCGCCAGCTAAATTATCTGGCGGCCGCCAGAATAATATTTTGTTGCATTTCATTTGGTTATTTTGCATCTTTCATACCAAATAAATTAAAAGAGAAGATGAATTCAGCACCCTAGAATTTCGTTTTGATTTATTGTAAATTATGTAATGACCGCCACTTAAATTATCTGGCGGCCGCCAGATAAATTATCTGGCGGCCGCCAGATGAATAAGTGGCGGCCGCCAGATAGTTATCTATAGATAAATGAAGTGGCGGCCGCCAGATAAATTAAGTGGCGGCCGCCAGATAAATTATAATTCATACCTGTCACCTACGGGCTTCCGTACTTTTGAAGATTTTGGATAAATTCTTTTTCATACATGCATAATAATAAATCTGCAAGAAGAGCCGCACAATTAGTACCCATGGAATCCTTACAACCTGCTTGTAGAGATTATCACCAAATCGTACATAAATGGTGTCCAAAAGGAAGGAAAAGGCAATACAAAGGTCAATACATGTCCATGATTTATATGATTTGTATTCTGTAGTGGAAAAGAAACCCTTTGGTTCAGATGTACAGATATAGGTTTTCCCCTCTCGATTAAAGCACCATTTAATGAATTTGAACAACTGATCACTATTTTTTTTTATTGAGGAAGCGTGGTGTACATATTTGAAAAGTCGTATGAAGAAATCGCACAGGCTTGAAAATTTCTAGATTTCATTTTGTCAATCACATCTCCTGAATTTTTAATAGACCAAAATAAGTTTACATCATTCCTGTGCTGACGTCATATTTCTAAACACAATTGGAGTTTAGCAGTTGCTAGAATTAGCAATGTATCGAAACTTGTAAGGAGACTTGTGCAGTTTTGGTATTCAGTATAGTGCAGGAAGATCCAATTTAGAAATAGGGATGTTGAGTGAAGAAATTTCACTGTTGTGCTTGCTCAAAATGTTAGGGACACTTTCATTGCTTTTGATATAAGTATTTGTAAACGAAACTTCCGAAACCAAAGTTGATATGTAGTAACGTTTTCAAATGATAATGGCGTTGTTGGCTGCTTTGTTTGCAGGAGCGAAGACATATTTTTCATGTAAATTGCGTTATTTGGATTTGAAATATGTGTCAGATTTAGATCTAGGATTTTCAAAAAGATGAGGAATTTTGGGGAAGTTATCTTTTCGAATATCTATAATATCCAATATGAGTTGTTCAAGTCATTCAGAGAATGTAATTCGACTCCTTCCAATTTACACCATCGTTTTTTATAGTTATCTACAGCTTCCTTTCGTACTTCGCAACATTTGATAAAATCTGTCATGGATGATATTCTGTACTTAGGTCCTTTCTTGATAAGACTGCGGAGCTGCCTGTCCTTAATAACTGAAAAGTCACCTGTAACAATATGACCAGCTGGTTTATAAAGATATAAAAGTTCCATAGCAACTTCGGTTGCTATGGGTACGACGTCAGTCTATTCATAGTACTAAAACAATGGTCAGATAAGTCATTTTTGGTTATTATGTTCCCATGGAAACCATTGTCTGAGATAATTAATATTAACACAGAAAATGGAGAAAATGTTAAGCTAAGATTGAGTGTAAAAAGGACAACCTCTACATGACATTGCACAGGTTCGCTTCTCAAATTCAAGAGAATAAATTTACATAAAATGTTATGCAATATTTTTACCCTACATGTATATTTGTATCCGTTGCACCACCTGTCTGCTCTCATTATATGATTCTGTCGTTATGGAATTTTAATTTGCATTTAATATCAATTCTCTGTAAGGACCAAAATATTTTAGAAATATCATGTCATGGATTTTTATTATTTTCACTATAATTGGTATGTGTAATGCATTGAATACAAAAATAACAACTTCATGAAAACAACAAACAAAGGAGGGGATCTCCAACAACAACAGGTTGCAGCATCCACAGCAAAACCCCAAAACACCCAATGCAAAAACACAGAGCAGACAAGCACAGAAAGAGACGCAAAAGGGAAAGGAACGCCAACGCACAACACAGAAACATCAAACTCAAAGGACTACACATAAACCAACGAGACCAATGGGAAACCGGCGCCGACGTAGGACGGCAATCTGCCATGAAAATAGCAGAAGGTGTGGTTATCCTAGATTACGTGCGCACAACCCTCCCACTTTTCCTATTTCCCAGAGGTCTCAAAGAACGTACAATTGTGGTATAAAAACAACCTCCTCACTGTCAGATGACCACACACAAATAAGACCGCAAAACGCAGGGCCCAAGCAACATGGATGAATATGTAAATTGATATAAAAAGACCTAATACAATCCGTGATCTGCCGACGCGAGCTCCTGTATGTTATCACTCGAGGAGTCTGACTAACATTCAGAGAGGACAGGTGGTCGGGGCCCTGTCTTCTCTAAACAGGTTTGGACAGGGCCCGTCATGGAGTCATGTCGTCACAGTCAGTCAGAGAGCAATTATTAAAAGTCTGTAGATTGTTCAAGTACCAAGCCTAGTGTCCGTTTGATGACATTAGGATCATATCCACGGTATAAAAGGCGTTTGATGATTCTGACGCATTTTGTATGGTAATTTTGTCTACCTTTGTTTCATCTTATTTTGTTGATCATGTCACCATAAAACACAGGTTGCGAAATACCCAAAGTGATATACTCTGTTGCTTGTATGGGTCCGAATTTCAAAAGAAATTGACAATATTTTTTGTAAAATTTCCAGAGAGTCTCTATAAGTTTGTGTAAGCGAAAACCTTGATCTGAATGTTTCTGGGTAATTTGTAAATTTCTACTATGAAAATCGAAAACATCAGTAGATGCTCTAGGAAACCGGATGAGCTGCGAAATGTAGATACCATATGACGATTCTAGGAACATCACCGTCAAGACAGGGAACATTTATCATGTTGAATCCAAAATCATCTCTTTTGTCATACACACTTGTAAGAATCTCTCCATTAACAATTCTGATATTTAGGTCCAAAAATGGTGTTTCTGTGTTTGTAAAGTTTGCCTTGTTTAGAGTCAGTTCTTGTGGATAAATAACATTTTTATACCTTTCAAAAACAGGATTCTCGATAGTAAGAATATCAACCAGGACCCTAGAAGTACCAATGAAACATTTTACATCATCATGTTTTCTTTGCTTTTGAAGATTTTGCTTTTTCATACGTGTATAAAAATAAATCTGCAACAAGATGCTTGCAATTAGTACCCATAGGGATCCCTACAACCTGCTTGAAGAGATTCTCACCAAATCTTTCATAAATGTTGTCCAAAAGGAAGGAAAAGTCAATAAAAAGGGCACTACACGTCCATGATTTATATGATTTGCATTCTGTAGTAGAAAAGAAACCCTTAAATTCAGATGTACAAATATAAGTTTTCCCTTCTCGATTGAAGCACCATTTAATGAGTTCGGACAATTGATCATTAATTTTATCGTGAGGAAGCGTGATGTACATATTTGAAATGTCGTATGAAGAAATCGTATTGGCTTGAAAACTTCTAGATTTCATTTTGTCAATCACATCCCCGGAATTTTTAATAGACCAAAATAAGTTAACATCATTCATGTTCAGAACAGTTTTACAATATTTTGCTACGTGTTCTTTTATCACCGTGAGTGCTGACGTCAAATTTCTTACAAAATTGTAGTTGAGCAGTTGCTAGAATTAGGAGACTTTTGCAGTTTTTGCATGCAGTATAGTGTAGGAAAATCCAATTTAGATATAAGGATGTTGAATGAAGAAATTTCACTGCTGTGCTTGCTCAAAATGTTAGGGACACTTTCATTGCTTTTGATATAAGTATTTGTAGACGAAAGTTCCGAAACAAAAGCTGATATATAGTAACATTTTCAAATGATTATGGCGTTGTTGGCTGCTTTGTCTGCAGGAGCGAAGACATGTTTTTCGTGTAAATTGCGTAATTTGGATTTGAATTATGTTTCAGATTTAGATCTAGGATTTTCAAAAAGATGAAGATTTTTGTGGAAGTTATCTTTTCGAATATCTGTAATATCCAATATGAGTTTTTCAAGTCAATCAGAGAATGTGATTCGACTCCTTCCGATTTACACTATCGTTTGATATAGTTATCTAAGGCTATCTTTCGTACTTCGCGACATTTGATAAAATCTGTCTTGGATGGGATTCTGTACTTAGGTCCTTTATTGATAAGTCTGCGGAGCTGCCTGTCCTGGATAATTGAAAAGTCACCTGTACATGTAACAATATGGCCAGCTGATTTATAAAGGTATAATAGTTCCATAGCAACTTCGGTTGCTATGGAAACGTGATCTGTCTATTTATAGCACTAAAACAATGGTCAGATAAGTCATTTTTGGTTATTATGTTGCCATGGAAAGCATTGTCAGAGATAATTGGTATTCACAACTTATAATCTTTAAAACCTCTGTTTTTAAAAAAATTGAAATTTTAAAAAAAAATTCTTTCAATTAGCTGAATCCTATCAAGTCAAAATTACACAAAAAAATTGGCATAACATACAGTCAAAATTAGGGCCCATTTTTGTCAAATATTTACCATTTTAAGCAAAAATAAAACAAATGTCAGGCTTATACCACCATCACTGTTGTCAGAACAAAATATATTTTATCTGTTAGATATAATCACTGAAAAAAAAAATAAGTGGGATCTTGTTGAGGTCAAAAAATGGTTGTCATGACGACAACTTTTCATTTGACACATGACGACTACATCTTTTCAAATTGATTTTGAGCACCGTTTAAATTACTTATATTGCTTAAGCTTTATGAACTGACAACATAAGAAATTATTTTTTGTTTGAGCACTTCCAAAATTTGCCAAGGTCATTGACCCTAAGTTCAAGGTCAATTCGAAATATAGGTTCCAATTTTACTGAAATTTGCATTTTTGTTGTTATGTATCATTCCTAATTTTAGGCTTGACTGTCATATATTTGTATCAAAAATTCTTCTTCCTAAAATTATTGCCGATAGGAAGAAAAAATACCTTGCAATTTTGAGTTAAGAACATTTCTCCTCAATAAAATAAGCTCCTAACAAAAATTATGATAATCTTCCTTTTTTTATTTGTATGTATAATATACTAGCTACCAGTCAAGGATGTCATTGATTTTGAGATTTTGCAACTTTGGTCAATAAATATCCAAAGGAGCTGTTAAGATCAGACGTAAAATCAGCCCTGAAAAGTGGGATTTTGAAAATGGAAATTTCAAGAAAAATTCTTCGTAAAATTTATACCTATACGGCATCCCATCAGAATCTGAAGTAATTTTTTATCTGTTTTGTATCATTTTGCTAATATTTGGGTCGAAATGAAACCGTATTTTGAATTCAGGATTTCATCATTTTCCAATCAAAGTAGATTTAACGTTCAAAATCTATTTTTGATATACAATGTAGACATATTTGATGTTATTTAGTAAATATTTATCAGTTTTCAATTTTATGTAAAATATTATTAAATTCATACGTTTTTTCGTCGATTTTATCAGTTTTTCTATCCGAGTATCCCTACTTCTTTCGACCTTAATTTTTGAATCTTAAGAATACTTCACCAGTATATAAAACATATTAAAAGTCTTCAATACATCATATTTCGATTATGACTGATTTTTTTCAACATGTGAATCGTCATGCGGAAGAAATACGGCACGAGATTCAGGGCTAAATATGGCCTTTATCGTGACTTACTATGTATGTGTTTATCTTACTCAAAACCACATGATTTCTGAGTAACTGCCTCTCGTAGTTTTTTTTTTAGAAATCACAGAATTTTGTCACATTTTGTGAATCACAGTCAAGAAGACCTTGGCATTGGGTCCTGTGACCTTAAAATGTTTCAAGGTGATTTTTGTTTGTTAATAATGCTCTTTCATATGCATGGATAAAAAAAATGCTTAAAAATATATAAGGGACAGCTTAAATTTCACCAGTAAATTACTATATATGTGTAATAGTACTGAACAGAATGTCACCATGGTAACCATTTTTTATATCCTTTTGAGTAAAATTTTGAAGAGGTTACATTCAAAATTTAACATTTTCTGAAAGTTCGAGGATTGGCATAAGAAATCAAGTTAAGCTGACATTTCAAAATTTTTGCCCTTAAATTGAGCAAAATCATTTAAAATCAGGAGCTTTTTTCGGTCTAAAATAGAGCCTCTTCAAAAACAGGTTTTTGCCTACATTTTGAGCATATTGACCAAAAGAATAGCGGATGCAAGCATATTTCTTGTGTAGCATTTATACTATGAAAGATAAAAAGAAAAAAGAAAAGAAATTTCAGTTGAGTACAATACCCGTTACCGTGGAAACGAGCCTTGTGAAAATGCCACGTTATAAGCATTCCAATGATACTTAAAATTTCAAAAATGGTTTCCATGGCAACGAAAACTTAATTTGCAAAAAGGAAGTTAATTTTCGTCTCAGTTCATCATATACACCTTCAATACTAAAATTCTCCAAAATTGGTGACATGTCATTTCCATGTGCTATTGAAATTATGTTGATCCGTACAGAGAATTGGTATTTGATAGGGAAAATTTGTTGTTTGATGTAGGGTTTATTTGTGTTCTTCTGCTGCTTTTACTAGTATTCAAACTTAGTTTTTGTTTTATTTTGTAACGACAGGACTCAGTGAAAAAGTTTTAATGAAATGAACCTTCGTTCCTTTGCAGTAAGGATTAATTAGTTTATGTTACATACATGGAGACTCCATGATAGACTTCACACAGAATACCAAGGTATGGCCACCCGACTAATTCTTCTAAAATACCTAAAATAATGAAAATAAAAATACCAGTAACCTTCTTTAAATTGTATCCTATTTTGTGCTAATAGCATCGTTATAACCTTAAGACTTCCTCAGTGACTATTTAAGTCATTCTCTTTTAACCCCAATCGAGCTTGTCTTCTTCAGAATAGAAATCACTTAAGGGGGATAAACTTATTACATATATCAGCCAAATTTCATCATCATCTTATCAATGTCAATTTCCTTCAGCTTAACACGAGCAAATATAAGTGAATTACCATACATTTTTTACCAGAGGAAAAATGTACCATCATCATAATAGAAAGCATTTCACGCTCACTCACAAAATCTCGTCTAGATAACAAAAAGTCTAAGATGGGCATAAGAAATTCATTTGATACGATCGAATGAAGTCTGATATCCAAGTTGTTCTTTTCTGTGCTTCATACCGGGCGGATCGCTTTTCAAAGTAGCATGTTAACATTATACTCCCTATAGGGTATTCATATACAAAATGAAACTAGAGAGATTCCATTATGAAATCTATTAGAACAGATAATGTTGAAGATACAATCTGAACGCACTACAACAGATTAGATTCCCATCGCATGTTGGTCAGGGGTATTTTTATTACAGATTTATATTAGGATTTCTTTTATTATATATCTTTCTTATAATACAAAATTTCATGACGTCAGGGAAATATAAATATGAAATAAAACATGAAAAGATATAAATGGGTCGTCTTGTTTATTTTCAGGTATAATAAGTTGAGCAGACAGACGTAAAGTGATGGGGAGGAGGATATGGGATCCCTGAAAATTTTCAAAATGCACATGGTTTTGGTTTCCATGTATGATTTTCTCACCCCCCCTCCCTCCCCAACCCATCCTTCCCCTTGGTCTCAGGACTACATTGATACAACGTAGTTATTTTAAATTAAGCTATTCCATGCGCATTCAAAATGAATATGAGCATGATGAACATGTCGGTTTGTTTTTCCTTTTTCGTAAACTATTGGAAGAATTCATATGACTTAAGTGCAATATGTACTGACGATATTTATTTTAGGTCAACTTCATCAGAGGTCGACATCAATTTGATAATTGAGATTGGTTTGTAATGAAATCCCAATAGTAACTTATGGTTGAGTTCATATATCAATTTATTCAATTTGCAAAATTTCAAATTATTTACATAGAAATGGAATGTCTCAACGATGTGGAACATTGAATATTGGAATTACCGTAGAACTAATTGATAAAATGTAGAGATTTCTGGAGACAACTTTATAGAACATAAAGTGTAAATTTGTAATGTCGGTTCGTAAACTGAATTTTATATAGACTGCATACGCCATGACCATGGTACCTTACATAAAAACTGTTCTCAAAATGACATGTTATGACTGCAATTGACGGTTAAAACTGTCATTCATATTATCAGTATCAATCTTCCAAATCTAGTCCATGCCATACAATGCATAGTAGAACGTGAAACTGGTATACTACAATAGTTCGTAACGAACATCGATTTCTCATCAGGATTTTTATAAGTAACCCTTTTACTTTATTAATGGTTTATCTTTCTTATCCACGAAAGACATACAGACATGAAAAATAAAAGTCATAAATCACAGTATCATTGCTGCAATTGGCGCCTTCGTAATCTAAGTTTTCGTGCATTCAAATGTCTATATGTTTCATATTGCATTATTTGTTACAAAATTACATGATATTATCGTATTTAGAATATGCAAAAATTAATATGTAAGATGACTTGACAATGAGGATGAGAGGGCGGAATGTTTAGCATTATAGTAACCTTAATGAAAAATAGAAACAAGTACCCAAGAAATGAATGAAGACCACCAACAAGACTATGGTAAGGTGATAGCAGAGGACAACACGCAAGGAACTACGGATCCCGCGCAAAACAGCGATACCAACAAACAGAGCGACGTATTAAATTTTACAGGAACGAGAACATTGGCATCAAGAGGACCAAGAAGTAAAGAAATACAAACAAACAAACAATAAACAAAACCAAAAACACCCCCCTCCCACCCCCCCCCCAAAAAAAACCCCCAACAACAAACAGAGACGTATTTAGAGAAAGAAGAACATTGGACCAGTCAACATCAAGAGGACCAAAAAGTAAAGGAAAACAAACAAACAAACAAACAAACAAACAAACAAACAAACAGATAACAAAAAAAAACCAACAACAACAATAACAACAACAACAACAACAAACAGAGACGTATTTAGAGGAACAAGAACATTGACATCAAGAGGACCAAGAAGTAAAGGAAAACAAACAAACAAACAAGAATAAAACAACAACAACAACAACAAACAAACAACAACAACAACAACAACAAACAACAACAACAAACAGTGACGTATTTAGAGGAACAAGAATATTGACATCAAGAGGACCAAGAAGTAAAGGAAAACAAACAAACAAACAACAACAACAAACAAACAAACAAACAGATAACAAAAAAAAACAACAACAACAAACAGTGACGTATTAAGAGGAACAAGAACATTGACATCAAGAGGACCAAGAAGTAGAGGAAAACAAACAAACAAACAAACAACAACAACAACAACAACAATAAACAAACAGACAAAAACAAAAGCAAAACTCAAAGAAAGGAGATGTTTAATCTGTTATATAGGGCTTACATTTCATTAATTTTATGAAATAATATTAGCCAAAATGCATAAAATCTATAGTGCAAGTTAAATGCATCAAAGTATCTGTTCGTTTGACTTTAGAAAGTACTGTGTAATATTGAAGAAAAATATCTTTGTAAACTAGATCAATGAGGAGTATCTTTAAAAGCGATGGACTGTCATTGCATTTGCCGAATTGGTTTTAAATCCGGGAAAGGGCGTGTGGGATTATGTTCAAGCCAGGTCTGAGAAGGGATGGAATCTATAGCTTATGATTTTGATAGTTAAATGTAAAACTGCGACATAATTTTATCCCATGAACCCCCTCCCCATTGGATCCGTACATGCTACATACTAGTATTACATCAAAACATAATACCTGTACAAAATGTAGGTTAGGCAAACCTGGGATGAGCTTTATATAAGTACAAAGCGTCCTTTATAAATCCCTCAAACCTACAGATAAATCCCCTTGTAAAGTTAGATAAGTAGATTAGTGGCGGGTAAGTGGTTACCAGCCACGCACACCCCTTTATTTCTGAAGGAAAACAGGGTAGTCTATTTCCAAAATGTAAATTTCATTGAGAAAAAAAAAAAGAAAAATAAATGCATGACATAAAGAGAGAGTCATGGGACATTAAAAGGTGGAGGTGCTAGACGACTAATCTCATGTTCAAAAATATATCCAAAATGAATGTTATTTTCTATCTTCACTTTTCATTTCTGTCTGTCTGTCTGTCTTTATTTATTTATTCATTTATTTATTAATTTTTGCATATTCCTTAAAAATTCAAGAAGGACTAGAATCAATCAACTTCCTTATTAATTGTGAAGGAATTAAAAGACCGTTTAAAAGCAGCTAGTATTTCTGATACTTATTAGTTCGAAATCCTCAGTTCACATCATTCTTTTCGATACAGGAAGTTAATCTCAAACTAGCGTTTTTTTTTTTATCATAATTGATTCAACCACAATGTGAAAGGGTGATGTTTAAATCATTTGAATTTGAATGAAGCGACGTTTGTACATGCTTTGTATGTTTGTATTTTCCCATTTTAGGGGTATTTTAATCTTGTTATTTCGTGACATCTCTTAAATTCACTTGTTAACCTGAACTACGTTTGCTTTGAAAACGGAAGTTGTCCATTTCATACTCGGAATCAATGTTGATATGTAATACATTTTTCTAAAATAACAGCTTTTCAGCTTTTTCGTCCCTTTGTACCAAAAAAGGAAGTCTCAAGAGTGCATTACTTAGAAATGGGGATAGACTTACTTAAAGGTATTTCAACCTTTTCTTTATATTACCTGATTTTTTTTTCAAAAACGATTGTTTGGTCCCTCAACATTTTATTTATTTTATCTATAGTGCCTAAGTAACAGCTACTGAGCTTCCCCAAAAGAAAATACCAATATGCGACCCTGAACAAAGACTCTGAAAACAGACCAAACCTTTTCTCAAATTCGTTGCATTCTTATCATTTATGTGGTCAATATCATATATTTATGGTTGTCTATGTGGTAAATGTAATGTGGTCAATATTTGTAATTGAAAAGTTTGTTATTGAATGAATATACTCTTGAAAGAATGAAAGAATGCTCAAAGATAATCAAAACAACTACGTATAATTATCATTGACGTAAACATTATTACAGGGAATATCATTCCTAAAATGTTATTTAGGCATGGTCCATTTGATATTCAGGGGGGGGCTTGGGTTTTTTGTTGGAGCAAGATTATTTTTTTCGCCCCGGACCGGAGCAAAATAATTTTTTTCTGGCAAAGTTGGAGCAAGGAATTTTTTTTAAAGTGATGCGCATACATGTATTAAGAATGTTTGTGTTTTATCAATAGAAATTATTTATATTTTTACTCAAAACTCTAAATATTAATATATTAGTTTATTTTTATGCAAGTATTCAATTCACTTTTAAACAGAGAGATAAAAGATTTTTGCAATACAATTCTCAATATTTTATATAAGGTACATGTATATAACATGTATAAGAGGGTCTGAGGGGAAGGTCTCCTAGACATTTTTTTAAATGTTACTAAGAATTGTAAATTGGTGAATAACTGAAGTTCTCCTTCCAAGCTTACAAGAACATGACTCTATGGGATATATGCAACATGTATTAACAGCAATACATAAATATTGATAATATATTCAAGCTTTTAAGGAAGCCCTTTTTCATGCACATACATGTATAACTTTTGATATCTTCAAATATCTGAACTTAAAATGCTATTAGTGAATAATGTTTTGATAGAAAACTATGGCGAGCGAAGCGAGCCAAAAATTTTTGATACAATTTCGAAAACTGCGGCGAGCGAAGCGAGCCGGAAAATTTTCAAGAATTTTAGCAAAATTTTATGGTAATTCTTCACATTCAGATTATTTGTAAGAGCAAGATTATTTTTTTCTGTCACACCATAAGCAAATTTATTTTTTTCATGAAAATTGAGAGCAAAATTATTTTTTTCGAAAAAAACCCAAGCCCCCCCCAGAATATCAAATGGACCGTGCCTTATAAGAAATGCAACTTACTACACGTACTTTAGTTGTTGACAACGTTTATTTAATAATTCGTATTTTAAATGTATTGATGAAAATAGGGATGGTATAAGAATTTCTTGATGCTAAGTTTCGATAACGCGTTGTCAAAATTAACTGCAAACATACACAGTATTACCAACACACACACAAATGTCACAAAAATCCAAATTTGAAAGATGTGCACATTATTTTGATTGACTTTTATTAATATTCCGATTTCAGATTTTATATCTGTACTGAAGAAATAAATGAAGAATCGTTTCTTTTTTTTTTCATGGGGCAAAATTTTAGACTAACAATAATGTAATGTTATTTTTTGATGAACAGAATTCCAGAACACTTTAATAAAAGATTACTATGTTCTCCACGGCATTTCAGTTTCTCCTTTTCGATAACATTCCCATGCTGTAAACGTGGTTATTTTTGCTGGGGAAAATTTCGCGATTATAACATCAAGACGTTATGCTTAGGGGAAAAATCGCGATAAAAACGGCTCTGCCTTTGTAAGAACACAGCAGGATTATTTTCGCGTGGGGGATTTTCGCATGGGGGCGGGGATTTGCGTGGGGGCGGGGATTTTCGCGTGGGGGCGGGGATTTTCGCGTGGGGGCGGGGATTTGCGTGGGGGCGGGGATTTTCGCGGGGGGGGGGGATTTTCGCAAAGACTCACGATTCGTGAGATACGCTAAAATTAACCCCAGGCGAAAATTTAAACGGTTACAATAGTGGAATTTCACTTTATAAAACGTGCAAAAAATTTTAAAATCACATATTTGAAATATCAAAGCTTAAAATCAAGAAAATGAATAAAAGATATTTTAGGTCACTAACCTCATTTACGCTAGTAATCTTCATAGGATGAATCAAAGGTATGATAATCCTAGATGATAACAAATACGCCAGAGAGAATCCGACGGCTCCAAAAAGCGGCATGATGCCGTAAATGTAGACTTCCGCCGGAACTCCGATTAGAAGAATTGACGATTGACTGGTAACCATCAAAGACAGCATTACCGGGATAACTTGGAGATTTCGGTTACCAAGGTGATATTCCAATGTAGTAGACTGTCTTCCGCCGGAGCATGCGTGGTAAAGACCAATACCGATCGACGTCATAATAACTAGTCCGCAGACGACGTAATCGGCGACTTGAAATCCGTATTCCATGATTATAAACAGTTCAAGACTTGTCCTTTAAAGTGTATCTTCTGAACTAAGTTTGTTAAAATTCATAGATCATTCATCCGAGAGCTGAACTTTTAATGTAATTCTGCAAAATAACGAGTTGTAATAAATACCACGTGGTGCGCTTTAAAAATACAAAATTTTAAACACAGGTAACCACGAGCAATGCCTGTCCTCATTTTAAACCATAACAATCTATATTAACATGTTTTAAAGTAAATCAATGTTTTCCCCTTTTCCTACATTTTTATCAACCGTGTTATCACCCACACTTGACAGTCGCGGCTTCTGTTTCGATATCCGCTTGTAATCTAAATGAAAATGAGATAAGGAGTTCCGGACTCGTTGTTGACATGGTAATTTTTTTCTTAATGAAGAATACATACGACTCTATTAACACGGTACTGCGTACGCCATGTGCAGCGTGTGTGAATTAATAAAGCGGGTCACAGGAACAGTTTACAGTTGTAAATATAGAAACATACCAACCTTGATTTGTTTCGTAACATTTACTTCACACAGCGTACATTTGTAAGGTGTCAGAATGCACGCGACCATCAATTTATTAAAATAAAGGAATGAGAGAGAGAGAGAGAGAGAGAGAGAGAGAGAGAGAGAGAGAGAGAGAGAGAGAGAGAGAGAGAGAGAGAATTATATTTCAAAAAAGGATGCACAAAGAAACGGTGATGTGCCAGATAACAATTTTTTAATGAAATTTACCGAAGAGATTCTATAAAACACGCGTTCATTCATTGATACAAAGTGCGAAAGCCGAATGGGCCCATTCTAATTGTTAATTACGATAAAATATTTCCCTTATCGTGAATTTTGATTTTAATAGTAATACAAATGTTTATATAATATCGATTTTGGATAAATGAAAATTTAATGTAAAATGTGGTACGTGGAATTTCTATAATAGTCTCTTGTCTGATCCAGAGTATGTCCAGTCAATAAAAGAATGTATAAATGAAGTCATAGAACAATATAGAATAAGTCAAGCTGAAAACATAAACGATACTACGTTCATTATTAATGATCAAGATTTATGGGAAATGATAAAATTAAAAATGAGAGGTCAAACAATTAAATACTCTTCATATAAAAAGAAAAAATCAAATGAAAAAGAAAAAGAATTAGAAAAATGTTTATCTGCCCTTTATAAAGAAGACACAACGCTGTCTAATATTCAAATTAAAATAACAGAAAAAGAAAATGAACTACAGAAAATAAGAGATGTAAAGATAAAAGGTATCATTCAACGAACGAAGGCAAAATGGAAGATTGAAGGAGAAAAGAACACTAAATATTTCTGTAATCTAGAAAAAAGACACTATAAAGAAAAACTTATACCAAAAATAATTAAATCTGACGGCAAAGAAACAGATGAAATAAGTGAAATTATATCAGAGCAACACAATTTCTATGAATCATTGTATAGATCTAGGAATACTGTAATTTCAACAGAACATAATGATCTCTTCTTTGACGAATCAAACCCTTTTCTAAGTAAATTATCTGTTGAGGAAACTAATGACATGGAAAGTCCCATTACCGAGTCAGAATGTCTCAAGGTATTAAAAAATATGGTAAATGGTAAATCCCCTGGTTACGACGGATTTACAACAGACTTCTACAAGTTCTTTTGGAATGACATAAAACAATATCTCGTTAATTCACTGAATTTTGCTTTTAACCAAAAAACAATGTCTACTACTCAAAAATGGGGTATGGTCAATTCGTACCATAACCAACTCGTACCTGTCACTTCGTACCATACCTTACTACCAACTCGTACCAAAACCATTTTGTACCATGACCAACTCGTACCATAAATTCTACCAACTCGTACCATACATAAACTCGTACCATTACCAACTCGTACCATGGTACCAATACTCGTACCATGCATAAATTCGTGCCATCCATAAACTCGTACCATTGGTACCAATACTCGTACTATAAACTCGTACCATGCATAAATTCCCACCCTTACCAACTCGTACTCAGTAAATTGCACTCTGTGACCTCGTACCTGAAATAACTTTTTCGGATCTTGACAAATTTTTGCATTAATTTTGATTGAATAAGCGTCACCAGACATGCAATATTTTCGAATATCTAATCCGCATTAGTGGAAACTTATCAGGTTCCGGGTCGTTTCGCCCCTTTTCCCCTTCGCCCCGGGTCGATTCGCCCCGGGTCGTTTCGCCCCTAAGGTGGGTCGTTTCGCCCCTTTAGGTGGGTCGTTTCGCCCCTCAAGGGTGGGTCGTTTCGCCCCTCCAGGGTGGGTCGTTTCGCCCCTTAAGGTGGGTCGTTTCGCCCCTCAAGATGGATTGTTTAACCTCTCATTGTGGGTCGTTTCGCCCCACATGGCGGGTCGTTTCGCTCACTTTTTTAAGAACACTTTCTCTGAATGGTGGGTAGTTTCGCCCCTCTATACGTAACATCTTAATCTATTTATTTATTTATTATTTTATCTATTTGGTTTTTAGCTCACCTGAGCGAAGCTCAAGTGAGCTATTGTCATAGCGCGCCGTCCGTCGTCCGTCCGTCGTCCGTCCGTCGTCGTCGTCGTTGTCGTCGTCGTCCGTCTGGCGTAAACTTTTAACATTTTCGACATCTCCTCTGCAACCGCTGCACAGAATTTCATGAAACTCTACAGGAAGGAAGTACTCAAGATCCTCTACCAAGTTTGTGTTTTTCGTGCCGATCGGTCAACAAATATGGCCGCCGAGGGCTCTGATTGGCTGACACATTTTCGACATCTCCTCTGCAACCGCTGCACAGAATTTCATGAAACTTTACAGGAAGGAAGTACTCAAGGTCCTCTACCAAGTTTGGGTTTTTCGTGCCGATCGGTCAACAAATATGGCCGCCGAGGGCTCTGATTGGCCGACACATTTTCGACATCTCCTCTGCAACCGCTGCACAGAATTTCATGAAACTTTACAGGAAGGAAGTATTCAAGATCCTCCAACGCTTTTGTGTTTTTTCGTGCTGATTGGTCAACAAATATGGCTGCCAAGGGCTCTGATTGGCTGACACATTTTCGACATATCCTCTGCAACCGCTGCACAGAATTTCATGAAACTTTACAGGAAGGAACTACTCAAGGTCCTCTACCAAGTTTGTGTTTTTCGTGCCGATCGGTCAACAAATATGGCCGCCGAGGGCTCTGATTGGCCGACACATTTTCGACATCTCCTCTGCAACCATTGCGCAGAATTTCACGAAACCTTGCAGCAAGCTAAGTACTCAAGGTCCTCTGCCAAGTTTGTGTTTTTCTTGTCGATAGGTCAACAAATATGGCTGTCAAGGGCTTTGATCTGTAGAAGTATTTTTTTGACTTTTAACCCTTTGTCTGCAACTCAGGTGAGCGATCTGGCCCCCTTGGGCCTCTTGTTTTTATTCTTCTTTTATTTGTATTTCTTCACCTACATATTTCTTTATCTATTTATTTCTCTTTATTTTAATCTATTTGAGTCGATTCGCCCCTCTATACGTAACATCTTTATTCATTTATTAGTTATTTTATCTCATTTTTTATTTCATTTTTGGGAGTCTTTTATTCTCATTTGTTCACCTACATATTTCTTTTTCAATTAATTCTTTGTTTGATTAACAACAAGCCATAAAAGCCGCCAATAAACAAATATTAATGTCACAACGCAAGCCCAATATAACAGCGTAATTAAATAATTATCAAATAGGGGCGAAACGACCCACCAATAACAACTATAAAAATAAGGGCGAAACGACTCACCATGCAGAGAGAGTATTCCTAAAAAGAGGGGCGAAACGACCCACCTTAAGGGGCGAAACAACTCATCCAGAGGGGCGAAACGACCCACCTTAAGGGGCGAAACGACCCACCTTGAGGGGCGAAACGACTCACATTTGAGGGGCGAAACGACCCACCTTGAGGGGCGAAACGACCCACCTTGAGGGGCGAATCGACCCACCTTGAGGGGCGAATCGACCCGGGGCGAAGGGGAAAAGGGGCGAAACGACCCGGGGGCGAAGGGGAAAAAGGGCGAAACGACCCGACGCCACTTATCATACATTGAAAAGAGTTCAACAAATAATAATTCATAGTTTATTCAAAAGATGTTGTATATATCGCTACATCGATGGGTGATTCGATTTGGCTATGATTCCAGTAAATGTAAATGGGTACGAGATTCTAGGTGATTCGAGTTGGTTATGATATTAATGTCATTAGGTAAGAGATTATGTGTGGTACGAGTAGTTAATGGCACTAGTACATGTATGTAATGGTACGAGCTGAAATAAAATTGGGTACGAGTTGGTTATGGTACGAGTTAATGTCAATTGGTACGAGATTCTGTGTGGTACGAGTTGGTTATGGTACGATAATGTTATGGTACGAGTTGTACCTATGAATTCGCAATGGGTACGAATTGACTTTTTATTTTGGTACGAGTTGGTCATGGTACGAAATGGTTATGGTACGAGTTGGTAAATTTTGGGTACGAAGTGACCAAGGTACAAGTTGGTTATGGTACGAAGTGACCATAAACCCTCAAAAATTAGGAATTATTTCATGTCTACCAAAACCCGGAAAAAATAAGTTATATCTCAAAAATTGGAGGCCTATATCACTATTGAATACCGATTATAAAATTGCTGCATCTTGTATAGCCAATAGAATAAAACCTGCCCTAAATAAATTAATTTCAGATACGCAGTTAGGTTTTTTAAAAGATCGTTATATTGGGGAATGTAATCGACTTATTTTTGACATCATTGATAGAACTCGAGAAATAAATTCATCTGGCATGTTAGTTCAATTAGATTTTGAAAAATCTTTTGATTCGTTAGATAAAATATCATCCTAATATAAAGGGTATAATTATTAATAAATCAGAATATATCATAACACAATACGCTGACGATTCGACCCTTATATTACATGACGTCAATTCTTTAAATACTGCTTTAAATGTCTTAAACCTTTTCACTGAATGTTCTGGCTTAGGAACTAATTTTGATAAAACCGAAGTAATATGGATTGGGGCAAAAAGGGGCTGTGGTGAAGAACCTCCTACAAGTCAACCAATTTCATGGAATAATTCCGGAAAATTTAAAATGTTAGGAATCAAATATGACATATTGAATGATATTGACCAAATAGATATAAATTTCAAAGAAAAAACAGAATCAGTAAAAAGACTTCTAGACAATTGGTCCTTTAGACATCTATCAATTATTGGGAAAGTTTGTGTGATAAAATCTCTTGCTGTTCCTATTTTGATTCAAATTTTAACTGTATTACCAAATCCCTCAGATAAACTCATTAAAGAAATTCAAACACTGTTTTATACATTTATATGGAACCGGAAACCAGATAAAGTAAAAAGAAATATTCTTATAAATGATATTTGCAGTGGAGGTTTAAAAGTACCAAATATTGAATATTTCGGAAAAGCTCTTAAGATTTCATGGATTAAGAAAGTTTTGAATCCAAACAACACATCGTCATGGAAAATTCTATTTCTAGATAAAATCGAAAATTTCGGGGAAAATTTCTGGTCTCTAACATCATCAGGATTGAGATATCAAGCCAAGCAACATAGTCCTTTTTGGAAAGACGTAATTAATATTTGGTCCTCGTTGCAGGAGAACATCTCCACAGCCCCTTCAGCCGAAGAAATTTTAAAGCATCCTCTATGGCTTTCTGATAAAATCAAAATAAATAATACTCCTGTTTTGAATACAAAATGGTTACAAAAAGATATATTCTACGTAAATGACATAATAGGAAATGATGGGAAATTTTTAGACATTGAAACTGTTAAAAATAAGATAGGAGATCATTTTAATATCATGGAGTACAACAGTATTATTAGTTCCATTCCTAAGTCATGGAAAAAGAAACTTAAAGAGAATGGCATGAAATTAGAAATAGTTCAGAACAAACTTGTGCAGTTTGTCAAAGGATTAACTAAAACATCTAATACAAAAAACTCGTAGAAAATATTCTGGAAAAACCCAACAAAGCACACGATAGTTGGCATAAAGATCTTGATCATAAATTCACGGACACCAAATGGGAATTTTATCATTCTATGCCTTTCAAAATTACTGAAGATGCTAAATTGCAATCTTTGCAATTCAGGATTATTCATAGGATATATTATACTAATTCAAGATTATATAAAATAGGAATTGCGGAAACAGAACGATGTAATTTTTGCGAGTTGTGTAAAGAAACTCTTTTTCACTTATTCTGGGAGTGTCCTCATGTGCAAACTCTATGGACATGTTTATTAACAGAATTACATGTGAAATGTAATATCAGTTTAAATAGAAATCCTTTTATTTTCCTATTTGGGGCTCAAAACAATATAGCAAATAAATTAAGTCTTATCATTAAACAGTTTATAAGCCAATGTAAACAGAAAAATAATAAACCAGAGTGGGAAACATGTCTGAATTTCATAAAAAGATATCGCGACCTTGATCTTCATTCAACTTATCTGATGCACCCAAAAAAATCAGAACGAACAAAATTGAATGGGAAAACGTCATTCAATTATTCTAGTTTCATGATTAGTGCTTATATCCATAGGACATTCAAGACAGTTGCAATATACTTCTTTCTATTTTTTCCAGGCCTATCATACCTGTTTTATTTTATGATGAAACTCTATATTTTGATTGTATGTATACATAAGTAATGATGCAAGAATAAAAATAAAATAAAAAAAAAAATTTAATGTAAACGCGAAATGACGAAAAAGCTGTACCAAAGTCCAAAGTTTACGAATAGATGGTTTTCATATTCGAAAGAACGTGGGTATCCTCCGCGTGCACATTACATGTAGATGTTTGAATATGAATAAATATCTTACCACTTTGTCTGCTATTATTGCATTTAATAAGGAATTCACTTATAGAACATTATATTAGTTTTAAGTATGATATTAGTTTTAAGTATGATATTAAATGAAAGAATACATTATATTAGTGTTAAGTGTGATATTAAATGAAAGGAAGTTGATGTCACTATAAGAGGTCTTAGTGACCTTATCTACGATTGCAATCTGCGTGTTTTCTTATTACATAATTAGTCAAGATTTAGATTTAGAAAAACTAAACCGCGTCAAAGTTAAGATGCTTATAACGAAAGTTAGATTGGACGTATCAGCCAAAACAATTACATACACGGGATTAAGGTAGAGTATCCCTCAGGTCAGAATTTATGCCTGGTTAGCCTATTTTTTCTCCTCAGAATATTGTTCAGAGTATCAAACTAACATCGTTTGGGAAAAGGCAATTTTATAGTAATATTTTATCACCTCTAAAATTGGTATTTTCTTACTTTTCCCATAGGGTCCAATGTTAAAGTTCAGACTACTTACGTTCTCATGATAATCATGAAACCACAAATTTTCTTTGGTTTGTATATCAGGTCTAGCACAAATTTCGAATGTATTAAAAAGAAAATATTGTAAAAGTTGAAATTTTGGAAAATATTAGCATCTGAGACCTGAGGGATGCTCTACCTTAAAAGGGGGAATGTCTGGAGCAATGGTAAAAATCAATATATATAAATGTGTATAACATCAACATGTTCGAAGATAATTGTCAATGATTGAAATTTATTTGTTATGAATATTATATGTATATATGTGAATAAAGAAATTATCCTAGATCCGCACAAAAATCAAAGATATCATGCCAAAAAAAAAAAAAGGCTTTCGTCGTTGTCCGACCAGGCGGCAACCCATTATTTTCAACAAAGTTTTTGTCGTTATCACAATTATTCACTATAAAATAAGGGAAAAAATTGAGTATTAGATAAGTCTAATCTTTATATGACTGTATGTTAAACGTCTTCAAATTCAATAGCATAATTTAAGAACAGTTAAATTTGCAGCATGGACCAGACATGCACATTTCGGAAACTTAACCCTCGTCAGTGATCCTTAGTCTAAACAATGTAATATGACCAAAGATTGTAATTTTAAGTTATATTATCCTCAAATGTACCGAAAGACGTAGCAGGATGGGTGGGATATGATGTTAAAGGACCCACGTTTTAGAAATTCCAAGAAATTTTATAACAGATATTTTAGAATGCGTTGAAGAAACGATCAACCGAAGTTATTAGACTAGGCTGCATGTGCCCTCAGGGACTCCTGGTCCACCAGCAGTGAAACTTACCAAGTGGTATAAATGTTAAACGTCTTCAAATTCAAGAGCATCATTTAGAACAGATTTTGCAGCATGGACTTTGTATTACTTGTATATTTCAACAATGTTCAATTCACTCAATGTCATGGTAACTATAAAAGCTGGAAAATCTACAATAATCTACAGATTTAATTTAATATATATATTGCGCATTTCATAGATTAGGGAGAAAAGAATCCTCCTTTGTTTGTATAGTATAGCACATGTATAAACAAACGATCCTGTTGGGTTTTCATGAAGTAGTCCATAATGTGGATCCGTTTTTGCGTTACGGCATGGTCGATCGGCTTTCATCTGATCAGATTTTGCTGAACAGATATCGTCGACGTCTTTTAAATGAATTAATCAATTTGTTTCATCAAGCAAAGTGAATCCGATGTTATGTAGCATATTTGTTGTTGTTTTTTTTTTCTGAGTGAAAGTTTTGATTTCGAAATGACGCAAAACAAGCATTCTGTTTGAATTACAAACGATACAAAGTCCCATGTATACTCAGTCTGGCAGTGAACATTTTATCATCAAAAGACACAAATCCTTCAAAAAAGTTTATCATGACAAAAAGGAACAATCAGTGAATGTAAGTCAAACACAAATACCGAAACCAGATTCCAAAAACCACAATCGAAAGGCTTACGAAGTTTGGAAGAAGTACAAAACAGAACATTCTCACGTGAAAAGAAAATAGGACAAACAGACGGAGACAATGAAAGCTATGTAAGTTTCGAAGACAAAGCTATGTAAATGTTCTTCTCTCAAAACTTCTATTCATAGCAATACTCAAGTCCAGAAATCTTACTTTTTGCATAATTTCAAGGGACATATAACACACCCCAGCTAAGGTCAACCATGACCAAACTCAAACTCCAGCTTAGATCAACCATGACAAAACTCAAACTCCAGCTTAGATCAACCATGACCAAACTCAAACTCCAGCTTAGGTCAACCATGACCAAACTCAAAGTCCAGCTCATGTCAACCATGACCAAAACCAAACTCTAGCTCAGGTCAACCATGACCAAACTCAAAGTCCAGCTTATATCAACCATGACCAAACTCAAAGTCCAGCTTAGATCAACCATGACCAAACTCAAACTCCAGCTCAGGTCAACCATGACCAAACTCAAACTCCAGCTCATGTCAACCATGACCAAAACCAAACTCCAGCTTAGGTCAACCATGACCAAACTCAAACCCCAGCTCAGGTCAACCATGACTAAAACCAAACTCCAGCTTAGGTCAACCATGACCAAACTCAAACCCCAGCTCAGGTCAACCATGACCAGACTCCAGCTTATATCAACCATGACCAAACTCAAAGTCCAGCTTAGATCAACCATGACCAAACTCAAACTCCAGCTCAGGTCAACCATGACCAAACTCAAATTCCAGCTCATGTCAACCATGACCAAACACAAACTCCAGCTAAGGTCAACCATGAACTAAATCAAACTCCAGCTCAGGTCAACCATGACCTAACTCAAACTCCAGCTCAGGTCAACCATGCCCAAACTCAAACTCTATCTCAGGTCAATCATGACCAAACTCAAACTACAGCTTAGGTCAACCATGACCAAACTCAAACTACTCAGGTCAACCATGACCAAACTCAAACTCCAGCTAAGGTCAACCATGGCCAAACTCAAACTCTAGCTCAGTTCAACCATACCAAACTCAAACTCCAGCTCAGGTCAACCATGACCAAACTCAAACTCCAGCTTACGTCAACCATGACCAAACTCAAACTCCAGCTCATGTCAACCATGACCAAACTTAAACTCGCTCTGATAATATCAAAGACCAAGCTATTTATCAAACATTATCCTATCATCGTCATCCATTAAAGAAAAAGGTTCGGAATTTTGCAGGTCAAGGTCGAGGTATCTAAAATTAGTCCCAAGGTCAACCATAACTAAATTCCAACTTGCTTTTTAACTTTCAAAACCAACACTATGTATCCAATCTTATCTGGATATTTCGATTCATGCAGAAAATAAATTTGGATAGCTGAATTTTTGTAAGTACCCAAGGGACATAATTTCTAAAACAAAATGCCTACCATGGCCAAATTTGACCTTGCACTATAACTATGATAACTCTGATAAAAAATATCAAAGAAGTACCCAGCAGTTATTTGGTCTCAAGTCGAGAAGGTAAGACAACATCATAAGAGTTTCCATTGGAATTGCTGCGAACCCCGGAATAAACAATACTCCGATGTGAGATCATGTACTGTCAGCGTCGTACTGTTTGCATGCAAAATCCAACGCAGCAGTTCAATAAAAACTTGTCAGATATTCGGTGATTGTCTCAATGTACATATTTATGTACATGCACTTAAAGATGCATATGTTTTGTTTGGTGAGGCCGACATCATGTCACTGATCAATCTCATAATATGCTTCTATAAGATCCCCTTAGCGACCAAAAACTTCCTCAATAATGACAGCCGTTGTGTAGTATAACCCTGAACTATTCCGTATACTAGTACTCTTTGTTTGAGTCAGAATGTTCCTTTAAGAAATAATTATCCTCCCTCCCTATGACAAAGTATTTGATTCTCCTGTTCCAGTTTAAATGTGTTGTGTTATATTTGCAAGTCTGTTTTGGGCTTTTGGTGTGGAATGGTAGTGTAGAGCGAGGAGAAGTCGAAATACTTTATGCTGGTAATATCATTGGAATTTATGGCTTTAAAATTTACCAAAAGTTCCTAAGAATTCTTAAGGATCCACATCTGATTGATTCCATTTCTGGAATATGTTGTCTCGCAGTATGTTCGAAGACCTTGCTTGATGCAAGTTAATATTTTCATAAGCAAAATGGATAGAGGTTTTGTGGAGCACCTGGACGATCAAGCAATGAACCGATGTTTTTAAAGTTTTTTGTGCATTTTGGGAATCCAATAGAGAATTATAAGGTTGTTCAAGGTCAGAGTCATCCGTATTGTTGGTCGATATCAAGATATCGACCATATTAAGATATCGACCATACTAGATTTGTACTGGTTGCCACTACTTTCGCATTGATTCATCAGATTCAACATTGCAATAGGGGCAATTATCCTATAGAAAGAAAAAATTTTGTGACTAGTGAGAAAACACGTGACCAGATTATCCACTTCACAAAAATAGGACATGTCGTCATGACAACGCTTTGGTATCGCATTTGCACATTAACGTAATATCTACAATGATATTTTTCTTGATAAATTTTTACTTTTAGACCAAATTAGTGTGTGATACAGTAAACCCTATGCCTTCAAAATTCTTAATGACATGATCCATTGCATCAAAGAAACGTTTGGATACTTAGAATGCGAGGGTGCTAGTGGGCTATTTAAAAAGTTTCTCACCATCCAACCAACTAGGCTATTTCGTTGAGGATATACCATTTTATTTGTATATTTGCTTTCCAAAGACAAATTGACCAATGCAACAAATAAATTAATGAGCGATATAAAAATCGATAAGACTGTGCGTAGACACAAAATTTAATGGGAACTTTTTAGAAGTTTCCCCTAATTTCCCCCAAATTCTTTTATCGGAACTCTCCGCTTTATATAGAAAGGCGTTTGATTGGTCAAGATAATTTGCGCTATAATGGAATTTTCCTGCGGGTCAAGCATTTATGAATGACTGTGGCTTGTATGACTTAGTGTGAATGTACCTATTTTCTAACTTTTCAGAATCATCAACACATCAGTTTCTATTGTGTAACCAGGTTTTTTTTTTGGTGACTTTCATGCATAGCTTTATACAAATACTACTCTTTACTCTTTATTCTAAGAGTCAACATTTTTAACTTATTTGAACGAAAAAAAATTCCGTGATTGAATATTTAATGTTGATATCGACCAAGCTTTTTTGGAAAGCTAATACTTGTAGTATATTTTATGCATGTCAGAGTTACCTGTTCTCAGAATTACCTCTCTTACACTATGTTTATCTGAATAAATATACTTTCGCAATATGAGAGGTAGAGGTACATACATGTATGAATAAAGGAATAGAGCATCATGACAAATATGGATAATGGCCATATTCACAGTACAAAATCGATAATTCAGAAAATCATAAACCGAAGGCATACAAAATCAGGATAAAACAAGAACCAAAGCAAACAAAGAAAAACCTCCACCATATGAAAAGAAGCGACTCCAAAAATGGGAGTGAGACCAGGTGCCAAGGAAGAACAAGCATCTCCTGCTTCCAATGGCCGATTCAAAATTATCGATACACAGCGTCCATTAAACTTACTAGGAAGAGATGACTGCATTCAATTTGACCTTATTGCTAGAATCAACTCATTTGAAACCGTAACACAACAAATCACAAATGACTATGCGAATGTCATCGGAATCGAAATCGGAATTTTACCTGGTGGATATGAGATCAAACTTGTTGAAACTGTGGAACCTGTGAATCATGCACCCAAAACTGTGCCAGTCGCAATACGAAAGCAGGTCAAAGAGGAACTTGACCATTTAGTAAAAGAAATGCGGAATTCTAAAACCGGTAACCGAACCTACAAACTGGGTCAACAGTATGGTCTGCGTTCTAAAGAAAAACGGACGTGTCAGAATGTGTATTGACCCAGACGATCCAACAAAGCGATACTCTGGGAACACTTTCTATGAATAGGATAGAGGACATTGTAACCAGGCTGCACGACAGCAAATACTTCTCTACTCTAGATGCGAACATGGTCTACTACCAAATAAAGCTGACGGGAAAAACTCAATGCTAACAACAAACAACATTCAACAGCCCATTCGGTCGGTATCGCTACCTCAGGATGCCAATGAGCGTGAAATGCGGCGAAGTATTTCAGAGAGAAATGATCACTCATTTTGGGAACATGGAAGGCGTATGACATACTCGTACACGAAAAAACACTCTAGGAGCACGAAAGTCGGCTAAGGAAAGTACTCGAAAAAGCCAGGAAAATAGGACTTAAGCTGAATGCTGCAAAATACACTTTGGTCAAACCGGAAGTCGACTGCGTAGGACATCGACTTACAGGAGATGGTCTCAGGCCGACAAAGTTTAGCATGAAAGCAATATTGAATATGGAAGTGCCAGAAAATAAAAGTGAGTTGGAAACAATACTTGGAATGCTTGCGTACGTAGGAAAGTTTATTCCTTGCTTAAATCAGCTCAATGCACGGCTCAGAGAGTTAAAAGCCAGCGTAGAATGGTACTGGGGACCGACGGAAAAACAAGCGTTTGACAATGTGCAAAAAGCACTAACATCAACAGAGGTCTTGAAATACTTTGATGTCAAACGTCCCATGACAGTAACAGTAGATACATCTACAAAAGGCCTTGGAGCAGCGATAATCCAAGAGAACGGAGTTGTAGCTTATGCATCAAGGGCTCTGACACATGCAGATTCGTTCATACAGAAAAAAGAAATGCTAGCCGTAGTATTCGGATGCGAGCGATTCCACAATTTATTAAATGGAAAATCAGATGTCACTCTCGAGTCGGATCACAAGCCACTAGAAATGATCACGAAGAAACCAGTCCACACAGCTCCTATGCGTATTCAAAAAATGCTACTCAAGCTACAACCCTATGAATTAAAACTTATTCATGTAAAAGGAACAGATCTTGGCTTAGCAAACTGTTTAAGCAGGTTGCCGTTATCCGAAACGAATGGAAACTCGATCTATGATGAAATGATGGCACTGACATTCGAATTAATTTGCAGCATGGACCAGACATTCATGTTTCGGGTACTTAACCCTCGTCAGTGATCCTCAATCCAAACAATGTAATATGGCCAAAGAGTGTGCAAAATTATTATGTCCAAAATGTACCTAAAATGTAGCAGGATGGGTGGGATATGATGCTACAGGACCCACGTTTTAGAAATTTCAAGATTTTTTGATGACAGAAATTTTCGAATGCGTTAAAGAGACAGACGATCAGTTGGAACACTTTCGTATTATTAACAACAAGAAAGGATTAGGAGCTACAAATACTGATAAAGGTCATATGCCATGGATGACCAGATAGGAAATGTGACCTGCCAATAGAAGTTGTACCGTATTAGGACTTTAGGGATAAATTATCTACATACAATGGAATAGTATATAGAGGCAAACGGTCAGCAATTCCGACAGAAATTAGGCCTGCTACAATGAAAACAATCCATTCGTCACACTTTGGAACGCTCAAGTGCAAAAAAAGGGCCAGAACGGGAATGAACAAGCAGATAGAGGATGATGTCAGTCAATGCAGTGTGCCTAGCACATAGAAATAAGCTACAAAAAGAACCAATGATCTTACAACCGATACCACCTTTGCCATGAAGCAAAGTGGGATCCGATCTATTTGAGCTAAATGGCCTATATAATCTTATCCTGGTCGACAATTACTCCAATTTCATAGAAGTGGTGCCAATGAAATTGATACAAAGGCATCGGCAGTGATCAAACACATAAAAGAAAAGAAAGCGCGCTATGGGATCTTGGATTATTTAATACAAATGTAAGCGACAACGGACCGTAGTACACTGGTGCAGAATGCGCAGATTACACATGATATCATCGCCACTTTCACTGTTTCAACAATCAAAATGGACTGGCAGAAAGAGCAGTACAAACGGTCAAAAACATCATCAGCAAATGCTTAGATACTAAGATGACGATTACCGCGTAACACACCGAGAGACAAAAGATGGACCGCCATCACAGCGTTTAGGTGTAATCCAAGGAAAACGTTTAGCGGGACTGGTGAACAAGGCTGAATAAAAGGTGTCACACTATTGGTCAAACCTATTGAAAATTTGAAAATAGCACATGACTACCGTCATACGGCATTTACATATCACAGCTCATCCGGTACCCTAGAGCATGTACTGATATTTTAGATTTTCACTGCAGAAATTTACAAATTACCAATAATGTCGAAGGGTTCCAACTCTACACCTTCTTGAAGAACATTCCAAACCAATATCCATGCACAGCACACATGTTTCGAATATTAAATTCTCATGAGTGATGCTTTCAGCGGAGCCACCAAAAATAATTTCAGTAGGGCCCTCTTTAATTTTTAGCTCACCTGAGCCAAGCTCAAGTGAGCTATTGTCATTTTCGACATCTCCTCTGCAACCGCTGCACAGAATTTCACGAAACTTCACAGGAAGCAAGTACTTAATGCCCTCTACCAATTTTGTGTTTTTTTGAGCCGATCGGAAATCCAAGATGGCCGCCACAGGCTCTGATTGGCTGACACATTTTCGACTTCTCCTCTGAAACCGCTGCACAGAATATCTCGAAACTTCACAGGAAGCAAGAACTCAATGCCCTCTACCAACTTTGTGTTTTTCGAGCCGATCGGAAATCCAAGATGGCCGCCACAAGCTCTGATTGGCTGACACATTTTCGACTTCTCCTCTGAAACCGCTGCACAGAATTTCATGGAACTTCACAGGAAGCAAGCACTCAATGCCATCTACCAAGTTTGTGTTTTTTTAACCGATCTGTAATCCAAGATGGCCGCCACAAGCTCTGATTGGCTGACACATTTTGGACTTCTCCTCTGAAACCGCTGCACAGAATTGCATGAAACTACACAGGAAGCAAGTATTCAATGCCCTCTACCAAGTTTGTGTTTTTCGAGCAGATCGGAAATCCAAGATGGCTGCCACAGGCTCTGATTGGCTGACACATTTTCGACTTCTCCTCTGAAACCATTACACAGAATTTCTGGAAACTAATCAGGAAGCAAATACTCAATGCCCTCTACCAAGTTTGTGTTTTTTGAGCCGATCTGAAATCCAAGATGGCCGCCACAGGCTCTGATTGGCTGACACATTTTCGACTTCTCTGAAACCGCTGCACAGAATCTCTCGAAACTTCACAGGATGCAAGAAGTCAATGCCCTCTACCAAGTTTGTGTTTTTCGAGCCGATCTGAAATCCAAGATGGCTGCCACAGGCTCTGATTGGCTGACGCATTTTCGACTTCTCCTCTGAAACCGCTGCACATAATTTAATGAAACTTCACAGGAAGCAAGTACTCAATGCCCTCTATCAAATTTGGGTTTTTCGAGCCGATCGGAAATCCAAGATGCATGGCCGCCACAGGCCCTGATTGGCTGACACATTTTCGACTTCTCTTTTGACCGCTACATAGAATTTCACGAAACTTCACAGGAAGCAAGTACTCATTGCCCTCTAACAGTTTAAGTTTTTTGGAGCCGTTCGGAAATCCAAGATGGCAGCTACAGGCTCTGATTGGCTGACACATTTTCGACTTCTCTGAAACCTCTTCACAGAATTTCTTGAAACTTCACAGGAAGCAAGTACTCATTGCCCTCTTAGTCTACCAAGTTTGTGTTTTTCGAGCCGATCCGAAACCCAAGATGTCCTCCATAGGCTCTAATTGGACGACACATTTTTGACTTATCCTCTTAAACTACTGCACAGAATGTCACCAAACTTTACAGGAAGTAAGTACACATTGTCCGTCTCAAAGCTTCACTAAAAGTGATTTTCTTCAGTTCTTAAACTGACTTTAATTGAAACGTACAAACAGTCTCCTCAGGTGAGCGACGAGCGATTGTTTGAAGTCAGATTTGCACATTTACATCACAGAGAGTGCGCGGCTCCAAATTTCCTGTTGGGTCGATTCAGTAACATATCCAAATAAAATCTATGTTCAAAATAACATTGGAGGGATGGTGCTAAGATGTTAAACTTTTAGGTCAAGGTTTCCGCTTTCATAAACTAGTTGAGACTTTCTGGAAATTTTACAAAAATTACAGTCAACTTCTTTTAAAATTCGGATCTATACACGGAACAGAGTACATTACTTTGGGTATCACACAACCTTCCTTTTATGGTGATATGATAAACAAAATTAGAAGGACCAAAGGTGCATTGATTTAAGTAATCCCTCACTACATCCACTTCCTTGCGAATGTTCTTCATCGGATTTTAACTACTCTCCTTGTGGACACGTTATTACAGGTGACCTTAGTATAGTCAAGAACGACAAGTTGAGAGATTTGTTAAAAAAGGGTCCCAAATACAGAGAAAGTATGTCCTTTACATGGAACCAAAATTTCAAAATTATCATGGACTCTTGTGAGGAATATGCAAGACGTTGGGCAAAGAAAGAGGATGTACAGCTCGACACACTACCCGAATGGATAAAATCCATCAGAGGGTTACTTTTATCTAAAATTAACCGATTAAAATCAACCGTGAGCACCAGATTCGAGTCTATATTTAAAGACCCTGATGTTATCACAGAGCTTACCTACCTCCAAGAACAATATGTCATCACACCAGCGGACAAAGCCTCAAATAATTACACATTTACTTGCAAAAAGTTCTATTTCGAAAGTCTAGTTAAAGAGTTGGGTTTAAATTCGACACCTGGAAATCCCACTTACAACCCAACAAACCTTTCTGCCTCTGAAATAATAAATAACCACAAATCAGCTCTTTCTTCCTTTGGCTTCCAAACTAACAATTTAGATTTAGATTTACCATACTTATACTGCATACCTAAAATGCATAAGAATCCGTACAAACAACGTTTCATCGCTGGTTCCTCAAAATGTTCTACCAAATCTGTATCGATCTTACTCACCAAAGTTTTATCTGAAATCAAATCTGGGCTTCAAAAATATTGTTCGACGGTATATTCTCGCAGTGGTATCAACCAGATGTGGATTTTAAAGAATTCGAAGGAACTTTTAGAACATCTGAAATCCACTCATTTTAGTAAAGTTCATTCGATCAAAGCCTTTGATTTTTCGACACTTTACCCTACAATTCCACATTCTAAATTGAAAGAAAGACTCGCAAAAATTATAAGTAATGCATTTACCAGTAAGAACGGTAATCGCAAATACAAATTTATTGTTGTGAACTATGACAAAACCTACTTTGTAAAAGAAAAGTCCGATTCTGAAAATAAGTACACTGAAACAGATATTATTCAGATGTTAAACTTTTTGATCGACAACATTTTTGTGGTGTTTGGAGGAAAGGTCTTTCAGCAAATTGTCGGAATTCCAATGGGGACCAATTGTGCCCCACTCCTTGCCGACATTTTACTTTACTCGTACGAAGCTGAATTCATTCAATCTTTGGTCTCTGAAGGGAAAAGATACTTAGCTTCTGACTTCAACTTCACTTATAGATACATAGACGATGTTTTGTCCATCAATAATCCGAAATTCGCAGATTACCTGAGCAGAATCTATCCTTCAGAGCTTGAAGTCAAAGAAACTACAGAGACAAATAATTCAGCATCCTATTTGGACATAATGTTGTCCTACGACACTGATGGTCACATGAACACCTCACTCTATGACAAACGTGACGACTTCAATTTCAGCATTACAAACTTTCCTTTTCTGAGTAGCAACATCCCTTCATCGCCTGCTTATGGCGTGTTCATATCTCAGTTGATACGCTATGCCAGAGCAAGTACCAAATATACGGATTTTGTTCTGAGAGCTAGGCGTCTTTCAGATAAGCTTCTCAGTCAGGGATATGTTTGTGACCGACTAACATCGTCAGTGAGGAAGTTCTACGGTCGATATGGGGAACTCGTCATACACTATGATGTCCCACTTTCCAGAATGGTGGGTGATATTCTGTCATAGACCATTTGAACCATCCAACCCAAGATTGTACTCTATGTCTTCCGAAATGGAAGTTACCGGATGTGACAGTTCTACCGAATTGAAGCGGCGGGTGTTGCATGCAAGCAGGAGATGCTTACTCTTCCTTGGCACCTGATCTCACTCCCATATCGGGAGTTCGCTTCTTTTCATGTGGTGGAGGTTTTTGTTTGTTTGCTTTGGTTCCTGTTTTGTCCTGATTTTGTATGCCTTCGGTTTCTGATTTTCTGAATTATCGATTTTGTGCTGTATACAGGGATATGGTCATTATCCATATTTGTCATTTTTACCACTGTCCATGTGTCACTGCTGGTGGACAAATTGTCCCCGAGGGCACTTGTCGGGCAGTATTTTGCTTCAATGGATAGTACACAAGAGACCTACAAAGTGGCTGGGGCGTCGCCCACTATAAAAAGGCCCCAACCTGTTGCGTCTACGGACACATACGCAACAGGTAATTTAGGTGTCCCTAGAATTAGACTACATGACATTAGAGACGAGACATTTGTAGTGAGTAGAAACCATGAGTTTTGGTACAAACATGCAGACGGGTATATTAAAATCAAGCCCTGTAAGATTGAAGTGGTCGATATACTAAAAGAGCACCAATTTTCACCAAGCGATTGCTCAGTTTCTAAGTGCGGCACGAAGAACTACAAAACTTGTAACATCCTTATAACAGACACTTCATTCTCAAGTAATCTCACAAAACAAACATTTAACACGCATAGTTTTGAAAACCTAAACTGTATGACATCTAATGTTGTGTACGGAATAGAGTGCTCACTTTGTGGATTGATTTATGTGGGTGAAACCAAAGGTAAGCTCCGAACCAGAATGACAGGACATCGGTCAAAAATAAATAATAAAGGAAGTCAACTTCTTTACCGGCATTTTGACCAGGCCGATCATTCTGTTTTATCTATGAGAGTCAGAATCCTGGAGAAAATATATCACCCCACAAACAATCCCAATTTGAGCACACCTTTCCGTCGCAACAGAGAAGAGTTCTGGATAAAAAATCTTAACACTGCAGCGCCCTATGGGTGCAACGATAATATAAGCAGCTTAGGAAACTTAACAAGTCCAGGTTGTCAATCGGTAAATGTGAATAGCTGATTCAACAGACCACAAAGAAGACCTCGAAGTCATGACATTCGTAAATATAATAGGCCTGAGATACATAGTTTCTCCTTCGATGACTTGGTTCCATTTTTGAATGAGCCCCTAGGCCTGCATTATATTCGTACCAAATTATACTCTGTTCCTTTACGGAAGTTACACGAAATCTACGAATATACGAAGGACCTCACTTATACCGATACACGTTCCCCAGAATACAGACTACAAGGAGTCATCTTGGACATTTCTACCTTTCGTTTATTTCAAGCAGTTAGATCAGATAAATCAGAGGAGAAAACAAACCGTCCTTTCATTAAAGTAAAATTTGCAAACAAAGGTATTGATAAATTGAATCTTGGTCAAATTTTGAATCACAAAATTGTCACAGAAAAAATCCCACCATATTTCAAAAGACAAGAAACTCCTTGTATTTCCTATAGCTACACACCAACAGTTGCATCTAAAATTTACAATTACAAACGATTCTTGCAGTGCATTGATTTAAGTAATCCCTCACTACATCCACTTCCTTGCGAATGTTCTTCATCGGATTTTAACTACTCTCCTTGTGGACACGTTATTACAGGTGACCTTAGTATAGTCAAGAACGACAAGTTGAGAGATTTGTTAAAAAAGGGTCCCAAATACAGAGAAAGTATGTCCTTTACATGGAACCAAAATTTCAAAATTATCATGGACTCTTGTGAGGAATATGCAAGACGTTGGGCAAAGAAAGAGGATGTACAGCTCGACACACTACCCGAATGGATAAAATCCATCAGAGGGTTACTTTTATCTAAAATTAACCGATTAAAATCAACCGTGAGCACCAGATTCGAGTCTATATTTAAAGACCCTGATGTTATCACAGAGCTTACCTACCTCCAAGAACAATATGTCATCACACCAGCGGACAAAGCCTCAAATAATTACACATTTACTTGCAAAAAGTTCTATTTCGAAAGTCTAGTTAAAGAGTTGGGTTTAAATTCGACACCTGGAAATCCCACTTACAACCCAACAAACCTTTCTGCCTCTGAAATAATAGATAACCACAAATCAGCTCTTTCTTCCTTTGGCTTCCAAACTAACAATTTAGATTTAGATTTACCATACTTATACTGCATACCTAAAATGCATAAGAATCCGTACAAACAACGTTTCATCGCTGGTTCCTCAAAATGTTCTACCAAATCTGTATCGATCTTACTCACCAAAGTTTTATCTGAAATCAAATCTGGGCTTCAAAAATATTGTTCGACGGTATATTCTCGCAGTGGTATCAACCAGATGTGGATTTTAAAGAATTCGAAGGAACTTTTAGAACATCTGAAATCCACTCATTTTAGTAAAGTTCATTCGATCAAAGCCTTTGATTTTTCGACACTTTACCCTACAATTCCACATTCTAAATTGAAAGAAAGACTCGCAAAAATTATAAGTAATGCATTTACCAGTAAGAACGGTAATCGCAAATACAAATTTATTGTTGTGAACTATGACAAAACCTACTTTGTAAAAGAAAAGTCCGATTCTGAAAATAAGTACACTGAAACAGATATTATTCAGATGTTAAACTTTTTGATCGACAACATTTTTGTGGTGTTTGGAGGAAAGGTCTTTCAGCAAATTGTCGGAATTCCAATGGGGACCAATTGTGCCCCACTCCTTGCCGACATTTTACTTTACTCGTACGAAGCTGAATTCATTCAATCTTTGGTCTCTGAAGGGAAAAGATACTTAGCTTCTGACTTCAACTTCACTTATAGATACATAGACGATGTTTTGTCCATCAATAATCCGAAATTCGCAGATTACCTGAGCAGAATCTATCCTTCAGAGCTTGAAGTCAAAGAAACTACAGAGACAAATAATTCAGCATCCTATTTGGACATAATGTTGTCCTACGACACTGATGGTCACATGAACACCTCACTCTATGACAAACGTGACGACTTCAATTTCAGCATTACAAACTTTCCTTTTCTGAGTAGCAACATCCCTTCATCGCCTGCTTATGGCGTGTTCATATCTCAGTTGATACGCTATGCCAGAGCAAGTACCAAATATACGGATTTTGTTCTGAGAGCTAGGCGTCTTTCAGATAAGCTTCTCAGTCAGGGATATGTTTGTGACCGACTAACATCGTCAGTGAGGAAGTTCTACGGTCGATATGGGGAACTCGTCATACACTATGATGTCCCACTTTCCAGAATGGTGGGTGATATTCTGTCATAGACCATTTGAACCATCCAACCCAAGATTGTACTCTATGTCTTCCGAAATGGAAGTTACCGGATGTGACAGTTCTACCGAATTGAAGCGGCGGGTGTTGCATGCAAGCAGGAGATGCTTACTCTTCCTTGGCACCTGATCTCACTCCCATATCGGGAGTTCGCTTCTTTTCATGTGGTGGAGGTTTTTGTTTGTTTGCTTTGGTTCCTGTTTTGTCCTGATTTTGTATGCCTTCGGTTTCTGATTTTCTGAATTATCGATTTTGTGCTGTATACAGGGATATGGTCATTATCCATATTTGTCATACACAGCATAACCATCGAAAATGCGTCGGAATCATCAAACGTCTTTTATACCGTGGATATGGTCCTTGTTTCACCAGACGGACACTAGGCTTGGTACTTGACCAACCTACAGTCTTGTACCAGCGAGTTCCTGAGACTGGCACTCTGACTGACTGTGACGACGGGACTCCATGACTAGACCATGGGCCAGTAGGGTGAACCCTCCACCTATGTGGGAATTTGGAAGACCAATATTGTATGAAAGTTTGGATATAGCTTTATCAGATTTCGCTTGTTGGGCAATTTAAAAGTGATTTAAACACCATACATTTTGTAAAAAAAACCCCGGTTTTTTTTAATGAAAGAAAAGGGAATGATCTCTAGTATGACTACCCTGCATTCACCCAGCGAAAGAAACCCACAAGCAAGTTAGTTAAAGAAGATCCTGACGATAATCTCAACAGCACTCACAATAGAGCACAAAATTAAACATCGACGGACCCCTAGCAAGCTAGAGGTGGGATCAGGTGCCCGGGAGGAGTAAGCATCCTCTGTTGGCTAGCCGCACCCGCCGTCGATGTTAATGAAGCATGGAAATGAAAATATATAAAAATCATGCACTATCTGACGTTATGTCTATATAGAAAGTGTTATGGCGACAATGTCAGGGAAGTATATTCAAAACACTTACTGTCAAACCCCTCGCGGGGAACTTTTTTAAGAGCTCCACACGGCAAAGGGCATAAGTGTGACACAAATGAGTTAAAGAAGATCCTGACGATAATCTCAACAGCACTCACAATAGAGCACAAAATTAAACATCGACGGACCCCTAGCAAGCTAGAGGTGGGATCAGGTGCCCGGGAGGAGTAAGCATCCCCTGTTGGCTAGCCGCACCCGCCGTCGATGTTAATGAAGCATGGAAATGAAAATATATAAAAATCATGCACTATCTGACGTTATGTCTATATAGAAAGTGTTATGGCGACAATGTCAGGGAAGTATATTCAAAACACTTACTGTCAAACCCCTCGCGGGGAACTTTTTTAAGAGCTCCACACGGCAAAGGGCATAAGTGTGACACAAATGAGTTAAAGAAGATCCTGACGATAATCTCAACAGCACTCACAATAGAGCACAAAATTAAACATCGACGGACCCCTAGCAAGCTAGAGGTGGGATCAGGTGCCCGGGAGGAGTAAGCATCCCCTGTTGGCTAGCCGCACCCGCCGTCGATGTTCATGAAGCATGGAAATGAAAATATATAAAAATCATGCACTATCTGACGTTATGTCTATATAGAAAGTGTTATGGCGACAATGTCAGGGAAGTATATTCAAAACACTTACTGTCAAACCCCTCGCGGGGAACTTTTTTAAGAGCTCCACACGGCAAAGGGCATAAGTGTGACACAAATGAGTTAAAGAAGATCCTGACGATAATCTCAACAGCACTCACAATAGAGCACAAAATTAAACATCGACGGACCCCTAGCAAGCTAGAGGTGGGATCAGGTGCCCGGGAGGAGTAAGCATCCCCTGTTGGCTAGCCGCAAGTGACACATAAATGACATCATACAAACTCAAAACTCAAAAAGCAAGTGACACATAAATGACATCATACAAACTCAAATCGCAAAAAGAAACAACAATATTCACTAGAACATCATACAAAACAACACAACAGACGTACGGAAACATTAAACATTAATGACATAAAGGAAGGAGACCAATGTGTACCCGTCGCCGACTTTGGACGTCCATCTGCTTTTAGCAAATAGTGTAGTTATCTGGACTACCTGCGCACAACCCTCTTTCTTATCCGAATACACAGAGGTATCCATAGACACACAATTGTTGTATAAACATACAACTTCTCACTTTAAGGTGACTTCACAAACAAGATAGATTCAAATCACCGGATATTATTCAAATCCTTCATATTGTACATTTTCACCTGTCATTTCTATTGAATTTGAAGTCAATAAAAATATGTTTAAACTAAATCACCGGAAAATGGGGGAAAATCCTAAGAAGTATGTATTTACTATTTTTATCACGTTTTTAGTGTTATGTAGATCAAAGGAAATATGCTACATACTTAAGTTAAAAAAAATAAATTTGTTCAAAAAAGCTCATTTTGAGGATAAATGTTCTGGAGCTTTTGAAAAAAATCTTCAATTTTTTTGCAAACATACATACTTTAAGTGGTCAACAATGACAAATGCTGCAAATAAAAGTGACTTATTTGAGATTTAAACTTTTTGATAGTGCCCTCTAACATACTTGAACCATAAAAGATACAGTTCTTCATGTTTGCCTTTTTGATGATTTTTTTATAAAAATAACGCCAGAATCACGAAAAACTGTAAAAGTAAAATATTTCCATTTCTTAGCACCAATTAATATTCTAAAGCATAAAACAATTATGCACTAAAATGGAATTTATGACTTTCTAAAGATATTTAACAGCAAAATATTTTTACTAAACCTTTTTTTTAGACATCCAGATAGCTGATAACGTCATGAAGTACCAGAGATTCCCGATTTCAACCTTTATTATCTTAATCTATTTATGTTTATGTATATTACATTCTATTACTTTATTCGATAGAAAGATAAGTACGAAAAAGCAATGTTAATTTACTGTTACAGAGAAAAAAAAAAACTAAAGAAGTAAAAAGAGAATATGCATTACGTGATCATAAATTTCCAATATATCTTACATATGATATAGCAGACACTGGTTGGTGTTGATATAATGTGTAGGAGGTGATTGGAATGTCCCCGTTAACTATGAGATAGATTAAAAAAAACTTTAAACATAGAAATAATTCGAAATCGAATGAACAGATTCATACCGTGATGACTTCCCTAGATTTACATGATGTTTGGCGTTTAACACATCTAGAATTATTCGACTGTACTTGGCACGGGCCAGCACGGCTCGATTACTTCTTGGTCTCATCTGATCTCCAACCCTCGTATCAAATACTAATATTTATATCGCATACTGTTCAGATCATTATCCCCATTGACTTATCATTAAAAAATTAATAATCATAAAAGAGGAAAAGGAACATGGAAATTTAACAACAGTTTGCTTAAGGATGAAACAAATATTGAAAAGGTAAAAAAATTTATTAACGAAACATCTCAATATGAAACTTAACAAACAGAATGATAGGCAATACTCAATAAATCCACAACTATTATGGGAAACATTGAAAATAATGATAGGGGGGGGGTCACTATTTCACATACATGCTTTTGGATTCAACATAGTAAATTTCTCCTGGCTTGACGGTGATGTCCCTAGATTACCGTCATACGGTATCTACATTTCACAGCTCATCCGGTATGCTAGAGCATGTACTGATGTTTTGGATTTTCATAGTAGAAATTTACAAATTACAAAGAAACTTTTTAGGTCAAGGTTTTCGCTTTCACAAACTAGTAAAAACTTTCTGGAAATTTTACAAAAATTATGATTAACTTCTTTTGAAATTCGGATCCATGAAAGCAACAGAGTATATTACTTTAGGAATTTCACAACCTGCATTTTATGGTGACATAGTTAACAAAATAAGAAGGATCAAAGGTAGACGGCAAAACTATCGAAAATGCGTCAGAGTCATCAAACGCCTTTTATACCGTGGATATGATCCAAATGTCACCAGACGGACACTAAGCTTGGTACTTGGCCAATCTACAGTCTTGTACGAGCGCATTCTTAAGACTTGCACTCTGTCTGACTGTGACGACGGGACTCCATGAAGGGCCCTGTCCAAACCTCTTTAGAGAAGACAGGGCCCCGACAACCTGTCCTCCCTGAATCTCAGTCGGACTCCTCGGGTGATAATATATATGAGCGCGCTACAGCCGGCAGAGCACGGACTGTATTACGCACGTCCTCTTTTTATCTCCATTTACATATTCATCTGTGTTGCTTGGACCTCTGTGTTTTGCGGTCTTGTTTGTGTGTGGTCATCTAACAGTGAGGAGGTTGCTTAACACCAACATTGTGCGTTGTTCGAGAGCTCTGGGAAATCGGAATAGTGGGAGGGTTGTGCGCATGTAATCCAGGATAACCACACCGTCTGATATTAACGTGGCAGATGGCCGTCCTAAGTCGGCACCGGTTGCCTATTGGTTCCGTTGGTTTATGTCTGATCTTTTATGTTTAATGTTTCTATGGTGTGAGTTGATGTTCCTTGTCCCTTTTGCGTCCATTTCTTTGGGTGTCTGTTCTGTGTTTTTGCATTAGGTGTTTTGGGGTTTTGCTGTGGGTGCTGCAACCTAGTGTTTTTGGAAATCCCCTACTTTCTTTTAAGAAAAAGAAAGTCAACAAGTACAATTTGAATTAGAAAAGGAATTGGAAAATCTTTATGATATCAATTCTGACAAAAGAGAAGAAATATTTCAAACAGAACAAAGATTAAAAGAACTCAGAAATAAAAATCAAGGAATTATAACAAGGGTTAAATCAGATGGAAAACAAAAGGAGAAAAAAGTACAAAATACTTCTGCAATCTCGAAAAAATACCGACAAAATAATCACAAATTAATTGTTAATAAGAGGGAAATTACTGATATTGAAGAGATTCTTAACCTACAGGAAAAATATTATAAAGACTTATTCATCAAGGAAAGTTTTAATTTCAGAATTTGACAAAATAAGATTTTTTCATGATAATAATCCATTTATTGACAAATTATCAAATGAAGATAGTAATGACATGGAAGGAAAATTTAATATTGATTTTAATGAATGTACTAATGCTCTGAATAAAATGGCCCACGGAAAATCTCCAGACGTAGACGGATACACTTGTGAATTTTATCAGTTTTTTTGGGGGGTGGGGGGATGGGTTGATATTGGAATATTGTAACCTCAGTTCGGAATGTTGTTCATTCCGGGGTTCGCTACCGTTTCGATGGAAATCCTAACCATTTTGCCTTGCCTTCTCGACTTTGAGACTGAATAACGGTTAGGTACTTCTTTGATGTTTATTCCTTGATATATGCATATAAAACAAATAAATTTCCTATAAGTCAAAGACAAGGTCTAATTACATGCCTCCCTAAGCCCGGCAAATCAAAAACTGAACTAAAAATCTGGAGGTCAATCACCCTCCTGAACGTGGATTACAAGATTGCTTCGGCGTGTATAGCTGCGAGAGTCAAACGGCATATTACAAAAATCATAAAGGAAACACAAACAGGATTTATAAAAGATCGTTTCTTTGGGGAAAACATTAGATTAGTACATGATTTAATTGAAAGAACAGAAGAAGAAAATATTCCTGGCTTACTGATGCTTTTAGACTTTGAAAATGCGTTTGATTCTTTGGAATGGAATTTTATAGAAAAAACTTTAAATTTGTTTTGGCTTTGGTCTATCAATAGTAAAATGGTTTCACTCTTTATACAAAAATATATCAGGATGGATTCAAAATAATGGTTATTTGTCTCCCTTCTTTGCTGTCCAGAGATGCGTTCGTCAAGGTGATCCTTTGTCTCCTTATTTGTTTATATTGGCTGTTGAGTTACTAAGTTCCTCCTCAAGAAACAATCCTAGTATAAAAGGTATACAAATAAATAATTCTGAATTTCTCATTTCTCAATATGCAGATGACTCCACTATAACTTTGAATGATAACGAGACATCAGCATTGATTTGTATAGAAAATCTTGCAAATTGTTCTGGGTTAAGAGCAAATTTTGAAAAAAAAACTGAATGCTTATGGATTGGGACCAAAAGGGGCTGCGGAGAAGAGATTGAGACTATTAAACATATTACTTGGAATCATCAAGGATTTTTTAAATTATTAGGTATTACTTTTAACGTGAACGCAGTAGATATGACCATAAATAATTTTTCTAAATGTATTCAAAAAGTAAAAGGTATATTCAATCACTGGGGTCTAAGAAATCTATCCTCACAAGGATAAATTGTTGTAATTAAAACTCTAGCTTTACCCATATTTGTTCAATTACTTACTTCTCTTAATGATCCACCAGATGATTTTTTTTTCAAAGTATCCAAAATGAATCTTATAAATTCCATTGAGACGGACAGCCAGATCGAGTGAAAAGGGGTATAATAATTTCTAATATCGAGAATGCAGGACTGAGCCTTCCACATATCAAAAGTTTAAGCTCCTTTCTAAAACTTACCTGGTTGAAAAAAAATCATAAGCATATCCAAAAATTCACCATGGAAAATTTTGATAATAGACAAAACAGAAAAGTGGAGTGGAGTTTTTTTTTTGGAATATTGGTAATTATAATGCACCTGAAACATTAAAAAGCGTTTTAGTCCTCTTTGGAAAAACGTCCTATCTATTTGGGAAAAGGTTCAATAATTGTCCGCAGCCACTCTTAACATTTCATCAGAGCCTCTATGGCATAATAAAAAGATTCGTATAGATAATAAATCCCCTCTTAAATTACATTGGCTGAAAAATGTCTTAAATAAATGATCTTTTAGATGAAAATGGTTCTTTCCTTTCACATGAAGACTTTAAAATCGAATACCAATTACAAATTCATTTCCTTGAATATCATAGTATTCTTAATGCAATTAAGACAAAATGGAAAAATGAAATTATCCATTTAAGCAAAGAACACTCATGAAAATGAAAATATTTCTCTTCTTAAATCAAAATTGAAACCCACTGTTTCTACCCAATTCTAATCAAAGAGTTTATCTAAGAACCAAAAAGAATAATGGAACAATGGCAGCAAGAACTTGATCTGACGACAGACATTATAAAATGGAAGGACGTTTTTGTCTTGTTTTTAAAATTTCTCCAGAGGCCAAATTGCAATCATTTCAATATAAAATCTCAACAAACTCATGTCGAGATGCATAATTGCTTTAGCCTCGCTATTTTTCATGTTCTATAATTAGAAAAAGAAGTATATCGTGCAACTTAATCTGATTTGTTTTTATTTGAATTATTTTGCTGAACGTTCCACTGATTGGTGTACTTTATTCAAACATGTATAGTATGTAAGTAAATATTCTCTAAATCTTCTTTATATGAATTTATTTTAGGCCTATCATATGGTCATTATTATTCATTATATGATGGTAATTTATTCTGGTCAAGAATGGACGTATATTTGGAGAACACTTAAACAGAAAATTTTGTATCTGTCCGTGCACCATATCATAACATGTGGCGAGCATTGAAAAATTTCTGTTTAAGTGTTCTCAGAATACACGTCTATTCTTGACCAAAATAAATTACCATCATGTAATTGATAACAATGACCATATGATAGGCCTAAAATAAATTCATATAAAGTAGATTTAGACAGTATTAACTTGGTTCAATCACGTGATACCCCACGGTGTTTGGTGCATTATAAAATGTCGATCTAGAAGGCTGACGTCTAGCAACATACCGTGATTCCTTTTCCCTCGTTAACTGAATTATGCAATTTTTTTGTCATTCACAATCCTCTATGAACTGATGTTTTATTTGGACAATATTTTTTTCCGGTGATTTTTCCAACATTGTTTTTATTGTTCATTAAACAATTATCATGTTCAGATGCCTGTATCTGAGTTGAACATATATATCGGTAATCGGAAATAAGCACTAAACAAGACTTAATATTTATTATAATTGCCAAGAATGGAATGACATCACTCTTTAACCAAACCGTTCTCGAACTTAAATTTACTTCTTACAACATTTTATACCATTAAAGACAAAAACACGTGTATTTCAAATGAAAAGTCATCAGCAATATTCAAAATCTAACATCAAAAGATTCGGTTTTCAATCTCATAAATAAATGCAATTGGGTAATATTCAAATTGTCTTTGCGCTATTTTATAATTTCGCTGAAATAGTAATATACTCAAATGATGATTTTAAATGTCTATAAAAAATTATTTATCGACAATTTTAGACGTAGGCGAAACCAAATTTATGAAGTCTGTAAGACAATCGTGATTTACTAATGACAATCACTATCAGAATTGGTATCAAATTCCACCATTTAAATATATAAATCCATATAGCAATTGGATGAATTTCGATTTCAAATACCCATAGAAAAACATTGAATTTCTATATGAAGATTCTGACTAGGGGCACCTGTTCCTACTTCTTTGTATAAAATACGAATATTACTTTCCATATTCCATATTCAGCTTGATTTTCAATACATCAAAATAACGATATGGTATATCCTTCGAATTGAATTTTAGTTAAAGTTTGCTTTTATCATATGTAATGTTTTTGACAATCTGTGATATAATGAATTTCATTGCCAATTATTCTCGTTGGTTTACATAAAGTCTGTTTGAGATTTAATGCCGTGTTTGGTTTTCCTTGTCCCTTCTGTATCTCGTGTTGTGTATGTCGGTTCTGTGATTTCGCGGTGTGGTGTTTCCATGTCTTGCTGTGGTTGCCGCTGCCGATCGTTGGAGATCCTCTTTTGCCTTTTAAATCAGGAGTACACTTGAGTAACTTGGAACGATTCCTAGCCATCATTAGAGATGTTAAACGTCTTCAAATTCAATAGCATCATTAAAGAACCTATGAATAAGCAGTATGAACCAGACATGCACGTTTCGGGTACTTAACCCTCGTCAGTGATATGTAACATGGCCAAAGAGTGTTAAATTATGTCAAAAAATGTACCGAAAGACGAAGTAGGATGGCTGGGATATGATGCTGCGGAATCCTCGTTTTAGAAATTGCAAGAATTTTTGATTACAGAGAAATTTTTGAATGCGTTGAAGAGACGATCAACCGAAGTTGACCTTACAAATGACAGCTCTTTCCTTTCATATATGGCCCTTCGACAAAAGAAAACAGAACCAATAGGTTCTATCCAGAAACTTTATAGCAATATCTGGTCTTTCAGTAGGAAAATCAACCTTAAACATATTATGTAGAGAAATACATGGCTCACTCGGCTGTTGGAGTTGTTAACAGAAATATAGCCTTATCAAGTATGTGTTAGATATATTGCATTTCATCCCGTTAATGATATAAACATTCATTTCAGAACTGAAAGTTTATTTTTGCCATTCTATTGGATGATGAAATGTCAGTTGTCGTATCACAAATTGTGTAAAACCGCGTAGCATAGCACAGCCTATTATCCAGACAAAGCATCTATCAAGTGCAATGCGTCGTATGATACATGGCAACATCGCAACAACACAAACGTCTGAAGTAGGTGCACAGATCGGGTTTTCAATTGATATAACTTATAAGTCCAGTGCATCGGCAGCATGTAATTGTATAAATCATACATAACGATTAGAAAGAAAGAAATATTCATATGGCAAAATAGTGCTCAACTTGCATAACGGCCATATTGAATTCCATAGGCTTCACATTCTGACTATAGCAGTCTATGGGGAGCATGTAACAAATCGAGAATACTCAAGATTTCATAACATTAATCAAAGTTGTCCACATATATATAAGAAGAAACTCTACAACAATCTAAAGTTATAAGTCTACATTTTTTATGAATTAACGAAATTTTTCTTCTGTCATTTTTGAGGTGAAAATTCGAGGCGATACTGGCCATACACTAAAATGTTAAGAAAGTCCAAAACTCGTCATTAGCCGCACTTGAACTTTGTTTATCATTAGGAAATATCAAGGGAGCTGTGTCCATAACGTTTTGGACTGATCGCGATATTAAATTCCGGATTTGGTCAACCTGAGATTCATAAAATAAAATAAAGTTCTGTCATTTTAGGGTTGAAAAATGGATATTTTGAGAAATAGACCTGCCATATTGATGGAACCACTTTATCGGCTTTGACAGGATGAAGATTATCTTGTGTTTATACATACAGTTGGTAAAATGTTTGGTAAAAAGTAGACTAAATTGTATTTGAAAATGTTGAATTTGCTGGGCGATGCATTCTGCTGTTGGTATTTATTTGATTTTAAGCATTTAAGATTAATTTCTTTTCCTGGCACGTCGGGTCATTCTTGTTTAAGATTTGGCGCGTTTCAAACAAAGATATATGACGTAATATAATCGTCACATGAATACATTTGCATATATGAATAAATTGAGCGCTTTTTCGCCAAATGTCGCTTATGACAACAGAAAAACAAAATATTTTGGCTTATATAGAAAAAATATTTAGAATTCTCCTCTGCACTGATGAATATGAGAGCACGTTGTATTTAATTTATTGTAGATGGCGCAGTCTCAATTTCTACCCTTCCGGAAACGGATAAGACTGAAGGAGTAATCCTCTTTGGTTTGATTAACGTTATGCCTTTATCGTATATTACTAAGGGTATTTCACAACCTGCCTTTTATGGTGATATAATAAGCAAAATAAGAACTAGAGAAAGATAAAAGGGAGACAGAATTGCCATCAAACTGCGACAGAAGATGTGATCCTGTATCACCAGACGGATACTCGGTTTGGTACTTGACAAATCTACAGTCTTTAATCGGCGCATTCTCAAGAATAGCACACTGACTGACTTTGACGACAGGACTCCATGACGGACCCTGTCCAAACCTATTTAAAGAATACAGGGCCCCGTCCAACTGTTCTTTCTGAATGTTGGTCGGACTCCTAGGATGATAACATGAATAAGCCCGGTAAAGCCAGCAGAACACGGACTTAATTTCGTACGCAAACTTTTTTCATATCTATTTACATATACATGAGGTTTTAAGATAAGATTCTGACGATAATCTCAACAGCAGTCACAATAGAGTACAAAATGAACGGACCTCTAGCAAGCTAGAGTTGGGACCAGGTGCCCGGGAAGAGTAAGCATCCCCTGTTGGCCAACCGCACCCGCCGTAGATGTTTAAGCACGAAAATGTAAACAACATATAAAATCCGTGCACTGTATGTTTTGTATGCTACACAGGCTATTTTACACTACCATTGTGCGTTCCTAGAGACCGGAAAAGTGTGAGGGATGTGCGCGTGTAATTCGGATAACCACACCATTTGGTACTGGCGTAACAGATGAATTTCTAAGTCGGAACCAGTTGGAAATTTGTCTCGTTGGTTTATGTATGGTCTTTTGCGTGGATGTTTGTGTTGTTTTTAGTGTTCCTTGTCCCTTTTGCGTTTGATGTTTATGTTGTTTTTGGTTTTTCTTGTCCCTTTTGTGTTTCATGCTTATGTTGTTTTTGGTGTTCCTTGTCCCTTTTGTGTTTTATCTTTGTGTTGTTTTGGGTGTTCCTTGTCCCTTTTGTGTTTGATGTTTGTGTTGTTTTTGGTGTTCCTTGTCCCTTTTGTGTTTTATCTTTGTGTTGTTTTGGGTGTTCCTTGTCCCTTTTGTGTTTTATGTTTGTGTTGTTTTTGGTGTTCCTTGTCCCTTTTGTGTTTTATCTTTGTGTTGTTTTGGGTGTTCCTTGTCCCTTTTGTGTTTTATGTTTGTGTTGTTTTTGGTGTTCCTTGTCCCTTTTGTGTTTGATGTTTGTGTTGTTTTTGGTGTTCCTTGTCCCTTTTGCGTTTGATGTTTGTGTTGTTTTTGGTGTTCCTTGTCCCTTTTGTGTTTGGTGTTTGTGTTGTTTTTGTTGTTCCTTGTCCCTTTTGTGTTTGATGTTTGTGTTGTTTTTGGTGTTCCTTGTCCCTTTTGTGTTTGATGTTTGTGTTGTTTTTGGTGTTCCTTGTCCCTTTTGCGTTTGATGTTTGTGTTGTTTTTGGTGTTCCTTGTCCCTTTTGTGTTTGGTGTTTGTGTTGTTTTTGGTGTTCCTTGTCCCTTTTGTGTTTGGTGTTTGTGTTGTTTTTGTTGTTCCTTGTCCCTTTTGTGTTTGGTGTTTGTGTTGTTTTTGGTGTTCCTTGTCCCTTTTGTGTTTGATGTTTGTGTTGTTTTTGGTGTTCCTTGTCCCTTTTGTGTTTGATGTTTGTGTTGTTTTTGGTGTTCCTTGTCCCTTTTGCGTTTGATGTTTATGTAGTTTTTGGTGTTCCTTGTCCCTTTTGTGTTTTATGTTGTGCATGTCAACTCTGTGGTTTTGCCTGTGTAGTTTTTGGTGTTTTACTGTTGGTGCAGCAACCGAGTGTTGTTGGAACCACCCGTCTTTCTTTGAAACCATGATATCAAATGTCGGTCATTTCAAATATACACGTATGATTATACTCAAAATGAGTTGAAGAACGAGAGTATTATTGGAAATTAACGAGGAATAAACATATACCTCAATGTTATGAAGGGAACATGAACAGTTTTGAAGAACTAGAACAACTAGACCACATTGTAGTGAGCACACACAATCTTACAGAATAGATTTGATGCATGCCTACGAGTGATTCAGTTCTCTAAAGTCATTTGCAAGTCTTCCGAAAATAATTCTATTTTAAATATATCAAAATCACATCTTTAATTTTAAGGTTCGATGTTGAATGTAAAATGAATCAGTCTACAGAAAAGTCAGCCATGTGTTTTATATCGCTAGTAGGCTGATATGAAAATCGACTGCCATCGCCCCTGAAATTGCCACCCCCCCCCCCCCCCCAAAAAAATCTATATCTGGCGACGAATTTAAATGAATAATTTACCATACTTTCCGACATTTTATTTCGAGGGCGATAAGAGTAGTGCAGACCCGAAGGGACCGTTGGATCGGAAGACTAGAAAATTTTGTTTGTCGCTATTACTCGTAAAATTATAACGAAGAAGAAAGGGATACACGTAAAAGAGCATCACTTTTACACTATTGTGGTAAAAGACTTTATGACAATTACATGGCAGAAAAGGGTGACTCTGACGAAAAATAACTCAATGTCGAAGAAGGTTCCTAGGCACCTGGTATCTCTCCTAAATTGGGAGTTCGCTTCTTTTCATGTAGTGGGGAATCTTGTTTGTTTGCTTTGGTTCCTGTTTTATCCTGATTTTATATGCCTTCGGTTTGTGATTTCCTGGATTATTGATTTTGTACCGTGTGTTGGGATATGGTCATTGTCCATATTAGTCATTAGAATAATGCGGAAGGGTTCCAATCCAATACCTTCTTGAAGAAACTTCAAACCAATTTTCATGCACCAGACACGTGTTTCGAATATTAAATTCTCATCAGTGATGCTTCCAGCCAAAGTCCAAATTGATTTCACTAGCGCCCTCTTGTGTTATTTTTAGAATTTGAATTTGTGTATTTACGTTACAGATAGTGCTCGGCTCCAAAATTCCTTTAGGATCGATTCAGTAGCATATCCAAATAAAATCTATGTTCAAAATGGCATTGGAGGAATGGTGCTAAGATTTTAACCTCCTTGAATTTCGATATTTTTCGATAAAATGGCAAGTTTCCGAAATAGCAAAAAATAAAGATATGCAACAAGAAATAAGTGTTTATATAAATAATGCGGAAGGGAAGGTTATTTTCAGTCGCGTAAGAACACGCAGATGACAATCTACCAGTTCCGACTATGTAAACAAGGCTAGTATTTAGATGACTTTAGACGAGTAGACAGAGCTACACAAGCTACGTAAGGACCGCGAATTTCAAGCTGTGAAACAGTGAAAGTCTGTCCCAGTTGATACGGTCGAATCAATGGCGTCGTAGATGACATTATCTCGCCTCAGACAAAAATGTTTGAATCTGATTGGTCAGATCATGGTCACATGACGCCGTGAAAAAAAGCCGTATCAGGCTTGTATAAATCCGTATCGGGTGAGTAGTTTATTATGACGTCGTGAATTGTATGAAACAGAGACCCCCACACATACAGTAAGAGGTCATCGACGTGATAAATTCGTTACACGGTTAGTTAGTGACCTAATACGGAAAAATACATGGTGTGAAAAGAAAACCCGTATCGGGCTCGGCTTTCGCCTCGCCCGATACGGGTTTTCTTTTCACACCATGTATTTTTCCGTATCAGGTCACTAACTAACCGTATAACTAATATCATTAGATGAATATTATATACATAAGCTCGCTAGAGCCGACTGAGCACGGACTGTTATATCCATTTACATAGTTCATCTGTGCTCCTAGGACCCCTAGCTGTCTCGTTTGTGCATGTTCATCTTGCAGTGAGGAGACTATTCAACACTATGATTGTGCGTTCTGCGAGACCTCTGTGAAACCGAAAAAGTGGCAGGGTTGTTTTAAGAAAGTTATGGTCGAAATTGATTCCTTGCTAAGAAAGGACAATATAAAGAAAGTCCTGGGAAGCCCACACTTTGGGTATCTCCCCTACTAACGCCGCCTAAGAGGGATTGGGGAATACATGAGGGTGCCTTACATAGCGATTCGAAGAGAACAACATGTACTGCCTAGGATGGAGGCGTTTATTAACGATTTAAATGGAACCAAGATCTTCCGTTATAATATGGAAATGTTCAAAGTCTTTACATATTCGAGGAAGTCATTTTCAGACACAGCCAAAAGTATTCTAGTTGCGCTCTTTCGTTTTATTTTTGAATTTCAATTCATGCATTTTGCATGGAATGTGCCGCTCAAAATTTCCTCTAGTGTCGATTCAGTAGCATAATTAAGCAAAATCTACATCCAAAATAACATTGGAGGGATGGTGCTAAGATGTTAATCTCCTTTAATTTCGATGATAATTTTGGATGAAATAAAAGGTTTGCAATAGTAAGCTCGATTTACGTATCGAGTACCACCAACTCGAAATTGTGAGGGGCTCGTGTTATATAGCAACATCCTCGTTTATAGAAAGAGGAACACGATGTTGCTTTGCGAAAAGTACTGGAGGGGCTAACGGAACACGGGATAACCCTGAATCATAATTGCGAAAAAAGTCGGTTTCGACAGAAAAACGTAGCATTCTTTGTTGTCATATTAAGCTGTAAAGGAATTTCACCTGGCTCGAAGAAGGTCAATGCCGTCAACGTTTTTGAGAAACCGCAGAACGTTATGAGTCGAAGAACTTCCTGAGTATGACAAATGATTGCTTTGCGAAAAGTACTGGAGGGGCTAACGGAACACGGGATAACCCTGAATCATAATTGCGAAAAAAGTGGGTTTCGACAGAAAAACGTAGCATTCTTTGTTGTCATATTAAGCTGTAAAGGAATTTCACCTGGCTCGAAGAAGGTCAATGCCGTCAACGTTTTTGAGAAACCGCAGAACGTTATGAGTCGAAGAACTTCCTGAGTATGACAAATGATTGCTCTCGATTTATTGCTGATTACACAAGGATGTTGATTGGAAATGGAACGAGAACTGCGAAAAGGCGTTTTTTTAGCTAAAAGAAACCTTTAATTCGAAAATGTGATGTCGTATTACTACCCAGTAAAGCCACTTGAAATTGTTTCTCTACGTTTCGCGGTCTTGTCTGTGTGAGGTCATCTTACAGTGAGGAGGTTGTTTTACACCACAATTGTACGTTCTTCGAGACCTCTGGGTAATTGGAGAAGTGAGAGGGTTGTACGCACGTAATCCAGGATAACCACACCATTTGCTACTTGCGTTACAAATGGCCGTCCAAAGTCGGCACCGGTTGCCAATTGGTCTCGTCGGTTTATGTGTAGTTTTTCTTTGTGTTTGATGTTTACATGTCGTGTGTCTCTTTTCCGTCTCTTGCTGTACTCGTCTTTTGTGTTTTTGCATCGGGTGTTTTGGTGTTTTGGTGTTGATGCTGCAACGGGGTCTTGTTGGAGATCTCCTCCCTTCTTGAAGAACCAGTCGACGCAATCTCGATTGGACTTGGTGCAAATTTAGCACAGGACAAAATCATAGCCTACGAAATTCGATCGCTCATACTTGTTGATTCAAGATAAAGTGAGTGGAGCGCGAGGTTCCCGTTGTAGTTTGAGTATGCGAACATTTCGTTATATATCTTCGAGGACATGTGCATTTCAAAGCAATTACAGACCAAAAGCCGCTTGAGAAAATTTAAAAGAAACCTCAACCGCTATTTAACATTGAAAGATGAGAATTAAGGCTACAACCATACAATGTTGATATCGAGTACAGCCCAGGCGAAGAGAATGCTGCTGATTATGTCATGACATCCGGTCAGAGCAAGTAATTCTAAGGAGGAGGAAGTAGCCGAGGATATGTAAATTAAAGCGGTTCACTACTGAAGTCAATAACACTGGACGAAGTGAAAGCTGCCACTATGAATAGCCAGACTCTACGAACGGCTTTATCTTACGTAAGGAACAGAAGAGGGCTAATCTGTGACATCTCGAAGTCACATGATCTCTTATAATATTATTTTCCTGCAATTTGATGTTGTATTTATGTTGTGTTAATCTAGTCAAACAATCATGTGTAGTCAATTTTGTTTGAAGTGTGACACTCAATTTAAATCAATTTGGTGTCTCTCCAAAATAAATAAACAGTAATGATTTTACCTCGTGTTTAATGCAATCAAATGATTTCTACGCAAAGACAGTAATTACATCATTTATGTGTCTGATTGGGCAATTATATATATCTAATAATACAGTACATGCTTCCAAAGTTAATTGGGCAGAAATGTAATGTTCATGTTCGATATTAAATATGGAATTAATCAGTCTACAAAAAGATCAGCCATGTTTGTATGTAGGTGTAACTACAAGTATTAGCTTTTCAAAAAAGCTTGCCTGACCTTAACAAAATAACAACGACCCTCCTCACCTCGTAGTCTTTACTTGATGGACCCTTGGGAAAATGGAAAATAAAACAAACAGGAACATGTTGAAATGAATCTATAACTCAGTATAGTGTACATTTCTGATAACTCCGTAGTAATGTACAGAAGTCCCCCACCCACCAATAAAAGACAAAAATACGTGTATCTGATGTAAACAAAATGAGGGCTTCTGATTTGCCAAGTGGTCCGCTATCGTGTGCAATAAATATGTACTACATCTACCATCATACACAATACTTTCTCATGTTTGCAACTTGACACGACTTTGCACATGTACTCCAACGTTTTTGAGCTGAACATTAAAATTAACAAGTGACCTCGTGTAATTTAAACTCGAACCCCGGTCGTCTGCGTGAGAGATTAACTCTTTGACCACTCAGCAACCTAGATCTCTTTTTCTCACAAAAAAATGATCGCGTATTTATATAAGCGTACATGTTTAAGGAGCGATAACTCTTTAAAAGAGAATGCTTTTTTAGTCTGATTACAAACCATATCCCTGTATACAGCACAAAATCGATAATTCAGAAAATCAGAAACCGAAGGCATACAAAATCAGGATAAAACAGGAATCAAAGCAAACAAACAAAAACCTCCACCATATGAAAATAAGCGAACTCACGATTTGGGAGTGAGACCAGGTGCCCAGGAAGAGTAAGCATCTCCTGCTTGCATGCAACACCCGCCGCTTCAATTCGGTAGAACTGTCACATCCGGTAACTTCCATTTTGGAAGACATAGAGTACAATCTTTGGTTGAATGGTTCAAATGGTCTATGACAGAATATCATCCACCATTCTGGAGAGTGGGACATCATAGTGTATGACGAGTTCCCCATATCTTGATCTTGTGAACGTTTGTAAACGGCGCTTTCATCATTATTACATGCAAAAGCCGCATTGACTTCTTGTTTTGTTTCATGTATTTCAAATCTAGGTGTGCCTGACCTGGCAACAAGAAATAAAAAGCTTCTTTGTATGATTAATCATTTAGCTCGATTCAAGTGACTTCAAATGCTTCAAAGCTTATAAATATGGTCTTTAGGCTTGGGACATCATTGGCACGCATAAAAACGAAAGAAAAAAAAGGGAGTTAGCATACCTTTTTTCTGCAAAATTCACTTTTTGACATCACCCCTCTTTCCGAATTGAAAATATGCTAATTTTCATACACTTTCAAAACAATCTATTGATTAGATAAAAGGCAAAATCATATTCAAAACTCAATTTCTCCCGACAGCAGCGAATGATACATTGATTTAATTTGCTTTTTATAAATTTTAGTTTTGACCGATGAGGTGAGACCTTGTATTCAGCCCGGTTCACAATTCAAAAGGGAAGGGATTCCCTGCTAAAATGATTTCCTGTAGTTACACTTTTGTATCGCCAGTAGCACCGGATACAGCGCAGCATTACGGGAGCTTGTTGTGCTGCGACCCGGGGTCTTGTGCTGAAGCGATGAAAAGCAGACCGAGCTGTACATCAGCTTCTATAACTCCAGAAGTAACCAACACTAACACTAACCCTAACCCTAACCAGTAGAATAGTTCATTATTACGCTGTATTGTCACATGAAATTATTTAAATTAGGAGTATATGACCATTCTCCATGTCACAAGGCATGACAATGTGCGTAAAATCCATTTTTATGACATTAAATGAGTTAAAGAAGATCCTGACGGTAATCTCAACAGCACTCCTCCAGGGCACCTGGTCCCACCTCTAGCTTTCCAAGGTTCCGTAATGCTGCTTTGTACCCGGTGCAGTAGGATCATATGAAAATCGACTGATATCGCCCCTCAAGTTGCCCCAAACATATCAATATGTATTTAGAGACGCTCAAATAAAACCATTCAGAGCTCAACATAACAGGGTAGGAATACTCTAATAATTTAAGTTCCATTGAAATTACTTCGAAACGAAGATTCTGGGAATTTTTGTTGATTCATCGATTTTTTTTCACTGGTCTATTTTAGCACCAGTGCCCGGGATTCCCTAAAACACGTATCAGCTCGTAGCTGAAATACATTGATGTAGTTTTCCGTCCAATTTTTCTTATGATACCTGCATCAACATTAAAAATATAAGAATTTTTTTAATGAACAGATACTTTTAAGATATATAAAAAAATATGAAAGAAATATGAAACAAAATCTGCGTACATTTATCTTAATTTTACCCATGAACATATTTACTTTAATCAATGAAAAAAAAAATAATATATTGCAAATATGTACAATGACGATAAAGCATATATTATTACACCGTGAATGAATCGATAATTACAAAAATAAATAATGCGGATGTGTTCCAATTCTATACCTAAATTTCGAGCATTAAAAGAAAATTAAGAAAATTAATAAATAAATTGTTATATGCTCGTTTCCCTTAATGATGACATTCTCCTTCGGATTGAGTTATAGATCGGAGGAGAAAAAAGGAAATAGAGTACTGGGTTTATGGTTACGTTAATCAGCCACATGAAGCGAGCAGCTAGATGACATGAATGGGAACAGTGTTTGAACGTGACCCTCAGCAGGAAACAGACCGGATAAACCACCGCCGATGAAATGTAAATGATAATAATGAGAGTAGTCATCAAGCAAATTCTCCTCTTTGCTTTCGGATTTACGATGTTGACCGATTTAGACTTTGCCAAAGCTCGTGTTTTCATGCAGTGGAGGATAATGATGATCGCCACAGGCACTATTAGGAGATAACCGCGAATTGTCATTACCAAGAACACTATGTCATAACAAACGTGGAATCTGAATATATAGTAAACTGCACCGAAAACAAAACTTAAAATCCATATTAAAATTGAAGAGTAGATTAGCTTCTTTTCGTTAAAAGCTCTAACTCTTAGTGGATACACAGTTACGTAATATCTCACACACATGAAGTTGATCACGTGGCCTGCGGAAGAATGTGTGGACACGAAGTAGGCCACCATGAAGAATTCTGTCACTACTTTGTTGCTCTCAAGTTTGTTAATTGCTAATAAAATATGTACGTTATGCTGTACAAGACACACTGTGTCGGCAATGGCCATCATCATAATTGCAAAGTAGGTTATGTTGTGGAAAACCTTGTTCGTGCAGATCTTGAAAACGGTGATAAGGTTTCCTAAGAGTCCAGATTCAACGACGAGAAGGACTAAACTCAATCTTAAGTTAGACTCCACTTCTAAAAATATAGGAATTGCCATATTCTCGGAACAGGCATTAGATATCTTCGTGTCATTGCATGTTTCGTTTGTGATTTTTGCGTTGTTTGTTGACATAGTCACAGACATGTTTCTATTTGGAACCATGATGGAATGGTATGTCCTCTCTAGATCCCTAGCAAGGTAGCAAAATGCACATCTGTATTTCAACCATCTGTATTCCAACAATAGAGTTTAAATATTGTCCTTTGGATCTTTATCATTCCAACAATATGTTCAACCAAGTGATAGATTAAGAAGTTTGGTGCTTCGTAAAATGTATATCACAAGCTTCTCTGTCTACTACACGGTGATATTTTAGTCACTAATGCACATGTAGCATAATCCATATATATATAATGCAACAAAAATGTCCATCAGAATTTGATCATTGCTCCTAGGATTTTTGTTACAATATGTCCTACCAAAGAGATGAAAAAAGGCTTTGTGACACGTAAACTATATATGACAAGACTAAGTGTCTCCGTCTAATGTACAATAAACCTTTAGTCACGTTATGAACCATCCGCGATTATGTTTGCGCTCATATACTAGCTATCTGCATAACAATACATACCCTCTGTTTTAATGCAGACATCAATAAATAATGAAGAAATTCAAATACTAATTTATATCGCCGACTCGCTCATCACTAGTCCTTTAAAATTTATTACATCTCAGCCTCCATTATTTCACTTGTCTCATGGGATAAGAGAAAACGTGATTCGCTTATTGGATTTTAGATTTTCTCAGAAGCAAAGCGTAAGATATACTCTGTTTATATCATAATTGATGAATTTAGTGTATGTGACTTCATGCAATTTTAAATAGAACCACGCTTTCTCTTTTAATTTTTTGATATTCTAAATTTGTGTATTCTTCCCACAAAGGAGGAATAATATATGTCCGTGAATATCTTAATTTCTTGATTGAAATAAAACACAAGTCCATCTATGAATTAATCTTTGACAGGACAGTCAAAATTCATTAAATAATTTCGACGCATATTTTCCATACAATACCGGAATGACGTCATAATTTTCATCCGAAATTAGACTTCAATGTCCAAATTTAATAAAAGTGCATTTTTTCAAATGACGTCGAATGTCATTTTCAGACTACATATATAAATCAATCAGCGTTTTTGACGTTATTATATTGTTGAGACTGTCCTTTAAATAAGAAGTAAGAAAACAAATAATTTCCATCAAATTAATCCCCCTCCCCTTCATCAAAATTGAAATTGAAGACTAATCGAAAATAGGGATTGACTGTTTAAAGTTGGAATACATCCGTATTATTAATATAAACACTTATTTCTTGTTGCAGTGTGAAGCAGTTAAAATCGTTCCCCGTGACTTGATGTTTGTTCAGTGTGCCAGCTCTGTCGCCTGAAAGAAGCTTTGCTTTGGCCCTTTATCGATTTGACATATATATGTTGTTGCTATTTCGGAAACTTGCCATTTTATCGAAAAATATCATCGAAATCAAAGGAGGTTAACATCTTAGCACCATCCCTTCAATGCAATTTTGACCATAGATTTCATTTGGATATGCTACTGAATCGACCCTACAGGAACTTTGGAGCCGCGCACTCTCTGTAAAGTAGATGCCATAGTGAATTGAATTTGGGCGGCGTATGAAAAGCACTTTGGCTGGAAGCATCACTGATGAGAATTAAATATTCGAAACACGTGCCTGGTGCATAAAAATTGGTTTGAAATTTTCTTCAAGAGGGTATAGAGTTACTTTGGCGAGCGGATCGAGCTTAAATAATGTTTAGGACGCACAGCAGTATTTGGTGCTTATTATTCAATTTAGAGGATCTAGTTAACATTATCTTTATAGAGCATGATTTTGTCACCAATGAAATCTTTAATTATATGGATAATATAGGAAAATGGGGTTTTTTTGGGGCCAAAATATGGAGAAAATAGGGCACATATAAAAATATAAAGAATTTATAGGAATTATACGAAATACAGGACCGCTTTAATAACTGTAACATAACCATGACGACGTTGAAATGTAGGTTTTTAAAAGGTCATGTAGATTTTCCTTTTTTGCGCGAAATGTTTTACATAATCTATTTAGCATTTCCATCACGATGATTGGGCAATCATGATAGTTAGCAGCTGTTTGATAACAAATTGTTTCATTTCAGACAAAATACTCTTTGTTACGTATCTGATAAAGGAAAAGCATATCCAAATTAATTCCAGATTGAAGGATGTTTTGGGAATTGTCGAGTTGCACTGAGGTAATGTTGATGGCAATGCGAGGATAAATGGTAAAAACAAATGGCATCATCTTTAAACTCAAGGAAAAGTAGGCATGATTTGTGTATTCCGATATGGATGAATAGACAAGTCGTCTGCATTGTTTACATCTTAAATCAATTTAGATATGTAGGATGTATTTAGGAATCGAACTACAAACAGGGGGTTGGTTTCACTGACTGCTGGGTCAGCTGTAGACTTTCTGTGTTCTGTTGCTAACGTTATCTTTTTTCAATGTATTCAAATGAAAATGCAAAACCAAATTAAACAGAGCGACAATATAGGAAAATATCAATTATTGTGATTGTGAAACTGATATCTGCAGTTTCATTTTAATGTTAATTGTAAAAATGGTTTTAAAAAAATTATTCCGAATGAAATTGAAGCGATACAAATAGACTCTGAATCGTAGCATTCATCTGCATTGTCCATAATCGATATCCATCAAATTCTAATATTGAAATAAGTGGTTTATCGATAAAATGTAATAATAATTAATTATTCAGTACACTTAAAAAAGAATACGTTACCAGTGATGCCCTGGGCCGGAAACGACGAAATCCAAGTAGTAAGAGAGAAAGTATTTTAAAAATACCTAAAATACATATATGCTGAACAGAACCATATCAAATATGGATAATGACCATATCCCTGTATACAGCACAAAATCGATAATTCAGAAAATCAGAAATCGAAGGCATACAAAATCAGGATAAAACAGAAACCAAAGCAAACAAACAAAAACCTCCACCACATGAAAAGAAGCGAACTCCCGATATGAGAGTGAGACCAGGTGCCTAGGAAGAGTAAGCATCTCCTGCTTGCATGCAACATCCTCCTATCTCATGAGACGTCCCCTGGTCCAAATTCTATCAAATCTCCCGGATCCTTTTTCACAATTTTCACAATGTATTTAAATCACCTTATGGATTGTTAGATCAATTTGTCAATATTGAAATATATGTTCTATAGTACCAATTTAATTATACTGGGCACATGTTTCGGATATGAAATCCTCGTCAGTAGTGCTTCATGTCAAATAGGTGGAATAAAGCCAAAGTGAATTTTCTTGGCGCCGTCTATAAGATAGACTGTTAATTTCCTCTTGCCATAATAAGCGGCTCCAAATGTTTTGAAGGGTGTATTCAGAAGCGTATCTTATTGAAAAATATGGCCCGAAAACCTTTGGAGGGTAGGCGCAAGGAGCTTAATTCTAAACATGACCGAAAACATAATGCCAAAACCCCAGCTAAGGACAGAGCTATTCAATCAAGGAGATATCCTTTAGTTTTAGAGATTTAGGTCTAATTTGATGGCAGAAATTTGAGAATATATTATACGCGTTACTGTATGTACAGTTATCTAAATGTCAACAATATGTCATAAGACTTTCATCCTTTTATGACGTCATTTAGGGCATATATTGTTCAAAATGACGTCGCTTATTGTTAACCATCAATAGATGGATGTAAACAGAAGATAAAGCGCTAGATGTTTATCAGAAACATCTATATATCAAGAAATAAAAACGAATGTATGTGAAAAAAATAAATACATAAACAAACAAAATAAATAAATAGATGATTAAGAAGGATAGAGAAGGTCACATCATGGACGATAAAGCCAAGGCGGTTGTACACCCCTCTCCCCCTCCTTTTTATATCATTTTTTAACGGACCAAAGATATGGTAAATGAAGATATGGTTAATATGGTAAATGAGAGATGCCCGAGTGTTCGTCACCATTAGATCCTCTTGTAACACCAGGTAAGGTGGGGTAAAGAGAGGGATGGGTGGATGAGGTTTTATACATCGTCAGTAACCCACGCTCTGTCGCATTCTGTTTTACGCAATCGATCTTGGGTTTCCGAGGGTGGTCTTATACAAAAATCATCTTCCTAAAAATTACGAATTAAAATAACGTTAAAAACATGAAAATATTTAATGTGTACTAATAATATTGCAAATCAAATGGTGCATTCTTCATGCAAGTTAATTTCCCGTCTTCGTTTGTAATGATACTAACCATATGTTTTTTTTTTTCATTTATCTATTAGTTTTGCATATTTTATATCTATTCAAAGCTACATACATTATTCTAATGAGACATTGTCATAAAAATGGAATTACACATGACTTTTCATTGTAGAAATGATTATTTATATTATCGTATAGACGATTTAAACAAAAACAAACTAACAAACAAAATAAATTAACATAATTTTCAGATATTTATTTTCAGATATCTATCATTCTTTCAATAAAAAAAGGAAATAAAGAAAGAAGAAAATAGTAAATGCCTTAAATCATTTTCATGTTTAAATTTATCTATTTTGTCCATTTAACCAAGATTTGATCTGTAATTTAGATCCGGGAAACTTTTTTTGAAGGGGGGGGGGTCAATATCTGAAGTAGAAATATCCGCGGCAAATGGCCGATATTCTATGCTGTTCTAAAAATTCTGTTAGAATCATCGTAGATCGTTCTAACTCAATTCAAGAAATAGAAATATTTAATTCGCTGAAAGCATTACTGAGCCCTTTAGAGGTTGATCTCGTATTATCTGGCCTCGATCTGTGGTAGCCAATTTTTTTGTCAACGTTTATCACTGTATATGCATATAGTTTAGAAATTAATTCAAAATACAGTATATTGAATGTTAAACGTCTTCTAATTCAATAGCATAATTTAAGAACAGATTTTCAGCTTGGACCAGACATGAACGTTTCGGTTACTTAACCCTCGTCAGTGATTCTCAGTCTAAACAATGTAATATTGCCGAAGAGTATGAAAATTATTATGTCCAAAAATTTAACGAAAGACGTATCAGAATATGTGGGATATGATTCTACAGGACCGACGTTTTTTGAATTTCAAGAAATTCTGATATCAGAAATTTTCGAATGCGTTGACGAGACGATCAACCGAAGTTGATCGAACTTGGCTACATGTGCCAATGTGAAAATCGGTAAAAGTTTTTTTTATTACAAATTTGATAAGATTCTTATTACTTATTTAATAAGATTTTTATTACAAGTTAGATAAGATTTTTATTACAAGTTAGATAAGATTTTAATTACATATCTAATAAGATTTTTATTACAAGTTTGATATAGGTGTTTAGTGTGTTGGTGTTGGTGCTGCGAGTTTTGTTGGAGATCCCTCCTGTCTTGGCTACATGTGCCAATGTGAAAATCAGTAAGATTTTTTTTTATTACAAGTTTGGTAAAGAGATTTTACTTTTTTGTGAACCTGCAAATCAAGCATAGCCCGGGGTGGGTCGGGTTGATGACCAGGGCACCCGTCGGTGCTTTCTAGGCCTGGCAGCTTTCAATGATGGGCTAAGCTTATTCAGATGGGTCATATTCTTCATGCAGTATATGAGAATAAGGCGAACATTAACTTTCATAATTCATTAAATAGCATAAATGTATAAAACTTATACAGCGACGCCTTTAGAAACCCTCTTTTACCCCCTCCGCATCATCCGCGTGGAATATAGGATTTTGTAAATTCTAGAATCTTATGGACATTTTAACTTCCGATGAACATCACAACATCGTATAAATTCTATTTTTTCCGATTTAGGACGGCATTTATAGATCGCTGCGTCGTTTCTAATGTAATCAAAGTATGCCCTAAATTTAGTCGCGGTCACATGTATGACCAAGTAACCTTTTCGTGCCTGCTTACGTAAGAGTTTAAACATCCAGGAAACGAAGTACTCTATATACCTTTAAAGAAAGCTTCGGAGAGCGAAGCGAGCTGAAAAATGTTTAGGATGCACAGCAGCATTTCGTGCTAATTATTCAATCTAGAGGATCTAGTTAACATTATCTTTATAGAGCATAATTTTGTCACCAATGAATGACAAATATGGATAATGACCATATCCCTGTACACAGCACAAATTCGATAATTCAGAAAATCAGAAACCGAAGGCATCCAAATCAGGATAAAACAGAAACCAAAGCAAACAAAGAAAAACCTCCACCACATGAAAAGAAGCGGACTCCCGATATGAGAGTGAGACCAGGTGCCCAGGAAGAGTAAGCATCTCCTGCTTGCATGCAACACCCGCCGCTTCAATTCGGTAGAATTGAAGTCTTAAATTATGGGCAAAATGGGTTATTTTTTACCAAAATATAGGGAAAATAGGGCACATAAAAAAAATAGAGATTTATGGGAATTATGGGAAAAATAGGACCGCTTGAATACCTTTCATTAAAACGACGACGTTGGTGTATATGTTTTAAGTCATGTAGATTCCTCTTTTTACACGAAATATTTTACATAATCTATTTAGCATTTCCATCACGATGATTGGGCAATCATGATTGTTAGCAGCTGTTTGTTAATAAATTGTTTTATTTCAGACAGTGTTACGTATCCAATAAAGGAAAAGCATATCCAAATTAATTCCAGATTGAAGGATATTTTAGGAGTTGTCGATATGGTTGTACGAGGGTTATCGTGATGGCAATGCGCGGTTAAATGGTAATACAAATTGTATCATCTTCAAACTCCAGGAAAAGAAGGCATGATTTGTGTCTACTGATATGGATGAATATACAATACGTCTCCCGTGTTAACGTCATAAACCAATTTAGATATGTAGGATGTATTGAGGGATGGAACTATAAACAGGGCGTTGGCTTCACTGACTGCTTGGTCAGCTGTAGACTTACTGTATTCTGTTGATATCGTTATCTTTTTTCAATGTATTCAAAGGAAAACGCAAAAACAAATTAAACAGAGCGACAATATAGGAAAATATCAATTATTGTGATTGTGAAACTGATATCTGCAGTTTCACTTTTAATGTTAATTGTAAGAATTGTTTTTAAAAAAAATTATTCCGAATGAAATTGAAGCGATAGAAATTGACTCTGAATCGTAACATTCATATGCATTATCCATAATCGATATCGATATCTCACTCTCATATCGGGAGTCCGCTTCTTTTCATGTGGTGGAGGTTTTTGTTCATTTGCTTTGGTTTCTGTTTTATCTTGATTTTGTATGCCTTCGGTTTCTGATTTTCTGAATTATCGATTTTGTGCTGTATACAGGGATATGGTCATTATCCATATTTGTCATCCATCCAATCCTAATATTGAAATAAGTTGTTTATCGAAAAAATGTAATAATAATTAATACTTTAGTGCACTTCAACAAACAATACGCTACCAACGATGACCGAGGCCGAAAACGACGAAATCCAAATAGTAGATGTATTAAGAGAGAAATTTTAAAAAATACCTAAAATACATATGCTAATGAGCCAGCTTAGAACAGAATCATATGTCATGAGATGTCCCCTGGTCCAAGTTTTATCAAAGGATCCCGGACCCTTGTTAGATCAATTTGTCAATGCTGAAATATATGTTCTATAGTACAAATGTTATTGTACTAGACACATGTTTCGGATATGAAATCCTAGTCACTAGTACTTAATGTCAAACAGGTGGAATAAAAAAAAGTAAATTTTCCTGGTGCCGTATACAAAATAGACTGTTAATTTCTACTTGCTATGATAAGAGGCTTCAAATTTTGTGTAGGGTGTATTCAGAAACGTATCTAATTGAAAAATACAGCCAAAACATCGTTGGAGGGTAGGCGCAAGGAGCTTAAATCTAAACATGACCGAAAACATTATGCCGAAATCCCAGCTAAAGACAGAGCTATGCAATGAGGGAGATACCCTTTAGTTTTAGAAATTTAGGTCTAATTTGATGACAGAAATTTCCCAATTTCATCAAAATGTGTCATGTCAATTTCATCCTTTTATGAAGTCACTCAGGGGTTGTTTATTTTTCTCAAAATGGCGTCGCTTATTTCTAACCATCAATATGACAAATATGGACAATGACCATATCCCCATATACAGCATAAAATCGACAATTCAGAAAATCATAAACCGAAGGCATACAAAACCAGGATAAAACAGGAACCAAATAAAAAAAAAAACAAAAACCTCCACCACATGAAAAGAAGCGAACTCCCGAAATGGGAGTGAGACCTGGCGCCCAGGAAGAGTCAGCATCTCCTGCTTGCATACAATACACGTCGCTTCAATTCGGTAGAATTGTCACATCCGGTTTCTTCCATTTCCGAAGACATAGAGTACAATCTTTAATTGGACGGTACAAATGGTCTACTACAGAATATCATCCACCATTCTGGAGAATGGAACATCATAGTGTATTGCGAGTTAATGAATGTAAACAGAGAATGAAGTTCTAAATTTTCATCAGAAACATATATATCAATAAATAAAAATGCATGCATGTAAAAAATGAATAAATAAACAAACAAAACTAAATAGATAAATACGAAGGATAGAGAAGGTCATATCATGGCCGATAAAGCCAAGGCGGTTGTACATCCCCACTCCCTCATTTTTATATCAATTCTTTTTATTGGACCCAAGATGTTAAATGAGAGAGTGTCCGTCACCATTAGAACCTTTTTTTAATATCAGAAAAGGCGGGATAAAGAGGGGATGGATGGATGAGGTTTTATACATCGTCGGTAACCCACGCTCTGTCGCATTCTGTTTTGCGCAATCGATCTTGGGTTTCCGAGGATGGTCTTATACAGAAACCATCTTCCTAGAAATTACGAATTAAGATAATGTTGAAAACATGAAAATATTTAATTTGTACTGATAACATTGCAAATCAAAGGGTGCATTCTTCATGCAAGTCAATTTCCCGTCTTCATTTGTAGCGATAATAACCATATGGTTTTTTTATCTATAAGTTTTGCATATGTTATATATATTCAAAGCTACACTCATTATTCTAATGAGACATTGTCATTAAAATGGAATTATACATGATTTTTTCTTGTATGAATGCTTATTTATATCATCGTATAGACGCATTTAAACAAACAAACAAACAAACAAACAAATGAATTAACATAATTTTCAGATATTCATTTTCAGATATCTATCATTCTTTCAATAGAAAAAGGAAAGAAAGAAAGAAGAAAATAGTCAATGCCTTAAATCCGTTCCATGTTTAAATTTATCTATTTTGTCCACTTAACCAGGAGTTGATCTGTAATTAAATCCGGGAAACTTTTTCTGGGGGGAGGGGGAGGGGGCAATATCTGAAGTAGAAATATCCGCGGCAAATGGCCGATATCCGATATTGCGGCTAACCATACCTTCTGCTATTTCCGTGGTAGATGGCCGTCCTAAGTCGGCACCGGTTGCCCATTGGTCTCGTTGGTTTATGTGTAGTCCTTTGTGTTTGATGTTTCTGTGCTGTGCGTTGACGTTCCTTGTCCCTTATGCGTCTCTTTCCGTGCTTGTCTGCTTTGTGTTTTTGCATTGGGTGTTTTAGGGTTTTGCTGTGGGCGCTACAACCTGGTGTTGTTGGAGATCCCCTCCTTTGTTTTCTATGCCGTTCTAAAAACATTGTTATAATCATCGTAGATTGTTCTAACTAAATTCAAGAGATAGAAATATCTAATTCGCTGAAAGCATGACTGAGCCCTTTAGATGATGATCTCTTCTGGCCTCGATCTGTGGTGGCGATTTTGTTTTCAAAGTTTATCACTGTATATGCATATAGATTAGAAATTAATTCAAGATACAGTATATTGAATGTTGAACGTCTTCAAATTCAATAGCATAGTTTAAAAATAAATTTTCAGCATTGACCAGACAAACACGTTTCGGGTACTTAACCGTTGTCAGTGATTCTCAATCTAAACAATGTAATATTGCCAAAGAAAATTATTTCGTCCAAAAAATTACCGAAAAACGTATCAAAATGGGTAGAATATGTTACTACAGGACCCACGTTTTATAAACAAGAAATTTTGATAACAGAAATTTTCGAATGCGTTGATGAGACGATCAACCGAAGTTATTCAACATTGGCTACATGTGCCAAAAAATCAGTTAGAGTTTTTTTATTACAAGTTTGATAAGATTTTTATTACTTCTTTAATACGTTTTTTATTACAAGTTTGATAATAGTCTAGGTGCCATTCATGAAACCCAAAAATCTCTTACGCACAAAATGTTTTTGCATGAAAGTGTTGTCAATACCCTCTTATTTGATAATCCGGCGGATGCCACTCTGGCATCCTTGGGCATTTCGAAATTTTGGGGTAAAATGGTATTTTTTGAAGAAAAACCTTTGAAAATAGGAAAAATTCAATTACTTTTTCCATGCTGCAGCTAGATCAACAAAATTGGTATAAAAGAACGACAATTTAATTGTCTTTAAATCTCAAGCTCAATTTACCAATCTACTTGTCAATAAAATGGGGGAAAACTATGGATTTTCGATGATAAATCGTTGAAAATTGGGAAAATACAATATCTCTTTTAATTCTGTAGCTAAATAAACAATTTTGGTACCAAACGCACAATAAATTCATTGCCTTTCATTTTAAATAAAAAGAAGTCAGATTCGCAATTTGCTGGTACGAAAATTGGGAAAAACAACTACTCTTGGATGTAAAAACGCTGAAAATGTGCAAAATGCAATGAACGTTTTCAAACTGTGGTAAGAATGAGGTACAGCAATTATGGTACCAAAAGAATTTTTTTATTGTATTTTATTCTGAATTCGTATTAAGCAACTTACTCATAAATAAAGTGGGAGAAGACCAATGAGGGAGAAAACTTTGATTTTTGAAGGGTATTTCAATAAAAAGTTGGGACTTTGAAAAATGCAAAACGTTTACAGAAAATCTAGAACAAAGATATGTGTATTCAAATGAGTTAAAGAAGATCCTGACGATAATCTCAACAGCACTCACAATAGAGCACCAAATTGAGCATCGACGGACCCAAGCTAGATGTGGGACCAGGTGCCCGGGAGGAGTAAGTTGGCTAGCCGCATCCGCCATCGATGTTCGTGCACGAAAATAGAAAAATATATATATAGAATACATGCATTGCACTGTCTGAGGTTATATCTATATAGAAAGTGCTATGGCGACCATGTCAGGGAAAATATTCAAAACACTTACTGTCAAACCCCTCACGGGGTACTTTTTTACGAGCTTCACTTGGCGAAGGGCATAAGTGTGACACAAATGAGTTAAAGAAGATCCTGACGATAATATCAACAGCACTCACAAGTCAACACTCTTTTTTAACAATTTACTGGTACATGAAGTCTTGTAGCAAGCTTTTGAGACATTGTTCAAAATAAAGCGGCTACTGTCTATGATACATAACATGCATGTATGGACCACGCTGTAAATTAATCTGCTTTTAAATGATGCTAATGAATTTGAAGACTTTTAAATTTTGTATCACTTGGTGAGTGTCACTGCTGGTGGACCAGAGCACATGTAGCCAAGATCGATCAATTTCGGTTGGTCGTTTCTTCAAACGCATTCGAAAATTTCTGTTTACAAAATTGTAACAAATTTCTGAAACCTGGGTCTTGTAGCATCATATCTCAGTCATCTTGTTACGTCTTTCGGTATATTTTCGTTCGCAACCGTTTCGATGTGAATTTTCACGCTTTGCCTTCTCGACGTTGAGCCTGAATAACTGTTAGATACTTCTTAATGTTTATTATTATTGGACATAATTATCACACATTTTGGCCATATTTCATTGTTTGGATTGAGGATCACTGACGAGGGTTAAATACCTGACACGTGCATGTCTGGTCCACGTTGTTAATTAATCTGCTTTTAAATATGCTAATAAATTTGAAGACGTTTTTAAAACATAGATGATACCTGCCAGGGTTGTGTAGTTGTTTTCAATTATTGAAGTGGATCTTAAATACCTTCTTAGTCATGACGTTGTTCTAGTCCCTACGTCGATGTTGAAAAGATGACTTCGGTTTTGCAACTTCCAAACTTTGCAATGTATGTTTTTAAAAAACAGTGCATGAATTTTATATATTCTTTTCTTTTTCGTGCGTGAACATCGACGGCGGATGCGGCTAGCCAACAGGGGATGCTTACTCCTCCCGGGCACCTGGTCCCACCTCTAGCTTGCTAGGGGACCGTCGATGCTCAACTTTGTGCTCTATTGCGAGTGTTGTTGAGATTATCGTCAGGATGTTCTTCAATTCATTCGAAATATGTTCTTAAAATAAGCTCCAAGTTATTCATTCGACAATAATGCCTAGGAGCTGATGATCGATTGATGTATGCAGGACTCTCATTCATGCAGAATTAATACCTTGAATGTTTGTGGTCGTATATTTCTAAAAAAAACTAAACACATCAGATGTTCAATGTGTTCCAACTATTTACCTTCTTGAAGAAAGTTTTAAACCAATTCTGATAAACCAGACTCGTGTTTCGGATAGAAAAATCCTCATCAATGGTGCTTTCGATTAAAGTGACTTCATGGTAAAGCCAACATCCTCTCCAGCAGCGCCCCTGGCCATATTTTCTGAACTTAAGATTTCTATCACTTTGCAGAGAGCAAATTTAAATGATGTTCAATTGACCCCTACTTACCATCACAATGACATAAAAGATTCAGTCAGGAAAGCTATATCTCAGGAAATGAAGTTCAACTGATTGATATTTCATGTACTTGCAATCAGTTGATCGAGAAAGCAATCCGATTGTTTAAGAACTCACATTCTACACATTCTGAAGATGAAGGTATTGAGAACAGATCATGATGATGGGTATCATCAACATATGATGGTATTGGAGAGACAAAGGTAGTTCTGTGGGAAGTTCTTGAAGTAGGGTTCAAATTTCAGAGAAGTTAATTCAGATATTGAAAAGATGGTGACTAAGGCCATGATATTCATAAAGAATAAATATGGTTTAGAGAATCTAGACAGTATATCTGATGTCAGATCCAGTGTACGATTGAATGAAATGGGCTATAAGAGTTCAATACTCTAAGATGACTATTGTCACCAACAGTTAAATGAATAATTTCGATAACATGTCAAGAAAAACGAAATATTTTTAGCCATGCATAACGTAATATTCTTAAGATACAGTTCAATCAAACCTGGATCTGCTGAAAGGCAATCGCGTCTGTACCTCTATCTGTTATCCTGTTGGTTTGTTGCAGTCGCACATAAAATCTGAGTTGTGTAACAAACAGATGTGGCAAATTCTGTGTTCATATTTCTTTAATTCTGTAAATGTTTTGGAGTAGAGAACTGTCAGAGTACGATGCAAAGGAGGCATTTTGATCAACCATGTAAGAAGGGTTCTTTGTTGTTAGAAGTAGTTGCACACAAGTATTGCAATTGTATGTTGATGAAACAAAAAGGCAATAAGAAAGGAGGTGATATCCAACAAAACTGGGTTGCAGCACCAATATCAACACATCAAAACACCTCAAGAAAAAAAACAGAGAAGATACACACAGCAAGAGAAACCAGAGAATCTAGAGTAGAAATAGGGGTAATAAGAGAGTGCAAATCTAAAACTATCAATATGCAATCATTTTGATACGAAAATTGTTGTTCTAGAATCTCTTTAAACCGATTATATTTTTACAATTCAAAACCTTTTTCCAGCAAAAAACAAAAAACAAAAATCAACAACAACAACAAAACAAAACAAGAAGATTACATTTGCTTGAGTGGAATTCTGAATTTAAATTAATGAAATAATTTTTCTTGTCGTTGTTCTACCTACAGCATGAAAAAAGCATTGCAATATCCCAATTTTCAGCGATTTTTCATTCAAAATGCATTCTTTTCCCATTTTCGTACTTGCAAATTGCTAATCTGATATTTAAAATGAAAGGCAATACATTTATTGTGCGTTTGGTACCAAAATTATTATTTTATCTACAGTAAGAAAAAAGATATGATATTTTCCCAATTTTCAACGGTTTTTCATCGAAAATCCATTGTTTTCCCCATTTTATGGACGAGTAAATTGATAAACTGAGCTTGAGACATAAAGGCAATGGCATTGCTGTTCTTTAGATACCAAATATGTTGTTCTAGCTATAACATGGACAAAGTAATTGCGTTTTTCCGATTTTCAACGGTTTTTCTTTGAAAAATCACACTTTTTCCCAAAAATTTCGAAATGCCCAAGGATGCCAAAGTGGCATCCGCCGGATTATCAAAGTAGAGGGTATCAACATCACTTTCATGCAAAAACATTTTGTGTGTAACATTTTTTTGGGTTCCCCCCAAAATAGCCATTTGGCAACTAGACTATAAAGGTGGTTGGTGTGTTGCTGTTGATGCTGCAAGCGAGTCTTGCTGGAGATCATTCCCTTTTCTTTGTTGGAGTCCCTCCTTTCTTGAGATCATTCCCTTTTCTTTGTTGGAGTCCCTCCTTTCAAGAGATCATTCCCTTTTCTTTATTGGTGATCCCTCCTTTCTTGAGATCATTCCCTTTTCTTTGTTGGAGTCCCTCCTTTCTTGGCTACATGTGTCAATGTGAAAATCAGTCAGAGTTTTTTATTACAAGTTAGATGATAAGAGATTTTACTTTTTTGTGAACCTGCAAATCGAGCATAGCCCAGGGATGGGCCGGGTTGATGGCCACAGCGATCGTCGGTGCTTTAAATCTCATTAAATGGTGTTTTGATCGAGAGCGAAAAACTTACATTTGTACATCTGAATCGAAGGGTTTCTTTTCCTCGACAGAGTACAAATCATACAAATCATGGACATGTAGTGACCTGTGTAATGCCTTGTCCTTCCTCTTGGACAATATTTATGTTAGATTTGGTGAGGATCTATACAAGCAGGTTGTAGGAATTCCTATGGGTACTAACTGTGCGCCTCTTGTTGCAGATTTATTTTTATACACTTATGAAAAAGAATTTATCCAAAATCTTCAAAAGCAAAGAAAATTTGATGAGCTGAAATGTTTCAATAATACTTCTAGGTATCTGGATGATATTCTAACCATTGACAATCCTGCTTTTGAATTATATAAGAATGAAATTTATCCACAAGAATTAACCCTTAACAAGGCAAACCTTTCAAATACAGAAACACCCTTTTTGGACCTAAATATCAAAATTGTAAACGGAAAGATTCATACAAGTGTATATGACAAAAGGGATGATTTTGGATTCAGCATTGTAAATTTCCCTTGGCTTGACGGTGATGTTCCAAGATTACCGTCATACGGCATTTACATATCACAGCTCATCCGGTACGCTAGAGCATGTACTGATATTTTGGATTTTCACAGTAGAAATTTACAAATTACCAAAAAACTTTTAGGTCAAGGTTTCCGCTTTCATAAACTAGTTAAGACTTTCTGGAAATTTTACAAAAATTACAGTCAACTTCTTTTAAAATTCGGATCTATACATGCAACAGAGTACATTACTATGGGTATTACACAACCTGTCTTTTATGGTGATATGATAAACAAAATAAAAAGGTTCAAAGGTAGGCAGCATAACCAACGAAAATGCGTCAGAATCATCAAACGCCTTTTATACCGTGGGTATGATCCTAATGTCACCAGACGGACACTAGGCTTGGTACTAGACCAATCTACAGTCTTGTACAAGCGCATCCTTGAGACTTGCACTCTGACTGACTGTGACGACGGGACTCCATGACGGGCCCTGTCGAAACCTCTTTAGAGAAGACAGGGCCCCGACCACCTGTCCTCTCTGAATGTCAGTCGGACTCCTCGGGTGATTACATACATGAGCTCGCTACAGCCGGCAGAGCACGGACTGTATTACGCATGCCATCTTTTTATATCCATTTACATATTCATCTGTGTCTATGGGGCCTCTGCGTTTCGCGGTCTTGTTTGTGTGATGTTATCTTACAGTGAGGAGGTTGTTTTACACCACAATTGTACGTTCTTCGAGACCTCTGGGTAATTGGAGAAGTGAGAGGGTTGTGCGCACGTAATCCAGGATAACCACACCATTTGCTACTTGCGTGACAGATGGCCGTCCAAAGTCGGCACCGGTTATCCATTGGTCTCGTTGGTTTATGTGTAATCTTTTGTGTCTGATGTTTACATGTCGTGTGTCTCTTTCCCGTCTCATGCTGAACTCGTCTTTTGTGTTTTTGCATCGGGTGTTTTGGTGTTTTACTTTTGATGCTGCAACGGGGTCTTGTTGGAGATCTCCTCCCTTCTTTTTTTTCAAGGCCTGGCAGCTTTAGCGTGGGATATAGGATTTTAAATTCTAGAATCTTATGGACATTTACAAATCCGATGAACATCACAACGTTGTATAATACACCTGGTCTCACTTCGGTATGTTGTTCATTCCGGGGTTCGCAACCGTTTCGATGGGAATTCTCACGATTTTGCTTTGCCTTCTCGTCTTTGAGACTGAATAACGGTAAGGTACCTTTTTGATGTTTATTCTATTTTCTCCGATTTCCTCCTATTTAGGACGGTATTTATAGATCGCCGCGTCGTTTCTAATGTTATCAAAATATGCCCTAAATTTAGTCGCGGTCACATGACCAGGAAACCTACGTAAGAGTTTCGACATCCAGGAAACGACATATTCTATATATGTTTAAAGAAAGCTTAGGCGAGCGAAGCGAGCTGAAAAATGTTTAGGAGGCACAGCAGTATTTCGTGCTAATTCTTCAATTTAGAGGATCTATTTAACATTATCTTTATAGAGCATAATTTTGTCACAAATGAAATCTTAAATTATAGGGATAATATAGGAAAATGGGCTATTTTTGGCCAAAATATAGGGAAAATATGGCACATCTGAAAATATAGAGATTTATGGGAATTATAGGAAATATAGGACCGCTTGAATACCTGTCATTAAAACGACGAAGTTGATGTATAAGTTTTAAGTCATATAGATTCCCCCTTTTTACGTGAAATGTTTTACATAATTCATTTAGCATTTCCATCACGATAATTGGCCAATCATGATAGTTAGCAGCTGTTTGATAACAAATTGTTTCATTTCAGCCAAAATAATCTGTGTTACGTAAAAGCATATCCAAATTAATTCCAGATTGAAGGATATTTTGGGAGTTGTCGATAGTTGTACAGGGGGTAATCCTGATGGCAATGCGAGGATAAATGGTAAAAACAAATTACATCATCTTCAAAATCAAGGTAAAGAAGGCATGATTTTTGTTTTCCGAAATGGATGAATATACAATACGTCTCTCGTGTTTACATCACAAACCAATTTATGTAGGATGTATTTAGGGATGGAACTACAAACAGGGCGTTGGTTTCACTGACTACTGCATCTGGTGTATACTTTCTGTATTCTGTTGCTGACGTTATCTTTTTTAAATGTATTTAGAGGAAAATGAAAAAACAAATTAAACAGAGCGACATTATGGGAAAATATCAAAAAACAATAATTGTGATTGTGAAACTGATATCTGCATTTTCATTTTAATGATAATTGTAAGAATGGTTTTAAAAAAAAATATTCAGAATGAAATTGAAGCGATACAAATAGACTCTGAATTGTAGCATTCTTCTGCATTGTCCATAATCGATATCCATCAAATTCTAATATTGAAATAAGTGGTTTATCGCAAAATGTAATAATAATCAATAATTCAGTGCACTTTATAAAAGAATACGCTACCAGTGATGCCCTAGACCGAAAACGACGAAATCCAAGTAGTAAGAGAGAAATTATTTTAAAAATACCTAATACACATATATGCTGAACAGAACCATATCAAATGAGACGTCCCCTGGTCCAAATTTTATCAAAGATCCCGGGTCCGGACCTCATCCGGTATGCTAGAGCATGTACTGATGTTTTGGAAACTTTTAGGTCAGGGTTTTCACTTTCACAAAATTGTAAAGACTTTCTGGAAATTTTACAAAAACTATGATAAACTTCTTTTGAAATTCGGACCCATACAAGCAACAGAGTATATTACTTTAGGTATTTCACAACCTGCATTTTATGGTGACATAATTAATAAAATAAGAAGGATAGACAGCATATTTATCGAAAATGCGTCAGAGACATTAAACGCCTTTTAAACCGTGGATATGATCCTACTGTCACCAGACGGACACTAAGGTACTTGACCAATCTACAGTCTTGAACGAGCGCATTCTTAAGTCTTGCACTCTGACTGACTGTGACGACGGGACTCCATGACGGGCCCTGTCCAAACCTCCTAAGAAAACACAGGGCCCCGACCACCTGTCCTCTCTAAATGTCAGTCGGACTCCTCGGGTGATAACATATATGAGCTCGCTACAGCCGGCAGAGCACGGACTGTATTACGCACGTCCTATTTTTATATCCATTTACATGTTCATCAGTGTTGCTTTGACCCCTGTGTTTTACGGTCTTGTTTATGTGTGGTCATCTTACAGTGAAGAGGTTGTTTTACACTATAATTGTGCGTTCTTCGAGACCTCTGGAAAATCGGAATAGTGGGAGGCTTGTGCGCACGTAATCCAGGATAACAACACCGTCTGCTATTTACGTGGCAGATGGCCGTCCTAAGTCGGCACCGGTTGCCCATTGGTCTCGTTGGTTTATGTGTAGTCTTATGTGTTACATATTTCTATGATGTTAGTTGGTGTTCCTTGTCCCTTTTGCGCCTCTTTCTGTGGGTGTGTGTTCTGTGTTTTTGCATAGGTGTTTTCGGAATTTGCTGTGGGTGCTGCAACCTAGTGTTGTTGGAGATTCCCTCCTTTCTCTATAGTTACTGTATCAATTTGATTTAATACTGGACACATGTTTCGGATATGAAATCCTCGTCAGTAGTACTTCATGTCAAATAGGTGGAATAAAGCCAAAGCGAATTTTAGTGGCGCCGTCTACAATGAAGACTGTTAATTTCCCCTTGCCATAATAAGCGGCTCCAAATTTTGTGAAGGGTGTATTCAGAAGCGTATTTAATTGAAAATATGGCCCAAAAATCGTTGGAGGGTAGGCGCAAGGAGCTTAAATCTGAACATGACCGAAAACATTATGACGAAATCCCAGCTAAGGACAGAGCTATGCAATCAGGGAGATACCCTTTAGTTTTAGAGATTTAGGTCTAATTTGACGACAGAAATTTACAGAAATTTATCTGGTATCAACCAGATGTGGATTTTAAAGAATTCGAAGGAACTTTTAGAACATCTGAAATCCACTCATTTTAGTTCATTCGATCAAAGCCTTTGATTTTTCGACACTTTACACTACAATTCCACATTCTAAATTGAAACAAAGACTCGCAAAAATTATAAGTAATGCGTTTACAAGTAAGAACGGTAATCGCAAATACAAATTTATTGTTGTGAACTATGACAAAACCTACTTTGTAAAAGAAAAGTCCGATTCTGAAAAATAAGTACACTGAAACAGATATTATTCAGATGTTTTTTGATCGACAACATTTTTGTGGTGTTTGGAGGAAAGGTCTTTCAGCAAATTGTCGGAATTCCAATGGGAACCAATTGTGCCCCACTCCTTGCCGACATTTTCCTTTACTCGTACGAAGCTGAATTCATTCAATTTTTGGTCTCTGAAGGGAAAAGATACTTAGCTTCTGACTTCAACTTCACTTATAGATACATAGACGATGTGTTGTCCATCAATAATCCGAAATTCGCAGATTACCTGAGCAGAATCTATCCTTCAGAGCTTGAAGTCAAAGAAACTACAGAGACAAAAAATTCAGCATCCTATTTGGACATAATGTTGTCCTACGACACTGATGGTCACATGAACACCTCACTCTATGACAAACGTGACGACTTCAATTTCAGCATTACAAACTTTCCTTTTCTGAGTAGCAACATCCCTTCATCGCCTGTTTATGGCGTGTTCATATCTCAGTTGATACGCTATGCCAGAGCAAGTACGAAATATACGGATTTTGTTCTGAGAGCTAGGCGTCTTTCAGATAAGCTTCTCAGTCAGGGATATGTTTGTGACTAACATCGTCACTGAGGAAGTTCTACGGTCGATACGGGGAACTCGTCATACACTATGATGTCCCACTCTCCAGAATGGTGGGTGATATTCTGTCATAGACCATTTGAACCATCCAACCCAAGATTGTACTCTATGTCTTCCGAAATGGAAGTTACCGGATGTGACAGTTCTACTGAATTGAAGCGGCGGGTGTTGCATGCAAGCAGGAGATGCTTACTCTTCCTGGGCACCTGATCTCGCTCCCATATCGGGAGTTCGCTTCTTTTCATGTGGTGGAGGTTTTTGTTTGTTTGCTTTGGTTCCTGTTTTGTCCTGATTTTGTATGCCTTCGGTTTCTGATTTTCTGAATTATCGATTTTGAGCTGTATACAGGGATATGGTCATTATCCATATTTGTCATTTTAGAATATATCATACATGTTACTGTATATACAGCTATCTAAAAGTCGCTAAGGTCCAGTCAATACGTCATTTCGGTGATCCCGATTTCGTCACAATGTGTCATGTGACTTTTATGACGTCATTTAGGGCATATTTTGTTCAAAATGGCGTCGCTTATTGTTAACCATCAATAGATGGATGTAAACAGAAGATAAACTTAAAAGTGATAAATGTTCATCAGAAACATCTATATATCAATAAATAATCAAAGGACTGAAGGTCCTGAACGATACTTCTATTCAAAAGATATAGTCAGCAGATGAATGTTGAATAATTTTATTGTTTATGTAATGAGGAGTCGATGATAATTATTTTATACATAGGATGCATATGCATGTGGAGCTAATGATTTTCATTTCTATGAGCTCAATGTGTTCTATAAACAGCAAAAAATGTTTATATTTACTTTATGTGGTATACTTTAAATTACATTTTATTCACACGAGTGTGTTTTAAAATTAACCCATTTGGAAACTAGAAAGACGTTTAGACCATACATTCATGTTTAAAATAACTTACAATCTACAATATATTTTATAAAAGAGCAGTTGCATGTAGTTATAGCATTACTTTATGTTTATTATCACTGGTAATTTCCAAAAATTATCATTTTAATCACCAGATTTTCCTATTTCTTTCAACAAGATCATGCTTCGTTTCTACTTTCGTTTCTCATCGGTTTGCCTTGGAAAAAGGGAAGACAACTCTTACATTGTATAAAGTTATATATTATTATGCCACCGGCGAGCAATGAGAGCATGAAATAAATAGTTGATTTTTTAGATGCATTTACTTTATATCAAATCTAAACTTTTTTTCAACAGGGAGGATAATCTTGTTCTTGCATTTTGCATGTGTCAGACAGCAAATTCCTAAATTAGAAAAAGCACTATATTTTGAGATGTATGGATACGTTGCAAAGCGGCAATATCTCAACTGTTACGGCAACAGTAGGAGACTTCCTGAAAGGAAGTATCCTAAAAACGTATGTATGTAAAAAATATAAATACATAAACAAACAAAAGTAAATAAATAGATAATTAAGAAGGATAGAGAACGTCACATCATGGCCGATAAAGCCAAAGCGATTGGACACCCCTCCCCCTCCTTTTTTATCATTTTTTATCGGACCAAAGATATGGTAAATGAAGATATGGTTAATATGGTAAATGAGAGATGTCCGAGTGTTCGTCACCATTAGATCCTATTGTAATACCAGGTAAGGTGGGGTAAAGAGAGGGATGGGTGGATGAGGTTTTATACATCGTCAGTAACCCACGCTCTGTTGCATTCTGTTTTACGCAATCGATCTTGGGTTTCCGAGAAAAATACAGAAATCATCTTTCTAGAAATTACGAATTAAAATAACGTTAAAAACATGAAAATATGTCATGTGTACTGATAATATTGCAAATCAAATGGTGCATTCATCATGCAAATCAATTTCCCGTCTTCATTTGTAGCGATACTAACCATATGTTTTTTTATCTATCAGTTTTGCATATTTTCTATCTATTCAAAGCTACATACATTATTCAAATGGGACATTTTCATTTAAATGGAATTACACATGATTTTTCATTGTAGAAATGTTTATTTATATTATCGTATAGACGCATTTAAACAAACAAACAAACAAACAAACAAATGAATTAACATAATTTTCAGATATCTATTTTCAGATATCCTTCATTCATTCAATAAAATAAGAAAAAAAAAGAATTTTTTTCAGATATCTATTTTCAGATATCCTTCATTCATTCAATAAAATAAGAAAAAAAAGAAAGAAGAAAATAGTAAATGCCTTAAATCCGTTTCATGTTTTAATTTATCTATTTTGTCCATTTAACCAAGATGTGATCTGTAATTTAGATCCGGGAAACTTTGGGGGGGGGATTTCTGAAGCGTAAATATCTGCGGCAAATGGCCGATATTCTATGCTGTTCTAAAATTACTGTTAGAATTATCGTAGATCGTTCCAACTGAATTCAAGAGATAGAAATATTTAATTCGCTGAAAGCATGCCTAAGCCCTTCAGAGGTTGATCTCTTATTATATGGCCTCGATCTGTGGTGACGATTTTTTTTTTCAAAATTTATCACTGTATATACATATAGATTAGAAATTAATTCAAAATACAATATATTGAATATTAAACGTTTTCAAATTCAAAAGCATAGTTTAAGAACAGATTTTCAGCATGGACCAGACAAGCATGTTTCGGGTACTTAACCGTTGTCAGTGATCCTCAATCTAAACAATGTAATATTGCAAAAGAGTGTGAAAATTATTTCGTCCAAAAATTTACCGAAAGACGTATCAGAATGGGTGGGATATGATGCTACAGGAACCATGTTTTATAAATTTCAAGAAATTTTGATAACAGAAAATTTGGAATGCGTTGAAGAGACGATCAATCGAAGTTGTTCGAACTTGGCTATATTTGCCAATGTGAAAATCAGTAAGAGTTTTTTTTTTATTACAAGTTTGATAAGATTTTTATTACTTCTTTAATAAGTCTTTTATTACAAGTTTGATAAAGGTGTTTGATGTGTTGCTGTTGGTGCTGCAAGCCAGTCTTGCTGAAGATAATTCCATTTTCTTTGTTGGGGATCCCTTCTTTATTGGCTACATGTGCCATTGTGAAAATCAGTCAGAGTTTTTTATTACGAGTTTGATGATAAGAGATTTTACTTTTTTGTGAACCTGCAAATCGAGCATAGCCCGGAGGTGGGCCGGATTGATGGCCACAGCGACTGACTGTGCTTTCTAGGCCTGGCAGCTTTAGCGTGAGATATAGGATTTTTAAATTCTAGAATCTTATGGACATTTAAAAATCCGATGAACATCACAACATCGTATAAATTCTATTTTCTCCGATTTCCTCCTATTTAGGACGGTATTTATAGATCGCCGCGTCGTTTCTAATGTAATCAAAATATGCCCTAAATTTGGTCGCAGTCACATGACCAGGAAACCTTTACGTGCCTGCTTACGTAAGAGTTTCGACATCCAGGAAACGACGTATTCTATATATGTTTAAAGAAAGCTTAGGCGAGCGAAGCGAGCTGAAAAATGTTTAGGAGACACAGCAGTATTTCGTGCTAATTCTTCAATTTAGAGGATCTATTTAACATTATCTTTATAATGCATAATTTTGTCACCAATGAAATCTTAAATTATAGGGATAGTATTGGAAAATGGGCTATTTTTGGCCAAAATATAGGGAAAATTGGGCACATCTGAAAATATAGGGATTTATGGGAAATATAGGACCGCTTGAATATCTGTCATTAAAACGACGACGTTGATGTATTAGTTTTAAGTCATATAAGAAGGAAAACTATGGGCATGTGTGTCTACTGAAATTATTTTGGTGGCTCCGCTGGAAGCATCACTGATGAGAATTTAATATTCGAAACACGTGTCTGGTGCATGGAAATTGGTTTGGAATTTTCTTCAAGGAGGTATAGAGTTCGACATTCCGATATGGATAAATATACAATTCGTCTCCAGTATTTACGTCATAAACCAATTTAGATATGTAGGCTGTATTTAGGGATGGAACTACAAACATGGCGTTGGTTTCATTGACTGCTGCGTCAGCTGAAGAATTACTTTATTGTGTTGCTGACGTTATCATTTTTTAATGTATTCAGAGGAAAATGCAAAAACAAATTAAACAGAGCAACAATATAGGAAAATATCAATTATTGTGATTGTGAAACTGATATCTGCAGTTTTATTTTAATAATAATTGTAAAAAGAAGGGAGGAGATCTCCAACAAGACTCCGTTGCAGCATCAACAGTAAAACACCAAAACACCCGATGCAAAAACACAAAAGACGAGTACAGCACGAGACGGAAAAGAGACACACGACATGTAAACATCAAACACAAAAGACTACACATAAACCGACGAGACCAATTGGACGGCCATTTGTCACGCAAGTAGCAAATGGTGTGGTTATCCTGGATTACGTGCGCACAACCCTCTCACTTCTCCAATTACCCAGAGGTCTCGAAGAACGTAAAATTGTGGTGTAAACAACCTCCTCATTGTAAGATGACATCACACAAACAAGACCGCGAAACGCAGAGGCCCCAGAGACACAGATGAATATGTAATACGTCGCAGTCAGTCAGAGTGCAAGTCTCAAGGATGCGCTTGTACAAGACTGAAGATTGGTCAAGTACCAAGCCTAGTGTCCGTCTGGTGACATTAGGATCATATCCACGGTATAAAAGGCGTTTGATGATTCTGACGCATTTTCGATGGTTATGCTGCCTACCTTTGATCCTTTTTATTTTGTTTATCATATCACCATAAAAGACAGGTTGTGTAATACCCATAGTAATGTACTCTGTTGCATGTATAGATCCGAATTTTAAAAGAAAATGACTGTAATTGTAAGAATCGTTTTAACAATAATTATTCCGAATGAAATTGAAGCGATACAAATTGACTCTGAATCGTAAAATTCATTTGCATTGTCCATAATCGATATCCATCCAATTCTTATATGGAATTAAGTGTTTTATCGAAAAACATGTAATAATAATTAATAATTCAGTACACTTAAAAAAAAGAATACGCTACCAGCGATGCCCACGGCCGAAAAAGACGATATCCAAATAGTTACAGAGAACTTATTTTCAAAAATACCTAAAATACATATATGTTGAACAGAACCATATGTCATGAGACGACCCCTGGTCCAAATTTTATCAAAGGATCCCGGATCCTTTTTCACAATTTTCACAATGTATTTAAATCACCTTATGGATTTGCTTTCCTGATTATACCATACCTTTCGAACTCCACACCGACGCCTCTTCTAGTAGTTTGGGAGCCATACTTTATCAGCAACAGGACAACATGAAGAGAGTTATAGCCTACGCCAGTCGCAGCCTAAGTAAGAGCGAAAAGAAATACCCAGTTCACAAACTCGAGTTTTTGGCGCTTAAATGGGCAGTGTGCGAAAAATTCCATGATTACTTGTATGGAGCAACATTCACTGCATTTACGGACAATAACCCTCTTACTTACGTGTTATCATCTGCCAAACTTGACGCAACCAGCCAGCGATGGGTAGCAGCTCTGTCCAACTACAACTTTGACATTACTTACCGACCAGGAGCAAAGAATGCTGATGCAGACGGGATGTCAAGAATTCCCCGTGAAGACAAAGCAACCATATCATCAGAGACCATCAAGGCTATATGCAACGTAAACTACTCACCTCCTCTTGTTGAAACTGTATCCGTTGATCCATCCAACATTTCACCATACTTACCGTCCATGAAAGAATTCACAGAGATTGACATTGCGCACGAACAGCGATCAGATCCAGTTCTGCGATATTGGATTCAGCATGTAAAGCGTGGTTACAGACCTGAAAAGAAATACTTACCGTTATACCAACCTGCTTTTCACGCATCCATGTGGAAGACCTTTGAACACCTTACCTTGATTGATGACATTTTATGCAGAGTGATCACCATCAATGCTGAAAAGAAGTACCAGATTGTTTTACCAAGATCATGCATCAAGACAGTATTACACTACTTACATCATGAACTAGGACACCCAGGAAGAGACAAGACTATTGGATTAATCCGTGATCGTTTTTATTGGTATGGGATGACAAGTGACGTCGAACGCTATGTGAGCAACTGTATACGTTGTCTTAAACGTAAAACACCTACCAACGAAAGAGCACCTCTTACCAGTATACGTACTTACCAACCTTTGGAGATGGTGTGTTTGGACTATCTGAGCCTTGAGCAATCAAAAGGAGGATACCAGAATATACTTGTCATAACGGATCACTTTACCAGATTTGCACAGGCCATCCCTACTAAGAATCAAACAGCGAAAACAACAGCTGATGTTCTTTTTAACAACTTTATCGTGCATTATGGCGTACCATCCAAATTACATAGCGACCAAGGAGCCCAATTTGAATCCAACATCATTAAGGAGTTATGTAAGATCATGAACATCCAGAAATCACGAACATCACCATATCATGCAATGGGCAACGGTGTTTGCGAACGGTTTAACCGTACACTTCTTCAGATGCTTGGGACTCTTGAAAACCATCAGAAACAGGACTGGAAGTCACACGTCGCACCGCTTGTACACGCCTATAATTCCTTTAAGCAAGACACCACTGGACATTCACCATTCCATCTTATGTTTGGCCGAGAACCCCGACTTCCAATAGATCTCATCATTCCCAATCCACACCAAGAAAAAGAAGAAACATTACAGGATCACATCAAACACCTTAAAGACAGGTTGCAACAATCCTACAAGATAGCCCAAGATACCATCCAAAAACAACAAGGAAGACAGAAAAGAAACTACGACGTTAGAGCTAGAGGAGCAGTTGTAAGACCCGGTGACAAAGTTCTTGTAAAGATCGTAGCGTTTGATGGGAAACATAAGATTTCAGACCGTTGGGAAGATAAACCATATAACGTAGAGAGCCAACCAGATCCTAACATCCCAGTCTATGTAGTAAAGAACGATGACAGAACTCGTACACTTCACAGGAACCTACTTCTTCCAATTAACCATCTTGACGACATTGATGACCAGCCAAACCCAGACAGACCAACTCCTGCACCTAGACGTATGAAGACCCGGAGCAGTGATAAACGCACTGTTACAGAAGGTCACGGAGACAGTACAAGTGAAACAGATGATGATAATGACGAAGAGCTGATACATGTTACGGCAGCAGAAACCATTACAAATAGCAATGGAGGCGCAACTGTTACCAGTGATCAGACTCAACAACAATCTGCAGAACATATAGACAGAAGTGACGAAACATCAGAGGACTTACCATCATCACAGAGAAGTACTGCACCAGATACCACACCGATACCTGACACTGAAGATGACACTTCTTTGACACCCAGAGTATCAGATGAAGACGCACAACAACAGACAGATACTGGTGACAGATCAACAGACAGACCAGAGAGTGCAGAACAACAACATCCTAGACGGTCGACCAGAGAAAGAAAACCACCGTCTTGGCTGAATGATGATTATGTGTTGCACCAACAAATTGCAAAAGAACCTACACCAGACTGGAAGAAGAAAGCAGACTATCTTAAATCTCTTTTATCTGACCGTGATCTTACCATTGACCATTCAGATGTATCTAAAGCTATTATTAAAGTTGTCACAGAACAGGTATGAATTTTGCTTTAGTCAGAATACAGTACTATGTGTCCATGATTGACAACACTTATTGAGGTAAGACACTGAGACATTATATTTGATATTTTCATATTTCAGGATTTTTGATTTATGGTTTTGTATACTTACAGTTTATTGTGATTAAGTGTGTGCATTATTGTTATCATCATTAAATGTATATTTATTTTTGTATAAATGACGAGGACGTCATTTCACATAGAGGGGAAGTATGTGATAGGGTCATTTTTGACGTATATTGTATCATAGAATTACCTTATTGTAAGAGTTACCCAGCTTTACTTATTTTTGCCTTAGAGTTATCTCCTTCCGTTTGAGTCTATTTTTATTTGATCTTTGTCCATTGGTCATTCTTTGAAATTTCAGTAAAAACTTATTTCATTGGTCATGCTTTTCATATCTTGAATTTGATTGGATTAGAAATTCCAATTGTAGCCATACTTTTGAGAAGGGTAGATGTTACCAAAATATTGAGAAAGCATTTGATTGTATTTTTGATGTATTACATGCACACACTAACTGTAAGTATTGTATTTTTTATTATCAATATGTATGTTACCTTTTTGTAGAATATTTATGAAATAATTTATGAAATAATTGTCAAAACAGAGAATTTGCATTTTGCGGATCAAAGTGCTTTGTTTACATTGAAATAATCGTATGTCCCAAAGAGCGTATTTTTCTTAAGAGTAATATATTTTTATAGGTATGATGTAGAGTGTGAAGATGCCATAGATCCATTTATGATCACATATACGGGGCATTGAACCACATTTAGGTATGTGTATTTCTTGTGTACATGTAGTGTTAATTTCCATTTTTATACTGAAATATTGTGAGAATAATTGTTTACTCTATCATTGTGAGTTATACTGTATTTTTGGTATTTTTGATAGAATTATATTCATTCTTTGTAAAAATTAAGAAAGACAACTCTTTTTAATATTTCTATATATTTATTACCATCTCTGTTTTGTACATGTTTTTATGATCCTTATTATATTTGTTACAGTGCCTAATTGATGTGAATATACTAAGAAACTGATTCCAAGTCGTTTGTTGTTTGTCTGATGCCTACCCCCTGCTACATTAGATCAATTTGTAAATATTGAAATATATGTAATAATAAAAAGTACCCATTTTATTATACTAGACACATGTTTTGGATATGAAATCCTCGTCAGTAGTACTTAATGTACTTTGCATGAGGTCATCTTACATTGAGGAGGTTGTTTTACAGCACAATTGTACGTACCTCTGGGTAATTGGAGAAGTGAGAGGGTTGTGCGCACGTAATCCAGGATAACCACACCATTTGCTACTTGCAAATCTTCTTTAACTCATTTGTGTCACACTTATGCCCTTTGCCGTGTGGAGCTCGTAAAAAAGTTCCCCGCGAGGGGTTTACCAGTAGGTGTTTTGAATAAATTTCCCTGACATTGTCGCCATAACACTTTCTTTATAGACATAACGTCAGACAATGCATGACTTTTATATATTTTCATGTCCATGCTTTATTAACATCGACGGCGGGTGCGGCTAGCCAACAGGGGATGCTTACTCCTCCCGGGCACCTGGTCCCACCTCTAGCTTGCTAGGGGTCCGTCGATGTTTCATTTTGTGCTCTATTGTGAGTGCTGTTGAGTTTATCGTCAGGATCTTCTTTAACTCATTTGCGTGACAAATGGCCGTCCAAAGTCGGCACCGGTTGGCCATTGGTCTCGTCGGTTTATGTGTAGTCTTTTGTGTTTGATGTTTACATGTTGTATGTCTCTTTTCCGTCTCATACTATGCTCGTCTTATGTGTTTTTTCATCGGGTGTTTTTGGTGTTTTGCCGTTGGCGCTGCAACGGGGTCTTGTTGGAGATCTCCTCCCTTCTTTAATGTCAAACGGATGGAATAAAGCCAAAGTCAATTTTCCTGGCGCCGTCTACAATATAGACTGTTTATTTCCTCTTGCCAAAATGAGCGGCTCCGGATTTTGTGTAGGGTGTATTCAGAAGCGTACTAAATAGAAAAAGATATGGCCAAAAGATCGTTACAGGGTAGACGCAAGGAGCTTAAATCTAAACATGACCGAAAACATTATGCCGAAATCCCAGCTAAGGACAGAGCTATGCAGTGACGGAGGTACCCCTTAGTTTTAGAAATTTATGTCTAATTTGATGACAGAAATTTTAGAATATATTTCAATGTTTAAACAATAAATTTCATGCCCCTTTTTGTTCAGAAATGGTCCTGAATGTTAGCAAATCAAACTTAAATGTACCCACCCTTCGTGAGCTTTGGTTGAACTTTGTACAAAAAAACATGACAACTATATATTCTAAATATTTAAAGGAATGAAAGAAAAATGCTATGGCGAATGCAGAAAAAAAAACCTCATTCAGATTTCACCCTGAAAGGGAATTAGCCATATGAATTTGCGTTCATGTTCAAGTTACATGAACCCCAAGAAAAAAGTAGCATCAAAAGTATAGATTAACATAAAGTCACACATCCCTTTATCGCCTGCTTATGGCGTGTTCATATCTCAGTTGTTCTGAGAGCTAGGCGTCTTTCAGATAACCTTCTCAGTCAGGGATACCTTTGTGACCAACGAGTTAGAGAAGAACCTGACGACAATCTAAACAGCACTCACAATAGAGCACCAAATTGAGCATCGATGGACCCCTAGCGACTTGAGGAAGCTCTACATCCGATATGAGGAACTCGTCATACACTATGATGTCCCACTCTCCAGAATGGTGGATGATATTCTCTCCTAGGCCATTTGAACCATCCAATCACCGAATATACTTGTATGTTCCGAAATGGAAGTAACCGGATGTGACACTTCTACCGAATTGAAACGACGGGTACTGCATGCAAGCAGGAGATGCTGACTCTTCCCGGACAGCTGGTCTCATTCCCACATAGGAAGTTCACTTTTTTCATATGGTGGAGGTTTTTCTTTCTTTGCTGTTATTCTTGTTTTATCCTGATTTTGTATGCCTTCGGTTGATGATTTTCTAAGTCATCAATTTTGTACTATGTATTGGAATATGGTCATTATCCATATTTGTCATGCATATTTATTGAGAAAACAGTATTCAAGGCCGATTTATCCTGATTTGCCGAATACCCCTTTCACCATTCAGACATCACAATATTTAATGAAAGCAGAACTTGAATTGTAACTTAGTACACGGACGGTCAATTTGTCATTTTATGTAAAAAGTGATACAAGTTGCTTTGAACTCTTCGATGTCTTAAGTTCCGGGATCCTGAAGTATCAGTATCAGCACAGCTAAACTTGCCAACCTAGTGGTAGAAAACAACATTGTAATATTTGAATTGATTACATGCATCTTTTTTATCTTTTTGGGAGGCAAACGAAAGGAGGATCTTTAGCTGATAAGAAGGATTGTAAAATCACAGAAATACTCGATTCACGAACGGTTAAAAAATGAGGAGATCTCCAACAACACTTGTCTGAAGCACCCATAGAAAAAATCCCTAAACACCCAATGCAAAAACACAGAGCAGACGAGCACAGAAAGAGACGCAAAAGGGACAAGGAACACCAACGCACATAATAGAAATATGAAACACAAAAGACCACACATAAACCAACGAGACAAATGTGCAAAAGATGCCGACTAAGGATGCCAATCTGTCACGCAAGAGAAAAGAGGGGATCTCCAACAATACTCGCTTGCAGCACCCACAGCAATGATGCACGAATTATACCGTTCGTACCTCGGCTTTTTGAGGTTATTACCCTTAACCAAAAAGGATTTTAGAAACTTTCCGTAATCAAAACTCTAAATATTACTTTATTTTCATGTAAAAAAATTAATTCACTTCTTAACAGACAGATAAAAGATTTTTACAATATTAATTCTCAGTAAACGAAATTGATATAATTAAAGTTCATATAATAGGGTCTGCGGGGAGGGTTTTCTAGACTAATGTTTAAATTTAGATTTGTAAATTGGTGAAAAACTTAAGTATTTAGCTTCTGACTTTAACTTCACTTACAGATATATACCTCAACAATCCCAAATCCGTAAATTTCCTTAGCAGAATCTGTCCGTCGGAGCCTGAAGTCAAAGAAACAACAGAGACAACGTCCCTTCATCGCATGTACATGGCGTGTTCATATTTCAATTGATACATTATGCCAGAGCAAGTACCAAATATACAGATTTTGTTTTGAGAGCTAGGCGTCCGTCACCGAGGAAGTTCTACTGTCGATACGGGGAACTCGTCATATACTATGATGTCCCATTGTCCAGAATGGGGGATGATATTCTGTCTTACACCATTTGAACCATCCAACCACAGATTATACTTGTATCTTCCGAAATGGAAGTAACCGGATGTGATATTTCTGCCGAAATGAAGTGACGGATGTTGCATGCAAGCAGGAGATGCTGACTCATCCTGGGCACCTGGTCTCACTCCCATATTGGGAGTTCGCTTCTTTTCATGTGGTGGAGGTTTCTTTTTTTTTTGCTTTGGTTCCTGTTTTATCCTGGTTTTATATGCCTTCGGTTTGTGATTTTCTGAATTATCGATTTTGTACTGTGTATTGGGATGTTGTCATTGTCCATATTTGTCATTGTTTTGCCTCGGACTAGTTTGACCCAATGGGAATGCTTGAATTTGGTCATGTGACTGCCCGACAAATTCTTGTGGAAAGTCAGTTTCAAAAATTTGTAAGGCAATGGCCGACAATTAGCAAAACCAGACGGAGGATAATAATATAAATCACGTGCTGCTGTTCTTGATATCAACATTTTTGTACCTAAAATGGTCCTCGACAAAACAAATCAGTTATTAGGTTTGTTACTGACCTTACACGAAAATCTGTCGGGTTGATAAAGCCCATAGAAGGCGAGGCGCAAGCGCCTCGCCTTCTATGGGCTTTATCAACCCGACAGATTTCCGTGTAAGGTCAGTAACAAACCTAATAACTAATATTGTATACATATAAAAGCCCGTTTTTTTCATTTTCATGAATACTTTTGATAATTTCAAATTTGAATTTTGCCTTTGAAGTAATAATGTTTTGATGGAAAACTATGGCGAGCGAAGTAACCAATGAGCGAACAACCAGTGAAAGACTTTGCATCAGAATTCAACATTAGATTGCATTGTATCAATAAGTGTTGACATGGGTCTTATCCGAGATCTTCGTTATTTTACGTCGAGGAAAACAATGTTTTACCTCCGCATATGACATTATTCCAAATGACAGGCGCTTAGCCCAAGTACTTTTCTATTTAAATCAGTTTCAGGCAGGGGGTTTGGAGAAGCTGGGGATCGAGAATCCGGAAGCTAATGGATTTTACACATTTACAAGGCAGTTTGCTGCCTAAAAACGATCATGTGTACACCTTTTTGTCCCCAAAATTTTACATGGATACAATAGCATTTAAACATAACTTACATGTAAGACTACAAGATCCAGTAGCAATAGCCACTAATATGTTATAATATTCTCTTTTTGCAAAAAAAAAAAAAAAAAAAAGATTTGGAAGCACCTGTGTGTTTGTGTATTCCTGGCTACGCGCCTGCATTGAGTTCTGAATTCCTTCCCAAAACCTCCCAAGACTGACGGTTGCTGGTAAAAGGCTTACGTTATAATAATCAATCAGTCTCATTCTACCAATTCATCACCTTGTTACATATTGCATTGTGACATGAACATGCTGAAAAGTCGAGTTTAGTTACAAGTGCTTTCAACTTGTACGTATGACTCCCATTTTGGAGCTCGCTTCTTTTCATATGGTGGAGGTTTTTCTTTGTTTGCTTTGGTTCTTGTTTTATCCTGATTTTTGTATGCCTTCGGTTTTATGATTTTTTGAATTATCGATTTTGTACTGTATATTGGGATATGGTCATTATCCATATTTGTCGTTACATGTACACGTCACCGTTTGACGTCACAATCCGAAGACGTCGTTTAGTTACACGTACGAACCTGCGAAGGTCTAAGTATAGCTATGTAGGAAGTTGTAATCGCTTGTTTTCAATCAGTTTAATCTGCTAGGAATGTTCATCGAGATTCCTTAAACATCGACGTAAGGAAAGCTATAATCCTAAACATGCCTTATACAATAGAGAGGTTTAGTTACAAGTTTTAGCGCGACGTGTACGTATGACGTCATCACTTCCTGCGATCTTTGTTCAAATGACGTCACGACGTGACGTATAGCTACACGTTATGGACGTGTAAACGACGCTCTACACGTAACGACAGAACGGGTAACTTCTTTGAAAATTTCCAGACTTATCATTGATCGAACTTCCAGTTTTCCGTGTTATAGAGCACGTTTAGGATTCTAACTTTCCTTGCGTCGAGGTTTTACGAATCTCGATGTATTTTTCTCGAAGACTAAACTGATTTAAAAGAAGCAAGCCACACGTACACCTTACTACATAGCTATACCTATACCTACTCCGATTCGTACGCGTAACTAAACGACGTTTTCGGATTGTGACGTCAAACTGTGACGTGTACATGTACGTCATACGTACACGTTGAAAGAACTTGTAACTAAACCTCTCTAATGTAGATCTAACACCGAAAACTGGAAGTTCGATCATTGATAAGTGTGGAATTTTTCAAAGAAGTTACAAGTTCTGTCGTTACATGCAGAGCATCGTTTACACGTCCATAACGTGTAGCTATACTTTACGTCATGAGGTCATTTGATCAAAGATCGCAGGAAGTGATGACGTCACACGTACACGTCGCGCTAAAACTTGTAACTAAACATCTCTAATATGAAAGGAAAAACATGTGGATTATGAAAACTTCTCTCACTTTTGTAATGCACGTAGAGTGGAATCCATAAAACAAGTCCAAACCACAGGGATTTATCACGCTTTCAGGTTGCTAAAGGGGTAGGGCCATGAAGCCCGATATTGGCCTGAATTTTGATAAATTTTGAACATTGAACTTCATAGAATTTTTATCTTTTCTACTGAATCACGAATCTACTTTTTGTAAACATTGCTTTTATCAACACCTTTTAGCCCTTTGAAAACACCAAAATAGGTCATATTTGGCGAAATTGATGCAAAAATTCAATATTTCTATAAAATTAGCAATGGCCGCATGAATTAACTATGATGGAAAATTTATATGTGAAAGATTATCATTATATCCTTTTGTCATAAACGTTTTATCTCAGTTAACGCATGCGGCCACATTGAATTCTACGACAAAAGACAAAATTCCCAGCAATGTTCGCCATATTTTGTCAATAACGTCAAAATGACGTCACTTCATGACGTCATTACAGGTAAATGGCACATTGTTTGGTGATATTATTCTTTTCATGAAAAGCGGTAAACATTCGTGTATTTTCATAAGAGATATCAAGTATTCCTCATGAAATTTATTTTAAAAGAAAAATCAAGGGCCGATTTAGGGGTCTCATGGCCCTACCCCTTTTCTATGGATTATCTAACAACCCATAGTAAATAGAGCAACCGGGTTATTATGGATTATCTAATAACCCATAGTTGATAGAGCAACTGGGAAGCGTGATAAGTCCCTGTGGTCCGAACATTTATTTTTGTGTCTCTTGATATTGATATTAGGAGCTTGAATTTGTGTACACTCTGCAATAAGGATTTGATTTCTTTTAATTTATTACCTAAGTTTATGTTCATTAGTGCTACTACATGTACATATTTACAAGAACTATAATTAATATAGATGAGGCGTTTTCAGTGCAGCCATGCTTACATGTAGGCTTAGTGTTGAAGGCCACGGCAACAACGTCCCATGTTAAAAGAATTTTAGTCGATAATTAATATATTCTTGCACATGCACTTATATAAAACGTTACTTAAAATATGTCTATACGTATATCAAATGGTGCACATATTATCGAAAAAAATTAAAAGATAAGGTTGACAAAATCGCGATTTTCCTATTTCTGAACGGATAAACGGATATTGATTTTATTTAGAAAAAAGAATTGGTGACAGACTAGTAGTGTTGTAATGATAATGACCGACATCGGCATCATCGTTGCTATATCGTCGCTAAGATATCTAAATTACCGACTATCGATTCTATTTTTAAAAATCGATTAATCGGAGTCCATGCACTTCTTTACAAAATGTTTTCTCATCACACAAAATGACACTAGCAATGTATCAGAATGGGACATGACTGCAGGCATAAGAACTTACATGTAAGAATCACTGTGGCGTATCACGTGATACGCAAATGATATGTTCCACGGAAATCCCCTTTAATTAAACCAAGTGAATGCTGTTTAAATCTTCTTTATATGATTTTACTTTAGGCCTATCATATGGCCATTATCATCAATGATATGATGATTATCTATTCTGGTCAAGAATCTATTTTTAGACGTGTATACGGAGAACACTTAAACATAAATTTTTCATTGCTCACCACATGTTATGATATGATGCAAGGACAGATACAAAATTTTCTGTTTAAGAGGGTATGAGCGTGAACAAATCAAACGTAAACCGTATCGATGTCGTAAAGAAAACAAAGTATGAAAACTTATTGAACTAATGGTTGAATATACCTCTAGATTAAAGAGCAATGCATTTCGAATGACGAGCGACATATATCATTGATTACACCTAAAATACGCTTCTATCACGACATCGTTTTACCCTTGACACATAGTTTACGTCATCAACGGGAGTTTATTTGACGTCATACTGTATTATGACGTTGCAATATTTTTCCGCGAATTATCATGAAAGCGCTTTGTGCTTGTTCTTTAGAAGTCATGTAAATTCAGTTTGTCTTATATTATTTCACGCCATGACAACTTTACGGAGCGGAATAATTTGATTGCGATTGAATTGAGTAACAGTTTAATACTTCAAATTTATTCTTGCATAAAAAAGACACAAATAAATTCAAAAGAATAATTATATTTCATAGTTCAAGTTGACGATGCGGCGTTACTGACCACGCAATTTACCTCAGATATTGAAAACGTGTAAAACTAATATATCTTGAAAGTACTTTTCTTTCATTTACAAAACGTATGCGTTATAAATGATTTAGTCAGAATTTATATCACGAGGCTTATTGATTAGTAGTTGTAATAAGTGAGCATGGCGACCGACTGTCAAATCATCAAAAGGACCAAAGATCACGTACATCATGTACATGTACGTTGTAAAATAAATGGATCCGAAGGACTCCGTAAACAAACTTCCCATTGTACGCCCTGTTGAAAAGGGAATTATTCTGTTTCAATTTTACTAATCTATGATATAACGACATTCATTGAAGAGAGCATGTGCAGGAAATCAATGCGGAAGACAGGGTGTGCGTTTATTACCTTTCCTATCATACCGACACCCCCCCCCCTCCCCACCCCCGCTAATCCCAGCACTTCGTAAAATGAATTAGAAATGTGCCTCAGCTAACTTTAGATAAATTGTTTCAAAGCAAACTTATCAAGAGATTAAGCGATCCTTCGTATCGTTGTTTTACTAAATTTGCTTAATTTTTTTTTCAAATCTGGTACAATATGTATGAATGTCAAAACTACATGTACATGTATAAATAGATACGTGCAGATGCCGCAAATTCAATTTTGAGAGAAATGATATACAGAAGAAGCATACAGATAGGAATCTAGAACATCCATTTTTTCTCATTCACTGAGATAAACAGTATACAATATCGCCGAGCATTACCTAAAGTGAGCGTCACGATGAGCGCTACGTCACGTTACGTTGTCGGTGCTTAAAAGCGCTTTAGTGTTGGGAAAATGAATAAGAAATTGTTCAGAATATGACTCAAATTTTTAGTCTGAAGTCCAGATTATAAGAAATCTCAGATAAAATGTATAGATATATAACAACTTTTCAATCATAAACAACGGATCTATCATATCCAGAGGCTTGGTCAGAGGAATTCTAAGCTAAATATCTTTAAAAGGGCTACACTCTTTTTTCTATAAATTATTTTTTTATCTTTAGCATGTATCACTAGATGATAAAAGAAACATTTTATCCAAATTCTATTATGCCAACAACTTCGAAAATTAATGTTTTTAAACTTTTCATACAATTTTTACTGTCAAAAATGGGATGAAATAAATGTCCTTCTCCAGCATGGTTACCATGGCAACAAAAATATTTTTTCCGAAAATGATAAATTACTTCATTTGCTATGTCAATGGATTAAAATTTACTTCGTATTGTGTTATGTTGATTTTTAAAATAAAGTCCAAAGTTGGGACATTGTTTTAGAAAAAAATGTGCAGAATTACCTCCCTTTTTTGTCGGAATATAGGGGACAAACGGCTACACTCTTTTTTTTATGAAATATTGCAATCGATGAAGGAGGGGATATTCTTTTATATGTATACAATTATTTTCATTTTCTATTATTCCCTGAAAATGCATAATAATGACCATATGATAGGCCTAAAATAAATTCATATAAAGTAGATTTAGACAGTATTTACGTGGATTAATCAAAGGGGATTCCCGTGGAACATATCATTTGTGTATCACGTGATACGCCACAGTGAGAATAGCAACATGTATATCTCTAACCAGGCAAATCGATATATGTCAAAGATAATTTTCGAATTGTGATGAAAGTGGAACAGAAATAAAGGTATTGTCCTAGTATAAGGATTTTTAAAAAGATTGAAAAATTGAAATACTTCGATTTTCGCGATTATCAATCGAAAGTACTCCTCCGACCATGCCCGATAATCGATAGTATACATTTATTGCCCAGTTGGGAGGGAGACATGAGGATTTGTTCAACCCAGAAAAATCATGTCGTCCGATTTTACTACCTTAGTGACTAGCAAAGTTGAAAAAGCTCAAGATTTGAAGAGAAGCTCAAGATCTGAAGAGGATATTTATTCATAAATCATGGTAAATGGCATGAAAATCACGTTTTAAAAGCAAATTGTATAATCTATTTATCTATACTAGAACCAATATGTCAGTCATAATTACATTCTCGAGACAAATTCCTGCGACGTTGGCGTAAGCGGTTGATTGGTATTCGCGCATGCTGACGGCGGCGCCCAATAGGAAGTGACCTCATATCCGGTAATGAGCATGCGTAAGCGTTGTTTTCCGGGTCAAATCCTGCTTCTATTTTCTCGTTTGAAAGCTGCATTTCTATTTGATCAGCATACAGAGATAAAAACTGTTTGTTTATTTCGACAACCGAATTTGATGTGATAGAAATATCCACGCTGCGAGTTTGTACTGTCAATTGTTTCTTTCCCGGTGAAATTCTCAGATACTTTGGACCGCAAAGCACGCTTACGTCACCGCGTCCAGTTTGAGTTATTTTCATTCCATTTATTTTCACAACAAAACCTCCCTTGTTCAGTAATCGGTAATCGGCTTGCGAAATCAACGACACACACTGCGGTACGATATCTGATCCGAGTTTTGCCGACTGGAAAAGATATTCAATCGAATTGTCCTTCACAAGATTTGCTAGTTCTAGGTCACATTCGAAATCGATCATCTCGTCATCAAAAACGAAGCATTCCGACTCATTCGCAAAAGTTACACATTCTTTCGTTAATTTAGCTTTGCGTCCTTTGAAAATATCAGCCTCTATTGAATCTGTATCTTGAGCTATTTTTGCAAAAGGATGGCTCAGGAAAGTGGCGGTGCCACTATTGTTCGTTGCCACGACAAGTTGATTTTGATGGCTAACGAGCCGTATTGCCATATCAACCGTCATTTCCATGGACACGTCATTTTTCAGAAGCAAAGTAATCAACCCCGAGTCGGAAACATATATGGACGGATATTGGAACTGCGTGTTTTCATGGCAGCTTCTGCCGAGGTCAACCGCACCAAACTTTACCGGAGGAAGTCCCCTTGTTTTATCAACTCTATTTATTGTTGCAGTAGAAGTGTATACATTGTTCTGATTGGGCGGATCCTCGTCATTTGGGTGCGAGTCGTTAATTTGTGTTCGTAGATGTTGAAATTCTCTTGTTACATCCATAATTTCGGATTCGCGGGTATATAGATTTCCATGCTTTGAGTCATTTTTGTGCTCATCATCGCATTGGATTTGTTGAGTCGGTACCTCTTGTGTTTCGGTACAATACGCTTCATTGGCAACCTCTTGCACAAATTCAGAGGGATGATCATTTGGTGGTATAGCTTCCGGTATGCCACTCTGTGTGTAACTAGAGGGGTAAAATACAGGCGCGTTGACATTGTACGTTGTTGACGGACGTCCCTCTTGGTCGATGTATTGATACCAAAGCGGTTGTGACGTCATGTCCGATGTCGTATTATACTCATCGGTCTGGTTATTTTCAGTCACGTGATTCGGCGAGCCGCAACCTAAATCAATCTCTTTATATGCGGACTGATTTACTTCCGTACATATGCCAGGAACTTCCGAGTACGCCGGAGTTATCATCTGATACGGATAAACGTAACACGGATGCGTCATTTCCGGATCGTAATTCTGATCATAAAGAAATGCTTGATGTTGCTGAAAAAACTCATGGTGTTGATAAAATGCATTTTCTTGTGGGTCCACACAAGTATAGTTATCATCTACTCCAATTCCTTCAAAATTAAAGGAATCGTCATAAACTTGTTGCATAACTGGAGTCGCATCATCCACGGATGGCGATGCAATTTCTTGTGGTTGCTCACTGAGTTTTGCATACGCTAAATCAGCCAAACTTTGAACCTTTTCGCACTTCATTTCAGACGCAATTTGATCAACGACTACATTTACATTTGAAAGACAGATACTTTTACTTGTTTCCTCTTCAGTATTGTCATTCTCTGACCATCCCCTGCTCCAATTGTTATTTGTTTCCTCAGTGTGTACGGAGACCTCCTCCATTTTGTCTTCAAGTTTGTGATCCTTCTTCGAAGTTGTGACGTCATAGTTTCAAATAGCGCGCACTGCCGCAATACGTATTTGCGTTCGAATTTGAAGGTTTCGATTTCGAGCCTTTTTTTTGCGTTTTGTTGTCTTATTTGTGTTTTCATCTAACATTGAGGTTTTTATACACCACAATTGTACGTTCTTCGAGACCTCTGAGTAACAGGAAAAGTGAGAGGGTGTGCGCACGTAATCCGGATAACCCCACATTTGCTACTAACGTGGGAGATGGCCGTCCTAAGTCAGCACCGATTACACATTGGTCTCGTTAGTTTATGTGTGGTCTTTTGTGTTAGCATGGTGTTTCGTATTTGTTGTTTCTTGTTCCCTTTGCGTCTCTTGTTGTGTATACATGTCTACTATGTGGTTTTCACTTGGGATGTTTTGGGGTTTTGCTATGGGTGTTGTAACCTAGTATTGTTGGATATCCACTCCTTTCTTTTATCTTCAAACGTTATGGTTAACTTGTAAGTTCCGGTAAATGCTTATTTTCTAGCTTATATTACGGTCGCATATTGAATTTTCTCTTGCGACGCGTTCATAAGCGGAGTTAGAAAAACGAATTCTTGCACTGTGAAATCGGTATTTTTCGGCCACAAGCATAACGTCAGGGCAGAAACACTTATGTAGTCCTATTCTAATGCGATCTCTATTTTGGTGAATTTAAGGCAAAATTTGTTGTTAGCTACGCCAGTAAAATAAAATAAAATTCTACCTAGCTTTTGGCGACGTTGCATTATCAGAATGAAAATTTTTCAACCAGATCTATGTTGTTGTTTTTTTTAATTGCACCTCGTTGCGTAGCTTTTTGACGGAGAGGATGTCATTTGTTTCGGTCGACCGATGAGTCTTTGACAGATTAAGCTGAAATTCCAATTTAAAGCAGTGTACATGGCACAGTATACATACTAATAGATACTTTCTGTCAATCGACTTCAATAAAATAATGCATAAACTGGGGTCGATATAACGCCATATATTTGCTTGACTATTTGCATGCACGGCGATAAGAATTGACGGATTATCAGTCCTTGTATTCCTGATAACTGAGACTCTGGGTGACATACTCTCGGCAATGTTCATGTATCCATGTATTAACCGAGTCCATATATTGAACAGTCTTGGGGAAACTAATGCAGAAAGTCGTTGTTTTGGGGGGGTTTTTTAATTGCAATCGGTGACGGGTCCAAGGTAACCTTACACTAGCTATATCGTTGTTTTGGGTTGCCGACTTTGGACAATGGTCCTCCCAGAGACACCTACCCTTAACAAGTTCATGGTACGACTATATATGACAAGACATGATATAAGGCGTCTATGAACATATGATGTATGTGCGCTTGTGTGGAAGTTGGTATAATGGTATCTCTGTTAACCGACTCGAAAGTTTTTTGGGTCGGCTTTAGGATTTCTGGTGCACTTGCCTGTTTACGATGAGAATTTGATCATCGGTGATCAATCATATGTGGTATCATTATAAATCTGATAATCTACATGTTAACTATGCAAAATAATTTTGAAGTACTACATAAAAATAATTCATAACATATTTTAATCATTCAATTAAACCAATGATATTCATATTCCTTGATAATGCATTACGTACATAAATTATAAACAATAAAATTGATTGAAATAAATAAAAGAAAAAAATCAAAATGCAACCAATAAATTAGATCATTAATATAATTTCTTAGAAAAATATGGCAAATTTTACTCTCTGCACGATGGAAACGTCTGAATACAGAGTGCATGCTTCTGAATAAGATAATTCGGAGATTCAACAAGCAGGGTCCCGGATATTGATTATAAATCATCTTTGATTACCGAATGTTCCGTTCTTTCGCTTGTCGTAAGTTCACTGTCAGATTGGATATAACATTGTGCCATGCTAAATTAATGTGCCAGAACAGGTGCAGCTCGTAGCATCTTTCATTGATAACCAAGCATCTGCAGTACGCAGTCACAGTGTACCGGAATGCGTATTCGTATTTGAGGCTGCGTACGTCGCTTTTCGTCGGCGACGTATACGGCGACAGGGGCGACAACACTGTGAGCATTCCGTCGACTTGTGTCCGTATAGTCCACATTTCGTACAACGAGGTCCACGTATAAGTTTGGGAACCGCCGTACACTCGGTTATATGGTCTGAAGAGAAATCATGGCCGCACAGAAAGCACCCTGACGTCACTTCCTTTGTATCCATGGTTTGATGATGAATTTGTTGATTTGTAGAAAATTATCCGCTGAGATTTTGAAAATATGTGACAGGTTATTCACACGTAAAATGCCACTGTTCACAGAAAGTACGTTTGTATGTTCGTCGATGAAATATACATACAGGAAAGAAAATGTTCGTCACAAATTACACATAAAAGTCCAATTCACACAAAAATATTTAAGTCCAAATACCTATACATCTGTATCTATGTATGTAAATCAACTCTTACTACAGATTGCGCATTACAAATAAATCCTTGATCAATATTTGAATAAAGGTTTTAATGAATTTGATGACCTACAGTAATCGCTTGGCCGTTTATAAACAAGCCTGAGCATGTCATATTTCTGACATGTCAAGAAAAGCTTAAAATCAGGTCTATGAAAATTGATAATTGATTTGATAGATTTGACTTAATTCACTAATTGTCAATAATTGAAAATTTTAAAACATTTATAAAGTATGATACCTTAATTAATTGATTTCCTGATAAATAAACAAGAAACAATTTAGCTAAATCGCATTAATTTTAAATTGCACAATCTGATTAAATACTGTCTGTAGTTGTGACATACTCACCTCTTTTGTTGCCATATGTTGACAATTATTCTGTCCGTCTGTCTGTAATCTAGGTAGTCTACCATGTCTATATTGAAACAAGGCATATAATATATATGATATCAGTGTAAGACATCAGTCATTCTTGGTTATGTCGGTCACTCATCAGTCTTACAATTACATGTACGATATCGTCTGTCTGTCTGTCTGTCTGTCTTTCCGGCGTTATTTTTTTTAAACGACTCGAAATGATAAATAAAAGTCATTACAAAAATAACGATTATTATCTTTAAAAACAAACAAACGAAAGGTATCACAATCAGGAAGGAAGAGCAAGTGAAATGGCTTTAAGATTGAGTTTTATAACCTCTTCTAGTAGGAATCAGGTACTTAAATTTAGACAGCCGTTGCTTCATGGGATCATTTAATTTTTGTTAAGAACTCACCGGAGATACCATTTTTGTATGACATCCGACAAGAGGGAGTAAGGTAAATTACGTACACTTGTCTTGAGAAGAGGACAAAGGTATGATTGGAAAAAAGATACAAATAGATAAATTTATGCGGTTTATCTTTATGATGAAAACACAGGAATTTATAGCTTCCGGATTGTTTGATGGTACTATGCATGGCTTTGCTCGCCGACGCACTTAATTTTCCATTAAATGCCGATAGATGTTTTCCATCACCTTTCTTCGCTATCATGTATTTATATATTATATAAATTCAAAGTAAGTCTCGTTGCAATGACTAAACCTTCCCTACATTTCCCCTTTTTGGTCTTGGTTGTACTACAACGGCAGCCAAGAGAATGGATTAAGCATGCATATAAAATAGAGAGAGAGAGAGAGAGAGAGAGAGAGAGAGAGCGTATTCTTTAGACAAATTGTAAATTATCCGGCAGCGGGCTGTCTTCGCTCACCAATATTTAGAATTTCCACTGCGCTCGCCGGTTTTCATATTTATAAACTAAAGAAGTTACTACGATATCATGTGTTCCATACCTTGCCGTGGTTTACCTTGGCGTTGAGATCTAATGTTAGGCTATGCCTCTTCAGATTCATTTTGTTATCCCCCCCTTTAAATGAATTCTTCTTCTATTTTTTTATTTTTTTATTTATTTATTTTTTTTTTTTTGCTTATCAGATTTCCTTTGAACAATTTTCGATAAAGCTGGATTTCGGACCCTCTGTTCTGAAATCCTAGTTCCGCCAATAGTTGAATGGCATTATGCCCCCCCCCCCCCCCCCCTTGTTTTTTTAAACCTTTTCGAACAGCTGTTTTTATTGGTCTTTTAAACGTTTGAAAGATACACGATCAAACACTGCAAGTAAAGCGTCTTGTAGACGCAGCACATATTTACAAGATTTTTGCGAGAGACGGGCGCTTGGAGACGAATCGGAACTTGTCTCAAGGATTACTATTCTTTGACTCTTGATCTTTTCATTTGCTTTAAGACTAGGTGAGAAGGAAATCATAAAATAATACTGCATTGGGACAACTACTTCTCAAACCTTTATTTTGTGAAAAATTCGATCTTTTCTTACTTTCTTTCCTTTTCCAAATTTCTCTTAGTATTTGAATCTTTCCAGCTTTCGGTTTCGTTTTGGACGAATGATCCGCGAGAACTTTCCAGAAAATGCTTTGACCACTGTCCCAAAGTTCTAAAAAGCTCTTAATTATCTGATTATTGAAGTGGACTTGAGTGTTATAGGAGTTAGGCCGGAGAGTACCTATCACTGGAGGGGGTAATCTAAGTACAGTCTTACCTTATAGCTCCATCGTCTGTACTGTGCAGACGGCCGCCATTATCCTCTCGTCTGCTTCCAACTCACGCTGCTTCCAGTGGGGCGGGTTCGACCTACCTTCTTTTCTAGAACCACTACATTATGAACAGAGACAAAGTCACGCAGCCCATATACATGTATCAAGACATTGAAACCCGACAATTGAAGTTTTATCTCATTTGTTAGAATGTTTTCTGTTGGAAATTTACATCAGGGGATTTATTTCTGTTACTAAGGGTGCAAGTTACATGCCAGAACAACTAAAACAATGCTCACAGTGAAAGTCTTGAAATTGTTTTAGATGGGGATTTTTCCATTTGTGTTTTCTGTGTTAATTTTAGAGTGACATACGTCCAGTGTTCTCCCCAGGCCGTTTTAGCGTGGCGGCCCCGCCACGCTATCGAGATTTACCGCCACGCTATCGGGATTAGCACCACGCTATATTTTACGGCCGCCATGCTATATTTTTTCCCAAAGAAATTGTGTATTAACGATTTTGTGTACCCCTTTGCGTTAATTGATTGATTTAAACACCGCTTTCCCGGTTAATTAGCCCCGGCTGTATACAATCTGAGGTGTTAAACGTCTTGTAGCCCCCGCAAGCTTTATTTACCTGAGCTGAGAACGTGTCTGGCTTCTACGGCGCACGTCAATCGATCGGACATTTAAAATAACTACGTTGTCAATGTCTATCGAGTGACCAACAAAAGACGACCATTCTGTAACGTAGTTTATGAAAACGTTTTCATCTACTTGTATAATCGCTAGATTGTGTTGACTGGCACGTTTCATATAGTTACAGCGTGACGGTGATATAGAAATATGCTATATCAGATGTCATTTAAATATGTTTTTAATCCATCTTACTGTTCGACGTATCACCCGACCTCGCCGTCTTTATCGTACAAAATAATTGCCGCTTTTACAAGATAAGAAAGAGGTTATCTCGCTCGCGCAAAATCATTTTACTTTGAATAAATAACGAATCGGTATGTCCGTATTTTTTTTTTTTTTTTTGAAATATATGAGCGCGATATAGAAGGCTTTGTATACAATTGACATACATTTTTTTTTTTTGTATTAAATAGATCTTGATTTCTTGGGGGATGGAGGGGGAGGGGGTAGGTTTGTTCCATATTGTGGACAAAGTAGAACAATTGTCAGCTTTCTTTGCCAGAGATTACCTCAAACATTATTGCAATGGCTAATAAGGAGGGGGGGGGGGGGGGTAAATGTTTCCATCTTTGGACCCAATTACTTGTTTCAAGTAGGAATTTGTTTAAAGATAATTTTCAACTTTTTTTAAAAGGTGAAACCTGCCGTTTCCCTGAACCAAAAATTCTCATAACTCTCAGTTTGACTCTCTTTTCATAATACACTTAGATGCACTAATATCAGTGATTAGGAAGGACAGAGAACATGCACCATAGTCCCATTGATTTGCAAAATGGCCCATTGAAAACTTAGTACTTCTTTTTTTAAAGATATGGCCAACTGATATTTTAAAAATCATGGGAAATGGCCCATTCACAGAATTTCCTTCAAACATGTCCAAATCAGTATAATTTGCTAAATTCTTACATTAAGGTACCTGGAGTTATGGTCATGAGGCAGTCTCAAGATAATTTTCTCAAAAGGCCCAAAACTAATTGAGTTTTAAAACTGTCATGAATGTCTCTTTACAAATAGAACACCAATGACCTCACTGTCTAAAGTTTAATGATAATTGACATGTAGATAAGAATGTAGTATAATTAACACATTTATTTCATTATCAAAATTATTTTGAACAGTGTAGTAATAAAGCAACAACACATAAAACAGTATGCAATGATGCAACGAGCGATGACGCGCGTCCCAACGCAAGGTGCACCGCGAAGACTTGGCACCATGCTATCTGAAATTTCTGGGGAGAACACTGACGTCATTGATGTTCTTAATAGACTCAATGTTATACATCGGCGAATCACACTAAAATTAACATAAAAAAGTCAGAAATTGATTTGATATGGTACTTTGAACATGTTTAATCTAAATTTTTTCCACAACAGTCTTTACGAAAACTTGCTAGCCTGATGCTCGTTGCTAGTTGTTGAAGTTTGTATCCTCCGCCTCTTTTATAGGTACACCCACAATTTTGTGGTAGATTCTACAGTACAGTAACTAAGTACTAACTACTGTGTACAAGTACCCTCCACTGTGTATGCTATGTACATGTATGTGGGAGGTTGTGTTGTAGAAATTTTGTTGGGCTAGTGGAATTTCACTATATAAACTACATAAAAAACTTGTAGAAATTGTCTTTGGGCAAGTGGTTTCAAAAAGTTTTCGTAAAGGTTGCCATAACATCAGGGGAATTTTCCATAAATGTCGTGGCAACAGTACCATAGAAAATATACATCTAATTCTTATTTATGTTGATTTTGCTTCCACATGTACACTGCTCCCCCGATTTATCGCCCCTCGTTAAACCGCCAACCCCGGCTACCGCCACTTTTTCCCAATGTACAGATTTCCTTACATTATAAACCCTCGTTGTAACGCCAACCCCCGCATACCGCCATCCGCCACTGAATTCGGCGTACAAATTGTCGTATTTGGTACATAAAACCCCCGATTACAATGCCATTTAATTGAGTTGTTATCACTAAACAAACAACTTAGATTCATAGGTGCACTGTCTTGTTAATTATCGCGCTTGGGTTTACATTAATGTTTTGATAAACAATCAATATATGTACGTATGCCTAGATAGTGTAATTTGAACTTAAATTAATACTTATGGCGAGTCCAGTGAGGATGCAGATATTTAATAAATAAAACGGCATTTAGCCCAGCATAAAATTCAAGCATCATTGAACCGGCTATAGACAAAAAGTAACAGAATTGATGCGATGAGCACGTATCTCGGCGCTTCTAATACCAATGCAAGGAATGTGTTCATCAGTGCCTACATGTTCTAGAATACGAATAAACCTGTATCATGAATTTCATGTTACTGTTTAACACGGACCGCTATAAGAGGCGGCACCCGGCGAAATTTCGCCGACTCAGATGATAAAAGTCGCCGGTTTGAATTTCCTCTGATCGTTTATTTGCTCTAAAATTTCTCAATCGCCGCCTCAAATAAATCGTTTTGAACACTCTGCATGTACATGCATTTTGCTTTGACACAGCACATTCTTGAAATAAGAAAATAAATTTTTTTTAAAGCGTATAGCTGTCTATCATCCTTTTTTTTTTTACTCCCTCGATGTAACGCCACCCTCACTTTAACGCCAATTTTTTCTCTGGACGGATGTTGGCGTTATATCGGGGGAGCACTGTATATGAATATCAAAATTGTATAAAAATTATGAGTAAACAAATTTAACCATGTAATATTCATTTTTGTTTTCTGTTCAAAGTGGATAATGGAGAAAACAGATTCCGCGGAGACCTCGAATAGGCAGGGTCAGTGGCAATATGCCCAGGGCACGACGAAGAAATATGACATTCCGCTATGTCACATGGATTATGGGTACATAAAAGAATGTAAAGACGTTAAGGAGCTGGAAAAGATACTCAAAGTTCTCAGGTTTGGAACATATGATATTTTATTATGAAGAAATACTATTTTGAAAACTCTAGAGGAGGTTATTATGGAATTTTCCAATCAGAATACACAGAGGTTTTTTTTTTGAGAAAGGACATTTAAATACAATTGATACATGTACAATCTTTATATTGAAAAAAAGATATACAGTACCATTGCCTGATATACAATGTACATGTACATGATGTAAACTGTTGAATTTGATAAAGTGGCCAATGAAAAGTACCTAATAAGGTGAACTAAATAAGCTAAATATACACAAAATATACATGTACAAGTAGTATGTAAAAGCAACTGAATACTCTTAGAAAAATTAACTTGATTTTGCTTTAGAAAAGTTACTTCATGTGCTTGAAAAAACCTACTACATATGCCTGGAAAAAAAACAGGGACATACATGTATACCATGAAAACCCCACAATGTTTGGAAAATCTACTAAACGTGAAAAACCTATGAAATGTGCTTGATTAAACCCATTGAATGTGCTTGAATCACTACATAGTACTTGATCACACATAGTACTTGATTTCTACGTAGTGATAGTAATATAATCATTATCAATGAATAAATAATTTTACAGATCTGGTGATGAAGGCTGTTTTCCAGAGATGGAGAAATTTGTCGAGGAGAGAATAACCAAGCTTGAACCCAACAGGTACGTACTAAATATCATAGTATATAGTAATTCACTCGGATTTAATTGTACATGTATTTGAGTACTCATGGTACTAGGAATTAATTTTTGGACTTCTTAATTGAATTTTCTTATTGGCCGGATTGCAAAGCAATTCCGGTCTATAGATTGACGATGTCCGTCTGCCGTCAACATTTTGGTTAAAGTTTCTGGTTGAGGCAAAATCTAAGGAACTATATGCAGTAGAAACTTTATATTATACATGAAGGTTGCCCATGACAAGACCTTTCAATTTATGCCGTAACATTTGACCTAGTGACCTTGACCTTGGACTTTGACCTAGTTAAAGATTTTGGTTAAAGTTCCTGGTTTAAGCAAAATCTAAGGAACTGTATGCAGTAGAAACTTTATATTATACATGTAGGTTGCCCATGAAAAGACCTTTCAATTTATGCTGTAACATTTGACCTAGTGACCTTGACCTTGGACTTTGACCTAGTTAAAGATTTTGGTTAAAGTTCCTGGTTTAAGCAAAATCTAAGGAACTGTATGCAGTAGAAACTGTATATTATACATATAGGTTGCCCATGACAAGACCTTTCAATTTATGCCGTAACATTTGACCTAGTGACCTTGACCTTGGACTTTGACCTAGTTAAAGATTTTGGTTAAAGTTCCTGGTTTAAGCAAAATCTAAGGAACTGTATGCAGTAGAAACCTTATATTATACATTTAGGTTGCCAATGACAAGACCTTTCAATTTATGGCATAACATTTGACCTAGTGACCTTGACCTTGGACTTTGACCTAGTTAAAGATTTTAATTAAAGTTTCTGGTTTAAGCAAAATCTATGGAACTGTATGCAGTAGAAACCTTATATTATACATTTAGGTTGCCCATGATTATACCGTTCAATTTATGCCATAACATTGGACCTAGTGACCTTGACCTTGGACTTTGACCTAGTTAAAGATTTTGGTTAAAGTTCCTGGTTTAAGCAAAATCTATGGAACTGTATGCAGTAGAAACCTTATATTATACATTTAGGTTGCCCATGATGATACCGTTCAATTTATGCCATTACATTGGACCTAGTGACCTTGACCTTGGACTTTGACCTAGTTAAAGATTTTGGTTAAAGTTTCTGGTTGAAGCAAAATCTAAGGAACTGTATGCAGTAGAAACTTTATATTATACATGTAGGTTGCCTCTGATAAGACCTCTCAATGTATGCTGTAATATTTGACTTAGTGACTTTGACCCAGTTGGTGACAAAAACTTACTTTGCAATCTGGCCATACCGTCTTTAGCGGTGTTTTATTTTCTTGGATATTTTTATTACAGTCGTACATTAAGGAAAGAGAACCAGATATTAACCTTCTCAGGACTGGATAGAAATGAACGGCAAGCTATAAGCGATGATCTAATGGTAAGAAAAGAAACTAAGAAGTCTTAAGTGTCCTCTATAGTAAAAATGCATGATTTCTTTTTTGTACCATACATCCTAGAACAACTCAGTATATACATGTACAAGTAAAACAGACTGACTTAGATTATTCTAGTCTTCAACTCTAACCTACTATTGAAAAAATGATCTGATTTTATTTTTGAAAATTTTTTATTTTTGGGATGTAACATACTAAAGCAGGAAAGTGCAACTCATTGAATACTCAAGATTCTCCTTGGTTTGAGACAAACATTAGTTTTCAGCAAGCTCTGTTTTCTACTGACTACTTGTGACTTACATGTATCATGATCATACGGTACATACATGTACATGTAGTAAAGTTACATGAATATTACAGTTGTGTATGTTGAGTACAAACTCCAAAATAATCATCGTTTAATATATTTATTTTTGTCAGAATTGGACAACGTCTATGAAGTCTTCTGAAACAGGTCAATCTAACAAGGAGAATGAATTTGATGACGATTCTCTGCCGCCCGTGAGATCGGGGAAAATAGTTGTTAATGGACACGATAATAGGGTTTGTACATATCTTGTCTGAAAATTTCATCTACTTGTACAGGTACATGTTGTATCTCCATGATTGTAGAATTGTAGAAATTTTATCTGAAAATTCAAAACATAATTCAGGGCTCACACTGGCTCAAAATTTTGTGTCGCAAGTTTGCGCAATGACACAAAATTGTACCGTAGCACAATATTGCACGACGATAAAGTTGCTGAAAAAACTTTGATTTTTCTCAATAGAGGTAGTGTATGTGTTGATCTATGTGTTTTATTTTCAAGAACATACAAAGTGAAAGTCATATTGTATTAGATTCAACAAAGTCAGAGACTAATATCATCACTACTTCTATGATAACATAGTAAATGCAAAATATTCAGTAAGTTCTAATTCAATGACAGTACTGAGTAAGTGATGAGTCCAATTAGACCAACTCAAAAAGTCACAGAATTCTTCATAGAAGCCCCTCCCATCTCATTTAAAAATATCCATTGGAGGGCCTTCTATGCTTATCATCATTAATTTGCAGTTTAGGGATTACTGTATTGACAAGGCAGTTGGTAGCTGCAAACATGGTGTAAGCTGAAAGAACTGCATCTTTGCTTTTAGACCAAGCTATAGTACCCCCCCCCCCATGACTTGAACCCCTTGATAGCAAGGACAGCCTCGAATTGGCTATTGTAGCCAAAGAAAGATGGACAGACCTTGAATTTTTCCTCGGATGGGGAGGGGGTCCAAGTATATGATTGTGAAAAACATTAGACATAAAAACGGGTAAAAAATAGCATTTTAGGAAATTTCCAAGGTGGCTCCTTTTACCCTCTAGATATGCTCTTGATCATTTACTCAATGTAGCTTGAAAACGGTCCCCTTAAACAATCTTTGCTCGTTGTGAAAAAAAATGTTGACCTGCAGCAGCCAATTTCACGAAAATTCTTACGAACGATTTTCATACGTAAGTATGAAAATTTTCCTAAACTCGATTTCACCAAAATTCGTAAGTATAAAGATACGATTAAAATTGTTCGTAACTTTGCGACTGCCTCGGGGTTGTCGCAAGTCATTAAGAACCCTTCAAATACTTACGAATTTCGTAAGTTATTCTACGAAAATTCTTAAGTACAGCATAAAAAACAAAATGGCGTCGGTTTCCTTGTTGTCAATAGTAGCTATAGTCAAAATATTTAGAGAGAATGACTTTTTATGTCTTGTTTGAAAATGACCTTATGAAACCAGTCAATTCACGTACGTCTCATTTTTTTAATCAATGCTAAATGGTCGACACACATCAATAACTTACAAGAATTTAATTTTTAAATGAAATTCAAATGTACTTTTTCGAAAGATTGAAAAGTAAAATTTATTGCGGACGATAATACATGCATACAACATACATAGTATATACGCAACTGAATTTATTGGGAATTTAACATGTTTAAATTAAAGATTTCAAAGGTCCAGAAATCGCGCATGCGCATAAGCACAGGAAGCTTCCGTTGCTATGCATTAAAATACTTACGAAAAATATTACGAAAATAATTCTAAGAATTTTCTTAGAGAGTTAAGAACGCTTTCGTGAAATTGTCATAAGTATTTTCGTAAGAAATACGTAAGTACATTTACGTAAGAAAATACTTACGAATTTTTGTGAAATTGGCTGCTGATTAAATAAGGTCGGTGTAGCGGACCCCCCCCCCCCCTCTCCCCCAACAAAAAATAAAAGGTCTCAACGTACATGTGACTTATCTAGATGAATATTTTTCATATAGGTACATAAGATATTTGTGGTTTGTTTTCGTAATGACAATGACCTAGAAATAAAATAAGTAATTTTTTATTTGTTCAATTCTTCGTCGCCGGCGCTTTGTTTCACAGGAGATCGACGCCTATGACGCAAAATTAAAAGAAAGTTGAGGGGGTGCTAGTGTGGGTCCATGACGTTGAGCTCCTACGCTTTTATCCTGAATACAAAGATCTCAAACCGCGATTCAGATGCTATTGAAGGCTTATTTTTGATAGTTTTATCGTCAGAACTTGCAGAAGTTTTAAAAACGAACGGCGTCAATTTTGCTATTTTGTTTTCCGATACGCAATCGGACATTTCTAAGTTACGTTTCCCAATTTTAAAATCAAAATTATATAATACAGTGGTACTTCTTTTGGGGGAGAAAAAAAGGAAAAATAAAATAACTATGACATACTCGTGATGATCTGAACTTTTCAGTGACATCGAAAGATATTAAGTTCGCCGTCCGCCGTAACAAAGTTAAAATACCTTTTCAAAATTAGGAATACTAACGTTGGACATCGTCATAATCCAATTATCTAATTAGCGGTGGCTCTCGTGCTGCTGGGGCTACCTAATTACCAGTGTATTTCACACCTTTTACGGTCACCCGCTTACCTTCGTTACACCTTAACGCTTCAACTGCACTTTGGATTACTTAGAATCGATCTTGTAAACTTGATCTGTCAATACCGAATTTGCGTGTTTGTCGGTACTTCAAAACTCATTTTTAGAAAATTCCCTTTGTCGCAAATCGCGATTTTCTGTCGCAAATCTCAAATTTTTGTCGCAAAATGCGACATTTGCGAAGCCCAGCGCGAGCCCTGATAATTTGTAAAATGTGTTCCTCACCACTGTAAATGTGGAAATGTTTGCGTGGGGGTAATTTTCACGTTTTTTGTGAATCAAGAGAATTCACGAAAATTTCCCCCACGTGAAAATTACCCCTCTGCATACTCACAATGGGAAAGACATTTGTATTGCGAATATTTCCCCCAAGCGTAACATCTTGATGATATCATTGCGGAATTTTCCACTAGCAAAAATAACCACATTTACAGAATATTCAAATCTGTCTTATGTGACTTTGCAAGGGCAGACAGAAAATAGGTCACATAAGACAGGTGGTCACTGAATACAGGTTCAAGCTGATCTGACTTTGACCAACAAAAATTTCATAGTATAAGAACAATACCGTAAAATGAATCACTGCATATATCTATTCTTGTATTTATTGATGAATTGTATTGCACATATAAAATCACAGATTTTATCTATCACAGAAGATTTAATTACACGTATGAAAGACACTGATGAAGAGATTTAATGTAAAACATTATGTAGTTTGGGTCCTTTACAACACTAAAAGTCGTAATATACAGGTTCAGAATTGGGTACAGGACAGAAAAATCACGGTTGTTGTCGCGTTAGACAGGTTGTCGCTATATACAGGTTTATTTGATAGGAAAATTGCTCAGGAGGAATAAAAAAGGTCACATAAAGCAGGAAGTCGCTAAAAAGAGGGTCACATTAAGACAGGTTTGACGGTATATGTTTGAACATGCATGTTGTATACTTGATACACTCAAAGTATGTCACTAATATTTATATTTTCATTATGATACATATCTATGAAGAACATGTAAAGTTTAAATTTTTGATGCTAACCTGAAAAAAAAGTGAGTAATCATAAGCAAGAACCAACCTATGAAGATACAAAACTTTTTATTTAGATATTTCTTCTTTCAGAAAGCAGAGGAGCCAAGAAAAAACAAATCTGTAAAACCGAGGAGTTATGCTGAATGGGACAAGTAAGAATTTTAACCTTTGCTATTATAAGACGATTAATATTTAGATACAGGTATTCATATTTATCCCTCATATTAAACTCCCATTAGGCAACTAGAATTATATTCCAATAACTTGGGTTGCTATTGTGACATCACGTTCATGTTTTGCTTGTTGGGAGAATTTACAAATGTTAGAATACATTTGACGCTGTTACAAGCAAAATGTGCGATGTGAATGCAAATAAAAATGAATGATGATTAGGATAAATGTAAATATAAGTAATGACTGTCTTACTTTTGGTGTTCATGGGTGTATAATTCTGGGTTGGACACATGCACATTTTATGAGAATGTTTCGCGAAACACGGAATTTGCATGTGACCAACCAGAATTATACACCCATGAACACCAAAAGTAAGACAGTCATTTCTTAAATAATAAAAACACAGACACTCAAATACACAAATTTTCCGTTATCAAGACTTTAGTGTAAAAAACGACGATCTATAACAATTCTAAGTAAAATCCATCCATTCATTGCAATGAACGCCAGAGAAGCAAGGATGGATTTTACTTGATTTGGATTGTTGTTTTTTAAACTTGATAAAGGGCCAAGGAGGCGAAAATTTGTGTATTTGAGTGTTTGTGTTTTTATCTGTTACCATCCCTTCCCTCAGGAAGAAATATTTCAATCTACTGCAATTTCTTAAATGTATATATTTTTCTTTAAAAACACCACAGACATGTAAATAATACACAGACAAGGACATTTTTTGTATTATATAACACAGATCATAGATGTGTGTATGTCGAGCGACCTGTGGTCCTAGTGAGGTTCGAACCAGCAACCTTTTGGTCACTGGCCGGACACCCTACCCACTAGACCACAGCGTCGACTGCATGTATTTACATGTATATTGATATTAAAATTTTTCATTCACCTCAGTCATCAAATGGGGGCATATGACATTATAAATATAAATTCCATGTTAATTTAATCAAATGAATTATAAACAGTGAATTTGTGGTGCCTTATTAACCAGGTTTGATATCGAGAAAGAATTGGAAAATGCAGATAAGGAGAAGGAAAATAAGTCATTAAGGAAAACTGCTCACCAACCTGAGGTGGAGGAGGTGGTGGATACTTCAGGTATATTTTAGTATAAGGTTAGATAACAGGGAAAACTGCTCACCAACCTTAGGTGGAGGAGGTGGTAGATACCTCAGGTAAATTTTAGTATAAGGTTAGATAACAGGGAAAACTGCTCACCAACCTTAGGTGGAGGAGGTGGTAGATACCTCAGGTAAATTTTAGTATAAGGTTAGATAACAGGGAAAACTGCTCACCAACCTTAGGTGGAGGAGGTGGTAGATACCTCAGGTATATTTTAGTATAAGGTTAGATAACAGGGAAAACTGCTCACCAGCCTGAGGTGGAGGAGGTCGTAGATACCTCAGGTATATTTTAGTATAAGGTTAGATAACAGGGAAAACTGCTCACCAACCTTAGGTGGAGGAGGTGGTAGATACCTCAGGTAAATTTTAGTATAAGGTTAGATAACAGGGAAAACTGCTCACCAGCCTGAGGTGGAGGAGGTGATAGATACCTCAGGTATATTTTAGTATAAGGTTAGATAACAGGGAAAACTGCTCACCAACCTTAGGTGGAGGAGGTGGTAGATACCTCAGGTAAATTTTAGTATAAGGTTAGATAACAGGGAAAACTGCTCACCAACCTGAGGTGGAGGAGGTGATAGATACCTCAGGTATATTTTAGTATAAGGTTAGATAACAGGGAAAACTGCTCACCAACCTTAGGTGGAAGAGGTGGTAGATACTTCAGGTATATTTTAGCGTAAGGTTAGATAACAGGGAAAACTGCTCACCAACCTGAGGTGGAGGAGGTCGTAGATACTTCAGGTATATTTTAGCATAAGGTTAGATAACAGGGAAAACTGCTCACCAACCTGAGGTGGAGGAGGTCGTAGATACTTCAGGTAAATTTTAGTGTAAGGTTAGATAACAGGGAAAACTGCTCACCAACCTTAGGTGGAGGAGGTTGTAGATACTTCAGGTATATTTTAGTGTAAGGTTAGATAACAGGGAAAACTGCTCACCAACCTGAGGTGGAGGAGGTGGAAGATACTTCAGGTAAATTTTAGTATAAGGTTAGATAACAGGGAAAACTGCTCACCAACCTTAGGTGGAGGAGGTGGTAGATACTTCAGGTAAATTTTAGTGTAAGGTTAGATAACAGGGAAAACTGCTCACCAACCTGAGGTGGAGGAGGTGATAGATACCTCAGGTAAATTTTAGTATAAGGTTAGATAACAGGGAAAACTGCTCACCAACCTGAGGTGGAGGAGGTTGTAGATACTTCAGGTATATTTTAGTGTAAGGTTAGATAACAGGGAAAACTCCTCACCAACCTTAGGTGGAGGAGGTTGTAGATACTTCCGGTATATTTAAGTATAAGGTTAGATAACAGGGAAAACTGCTCACCAACCTGAGGTGGAGGAGGTGGTAGATACTTCAGGTAAATTTTAGTATAAGGTTAGATAACAGGGAATACTGCTCACCAACCTGAGGTGGAGGAGGTGGTAGATACTTCAGGTAAATTTTAGTGTAAGGTTAGATAACAGGGAAAACTGCTCACCAACCTTAGGTGGAGGAGGTTGTAGATACTTCAGGTATATTTTAGTATAGGGTTAGATAACAGGGAAAACTGCTCACCAACCTGAGGTGGAGGAGGTGATAGGTACCTCAGGTATATTTTAGTATAAGGTTAGATAACAGGGAAAACTGCTCACCAACCTTAGGTGGAGGAGGTGGTAGATACCTCAGGTAAATTTAAGCATAAGGTTAGATAACAGGGAAAACTGCTCACCAACCTAAGGTGGAGGAGGTGGTAGATACTTCAGGTATATTTTAGTGTAAGGTTAGATAACAGGGAAAACTGCTCACTAACCTGAGGTGGAGGAGGTGATAGGTACCTCAGGTATATTTTAGTGTAAGGTTAGATAACAGGGAAAACTGCTCACCAACCTTAGGTGGAGGAGGTGGTAGATACCTCAGGTAAATTTTAGCATAAGGTTAGATAACAGGGAAAACTGCTCACCAACCTTAGGTGGAGGAGGTGGTAGATACTTCAGGTATATTTTAGTGTAAGGTTAGATAACAGGGAAAACTGCTCACTAACCTGAGGTGGAGGAGGTGATAGATACCTGAGGTAAATTTTAGTATAAGGTTAGATAACAGGGAAAACTGCTCACCAACCTTAGGTGGAGGAGGTGGTAGATACCTCAGGTAAATTTTAGTATAAGGTTAGATAACAGGGAAAACTGCTCACCAACCTTGGTTGGAGGAGGTGGTAGATACTTCAGGTATATTTTAGCGTTAGGTTAGATAACAGGGAAAACTGCTCACCAACCTGAGGTGGAGGAGGTCGTAGATACTTCAGGTATATTTTAGTGTAAGGTTAGATAACAGGGAAAACTGCTCACCAACCTTAGGTGGAAGAGGTGGTAGATACTTCAGGTAAATTTTAGTATAAGGTTAGATAACAGGGAAAACTGCTCACCAACCTTGGTTGGAGGAGGTGGTAGATACTTCAGGTATATTTTAGCGTAAGGTTAGATAACAGGGAAAACTGCTCACCAACCTGAGGTGGAGGAGGTGGTAGATACTTCAGGTATATTTTAGTGTAAGGTTAGATAACAGGGAAAACTGCTCACCAACCTGAGGTGGAGGAGTTGGTGGATACCTCAGGTAAATTTTAGTATAAGGTTAGATAACAGGGAAAACTGCTCACCAACCTTAGGTGGAGGAGGTGGTAGATACTTCAGGTATATTTTAGTGTAAGGTTAGATAACAGGGAAAACTGCTCACCAACCTGAGGTGGAGGAGGTGGTAGATACTTCAGGTAAATTTTAGTGTAAGGTTAGATAACAGGGAAAACTGCTCACCAACCTGAGGTGGAGGAGGTTGTAGATACTTCAGGTATATTTTAGCGTAAGGTTAGATAACAGGGAAAACTGCTCACCAACCTGAGGTGGAGGAGGTCGTAGATACTTCAGGTATATTTTAGTGTAAGGTTAGATAACAAGGAAAACTGCTCACCAACCTGAGTTGGAGGAGGTGGTAGATACTTCAGGTAAATTTTAGTGTAAGGTTAGATAACAGGGAAAACTGCTCACCAACCTGAGGTGGAGGAGTTGGTAGATACTTCAGGTAATTTTTAGTATAAGGTTAGATAACAGGGAAAACTGCTCACCAACCTGAGGTGGAGGAGGTGGTAGATACTTCAGGTAAATTTTAGTGTAAGGTTAGATAACAGGGAAAACTGCTCACCAACCTGAGGTGGAGGAGTTGGTAGATACTTCAGGTAAATTTTAGTATAAGGTTAGATAACAGGGAAAACTGCTCACCAACCTGAGGTGGAGGAGGTGGTAGATACTTCAGGTAAATTTTAGAGTAAAATGCCAGTCTCTAGTTAAGTTCAGATATACATTGTACGTACATGTACATCTAATTTAGGTGCATCAGTTAAATGTTAGATTAAGGTAAGACAATAGAAAAATCAGCTCACTGTAAAGTTGAAGTTGCTCAGTTGGAAGTCTATGGATAGATTAAGCTTTGAAACAAAGCTCAGTTTTAGAAATATGCATTTAGTAGGTGATCCTATAGATTTACAAGTCCATTTAGAAGATCACAGAAACAGAATTCTGTCTTTTGGAAATAAAGTTATTTCATACATGTATTTGTGCAGATACATGTATCTAATGTTAAAGAATTGTGACATAAATTTTGTAACCCTGAATTTTACATTTGTTTCTATAGAATTTCATGATGTCACAATTACTCGACTATGGTTATTCAGATGTCATTGAATTCCTTAAAAAACGTCATATTTGTAACCCTTTTTCCTCTGAGTTTTACACTTGTATCCATACAATTTGATGACGTCACAATGACTTGACATTGTTTACCTGCAAAAATGAAAGACTGAATTATTTTTTGCCTTTCCTTTCTCGATATATTCTGATTGAAAAAAATATTTATTAACAGATAGATAAATGTTTGGCAGAGGTTTGAAAAATTATTTTCTAATTTACATAATACATTTCTGTTACATTTATTGTAGGTATGACAGATGAAGAAAAAGCCAGAAAGGCAACTAGGGAAAAAGACAAAGGAAATGAGGTTTGTATATAACCATTTGTACAGTTGTTTTTAGCCACTGTCAATCTGTCAGGTAGTCACTCTTTCACATAAATGCTCTGTGATATACATATATAGCATCAAACTTGCAAGGATAGTCAGACATTATATGACTTGACATTAATTAATGGTCAAGGTCACATAATAGCTTATTAATCAGTTAATCCAGTCAGGTCAAGGTCACATAACAGCTTATTAACCAGTTAATTCAGTCAGGTCAAGGTCACATAATAGCTTATCAACCAGTTAATACAGTCAGGTCAAGGTCACATTATATCTTATCAACCAGTTAATACAGTCAGGTCAAGGTCACATAATAGCTTATTAACCATTTAATACAGTCAGGTCAAGGTCACATTATATCTTATAAACCAGTTAATACAGTCAGGTCAAGGTCACATAATAGCTTATTAACCAGTTAATACAGTCAGGTCAAGGTCACATAATAGCTTATAAACCAGATAATCCAGTCAGGTCAAGCTCACATAATAGCTTATTTACCAGTTAATCCAGTTAGGTCAAGGTCAGGTAATAGCTTATTTACCAGTTAATCCAGTCAGATCAAGGTCACATAATAGCTTATTTAACAATTAATCCAGTCAGGTCAAGGTCACATAATAGCTTATTATCCAGTCAATCCAGTTAGACAACAAGACACCGTACTTCTTATCTTATTCTTAGGTGATATTTTCATTGTGATGCTACAATAGAGAACATGACAACACATCTGGATGCATCAAGACTGAGCAATGGAGTATGATGTTACAATGATAAAATCTGCCAAATCTTTGTTGTCCATGAGTGTATAAAGTCAATCTTTAGAACAATTACAGTTCTTGAAGGCAAATTGTTTATAAGGAACAAACTTTGCCAACATACGTGTACCTGATAATGAACATTCTAGTTAATTACGTGATGTACATTTCAGGCGTTCCGGTCTGGTGATTACAAGGAGGCCATAGCTTATTACACAAGGAGTATACAGCTACAGTCCAATGCTGCATCCTTCAACAACAGAGCTCTAGCTTGTAAGAATTTAGAGAAACTTTCTGTTTATCTATTAAGCTAAACAAAACCCAAAGAATATACTTTGCAAAATCAATCATTGTACTAGAACTAATTTTCATCACAATTATTTTCAATGTTGTCCTAATAGAAGCAAAAAAAAACCTGGTCTAGGGATCATTTTGCTTGTCATTTACCTTTCTTTCTGTTTATTTAACGAGTCTAAATATGCTGTCTTAGAAATCTTTATTGTAACTGGAATATTTTTGTACAGATTTAAAAGAAAAAGAATGGATGAGAGCTGAGACTGACTGTAACAAAGTATTGACCCTGGAACCAGACAATATTAAAGGTAACATTAGATCAACGGCAACCAAAAAAAGAAAAGATTTAAAAAGAAATCTCAGTAAAATTATTCTGTTTAGCCCATTTGGTAATGAAAATTACTTTGATCTTTTCTTACCTACATGTATACATCATCTAATAATTATTATTGAGATAGAAGCTGCTGCATGCATTGTGTTTTGTTAAGCAAAGGAATGTACTTATATTTATGTAATGTGGGTTGATTCAAAATTGAATTCCAAGTTTTATTTAAAATAAAAACAACAGCAACAGAATTATAAGAATTATTAGGTCTGAATCATAAGCTTGATAATTGTACATGTATAACAGGATACCGTTTCACAAAATATTTTAGGAATTTTCGTAACTTTTTTCATTAATTAAAGCCTAAGGGTTCGAAACTTTTATCCTCTAAGATTGTATTAATGATATGTTTTCTAATATTATTTCCACCGCATGGGATCAAAACGTATGGTGTTGTGATTCTTCAGACAGTTTTTTGGTATTTTTTCATTTTCTAAGTCCAACTTTACAAAACTGATGAACCGTTGCAGTAGGGAAATGCCTAATAAATCAATCCATGTCGTCTAGGTACATGTATATGAAAAGTTCACAGTTTTTGCAAGCACTTCATCACCTTGTCGACGACAGAAATGTTCATGACCTAGCAGAACTCTTGAAGCGTTTGCAAAAAATATAGACTTGTCAGATATATTTACGATATGTACTTACTTATTAGGCATTGCCCTACTGCAACGTCTTACCTTTTTTTGTGCAGTATCACTTAAATGATGAGAAAACAATCAAAAACCTCCATAGATTTTGATCCCCTGCGGTGATTTCTATGTTCCAAATATTTATTTAGAAACAACACATCATGCATTTTGGTTTATAAGAAGAACCAAGCGATTTAAAGTTACAAAAATTCCGGAAATTTTTTGTAAGAATTTTTTAAAATGGGCTACAGTATACAAATGTATAATCTCTGATCCTCGTCAGAATTGAAGCTTACAGTAAGTGTAGAAATAAAAACAAACACTGCATTGTTTAGCCAGTACCCAATATATAGAATGATTGATAAACACATCTAGTTTGATCTATCTATTACAGCCCTGCTAAGGCGAGGGTCGGCATACAAGGGTAAAAAGGAGTACAGTAAGGCCTTGGTGGACTTTCAAAGAGTACTGGAACTGGAACCAGCTAACAAAAGGGCGGAGGTTTGTTTAATTTTTTTTTTCATTTTGCTCTCTACTTTAAAGATTTCACCAAAAAATTATTATAAGGCTTAAATTAGGATTGCATTTTATCATGTTTATAGTTTTACGACATAACATGTAGATTCGAGGATGAACCTCTCCGCACAATAGTGAATGCTCACATACATGTATGAAAGTGTGTTTGTCCAAGATTTTGTAATGACAGAGCTCATGTTTCTTGTTACACTGTACATATTGCTAACTCTAAATAAATATTACTTGACTTACTTGTTTGAAAAACATGTAGTACTTTGTTTCCTGTAAATTGAAAAGTCACTAATACATTGTAATTACATACATGTATAAGTGTTGGCAATTTTTGTGTCGCCTGCGAAGCATAGCGACACTTAGGGATCACTTTGTCCGTTGTCCGTCTGTCCGTCTGTCCGTCCGTCTGTCAGTCCGTCCGTCTGTCTGTCACACTTTGGGTGTCACAGCCCATAACTTTTGATTGGTAAGTGATAGGGCTTTGATATTTCACATGTGTATTCCTTGTGACAAGACCTTCCTACACATACCATAATTTTTGACCTAGTGACCTTGACCTACATATTTGACCTACTTTTCAAAAAAATTAAGAATGAATATATCTTTTGATTGGTAAATGTTAGGACTTTGATATTTCATACATGTATACCTTGTGGCAAGACCTTTCGGAACATACCATAATTTTTGACCTTGTGACCTTGACCTAGATATTTGACCTACTTTTGGAAAAAAAGATAAGAATCCCTATATCTTTTGATTGGTAAGTGATAAAGCTTTGATATGTCACATTTGTATTCCTTGTAACAACGTCTTTCTACACATACCATAATTTTTGACCTATTGACCTTGACCTACATATTTGACCTTCTTTTGAAAAAAATTAAGAATGGATATATCTTTTGAATGGTAAGTGTTTGGACTTTGATATTTCACATGTGTATTCCTTGTGGCAAGGCCTTTCTACACATACCATAAATTTTGACCTTGACCTAGATATTTGACCCACTTTTGGAAAAAAGATAAGATTCGCTATATCTTTTGAATTGTAAGTGATATGGCTTTGATATTTCACATGTGTATTCCTTGTAACAACGCCTTTCTACACAAACCATAATTTTTGACCTATTGACCTTGACCTACTTTTCAAAATTTTTAGATTGTATATATCTTTTGATTGGTAAGTGATAGGGCTCTGGTATTTCACATGTGTATTCCTTGTGACAAGAACTTTTTACGCAGACTATAATATTTGACCTTGTGACCTTGACCTAGATATTTGACCTACTTTAAAAAAAATAAGAATGGATATATCTTTTGATTGGTAGGTGATAGGGCTTTGATATTTCACACGTGTATTCCTTGTGGCAAGGCCTTTCTACACATACCATAATTTTTTACCTTTTGAATTTGACCTAGCTATTTGACCCTCTTTTCTAAGAATATTTTTTAATTGGTTGATGATAGGTCTTTAATATTTCTTATGATTAGACTTTTTTGTTACCAATTTTTACGTAGCGACCTTGACCTAGATGATTGACACTCTTTTCTGAAAATTTGAGAATGACCATATCTTTTAATTTGTAATTAAGAGGTCTGATATTTCAAATGAATTTCATTTGACAAGACTTTTCTACTGATACCAATAATTTTGATCCACTTTCTAGAATAATAATCAAACCGCTTCGCAGGCGACACAAGCATTCCTTGGATTGCTATTTTTTTAATGATAAGAATGACTTGAATGATATTGTGATACACTTGTGAAGTAATGGACAAATTTATTATCAGGAGTTGATAGAGGAACTGAAGAAAGATGAAAAGAAGTATGAGAGAGAGAAGGAGGAAAAGAAAGAAAAAGGAAAAAGAATGGTGATAGAAGAAACAGATGGATCTGATGATGAAAGTGGAGATGAAATCATCATAGATAAGGTAAAGCATATCAATGATGGATTTAAGGTTCTGTTGAGGTTTAATGGAGATATCAACATAATTTTTGTCAATAGGCCAAATCAATATTGAGAAATTTAGAGAAATGCTGGCTATATTTATCCATGTTACTTATCTGGTGCATGGAAATTGGTTTTGAATTTTCTTCAAGAAGGTATAGAGTTGGAACCCTTCGACATTATTGATACGATTATCATTATTCTCTTTTACATGTAGTTTGAAACATAACTTAATAATGATTGTGATGATTGCAATTGTGTGATCCATTTAAAACCAACAGATATCCGAGAAATTTATATCCCTGCTAAATACATGTATAGTATAAGGACCGAGTAGAGGTTAGATGCCCAAGGAGAGGACAGGGTGGTGTTTGAACACCGAGGCCGAATAGAATATTGAATTCATTACAAACGAAAGAATTCACACCCGCTAGAGAA